>JASERS010000006.1:21415652-22653915 GCA_036711965.1 Onthophagus sagittarius | reverse complement strand
TAGCCATTGTTGATCGATACAATTCTGAAGGAGTATTTCGTCATTTATATATTTGTCGATCATTTTTTGATCAATTTTATAAATTCGTAAAAAATCGATTGTAAAGAAATTTGAAATAAAATTTTTACTAATTATAAACTAAAGTATCTACTTTTCAATCAACAAGTCCGTTTTGAAAAATCACTTATAGTTTTCGAGATAATATCTTTTAAACATAAACGAAGATTCTGGAAGTAATTAATTTTTTTGGGTTAAATTTCAAAATTCGTGAAAAATCGATTTCTTAAAAAAACCGCAATAAAATTTTGTTCAATTATTAATTAAAGAATCTACTTTTCAATGAATAAATCAATTTTTAAAAATAAGTTGTACTTGTTCACGAAGTTTAGAGCAGTTTTAATTTTGTTGAGTTACCTTTAAAAATTCGTGAAAAATTAATTTTTTAAAAAATTGCAACGAAATGTTCACCGATTATAAATAAAAGTGTATGCTTTTTAACGAAAAACTTCAATTTGAAAAATTATTTTTACTTTTTGATACATTAACGTTTAAATATTCACGAATATTTTGGGGAATCATTTTAGGGGTTAAATATAAAAATATGAGAAACATCAATTTTTTAAAAAATTGTAATGTAATTTTCACCACATATAAATAAAAGAGTCTGCTTTGAAGACTTTTTTAGACATTATTTTTTAAAAATCAATTTTTCTGGGAATACAACTTTTTTAAAAAACAAAACATAACAAATTGTGGGTTCAATAAAAATAAATCGAGAGCAATTGTAAGAGAAAAAAATGAAAAAAGGGTTGTAAACCTGCACAACTCCACAAAGTACGAACTGCAAAAAAATCAAAAGTATCAGTTTCAGCGTAGCCATTACTGATTAATACACCTCTGAAAGACTCGTCGGTCTGGGAGTAAAAACGAATTTTGCCCGGAGCATTACAGTCCCGGAGTAAACGTATCGAATCTCGTTCGATTATTTATAGCCGCGGGAGGCAAGAAACAAAGCAAACATCCCGGGCCCCCGTTAAAGATAAATTCCAGTCGATATTTCCGCATTACCGCGGTAATAACATTAAGGCGAGATCCTTCGGGGGGCCGTGACGCGAATCGGGGGGATAAAAATAAAAATGGGGTGGGACCCAATCGAAAATCCTTTTCATGTTTGTGCAAGTCGATACGGTCTGGCGCTGGCCATGTCGATGACGGCCTCCGGCGCCGGTGACAAGCAATAAGGGGCCGAATAATACCACCGCCGGCGGTCTCGCGCCGGATCTATATGTTGCTCCGAGGTCCCCCTTTTTATCAAAGGTAACAAGACGGGGGGGCCGGAGACGAGAAAGATGGAATTTATTTCCTTTCTGCTCCCGGCGGACGAGATGTCATTAAGGCAAATCAAAGGAGACTCGAGTAATTGCGGTCGGACGTTTTATTGCCGCGTCTCGAAGAGCTTAAAAGGTCTCTATGAATAATACAGCTTGCGCTATTCCCAGCTAAAACACAATTACCAACCCGAATTCGTTGAAATCACAAACGCGTATTGGCCCAATTACCATTGTCAAACATTTAATTAGCCTAAATGTTGCTTCAATCAATCGAAACATAATTAACATTTTTACGAATAGCATAAATAGACATGTTAACAATCCTTCAAAGTTGTGACATTTACTGCACAACAATCAGGTGCACTCCAAGGCTACCAAACCAATCAATGAAGACCATTTATCAGAATGGTTATTTTATTATTAACATTCTTTCTCAGGGACATAAGCACGATAAAGTCAAATGCTGAAAATCTGAATATAGTAAAACTTGTGTTAGACTACCCTATTTAAGAAATCACTCATATCATGAACTTCTCATTAATATTTGGAGTTTATCCGATACAGTGGAAGATCGTTCTCGTAACACTCCTGCCTAAACTAAGCCATGCTACATCACTGGGAAACTTACGATAGATTAGTGTGTTACTCATCTTATCTAAAATACTAGAGAAGGTTGTTGCTCTACATATGGTACATCACCTCAATCATGCAAATTTACTTCCATGATGCCAATCAGGATTTCATGATAGTGTAGCACCACAAATTTTTTCCGTCGCTTCAATAAATCATATATATTGAACGGTGGTGTATATTTTGGATTCGGTGTAGTGAATGCCAGGGAGATTAAAAATAAGCTAAGCATGATAAAGTTAAATGCATCTGAAAATGGTATCCATTTTTTTTAATCTACTGCCTTCAAGAAATCACGCATATCATGGACTTCTCATTAATATTTAGAGATTCGAAATAGTGGAAGATCGTTCTCGTAACACCCCTGTCTAAAGTGAGCCATGCACGATCACTGTGTGTTATCCATTTTATCTAAAATACTAGAAAAGATTGTTGCTTTATTTACTTCCACGATGCCAATCTAGATTTCAAGAAAAGTTGTTTGACGACGTTCAACTTTGATTCTAATAAACCATATATTTTGAACGACAATGTATGTTTTGATTTTGATGCATTGAATGACAGGGACATTAAAAATAACCTAAGAAGCTATCCGAAACAGTGGAAAATCGCTTCTGTAACACCCCTGTCAAAAGTGTGCCATGCCAGATCACTGAGACCTACGATAGATTAGTATGATATCTAAAATATCTAATATATTAGACAAAATTGTTGTTGTACTTCTCTAGTATTCTTCTCTTTACTCTTGATTATTTGCACCAAAGGATTTGTTGACCAGATAAGAATTGATTACACATTGACCCTTTTCTCTTAAAGCCATATTCCATAGATTATGCATTAATGATCCAATCTCTGGAGAATCAAAAGCCTTAGATAAATTAAAATGCAAACCTAAATACTTTACTATTTATGATGTGTTTTGAGATGCCCCGGTCTGTGTTTTCAGTTTTTCAAATATGCATTTTATTTTTGTGTAGGATTATTATTTAATTCCAGAAAGGTAACAATCCTGCTGGGAATGAATTTCGTAAAAATTTTAGAATATCAATATAATAGGTTTGTAGTTCTCAAATTGAGTGTAACTATAGCTTTTTTTCCATTGATTTGTATAAATGCCCATTTCCACCTTCATACTGTTCAGTCTAAATAAGCAGATATAGATATATTGTTGTTGAGTGCACGTTTATATTCTACTGTTTATTAGGCATTTTTGGTAGTTTTCAGCCACACACATTATAAGGAATTTATTAAAACTCGTTTAATGTTTCTTCTTCGTTTCCCCATAATTCCTCATATTTTCTACCAAATTATTTCCAACCTCTTTCTTCGATCGAATCATATTCCACACAGCCTTTATTTTATTAGTAATTTCTACTTATTACTAGTAATTTCTTCTTTTGACAAGATATCCTAATACCAGCAGCAGTTACGCCGACTACGGGCGTCTGAGGGGTTTCTATAATAAATAAATCTTGTTAATATTATTTACGATAGTTGATAATTGGGGAAACTCCATTCACCACAACACACGGTGGTTTTTTTACGACATGTTCAAACGTGTGTGTTGCGCGCAGAAACGTTTATTAATGTCTTATTCAGTTAACTATAACAGACTGTACGTTTATAACTATTTTATCCTAGCGAAGAAGATATGATAGATATGACGTAATACTGATTAATTGGTGTCAAAGAATAGAAAAGAAATTCGATGCAAAAGTTTAAATTTGCGAATTGACAAAGATGTGTAATCTGTCAGGACTAACAGTCAGAAAATGTATAAAAAATGAAGACAAAATTCTCGAAACTGTAATAAATACTTAACTTTTGTATTCAAGCATTCTTCGTAAACGCAGTGCCGTTGCATGATCGCTTCAATAAATCATATATTTGGCGTCTCATGGTTGGGTTGGACGAATGAAACGAGATAGATTTATTTTAATTCAAATATGCAGGGTTGCTAAATTAGATTATAAAGTACTCTATTTCAGAAACTATTAATTGTAGAGGCCTTCGCTAAAAAAATTTCCTCAGATGCACAACTAAACTCAACCCAACCCTGTGTATTTGAATTGAACTAAAACTAGAACTAACACTAGAGCTAGAAACGGAAATATTGGGGATTAGCCATACGTCTTCTGATCCAATCCAACCCATCTCTCTATATTTGAATTGAACTAAAACTAGAACTAACATTAGACCTAGAAACGGAAATATTGGGATTATCCAGGCGACTTTAGACCCAATCCAACCCATCTCTGTATATTTGAACCATCCAATTCATACAAAATTCAATTCCAAAGAAAAAGAGGTTCGCAGATCAGAGGGGACGCTGTGTGCAGCTATGATGGGGACACTATTCATTTCATTGCAAAAGCAAGTACACTCCAAGAATTGGCGCCCAGAGCATAGACGTATTAGCCCTTAGGATTAGGACGACGCTGCGTAAACGTCATGATATTATCGAATAAGAGTGGAAAATACTCCTGTTAATCAGAATACGAAGTGCTCTCAATCTAAGTTAAGTTTTTAAAAATTAATGGAAGAAGTTAGGAAGGAAGCTACTACAGGTTGGTTTGAAGTCAGCACCGCAGAAAGTAGAGACAGTAAGCGTTGATAATGAAATTGTACGTCTTTATTCAGAGATACTCAAGGCAATGATAAAAGGTGCCTATGGTAAAAGGTGACTATATCAGCCAAGATTGTTGGCACAAATGTAGCTAATGATTATAAAGAAGGTTGCCAGGTTTCACGATTTATCGTGCGATCTCATCATATTATCTTTTATCTTATCGATTTAACATGTATTTCTCACGATTATTCTTTCTTGCATAGCAAGAATTAGATAATGAGTGGCGACAACTACGTAATTTTGATTTTAGCAATTATAAGGCAGATGCAGATGTGGAAGAATTTTGGATACAAGTTTCTAATATTAAATTTCTAAAATTAACTGCATATGTATATCAAATATATATACGAATAATCAAAGGTGTGACTGTAGAATGATTTTTTTAACGTTACTTAAATTTATACTAAATATGAGAAATCGCCTCTAGAAAGTTTTTTCAAAAGTCTAGTGATAATTTCTGGAGGAGACTTTTATAACTAGAGGTTAATCGAAATCATATAAAAAGCTTGTAATATAACACAGTATATCTTTTCCAGTTTTACCGACTCTTATACATTTTCTGATACTTTTAAAAGTCACAAATCTTTGACTTGTGACTTTTTTTGTAATTTACAATAGCACTAGATATTAGCTAAAAAATTTAACCCCACATAACCCAATCTTACTAGCCAGTCAGCACAATATATTGGTTGGGTTGGGTTGGGCATGTAACCTAAACCCAACCCAACCCAACTACCTAGTTAACACTAAATATTAGTTGGGTTGGTCAAAAAATATAACGTAGATGGGTTAATGTTAATGGATTAATTCAACCCAACTAATATTTGTTGCTAGTGCTAACTAGTTAGTTGGGTCAGATATCAGTTGGATTGGGTTGATCAATTAACCATAACCCAATCAAACTCGCTAACTAGCACTAGATATTAGTTGAGTCGGGTCCATCCATAAACGTTAATCCAACCCAATCCAACTAGATAGTTAAACTAAATATTAGATGGATTAAATTGAGCCATCAACATTATCTCAACCCAAATAGCTAATTAGCATTAGATATTAGTTGGGTTGGGTTGAGCCATCAAAATTTAAAATTGATCAATTCGAAAATTTTTGCAGATGAACAATTAATGATAACATTTTATTGAATTTATTCTTTGCATCATGCACGCACTGTATATTTTGTTGAGATTAAGTGATTTTTAGACAAATGTCAACCCTGATTATAAACTAAAACCTCTTTTGGGTTTATTGTTCACAAAATCAAAGAGCTTTAAAAATCTGAAACTGGGTTGTCCGTTGTTTGGAAGTCTAATAATAAAGCTTGGGTAACAGTTTCCTTTTCTGAGTGAAATGATGACCAGACTAGTTGGTCAATTTATAAAAATTTTTTTTATAGTATACAACAAAGAGAAAGTTCAAGACGATCATCTAAAATGTGTACCATATGAAAAAAATTAACCCCACCTTAAATATTAAAAAGTCGGCGTCACCGCCCAGCAGTAATAAAAAGTTGAGAGTTATAGTAAGTTGTTTACTCAATTTTAACAAAAAATGTCTATGCATGTAATATATTATATAATAGCCTTAATCCTTCTTTTGGACTGTTGATGCACAATACATTGGAGAAATTTTCACATAGAAGATCTTGTCTAAAACTGTTTATGTTTGCTTCAGAGATGTTTTTATATCTTGGATTCTTCTGGACAGTAGTAAGTATTCCGGAAGTCTTTTGGAAACAATATCATATCTTCCAGAGGCAATATCGAGTCTTATGGAAGAATTTCAAAACTGCTAGAAGCAGTATGAAGTTTCCTAGAAACAGTATTAACTCTTCTGGAAACATTTAAAATCTTGTGTATGTATTCCAAGCCTTCTAAAAGCATTTCATGTCTTATAGAGGAAATATTTATTTTGGAAGCATTTCAAGTCTCCTATATGCAGTAATAGGTTAACTAGAAGCATTGCAGGTTCTCTGCAAGCAATAACAAGTATTCTAGACACAATATCAAGCCTTCTGGCCGCATTTCAAGTCCTTTGGAAGCAATAACAACTTTTCTAGAAGCAGTATCAAGTTTTCTAGAAGCAAATCAAATCATCTAGAAGCATTTCAGATCTTCTGAAAGCAATATCAAGTCTCCTAGAAGCAGTATCTAGTGTTAATACAAAATGCGTGCTTTCCGATAAAAATGTTTATAGTTATTATTAAAAATTGCATTATTGATAATTGCAACTTCAGTCCAGATAAAATGATTTCGAGAACTTCTGGACTATTAGAAGATTATTAACGAGAGATGATATAGATCGAACAGTTGATGATTTCGATACACGAAAATATGGTACCGTATTATATTTTCCAATAGTTATTTTTTGGTGGTATTTGGGTCTAACTTCGCATACATAGTTATTTATCACTTTATCTCTTTTTTGTTTTTACTTTTAGTAATGCTAATTTAAAGTTTTGACAGCAACGAGATATCCAGTGCTTTGGGAGGGAAAATCGAGCGCCCCCCGTGGCGCAGTCACCAGTTTTGATATACACAGGCATTTGAAAGTAGTTAAACTTCGCCTCAAAGTACTGTTTATCACAAAGGGGCGCGTCTAGCGCAGACGTACGTAACCCGACCGATGTAATGGAATCGGTTTGCGCTGACTTTGGCAGCATCGAGGCGCCCACAGTAATTGTTTCAAATGGTATCGCCTCGAAAACTCTCTTCTCGCTTACATCGGTTTGGTAGGAAGGAATCTTGCGAAAGAGGCCCGCGCCGAGACGTTCGTTCGCTTAATACGGGCGAGCTTCCTTGTACATAAAAGTTGAAGAACTTTCGGGACGATTTCTCTTTCCCGATGAGTTATGTTTTGAACTTGGGCGATGAAGCGAAACACGTACGGGTCTCCGAAGCCCCCCGGATTACCGTTTATCGATCTATAGAGCTGCAAAACTATATCGGTCCGTTTGAAATTAACCGATAAATTCCGCAAATCCCTTAAAACTACCCGTAATTATTAGAACTTTGGAGTTCGGTTATCAATATTAGATAATAGGCTCTTGGGGGCCGCGTTGTAATTACTTTGGAACTACGGTTTCCGTGTCTAAGGGCCAAGAAGACGGATTTTTGAATCGCACAGAACCGCCGGGGGCTGTTCCGAGTTCGCAACAATTCGACGGCGGACCGGAGGAGGAGCTCGGTTACATTGAAACACCTTGTTGCTGAGCGCTAACCGCCCTTTGAGATGCTCCGGATTAAATTACTCTCGAAGGAATTGGTTGTAATTGCAGTTTGGAGTTTGCCTGATGGAGTCCTCTACTTCGCGGAATTATACTGTAAATACGGCATGCGTTATTCGACTTCGCAAGATTTGGCTTAGGCGTCGATTTCATTTCTAACCGTTATTTTGTTTAGTGCATCTATCAGCAAACCATTTGATACTTCACTTTTCCTGAGAAACTTGAGTATTATGGTCTTCTGCCATAGAAGACAACAGTATGTTGGTTAAAAGTACCCAACCTAAAAATCAACCATGGTGTCCACTCCTCAGGGTCTGTTATAGGTTCTTTTCGATGTATATGATAGTAATGAAAGTTAAAGTAAAACCTAACTTGAAAACTAATTCAAAACAAATAATATATTATCTTGTCAAGAATGGTGCAAAAAAATCTTTCCCAAACTTTAGCCAATCTCTTAAGGTGGGATGTGCACTTGAGACATTTTTGATTTAGGTTGACTTCTTCTTACTGAAAATCTTTAATGTATTATGACAAAAGCAAGGATGTATAGAAGTTGAATATAAGCCTATATGATATTACAATGATATGAACTTTAAACACGAAATTGTTCATTTTGGATCGTAGCGTTTCGCGTGCAAATGAACTCGACAGAGTGAGTATAAAATCATCTTATACGAGAGTTTATATCGTCCACTTCAGAAAATTGTAGCACCTCGTCCGCAAGCGACCTTGGCAGAGTGACTATGTAATCGTCTTGTAGGAGACTTTATATATTTACTAAGATGTGCAATGAAATATCAAGAAAAAGGTGTTTATTTCAGAAAAATTTAGCGCCTCGCCCGCAAGCGACCTCGTCTCGAACGACTTCGCCTCAAATCGCCGAGGTCGCAGAGGCACTGGATTTGAAGTGTTTGTATAAAATCATCCATTTCGGAAAATTGTAGCGTCTCGCCCACAAGCGACGTCGGCGGATTGATGCTGTTACACCAGTTATACTACCGCCAAATTATACTTGTATGACGTAATCTTTCGGATTTCTCCGCTAAATGCTGTTACACAGCATAGGCAACTAACAGCTCATCTAACTGGTCGGTCATGCTGCTTACACTTATAATGTTAAGCATATACTTTTTAACAACTTTAATACTAATATTTCTTCCTAAAACGTCCCCAACCTCATGCTCTACTATCAATAATGTGTAGGAGAACAAAAACTCCCAATTTTAACTTTTTCGAATTTTACTCGATAATTTCTTTTTTGTATCAATAACAACATTAACGGTTACATTTTCAGCACCGCTCAAAAGTTTATGATAATTTGGTTTTTCTTCCATAACTTTGCTAATAATGGTCGAATCTTCACATATGCCTCAGACAATGCATAACGAACGAATAGTGCAGTAAACTACATACCAAAGCATAGTTTGAAAAAATGTTCCGAGATCTATTGAAATTGACGCAGAAGGTTATTACAGAGGCTAACATGTGGTTTTTACTTGCATAATTAACGATTTTGTCGTAATTAACAGGATAGAGAACACTCGAGGGCTTCGTAAAAAAGAATCAAACTGGTAACTTCAAATCACCACACAACTTGAGGATAAAAACGTCGCAATGCTGTACAGGTCATGGTAATGAACATTTGAACATAATTGTAGAATGAAAATTAGTTTAAATCGATGATCAAGAGAATGTTATTGGTCGACGTCAGACTAAAGAAACCGTTAGTTTCAGCTAATTGTAAGATACAAAAGGCACATGTAGAGTACACCTCAACTGGACCTGATAGCAGTGAGACTAAATCCTGTGGATCAATAAAAGCAGGTTCTTGCTATTCAAAACTGATGAAGTATCATGAATACGAAGTCTTATGGGCACTTGCCTCAATTCCAAATGAAAGCAGATTCCCATAATGAAGCATTAAGGATAGCATGGACTGTCATAAGTACAGGGTCATTCTATAGGATGACATACTTTCCTAGGTAATTAAAAAAATATGAATCGATTGACTGTTCCAGCAAACTAGTGATCGCAAGTACACGCTGGTTTGTTCAGTGATGAAACTCAACATAATGGAACACTCTCGGTTGCAACTTAAAACGCATTCGGACAATTTTCGCAGAGATAAGAAGTGCCAACAACAATAGTCAGAATGGGCAAAGATCCATCAGCCCACTATCGATGCATTGAGTGATTCTATGCCCCATATATGCCAGGCTATCATCAACATCAAGGATTACTTAATCAAGTACTAAATTGTTTCATATGTCTGCTTATCACGATTGTTATGTTGGTATTTTTTGTGTTATGATTTATTTTTGATGACAACTATTTATTTATAATTAACTCAAAGTTGAAATGGATTTTTCTACACATATGAAGCACATTTCATTAAAAATTTTACTATTCTTTGGTGAAAAAATTGTTTTATTATTAAGAATAAAATTTATTGTAATTACAGTTTCGTCCCCACAAGATTTTTGTTAGACCCAAATTCATTTTTTTTTATTTATTAAGAATTTTTGTAATAACTCTTTCGTGGCACGTTCGGCAAAGAGTAACGTTCCGGCGTAGTCACAAATTAAATTAGAGAGTGGGGCCGAGCCTAACGGCCGAGTTAAACTCCCGGCTCCTTTGTAATGGAATTATTTTCCCTTGTACCGGCACTAAACCAAGATTTACGCGGCCCGTAATGAAAGTACCAAGTTGCGCATCCGGGGATGCCCGGGTTTGTTGTCGCCGACGTTGCGGTCGTCGCTGTCGTCAACGTCAGGCGCAGGTGCCATCCGGGTCCGAGTCTTCGCTAATTATCCGGGCATAAATTACCACCGCGTCGCAATCAATTACGGGACAGTGTCAATTTACAAGTTCGGCCCGTGTTTTTGCACGGGGGCGAAATTAATCTTCATTAAGAACCCCAATTCGAAGTCGTCTAAGAAACTCACTTACAACTTTCGCTTTGCTATCTTTTATTTCTCTCCCCGACAATTTTTTTTCGCGTTATTACAACTTTGGTAATTGAAGAATTTCGAAATTGAACGTGTTCAATCAACGTCGATGGGATCGATTGATTAATTGATTAATTGAACATCCCCGACGATAATGGAGATTCTCTTATCACCCAAAAACACGTAAAATCATCGCATGTGTGCGAAAACATTTACATAGTGAACTGAAGCGATAGTGATAATTAACTTGTCCGGTTGGCGGTAACAATCTCATCATTGAGATTGAAGTTTTAATAATAACCGAACGGGGGGATCGACTTGTTAACGGGATGCGATAATAACCCCCTTGAAAAGAGGGGTTTTTGGGGTTGTTATTGATTATTCCCGTGTCGGTAAATACCCCTCGCTAGAAGGGTTTAAGTGGTACAATGCTCTTAGGGGCCCGAACAGGGCCGAAAGGATCGGTAGCTAACTGGAATGAGATTCCGATATCGGAAAACAATTTTTCTCCGGCGCAGAAGACGGAACGAGGGGCGTTTTAAGAAAATTGTGGGGTTTGTCTACTAGTATTGTTACCTGCCCTTAAAAAAAGCCCCCAACCCTTAAAAGAAGCTTTATTCACCACTTACTTGTTTTCTTTAAAACGAAACTATTTATTATTATTATCATTTATTTGTCCAAAAAAATTATATATAGTACACTCTGATTAATTGGGACGCTTCACACAACTTGACCCAATTTTTCCTTGTACTATTGTACTAACTGTGGCAAGCCCGACAGCATGAGCGACTTGTTGGTTTCCTATCTTGTATAACAGCAACTAGCAGATTTTTCCGCTCTTAACTAGTGGATTTTAGTGGATTTCCTCGCTAGATAGCTGTTACACCAGTTATACAACCAACAAATTGCGTTTGTGTTACGTAAACATCTGGATTCTTCACTAGATGCTGTTACACAAGTTATTACCTTTAGCTGGTCAGTACTTATCACGATTGTTATGAATATGGGATGTGCGATTGTAAAATTACGCACCAGCAATAATAATTGGAATTCAAAAAGATGTACATGTTTAACATATATTGGGTACAGCATACCTGGTTATTAAAAGCAGCAAGAAAATTATATGCTTATATATGCCCATAAATAGAAAGAAAAATTCGAATAAGTGAAATATATGCATGTGTACCTTTCTCATACACAAGGTTAAGAAAAAACCTTTGAGATCGGGCATAGATCCTGAAAATCAAACATATTATGTACGAGTTATGACCACTTAGTCTTTGTTTTCGTATACTTTCACGATTTCTATATGGAGTTATTCGCAGAAGATGCTTTGAAGAAGAGCCAGTGGAAATCAACATTATGATTTAGATGTGCGGACGATACGTTTGTGATATGGCAGAGAACGCCTCCAAGAGTTCTGAGATCACCTTAAACGCTGAACAGCCAAATTTTCCTAAATGTATTTGTCGCTAAGACGACAAATGGTGACAGGGAACTTAGGGTGTATCACTATAAAGGTATCATCACTATACCATCATCCCTAATAGAAGAGGTCTGTAATCCGCAGATTGTTTCAACCGGATTAAGCAAGCTACAATTGATGTGTCATCTGATATCCCACAAGAAAGATCAACTTTATTGCATTTATCAAAAACGTTAATATTTGGATATTCACGTATTGCAATTTTAGAGAGAAGTCATATTTACTACAGTAGGTCAAAAAGAAGTTGATTTAAAGTAGCAAATTGCAATGGGCATGTTATCTGATATGAATTGAGTTGAAGAAAAAAGTTGCAGTTGATATGTTATCTGATAACACATAAGAATGATCAACTTTGTTTTGTATGTACAAAAACGTTAAATTTTGGAGATTTCTATTGTGTAATTTTGGAGAAAAATTATAATCACACTAGTAGATCAAGAAGTTGATTTGAAGAAGCAACCTACAACTTGCTACGA
Organism: Onthophagus sagittarius; assembly: GCA_036711965.1. NCBI lineage: Eukaryota > Metazoa > Arthropoda > Insecta > Coleoptera > Scarabaeidae > Onthophagus > Onthophagus sagittarius. Next base: position 22,641,192 of record JASERS010000006.1, on the reverse strand, counting down.
CTTGATCTTTGACAGAAAAGTTATTTTCGAATACATATAATCCATAAATACAAAATATCTGAAGGGAATAAAATGCAGAAGAACGAATGTACTTTGAGGGACATCAAGTGAACTACCAAGATATGATAAGTACAGAACCAATTCGATTTTTTTGTCCTTTTTTTAGGCATAACAGAACAAATTGTGAAACACCTTAAGAAAAACGACATGGACATTGAGGAAATTTGATATTGCCATCAATTGCATTTCCATTGCAATTTCTGCCACTTCTGCATTAATAAGATACATAACTTTGCAACTTCTTGTATTTGTACAAAGACATTTTTAAAAATTTGATTAAACTTGCCATCGATTTTAATATTGTATGTATACAAATAATTTCTACACTTAATGTTCATAACTTCCAGCACTGTAAATGTAAATCTATCTAGTTTCTAAAGAACAAACTTTATTCCAGATTGCACTTTTCGTGCCGTTATCAATAGATTTGCCAGAAACAAAGAGTTTGTGTAGTCTTTACGTTTTACTCTGACTTTCCTCATAAGGAAATGTCATAATATTAGGTTTATATTAATTTTCATTTACAACATTTACAGAAATTCATTAAGCAGAAATTTCAATCTAAAATAAACGGTTTGTTTAAGATTTAACATATTTCAACATAAATTCATTTAACTTTGCTTTACGTTTCGTTATAGACACACAGACATCGTCTACATTATCAATAACATTTTAAATTGTGTCTATTTTTCTACAAACAATAAATAATGAAATAATTAGTTATATAATTGCTTATTTGGTGGTTGTTTTGTTTTCTGATCACCTCTTTAATCATATTCCTATTATTCGTATTGTAAGTTTATGTAAAGCTGCGGTGTAAATGTTGGCATAAAATAATTGAAGATGTTTAGGTTTTTATTAGTCCTGTTTTCGTTCAAGAGTTCAAAGATTTAAACTATTCTAAACCACAGACTCAGAAGACATCAAATGCTTCCAAAAGACTTGATATTGTTTTCCGATGACTTATTACAGCTCCACTGAATGCTTTTAGAAGACTTAACATCACTTCCAGAAGACTTGAACTGTTCCCAGAAGACTTGAACTGTTTCCAGAACACTTGATCTATTTCCAGAAGACGTGATACCGCACTCTGGATGGCTTGATACTGTTTCTAGAAGACTTGATATTGTATAGTTTTACTTCTCATTCCCTTATTTGATGTAGTCAGTAGTTCGGACACCGAACTATAGATTATATAGATTAGACCGATAGATAGACCGAACTGTATAGATTTCGGCAAACCGACCTAATATGTATTACCAAAAGTAAACAAAAGCCTTAGAAATCCAACGGCATAAAAACAACGTCCTCATAAATCTCCTCATAAACAGAAAAACACACAAGCCAACACTATTTTTAATGGAATTGGTAAATAGCATACACATCATGTGCTTTGCTAGTTTTCAAAGATGTTAAAACTTTACATATTTCATTTGATGTTATGGAGGATAGAAACAAATTCAGGAGAAAAGCATTGTCATTGCATAAATTCATTATAGTATCTAACGTATGCGACAATTTTTTGACAACATCCGCAAAATAAGCATTTAGAGCATCAGCATTTAGTTTCACATTATCGATTATTTTTTTGGTTTTCCTTTGCTTAGAATTTACTATCTTCCACATAGTTTGAGTTTTACAATAGGTACTAAAGTCAGTAAACCTACGAAAATCTAACTTGACAGTTGGTGAAAAGAAGGTACTCTGATCTATTAAAGAAAATCAGAAGTGTTGTAAGTCGTTTTACCAACAGGCAAAAGGAACGTTGTTATGGATAAGTGGATAAGAAGGAATATGACGACAATATGATGAACTTACTTGACCCAATCAGAAGAACCCCACAGATAAGATCGTAAGGAAATGAATGACTTTGTAAACTCAACAGAAATTCCAGCAAAACAACAGAAAGGATTGTTTGTGCAGGTGCCGCTACCACCAAGAAATTATAGACTAAAGCAAAACCATAACCTATATTTACCATTACGCCCTATCATTAGTGCCATCAACTTCTCAAAAAAATCTACTTGCATACATTTCGCAAAGATTCTGTCTCCTTTTGCAAGGTACACAGAATCATATATCAGGGATTCTACACATTTAGTTCCTTTTTCTAGGGTACAAAAAACTATGCTTTTGACAGCGCCAAGAACTCATTTCGGAGAATTACCAGAATATGTGTTAGATCTGTTGAAGTACTATTTATCTTCGACATATTTTAATTGGAAAAGAAATTTTTACTAGCAATTCGGAAATGATCTGTCGATCAATCGAATGAATCAATATGAATCGATGAATCTTCAATGTCATCGGTAATTACTAATTGTCATATGGAATGATTCCAAGAAAATGCGTTGAGGCAGAGTTAATGGTAACTATATCAATGATTACCTTTCCTAGATGACTAGGACAACAAATGATAACATAGAACTTGGGGTGTATTATAACAAAACCCATCCCAACAGGGACTTTGAGGCATCATCCAACTTTTCATCCCCAATAGAAGGGGGTGCAAGATTCGTACTTTGTTAACAGCTAACAGCGAGAATATGTGAAGGAGATAACCTGAAGAAGGGTGAACAGTTTCTGCGAGAAACCGAGCCATCAAGTAGGAGGAAGCTGCGATCAGTACAGAATCAATTGGATTTATCTATCTTCTGCATACTTCACGTGTGACATTCTTCCGATAGCTAAGTTGACCATTATGGAAACGAAAACTGCTAAACAGTTCGCTTTCCTAGATGACTAGGACAACAACTAATAACATGGAATGTTGTGTATTAAAGAAGACCCATACCAACAGGGATTTTGGGGTATCATCTCTAATAGAAGTGGTTCGGAATATGTGCAGAAGAATTTATAGAATACCGATGATCCATAAACTAGATCCTTTCCGCCCTATTGGCAGTGTCTTCAAGTCCTCAAGATATTTCTTGGATAAATATCTCGCAAAGATTTTTTCTCCTTTTACAGGGAACACAGAATGATATATTATAGATTCTGCACATTTAGTGCCTTTTTTCTAGGGTACAAGAAAAGGGTGCTGTTGACGTTCTTCGCCAAAAAAATCATTCCGTAAGATTACCAGAATACTATTCGAATTATTCGGAGAACATGCTTTGAAGAAATGTCAATGTAGACCAAATCTTTGGTTTCGATATGTGGATATGTAAAAACTGCCTAATAATTGGCTTTCCTAGATGACTACAACGACAAAGGACAACAATTTGGGGTGTATTGGAAGAAGATCCATACCAACAGAGACTTTGAGGAATCATTCCAAAATCATCCCCAATAGAAGGGGTTCGTGATCCGTACATTATTTCAGCCAAACTGGAAAATGAAAAATGCTTAGGACAACAAATGATAATATGGAACTTGTGGTGTGTTGCAAGAAGGCCCATAACAACAGAGACTTTGAAGCATCATCCTACAGCGTAAGTACAGAACCAATTTGAATTATTTGCTTTCTCTATGTTTCACATGTAACATACTTCCGATAGCCAAGAACAAGCTAACTCTAGTAAAAGGAGCGGTTGTTACTAATTTAGTTAATAATAGGTTAGTAATTTTTGTTAATACAATCAATTCTTGTTATAATTGAAAGACTTGGCGTAGTCGAAACAAAGAGAAGATATATGTCCGTTAATTTAGCCGTCACGTAACTGCGTTAAACGGTAATCGATGATTCGATTTCCCCCGAACCGGATAAAACTTGATGAAGTCTTTTTTCTATTATTTAATATCGAAGGACGTTAAAAAAAATGGGGTGGATATTCGCGTCTGGGAAACAGAACGAATAAAATATGTAAGTGATCGCGAGCAGGACGGGTACTAATAGTCAATTCCGTTTTATTGGCAAAGCGAAGCCTCGGAAGGTCGCAAACAAATTGGATTCGAGGACCGAGTTCGTTACGTTCGTTCCCTAAAACGCCAATTCTGTTTCGAATAAATAAGGTTGATAATTAATTAAAGTTTCTTTCGGGTGGAATTTACGCATGGGAAAAGAGCAACCGATTAAAACAAGCTCACTCGGTTAATCTCTGTAGTTTGGTTATTCTCCAATTAAACTCTCCACCGAAACGGTAGTAGTAGTTTTCTCGGGTATTTCCTGCCACCGTTGCCTCGAACAATCGTCGAAAGGGGCGCATTCAACGACTTCAGCGAGCGCAGTCAGCTTCACGCGTCTCCAAATTCCTTTTGAATTTGTCCCGATTGTGAGCGAGCGTGGAGTTCTCGACGACAAATAACAAACACGCCTCTTTGTGCTTGCGAGTTGCCTCGCTCGAATCTTTAATGAGACTCCGTCGTGAAAGGCAGCAAATCGTCTTCGAAACAATACTTTGAAAAGTCGAGGAAAAAATCTCCTGTCAAAAGTGATAATCTCCCGAGAAATGAGGGTCTCTCCTACGCGTAATCTCGTTAAGGGGAAAACGAAAAAGAAAACGAACATCCTACGCAACGCGTACGGGAATAAGGATGTTGGAGTATTAAAAATGTATCCAAGTGTACACTAACGTGGTAAGCGGGCGGCAGAAAGTTTTCACATCAAATATTGAAGTCTCGGACAAAGAAGACGGAGGGGGGATCCCCCGGTTCCTTTGTTCGTGAAGTTCGCGCCGCGATGACCTTTCGAAAACTTCCCGACTAAAATGATAACAAAGGCCAGGTTGATGATGCGCCTCCACGTGGCCGATTTCTTCTTTTTTCCTTCGTACACAAGCTTAGACCGGACCCAGGAAAACCCCTATTTGGCCGACCATAAAGTGGGATATCACGTGCCCTAGGTTTTATTTTTCTCATTAAATATATTTTAGTACTGACAATCGGGGTCGCAATAAACGTTTTTTACGGTCGACTCTGTTCATCGCGATGTAGCACAAAGGCATATAAAACTTCCCTACATGGATCGTCCACGTCGTTTGTGTCCCCCCAATTTTGTTGTGTCTAGATTCTTACAAAGATTTTTCAATTATAGCCATACTTAAGTAACAACTACAAATATTTTCTTTTTTTATAAAAAATATCTTACTATGACAGAATTGAATAAAGTAATCCAAAGATTTTTTTAAATTTTATTTGTAACAGCATTTTTAATTCAATTTTTCCAGGATGTAACCACTCCACTTAATTCCTAATGTAATTATGTAATGCAATTTTAAAGCGAAAATGCCCCACATTCGGATACTTTGTAGATTTTCACCTTCCAACAAAAACATGGTTATAATAAAGGTAAATCTGATTATGTATTATGACGTTTTAAATGAAAATACACATGTAGCCAGAAATTATTTTTCTTTCACATTTAATTTTCGAGTTATGACCGATTTTAGTAACGAAAGTAGATAAGAATGGTAAGAACTGATGACTCTGATGATAAATTATGCATTTGTGGTGCATAATACAGAATTTATGCCCTAAAAATTTGTGTGATTTTGTGCTATGAATGCAAAATCCATAATTTCAGGGTGTTTAGGGATTTGCAGCTTCTAACTCAAGAAAGATTCAAATGAAATGAAATTTAATCTGCACTGAATTATGTGTTTATGGATCAGTATAAACAATTTTTGTATAAACAGTTTTTTAACGTAAGTAATTTTTAACGTCTATACGACTTTATTACTAACAGTCAGCAATTTTGTTTTTTTTTGAGATTTTCACTTTCTAACAGAAAACGGTTGGCACTAAACGTAATCTGTTGATTGATTATGTATTTGTAGTTCAAGAAAATAATTATTGTATAAAACAATTTCCTCCATCACTTTATATTTTTGAGTTGTCACCAAATATTTGAACAAAAATCAGTAATTTTGGTTTTTAGGGGATATTCACTTTCTAACTAGAAAACGGTTGGCGCTAACCATATTCTGTTGATTAATTATGAATTTTTGGTTCAAATAAACAATTTTAATGCAAAACATTTTCCTCCATCACTTTTTATTTATGAGTTCTTACCTAGGTTTTTAACAATAAACAGTAATTTTGATTTTTTGGGGATTTTCATTATCCATCTAAGGAATAGTTGGCAATAACCTTAATCTGTCAACAGATTAAGTATTTTAAGCTCATAACAAACAAGTTTTGGGTTAAACATTTTCCTCTATCATTCAAAATCTTTCAACTATAATCTTATATTATACCAAAAAGCAGCAACTTTGCTATTTTTGGTAATTTTCACTTCCTGACTAAAATACAGTTAGCATTAAACGCAATCTGCCGATTGATTATCTATTTTTAGCTTAAGTAAACAATTTTATGCAAACCATTTTCCACCGTCACTTTTTATTTTTGAGTTCTTACCAAGGATTTGAACAAAAACCAGTAATTTAGACCTTTTGGGGATTTTCATTATCTATGTAAGGAATGGTTGGCAATTATCTTAATATATCAATAGATCAAACAGTAATTTAAACTCATAACAAACAAATTTTGTGTAAAATATTTTCCTCCTTCATTTAAGATGTTTTAGCTATGATCTTATACTTTAACAAAACGCAGTAACTTTGGTGTTTTTGGGAATTTTCAGTTCCTTACTGAAAAACGGTTGGCATTAAAAGCAATCTGTCGATTGATTATGTATTTTTGGTTAAAGTAAACAATTTGTATGCAAAATGTTTTCCACTATCACTTTTTATTTTAGAGTTATTACCTAGGATTTGAACAAAAATCAGTAATTTTGATTCTTTGGGGATTTTCCTTATCTAACTAAACAATTGTTGGCAATAACCTTAATTTGTCAATAGATTAAGTATTCTAAGCTCATAACAAATAAGTTGTGAGAACATTTTCCTCCATCATTTAATATGTTTAAGCTATGATCTTATATTTTAACAAAAAGAAGTACCTTTGGTATTTTTGGGAATTGTCATTTCCTTACTAAAACACAGTTGGTATTAACCGCAATCTGTGGATTGATTATGTATTTTTGGTTCAAGTACAAAATTTTTATACAAGACATTTTCTTCCATAACTTTTTATTTTTGAGTTTTTACCTAGGATTTGAACAAAAATCAGTAATTTTGATTCTTTGGGGAATTTTCTTATCTAACTAAACAATGGTTGGCAATAACCTTAATTTGTCAATAGGTTAAGTATTCTAAGCTCATAACAAATAAGTTGTGAGAACATTTTCCTCCATCATTTAATATGTTTAAGCTATGATCTTATATTTTAACAAAAAGAAGTACCTTTGGTATTTTTGGTAATTTTCATTTCCTTACTAAAACACAGTTGCTATTACATGCAATCTGACGATTGATTCTGTATTTATGGTTAAAGTAAATAATTTTTATGCAAAACATTTTCCTCTATAAGTTTTTATTTTTGAATTCTTACCTAGGATTTGAACAAAAATCAGTAATTTTGATTCTTTGGGGATTTTTCTTATCTAACTAAACAATGGTTGGCAATAACCTTAATTTGTCAATGGATTAAGTATTCTAAGCTCATAGCAAACAAGCTTTATGTAGAACATTTTCCTCCATCATTTAATATGTTTATGTTATGATCTTATATTTTAAGAGAAAAAAGTAACTTTTCACTTTCTTACTAAAATACAGTTGGTATTAAACACAATCTGTCGATTGATTATGTATTTTTGCTTCAAGTACACAATTTTTATACAAGACATTTTCCTCCATCTCTTTTTATTTTTGAGTTTTTACCTAGGATTTGAACAAAAATCAGTAATTTTGAATTTTGGGGATTTTCATTATCTATCTAAGTAATAGTTGGCAATAACCTCAATCTGTCAATACATTAAGCATTTTAAGCTCATAACAAACAAGTTTTGTGTAATACATTTCCCTCCGTCCTTTAAAATGTTTGAGCTATGAACTTATATTTTAACAGAAAGCAGCAACTTTGCTATTTTTGGGAATTTTCACTTCCTTACTAAAATACAGTTGGTATTAAACACAATCTTGTTGATTATGAATTTTGGTTCAAGTAAACAATTTTTATGCAAAATATTTTCCTCCATCACTTTTTAGTTTTGAGTTCTTACTTAGGATTTGAAAAAAAAATCAGTAATTTTGAATTTTGGGGATTTTCCTTATCTAACTAAATAATGGTTGGCAATAACCCTAATTTGTTAATAGATTAAGTATTCTAAGCTCATAACAAACAAGTTTTGTGTAGAACATTTTACCTCTACCATTAAAAACTTTTGACCTATGATCTTGTATTTTAACAAAGAGCAGTATCCTTTGTATTTTTAGGGATTTTCACTTCCTAATTAAAAAACGGTTGGTAATAATGTTCTCTCGATAGATTATGCATTTGTGTTTCATAGCAAACAAAGTTTATGTAAAACATTTTATTGAAAATTTTTGAGCTATGTTCTAGAGATTTAACAAAGACCAGTAAATTTGGTATTTTGGTGATTTTCACCTCCTCACTAAAAAACAGTTGGCACCAAACTTAATTTGTTAATGCATTACGTATTTGTAGTTGATTGTAATCAATTCTCATGCAAAATAATTTCCTATACCTCTTTTAATTGTCGGATTATGATCGAGTTTATTAACAAAAATCATTTATATTGGTATTTTAGAGAATTTTTACATCTTAATTAAAAAACAGTTGGCACCAATCGTAATCTCTTGGCGAGTTATGCATTTAGGGTTGATAGCAAATAATTTTTGTGTAAAACATCTTTTTTCATTATTTCAAATTTTTGAGCTATGTTTTAGTGCTTTAACAAAAAAGTAGAAAATTTGCTATTTTTGGGGATTTTTCTTCATAACAAAAAAAAATGGTACTAAAGTTAATTTGTTAATTCATTATTTATTTGTTGTTCGTAATAAACAATTTTTATGCAAAACTTTTTTTTTATCATTTTGATATTTCGAGCTAAGGTCTAGTGTTTTAACAGAAAGCAATATCTTTAGTATTTTTGGTGATTTTCACGTCCTAAGTTGAAAACAATTGGTTAGTCTATCGATAGATTGTGTATTTGTTATTTATAACAAATAATTTTTATGTAAAACATTTTCTTTTATCAATTCAAATTCTAGTATTTTAACAAAAAGCAGTCATTTTGGCATAAACTTAATTTCTCGATATAGGACGCATTTGTCGTTTATATTAAACAATTTATATGACTCTTCATCACATTCAATTTGTGTTTAGTATACATTGACTTTGTCTTTGTTGTAGTTTCCCCTAATATACACCGTGTTAAATAATTATTGCAACGTGGGCTTTGTAATGTTAGTTGCCTATCATGTATGTTAATCGTGCTTTAAGTCAACGAATGCATTTAACTCATTATATGCTCATATTTAAGTAACATTGGTTGCATATTCTTCGGATACGATAATTATTTTATACTGTGGATGTGCCATTCCAATTAATTTTTATCGCAGAGGATAAAATAGTAATAGCATGACTACAAATGAATGCAAATAGAGATAATTCCAGCTGTTGTTTACAACGGGCAGCGATTCGCGGACAGAGTGGGCTGTTAATTACTATACAGATCTGACAGCGGAAACGGCAGTGACAGGCCGCTGCCTGGAGCGGGGTTGGGGATTTTCGGGTGGGGTTCCGGATTGAGAAAGAGGCCTACGTCCCCGCGTCGCGCATTTCAGTTTTGGGGTGTCTCTTTTTGTTAATTTCGCATTCTCTCTCTCTCCCGCTCTGGTGTTTGGGTCATTTTCCGAAACAGTGATTGCGTGGTATTAAATATTGCCCGACGTCGCTAATCTAATCGACGGACGCGCTGGCAAGCTCTGGCAAGTGTCCGTCCGTCCGGGCGAGCGGAGTGCGAGGTTCGACCAGTTCGGACGTGTCCGACCGCACTCACACAACGCCGTTATTCGGAGTACGGGCACAAAGCTCGGTTCGTGTAATTAGTGATGCCATTCAAAGCGCATATTTCGTTTCATGTCCGGTTAATTTTGAATTCGCGTTTTCCATGTCGGTATAAATTGCTGTTTGTCGTAGTTGCTCCGTACCGGAAAACGCACTGATTGCACGATCCCCGCCCACAAACGGGAACGACGATGGCGAGTCGCGTCTCGAACAATATCTAAAGCACCATGCGTTTCAAATCCCGACTCGATATACCCATCAGATTTACGGACCGAAACTTCACCTGCTAATTATATGACTATGACCGTGATTTCCCCGAGGACGAGCCCGCGCCGATGCACTGCAGATGAAACTGTAATTGAGTTCCGGCCGGTTTTTGCATGTTTTCTCGGTAATCAAAACAAATGATCCCGAAACATTCGAATAACGGGCTGGTTGCGGACTCGATATTGCCGCTCGAGGAGGAATTAACTGCTCAAGGGCAGGCGAGGCGCCCGGATTATTACACGGGAACCGGGACGGCCGTGTTTATTCCCGAACAGGCTATCAACTGCTCGAATGGACCGCTTCGGGCCAAAGAGATCAAAGCGCCTCTGTGCGAATGGAAAGAAATCCGTTCGACCAGTGGCTACGAAGGTCGTAGGGCTGTACGTGACTTCAGCAATATTGGAGGACGTTTGAATTGCTACGACTTTATATTTCCTATAAAACTCCCACGGGATACGATATATATTGTGTGCACTTAACAATACGACCTTTATATCATTTTTTCTGAAATAACATTGTACCTAAATTAATATAAATTATTATAACCCAGCTCTTTTCGTTTAATCCGACACTTGGCTAATCCAACTATGATGAAGAAAAATTTCGTATTATTAATGAAATATTTTAAACAATCCATCAACCAAAATACCAATGTTACTGCTTTCTGTTATAATACTAGAACATTAGTATAGTCTGTACCACGAGAAGTGAAAGGGAGTCATCGATTTTCGTAAGAATTTTGCGCATACATTACAAATATTATGTCCGTGCGTTGACGTGTGTTAGAGTGGAATGATTTCTAGTGGACGCACGCTGTTCCGTACACTGTTAGGCGATTCATCTGCAATTAAGTGACGGTGATTCATCACCGTCACTTCTTGTGGTACAGACTATAAATAGGAAACACCGGTTCTTGATCAGAAACAGGGTGAGCAATTCCCGCTGTGACGTCACACTGCAATGTTGGTTGCCTACCCCGCACAACATCATCTAGCGGAGAAACCAAGAGTGAGTTGTTTTGTACTTTTCAGTTTAACACGATATAAGCTTATTACAAGCACACCAATTGAATCAAAAAACCAAAAATTATTATGAATGATTATAAACACAACCTAAAAAAATAATTTTGTTAAATTTTTTTGTGCACACTTATAATAGTAATTCAAATAGCCACAGGAAACAATTTACATTCAAGAATATAGCGATAATTGAGTATAAAATGAAATGGAACGTACTGGTCTAAACGCAATGTACCAACAAGTGCCCTTCGAAGCGAATAATACGCACGTGTTGTCATGTTCGCACACGTTACCAGCCGCTTGGTGTTAATATGCACTTTACAGCTAATTGCACACTAGTTACAAGCTGTAACAAGGCCACTTGCAAAGAATATTTTCAATTCCCCCGGTTTCGGTTCGTTTGCAAGAATGACAGTGTAGAGTAGTTAATTGCAGCATAGGTTGGTCGTAAATACCAACACTGCATTAGCGGTAACTGTTCAGCCAAGATCCGTAATCTGATGAGGAAGAGGAGGAAGTTTCACCTTTGGCGTACGCGAAACTTGAAGAGAACTAAAACGGAGGTAAAGCGGACGGGTCGGGCGTCGCCCCCTCGAAAACCTTGACAAACTGGCGGCGGCGGGAGCTACGAAAATTGATATTGTAATCTTAGACTGAGGTTTGGTAACATATCGGCGGTGTCGCGTTGAACTCCGCGTTATTATCCCAGTTGTGCTGAGATTAATGTTCGTGGGGGAGAGTTGGAGATTTTGATGGAGGAGGTGAAGGGGGAGGGGGTGGGGGTGGTTTCACGCCTCGTCCTGTCGATTTTCCGACATAATCTTCGAAAATGTCGGGCGACGTTCGAATCAAAAATCTATTTGCATCTAAATTGAATAAAGGAGAACGAACGAAGGTAGGTATATATATCTCAAAAATCGCCAGCGCCAGAAAATTGTCTTTCCATTATTAAAGAGCGGATAACGCGAAACGATCGCCCGAGCGAGGCGCTAAGCCTACTCGGATAGCGCTTTTATTAATATATAAATACAGATTTTGTGAGGGCGTTTTCCCGCGAAAGTGGCCGTTTCCCCGCGGACGGCCCGTTTCCGACCTAATTATGTTGTTTGCGCCAGCTTGCGCGGCAGTAACCTTATTTTAATTACGCTCCCTGGCCTCAGGCAACTATCAGTTTACTCTGTACTACGCCTTAGGTCTTAAGGCGTGGGAGCATCAACGAGGGTATATTTCGAAAACGGTGGGATTAACTAAGTATCGGCTTAAATGAAAATGGGACACTACTAGGGTGTAATAATTTATATTCATTTTGCTACAATGTTATTTCAGGAAGAGTTACTCTCTCGATGTTAGTATACACTAATTTAATTTCTTCATTAACCTTCATTTTATCTTCTACCGGAACTGGTGAGTTAATAACAATAAATCTTATCTTTAGAACAATGTACTATTTAAACCAGAGGCAACCAAACTACCCGAGGTGGTACGGTGTATAAAGTGTTAAATAATTATCGTATTCGAAAAATATGCAACCAGTACCAACCGTGCGTATTGAGACGCACGGCTAAACCTGAATTTTTTTAGTTCTAGGTCTAGTGTTAGTTCTAGCTTTAATTCGATACAAGTATACAATAATCTAAAACAGCTAAAAGTAGAGTTAACATAAAAAATTTTCAATTTAGAAATAATCAACTCTTTACATAAAAATAGGAAAAGTTTCGGTTTCGATTACGGTTTCTGCTCAAAATTGAGTTGAGGTCGGACACTAATTATTATATGAGTATATAATGATCATTCTGTTTCGTAGAACTGTTTCGAAACATACAGGAACCAAAAAATGGTTAAAGAACGAAGAAAATTCCAAAATTCGCAAAGCATACGACAATCACAACAATAACATTCGATCTAACAGCTGATCAGCTTTGATAGCATCTGATGACAATCTGATTACTAACTTAAAAATATCAACGCTGAAACTACATATTGAGAGAAGCAGTCAAAATTACAACGCTTACGTGGGTATTTAATACAATTATTTAGCACGGTGTATATGTTACAGTCAATTTGATTATTCAGGGCAATTTTCATAATGCAATTTAATAATTTTCTAGTTATTTACAACAATCTAGAACAATTTATTTATTATTTGAGAGCATGTGTGTGGTTATGACTCTCACTGGTAAGTTGTTGCTTGGACCATCTTGTACTTACTAACGTACGTAACTAATTCACGATTGATTTCAGTGCTTTGTTGGGCTCTATCATTATTTTTGTATAATTTTACAGTTTTCTTTTAATGTTATACAGCTTATGTACGACGAATGTTTATTATTTTTGCCTTAAATTGATTTTGGGTATGATCAGATTTCACTGTCAGCGGAAGGTAGAGGGAGAAGAAGTTACGCCACAGGTTTGGAAGATGTGTAAAGTGAAAACTGGATCAAAAGGATCCATGCACTAAAGACGGGAATCGATCACATAAAGATAAAAACATGAATGCAAGTAGAGAAGACACTCTTGGAGAAACAAACATAGAACCCCAATTAATTGAACTCTGGCCAATGAAAAATTGTATGAAGGCGATTGTGACGCTGAATAAAGGAAAGGTCGATGTATGGTTGGAGACTGGGCATCTTGAAATCGGCATCTGTTGCAAAAAGAATACTTCTCCTCATCCAAAAAATTTAAAGCGCAAAAAGTAAAGAGGAAGTAAAATGTAACTCCAAAATAATGCTCTAATAGATGTAAAATTGAAGGCGAATTTTTAATGGGTAGCTGGGTCTAAGATTATAATTCCATATTCCCGACCAAAGTACGACTTCCAGCTATATGTTCTTTATGCGCAAACAATAAGCCCAGGTACGTAATGCATTTTTTCGCATTGTTATGCAGGCAATAACATGACCGTCATGATTACATGACGTCTAATTTGGTGGCAGATATCTACAAGGATGGCATACAAATGCTGGTTGTACGATGTGATAAGTACCAAATATTGGTTGGAATCATGTAAAAAAGTAACTGAAAGTAAAGTACATCTATTCATGTTGAAAAAAGGTTAAGAAATGTCTAATGGTTTCATTTTTATTTCAAAACGACTGTTTCTTAAAAAATATGCCTCGTATATACATTGATAAAGACTTTAATTTGTAAAAAGCTTCTTTTATCTTCATAAATAATTTTCGTGCACTGCAGAGAAGAATCCACTTTTGTCGTCACATATAGTGTTATCATCATGTTTAGATCAATTTTTCAGTCCTCACAATTCGAGTGTTTAGGGGTACATAGACGTAACTTTCTATTTCATGTATATGTAGTTACGTTCTTGTGTCCCTTAACCAACGAATTATTGATGATTATTAATAATTTATGGCTTTTATTAAAGAAGATCGATCGAAAGAGAAAGGACAAGTTGAGCGACGAGAGTGAGATGACTTGAGGTTTATGTGTAATACCAGTAGAATAAGGTTGTTTGTTATTAATGAATATAAAAGGAGATAGATTTACAAAACATAAAATTACTGCCGATACCTTTTCAAGCTATTAACGTTGACTATGTAGGATATTTCCCCATTAGTAGAAAAAGAAATACCTATATGTTAGTTTTTGTAAATAATTTTACAAAATATGCTATAATCTTTGTTGTAGGGAAATACTAAGTGTAACTTGATAGAAGTAATGAAGGAAGTACAAATAATGCCGATCCTAGAGTTACTCTCCACAATCTCCTTATGACGTCGTGCGCCAAGGCTATGAGTATAGGAGGCGGCACCAATCTAAGTCTGGGGGGAAAAATTTGGTTGGTACTAAAAGTAACTAGATCTGAATCGGTTGCGATTTAAACCGCTTCAGACCGGTTACTTTGAGTGCCAAAAAAATTTATATCTCCAGACTTATTTTGTTGCATCTTCCTATACCTATAACATTGATATGTGACATCACAAGAGGATTATGGGGAATAACTTCCCATCCAGAATCGAAGTTTCTATATTACGGAAGGAAATTAGTGGAATCTTTGGTAATACAATAAGATTTATCACAAATAGAGGTACTGCTTACTCATTGGACGATTTTGAGAACTTTTGCAAAGAAAATGATATCTAGGATATCAAGAATGCAATCGCTAATGATGCGCTAATGACCAAACTTAGGACACGAAGGTACGAGAAATTTAGATCGCTTTAAATAACATGAAAAACAAGAAGTACTCAGAAGACGCCTCACGTATTATTATTTGGGTTTATGCCATGAAACACTTTACAAAATCGCTTAATTATAGCTAAGCGAAGAAGAACAAAACTTGAATCAAGCGATCAAGCGATAAGAAACATCAAAATTCTCCAACGAATAGAAAGGTAGATGTGATAAAAAATATCAAAAACCACAAAAGTATCACAAGGGATACTTAGTCTTGATTAGACAAGAAATGGTGGCTATGGGACAATCTAGGAACATCGTTCTTATCGTTCTGGGAAATGATATATATCATTTAAGCGATATACCCAGTGCTCGGTAAACGCAGCGGTTGTTTAAGTCGATTTTGCAGCAGATCTCATGAAACCATGATGCTAAATACCGGATGATATCGATAATGGAATCGATGACGATTCATCAGGTAGCAAAGCCGTATGTAACAATTTTTGTTTATATTTATAAAAACTAAATTTTTACCTCAACTTCGATCGCTCTTAACGCAAAAACAAAAAAGTTGTCACCATATCTTCATATAAAAAAATACTACATGATACCAAAGATTACCGATTAAGATTTGGACCACCCCGTATATTCCTTCAAATACACTTAAAACTTTGGTATGGATTTAAAAAACATGATTTATATTTTTTTTAGCCTTTAATTAGCTAGGATTAATTCGAATATTAGATAACATCGTTGTTTTGGTTAGTAAAGCTGGCAACAGCAAAATCGAAGCGAATAAGCGAGCATAACAACTTAATTTAAATCATTTTACAAACTTGTTGAAATTTGCTGTTGACATTAATGTAAATTTTACTATGTAAAATGCTATTAAAGTAATAAGCTCGTCTAGAAATTTAGTTAGTCAGCAAATAATTACACGTTGTGTTAACAAAGCAACAGATGAAGGGAATTTAGATTTATTGCCATCAATACCCAATGAACGAAAATGTCATTTGAGGATTTTGTTAATGCTGTTAACGATTTGGCCATTGGTCCTGAACCAGTTCTGAGAACTTTAGATAGAAGATAGCGACAATAACGGTTCTGCTTCTACCAGTATATTCTTGTCATCTGTAGGGAGTGATGAAAGTTATGATCATTTAGAGCCAATCAGAGAAAAAGCAAATGATTTACAACTACGCTTTTGCTCCTTTTCAGCAACTATGAATGTAAGTGAGCAATTTGAAAATTGTATTGATAATAATCACCTTTGATAGTGTACATCATTCAATCATTTAGACCAAAACGGAGATTTGTATTAGAGATGTTAGCTTGTTATGGATGAGATTCTATCTATCAGAGAAGATACAATGTGTAGTTGCCCACAATGAATAGAGAATATAATAAGATCAGATTGGAGAGATGTTAACAAGTATAGGAGATTGTACCTTCTATATGTGAATGACTTATCACAAGTAACTAATAAGATTACAATAATAAATTCAAAAATCAATTACTGTGGATCTGAAAAAACTTGCAGATTGGTTTAAAGCGCAGTTCACAAAGCACTAGATCACGGCGAGGTATCGGGATGCTGAGATTGCCAGTGCCGAAGAGATTTCATTTCTGGGTTGGAAAATAAATTCTAGACTGCCTTAGATTAATCAAATTGATTTCCCTGCTGGCAAGATTAATGATTTCCCATATTCCATTCGGATTATTTCCAGAGCAGTTGGCATTGAGGAAGCATTATAATGCATACATACATTCCATGCTAAGATATGGAGATGTCTAATGGGCCCGTGGTGTTGGTATAGACAGAATTTTAGTATTGCAGATATCTTCGTATGTAAGAATAATGTTTAGTCTATAAAATGCTGATAGTTGTATGCAACTTCTATTTTGAATGTGCCGTATTGATTTGAAGGCGAACTGGTTGGAAGATTGATTACTATCTGGTGTCACCAACAACTCACCTTGTTAAGATCCAAAAGACGGCTCTATAGCAAAGTATCAAAATCTGCAATGCTATTTCATATGGTTCATATTCCAAAAAGACTATTATTACGGAGAATCACCAAGAATGAAACTTTCTAATGGAATGTTTTTTTCGTATCTAATTGGGGGGTTATAAAAATTGTGGGTTAACTGGGCAAAGATAAAGAAACGTGAGATTATTAAAAAGTGGTTAAAGTGAGAAAGGCAATTGGAGCAAAGTAATTATCCAAACGTTGCCCTTTACGGCTGCATTCCAGGTGGACGCTATCGACCACAGATCGGAAGACGGCGCCGGCCATCTTCAGGAAGTATGCGGACGAGAGAGTGGTACGAGAACTCGGTTACCTGAGTTAAATAAACTTTCCGGTGAGATAGTCTGGTTTGGGGACGATGGCTCGACACACGAGATAACCCGGACAAATAGCCCAAGTTCGCGACCGAGCTCCTCGGCAATTAGTTTTTATATTTATCTGTTTACCAAGGGGTGATTTATATGATGGGAAAGGGGAATCGATTAATGGAGGAGTAAGCGAGCAATCAGCGGGGGCGTATGTAAATCCGGATCCGTTTCGTCATCGCGGTGGTGGCAGTGCGGCGGCGATTCAATCGTTTTGAATTTCAAATCGAGCAGACGACGGATCTTTTATTTGCATCCGGCAGTCTCATCTACTTTGTATTTGGGTGTACTTCATCGAGTTAGCCGATGGCTGCCTGCGGGTTCGGTTCGAGACTTTTATACGCGAATGCAAATTTGAGCCGCTTCCGCCCGTTCCCGACCGTTTTCTGGCCGTCAGCTATTTGCGTTCGTGAGAGAGAGAATCTCGGGCCTCGATGGTACACAAACGGTTGCCCAATAAACGATCTGAAGGGGATATTCGATCAGATCCGCTCGGCGTTTCGCCGAATCATTTCTTCTGCTTCGACGATAAAGGGCCAATCAAAGCAACTACACGGTTTCCCTTAACATTTTCCGTTGTTGTGTTTGTACCTCGACGCGCTCCCGTTGCAACCAAAAAGAAGTATTAATCCGATCCCTCGGAAAAGGGTCGAAAATTTAAGAGGATTAGCCAAGCTCGAAAATCCCTCGTAATGTAAACAAAATCCACGCGCGTATTAGCAAATTACTAATACCGAAAATATAAATTCTAGGAACGCAGTCCCAACAAAGAACGTTACGTATGTGGCGAAGAAAAGAGGAAAGGAGGTCGACGGGCCATAAGTTTATTAAATTCAGGAGACACTCCATTGCGACAATGGGGCTCAGGACCTCCGGGCCGCAATCCTAATTCAGCATTTGTGGGGGCGCCGGCGCCCCACGAATAAACCTCTCCCTTTCATGAATTAATCATTGGGAGATGTTGCGGCTAAGCCGTGCGCGGAGTGGCCTTGTCGACACAAAAACCCTATCCGAATCGGGACGCCCAAGGTGCAATATGGGGAATTCGCGAGTGTCGCCCGGGGATACACCTTTCCAGACAGACGAAAACAAAAACATCTCCTTTGTGACCATGTATCAACACCTTTTATACCAACTACTCAAATAACACCTATCTATAACATCATTTATTTTGATAGTTTTTGATCTATATCCTATGAATGATATATGCTGAAATGTAGGCAGTATCTATTTGTTTCAAGAACAGGTTATTCCATAGCTGAGGCAGATGTGTTATTGATGTTTAATTGATTTTAATACAAATGTGTTATATTTTAGTTAAGGTAACTGTGCTGATGAGGCAGAAGAACAATAAGCTATTGCTTGTCTTAGCAACATCTCATTTCATAGTCGAAGTAGCTGTGTTGAAGCTGGAGAGAGCGCTAGCCTTAAAGACAGTTTCATCACTTTATCCGAAACATTCCTAAAAACGTTTCATTTCTTAAATGTTAAACAATTTAGCTATAATCGATGGTCTAAACCAGCGTTTCTCAACGGGGTCGATAAATGATGATGTGAAGTCGATTAAACTTGAAGGGTCGATAGGGGGTAAATAAATCTTTAAGAGTTGGTAGAGGGTCAATAAACTTTTCAAGATTTAAGAATATGTCAATTAACAAAATATTTTGCTAATTTATTATGGAATTATGTTCTATTAAACAAACAATACATATACTGTTGGAAATAATTCACGAGCACACCCTGTATAATGTGAATGCGTGAGTCTAGAGCAATGAAATTTGGTATGCAAGTAGTACTAAAGTTGTATAAGTTACCCTCAAATGGAGAGTATCTTCAAAAAGTATCCTCCGTGACCAGCGCGTACCATCGCTTGACGACATGGCATGGAGTAAATATGTTGACGCTCTTGGGAATCGAAACATATTATAAAAAAAAACCTTGAGTACAAAAGTTATAGCATGTTTGAATCTTAACGATATTGCTCTTTCTCGATATTGCATTTTTGTTTTTAGGTACATAGATATCAAGAAGAACACAAAAATATGAAAAGTCTCCCGTTAAACGCACAAGACTAGTAGAAATTTTGATTGTTAACAATATTATTCTCTTGTACTATTGTTCTCAAATAGTCAATATCGAGAAATATTCAAAAATAAAAGTGGATGAATTTGGCTCTATTTCAAGCAGTTAATGAAAACACTCTGAAATCGAGGTATGCTACAAAAAATCTTTCAGAATAAAACTTATGCCAAATTTGTACTATTGTTTATTATTGCTCTCAGATGTACAAATATCCAGATAAGCACGAAAGTCTCGAGGAACACAGTATGCTATAAAATTATATCAAATATTATTCTGAATAGAAATATCCAAAATTCACCAAGTGACCCTGGATACCATTTTAATGTGGTGCTAGGGAGATAATCTTTCGATAAACCCGCAATAGATAATATTATTTGTTCATCAAAGAAGAGCAATTTTTCAAATCTAGTCAAATATGTAGGAATAACCCTAGATAAAACCCCCTCATGGAAGATTTACAAGACATGATCATATAAGGAGAAGCAGCCTTCTCCAGAAGTTATCAGCAAACTTTCAAGAATTCGATGAATAGCTGGATTTGTCATCTTTGGTGCGATAAGCGCAACGCCAAATCTAGCAATGAAAGTTCTAACCTAGCTCCGTTGCAGATTTAAACAATATATTCAAAACCTATTTCGACATGTTTTACCAATGAAACGAATCCATACAAAAACTTCTAACTTGCTTTCTTCCGGTTACCTCATTATCAGCAACAAAGTCAGTGAAGCTATAAATGATAAGAGATGGAAGTCATGAAAAAGTAACACAGTTTGTAAATCGTTGTATTTAACTAAATTAGAAATCCAGCAAAAGTTAAAAGTTTTATTAATGCTTATTAAACTGAGATGAGATGTCTTATTAATAGGTTGCGGAAGACAATAATATGTATTAATATTGTGCTATCAATGTCGACAGATTGGATGGTGCCACTGTTAGTGCTTGATACTTAATGTCAGGTTAAGCTACCTTAACTGATTCTTTTCACACAATAAAGGATGTTTGGCAAACCCATAACGCCATCTCTTATTAATACTCCATTAATTTTGTAAAATTAAGTAAAATATCAGCGCATTATACTTGACAAGAAAATGACATGGAAAGCTCACCTAGATAATAAAGTTAAAAATCACTTTATCTGTACATTCAAGAGTTGGCGACCTACAACTTGCTGAAATACACTGGTGGCCTTGGTGACCATGAGTAGACTGCATGTAGTAGGTATTATAACAGGTGAAAGAATGAATTCTGCAAAGCAAAACGGACACCTCTACAACACATTTTTACAAAAACATATCTTATCTACCCAATTTCCAAAGATGTAGAAGTCAAAAATAATTTTAAAGTCTAGATGGTTGAACCAAATGGGAAGGAGTTGGAGCTGATGTGTTCGTACGATCTCCGAATTACTGTACTAGGTAAAGGTAGATAAGTTAATTACCATACAGCATGCCACTGACGTTTTTGTGAGACCCATCTTAGTAGCTAAAGCTTTTACAATGTACGCTGATCGTAGACGATCTATTTTAGCCCTGAGTAGAATAACAATTACCTCAGAGCTTGTTATGGATTGCGATTTGATATTAGGGAAGACCTAAGAAAAATACTTAACCTGTTCAGGTAATAAGCATATTGGTAGGCATGTCTTATCCTTATCAACTCATATTGAGATAATTACAGATTTCACCCACAAAAAGTTTATGAACCTGATGGGAATCAGTAAGATTGAAGACATTCGTGGCTAATCGAGTAACTGAAATACAATTAAACACAAAGAACAACGCAACTATCAATTGCAGCTTGCTATATGCCAAATATCGACTTGACCTGTATGCAGCACTTTTATTGGCAAGACCCATAAAAATATGTTCGAAACAACTGAGAATCAAAATCCATGCCACACATGTTTGGACTAATTCTACAATCACCGTATATTGGATAAATAGTGAATCATCAAGGTTGAAGACATTTATGACTAATAGAATAGCTGAAATACAATTAAACATAAAGGAAGCTAAATTGAAAAGATACGACAAAAACCTGAATGCATTACAATGCTCGGAGATTGAAACAGATAAGTATAGTACAAAAGCAATATTTTGCCAATGAATTAGATTCTTTAACAAAATAAGCGACAGTTAATTTACAAAGTAAAACTAAATCCCATTATTAAGCAATTATTCGTTGCTGCTAGTTATCGCTCAAGAACATAAAAGAACACTTCATGCTGGAATGACAAACACTCTAGTACATACCAGACGAAAATTCTGGCCCTAAAATGACAGAAAAATGGTAAAGGCTTACATAAATAAATGTTTAACATATTTTTGAGCTGAACCCAAGTCTGTACTAACCAAAATGGGAGAACTTTTACAACAGTGTGTAACTTACTGTTCCCAAAAATTTCCTAACCAAACGATCTTGATGCTTTGAAGCCTGCCCATCTTTTAATTGGGCAACGACTCACGGCCATACCAGAATATAATTATATATAGGTAATCACTTGAAACGAATTCGACAACATTTATGGTTGCGATGGCATAAAGAATATCACAGCCATCATCAGCGCACTAAAAGGCAATTCCAAAAGGAGTCATTTATAGATCCGAGCTTTGGTGCTACTCCAGGAGGACAACTTTTCACCATTAGATTGGTCACTAGGCAGCGTTTTTCCTAAACTCTGTATGTTAACAAATGAACCAACATTTTAAAATTCTGTATTAAAATTAGAATGTATATATTTTGAAAGCACAGCCTTTCAAGAGTGGGAATTATGTATACTACTGTATAGAATTATGAGTTTGGCTGCGAAATTCCATGTCAGAGTGAAAGTACTATACTAGTACAGTAAAACCTACAAAGGGTTTGGTATTCTCAGGCAAAATTTTTTATTTATGATAATATTTTTTCTTTATCTTGATGTTTATTTGCTTACTTTTCAAGTACATCTTGGAAGGATTGATAATTCCATATAGAATGCAATATTTTAATCACAAAATCAATAAAGTTCATAAAGTATTCTTCGGATTCATCAACGTTGATGCGTTTTATGTTAATTACATTGCAAAGCCAATAGATGAAGATATTTAGACTCGATGGCTAATTATCTTGAAGTTTGCTTCCTTTTTTAAATTAAACCCGGTTGAAATCTTATACCCATCTACGAAGATTTTAAGAAGGTCTAACTGGTCTGGCTCAAAGAATTAAGTGTTAACCGTGGATGTCATAAAAAAACATCATTTTTTTCTCAGAAACGATAAAAGAGCTTAGAAGCACATGGTCAGTGTGTTCAATTTCAATGCTTAATGCTCAATACCAGATTAAACTACTTGAATGGTAATTTTGAAGATTCTCTTCTTCTGACAGATATTTGCTGGATGCTAACAACTCCAGAATAAGTCAGAGTAGGAGAATCTTCCAGATATTTTGTATCACGCGTAAGCTTAGAGAGAGAGTGGGGGTTGATGGTAATGACTATAAGAGAACTTTAAAAAAGTTTATCTAATCTAGATCCTAGATCATTTTACAGTTGCTGATAATGAAGCGATATGTAATACCACGAGAGAGATGCGTTTGTGCGGAAAGAATCAACAGTTGACATATCATTGGTGATAGCTAAACATAGGCTGTAGAAAGACTTCGCCTACTATGGACCAGTTGTCCTGGAATGAGATATGCGAAGTTATTTATTAACTAATGGCGTTATCTTCACTGGGCAATATTGATAAAACACACACCTCTACCTGTTGGGCAGAGCAGACGATGTTGAATGCAGAATTTGTGCGAAGGACGATGAGACGTGTATTAAGCCAGTGCCCTACTGTTAATTGTATCAGATTTTTTACTTTTTGGGTTTATCTCTTTTAAGGATCTCAAAACTTATATAATAGATCTTCATGGTTGAGTTGGGTTGGGTTAGTCCGCATACCCTCATAAACATGTATGGATATATATGTATGCATATATGATATATACATATCATGGCTCAAGATATAGAGATTAACATTTTTGCTTTAGAATTGAACTAAGAATGTCGCTTCATATAGATTATCCGCCAATTTCTGAACACCTGTATATGTATAATATCTTGTACTAATTATGGCTGAATTTCGATTTCGTTTTCGGTTCAAAATTGAGTTTTGGGCGGACACTAAAATAATTCTAAATCGATCCCTTTACGAAAAAATACTATACAATCTTGATACACGATTCTGCAATATTTATATGATACTTTTGCTATAATGTTACAAAATTGGTAAAAAGGTTGTTATCATGTATGTTGTCTGGTTAAAGATGAAATTTCTAAGATTAAGTCGGTTATAATAAGATTTTATTTTTGGTAAAAATTTGTCAAAACAAAATATGTACAAACATTAAGACTATAAAATCAAAAAGGTGCTATATAGATTCCACTTTTCCAAATGTAAACTGTAATTGAAAGCTAGAATTTTCTATAGGTCATGTCCTTTAAAAAGCGCGAGGAAACTTTAAAGTTTATTCGAAATTTCAGTATCCATTTTCACCCACTTACTCTACGGGGGCATTCCAAAACTTTACCAGAAATCTAATCATATTTTGCCAAGTTCATTAAGAACGTTTGTTCCGAATGTCGTGTAGTCGACGACATGACGTAATCACGCGGCTATTCAACGGGGTTTCGAGTCACGTGTAACCCCGCGTGACGCGAAAACGCAAAACGTATTAATAAACGACGAACCCTTGACGCAATTCGAAAAAAGAAAACGAACAACCCCCTGCATTTGACACCCCCATACAAAGAAAAAAAAATTTTAAAATTAGGTTTATTTAATTAAAGTTAAAACTAAAAGTAGGACTATTACTACGACTAATACTAGATATAAAACTAGAAGAAAAAGTGTTAGATCGAGTATTAGTGTTAGTAATAGTTCTAGTTTTAGTTCAATCAACACCGATTGAACGATGATTGAACAAAGATTTCGTGCTTAGATTTATGTACTTACTGCTTTATGATGAGATTAATAGTATCGGGATATAATAAGAACTCACCTGAAACAAAGAAAAAATAAAAATAATGAGTATTGATTCAAAAATGAAGTATATAATTCGTATAATTAAGAGTTTTATGGGGTTGACTAATCCCGCTCCACTCCAATTTTGAGAAAAGAGGGTTCTAAACATCTAAATAAAACGATTTATGGTCCCATTCTGTTTAGTAAAATGGCAGTTTCGAGTCCAATTAAATTAAATCGTGAGCCGTATAGGCCCGTAAAGCGATAAATAGACAATAAGGCAGCGCGGATACTAATTGCAAGAGTTGCCGTTGTAAACTTAACAGTGGCGATTACGCGAACGGGGCGATTGGATTTTATACAGCGCCCCGTTAATTAGTTAAATTACCGTAAATCGAGCCCGGCACAATTTGTTTATATTCGATATTTTCGCAATTAAACTTGCGCTAACAGGCAAGTTGACACTCGAAACAAGCACCGAAAAAAAAGTATGCTAATTAAAGAGACGTGGCGCTAACTAGCCAATTATTTTCTTTGCGACTTGGACGCGATTGTTAACTAAAATAAAAACAAATAATAAATAGTTTTATGTTATATTTATGTTTGGAGATTATATAGCGAATTGAGAGGGTTTTCTATAAAATTCTTTTGTTATCCTTCAAAATAATTTCTATATAAAAAAGTAAAAATAATAGATATAAGATAATAAGATAAACTTGTTAATTTGGGTTATGTCAAAAAAATGAAAATTTAAAATAATCACCCCTTCTTTATGTTTGGAAGTTTGGAATTAATGGATATCTTAAATTAAAGCTAAAAAGCTCGATTTTTATTATAGGTCAAGAAATAATTAGGTAAGACGATAAACATTTCTGGAAAAATGCTAATATGAAAGCTTTTTCAATATTTAATGACCGAAAATGTTAAAATTTAAATATCGTATCTACTTTATTTTTGAAAGTATGGAAGTGATTAATATGTCAAATTAAAGCTAAAACGCTCTATTTATAGACTGTATGCGAAAATAATGGGAAAAGGTTCTTTCCATCATCCATAAATATCGTCCTTGACATCGTCTCCTACATTTATCATCATATTATTACCCGAAGATGTAAACACTGCCTTCCCCAACATCTTCCCCATTATCTATTAGCGTCCTCATTGACATCTCTTTAAAAGATCTTACATCAAATTGGACTTATTTCGAACAAAGGTCTTTTTTTAGACACTAAATAAATGATTTTAAATAATTAAATCATCATTTCTTTAATCACAGCATATAGTCCGTTACACAGAATCATTTATGAACATCGTCCTGGATATCCCGAAATATTCTCTGTGATATCTTTATTTTCATCAAATCATCTCTACTATATAAGGAACGATTCATATTTCCACACTAATAATAATAATAAGATTGCCAATAAACTATTGGCAATCTTTAATCATTAACAAAGAACAAGAAAACAAAAACAACAAATCAAGTAATCAGATAAGGATATAAAGAGTATAACATTCATAAATTGTTAAAGGGTATTTCCATCAGTAAGCCTAAAATTAAGACGTCCTGCTCTACATGGAAATCCCGGTATTCTCAAAATTAACATTAGCTATACAGTGATGGAGACTGAAAATTAGAGCAATAAAGTCGACTATAAGGCTACAAAAGGGAAATCAAAGTGCTATTCATTAGACAAATTCAGGTGCAATAATCTTTTAAAAATGTGAATTGATGCTTGAGCAAAAACCATATTATGCTGATTTCGAACACGAGCTGCATTATAACGAAAAGATCTTTTAAACAATTGGGTACGGTGACGAGGTATTAATATTATGAATAACTGTCCTGTAAGAAATCTTATTATTTAAGTATGGTGGTAACTTATTTGACAGTATTTTATAAAGGAAACAACCAAAATGTAGATGACGTCTCTTTGATATATTGAGCCACCTTAATTCTGTCAGCTTGTGAGATATTCTCTAACGACGGCGCATACCAAATATAAACCGGATACAAGAATTAGTACCACCGCATCAGTAGTCAACAAACAGTGCCCGTAAATTGTGTAACAATATGTGAAATTTGATAGAACTAAAGATTCACAAAAATTCTTTTTAATTTTCCCATCCATAATTTGTCTGAGAGCATAAAGTATTTTCAAGTTCCCGCAGGTGTGCTTGATGATTTCAGCAGTATTACGGGTGAACATCAAGCTGTCATCCATACCTACGAATATAAGGTATACCGATTTATTCCCATTCAATGAAAGTCCATGTTTTTCGTAATAGACAGATATCTCTCTAATTTACTATTTAGAATAGTAAAACATCACCCAAATAGAAACTGTGGTAGAGCTGAGTATCATCCGCATGAATATGAAACTTTGAAGAAAAGTGTTCAAACATGAGCTTTTGAGACGTGTAAACAGTGAGCAAAAGGGGACACAAGATAGAGCCCTGAGGCACACCCGATCTCAATGTAGCAGTATCCGATGCGTCGCAATGGAGGGTCGCTAAAAGAAGTTGATGACTAATGGTATCAAACGTCTCAGAAAAATCGAGCAGAATCAAAAATTGTTCGACGCCGTTATCTGTTGCGGATATAACATCATCAATAATAGTCGATAGAGCAGAGGCACAGCTATACCCCTCTAAAATCGGACTGCATGGATGGCAGAATACAAAAATGTTCCAAGTGTTCCCGCATTTGTTCCGCTACAACCTTCTCCAAAATACCCGACAAGAATGAGGCAGATGAGGCGTTAGATACTTTAGGTATAGGAATGACCTTAGTAGGCCTCCATTTCTCTGGAAACCCACCACGTTCCAAAGAAAAATTAACCATGTGCAGAAGGTACGGAGTTAAATATGGACAAGAAAGAGTTATCATTCTAAAACTGATACCATCGCTTCCTATGGTCTGGCTCGTCATCTTGTTAAATATGTTATTTAACTTTCATTCACTCATCTCTCCTTCTTATACACTTATCTTATTATATTAATGTGAAATCGTTTATTTTGGAAGATTGCATTGGAAGATTGTGACCTCAATGAAGTAAGTGAAAATCTTATTATGGGAAAGATTGCATTTACCAAGACGTTTGGAGAATGATTTCATTTCCAATCACCGAGATTGCTTGCCGGCGAGGAACTGCATACGACACTAATATAAGATCATTCATTTTGCAAGCGACCTCGGCGAAGTGTAAAAATCTTCTAATGTAAAACTTTGTATCTATGCCAAGATACAAAGTCAGTTTCTAGACTCCTCCTCCAAATCCTAAGTAACTTCCATATTCTTATATTCTAAGCTATATCACACTTGTACCCATGCGCACAAATTTATACAGATCCGATAAACCATCCTAAATTTATCACATTGCAAGATGTCGACATTAAATCAGTTTTAGTTCTTTCAATTTTATTTCAAGTTTTTGTTTTGTTTTTCTGCTGAATTTATTTTATATTATTTTTCGGTTTTTTGTTGCTAATTAAGCTGAAACTTGTATTAATGATCTTTTTGGCCTTTAACGTAACTCCTGAACATTTATGACCTTTATAAATTCAAAACCTTTCAATAATTTTCAATGTGCTTTTAGTGCCTTAAATCATTCAAGCTTCTTATTATAAATTATAAATATTTTTTCAAGTTTTTACCATGTGGTCTGCTTAAACTGTGGACAGTAATTGACTTTTTATTATTTTATGTTATTTTCATTAAATTGTATTATAAAATATTTTTTTCTCGATAAGCGCAGTTATGTCCAAAGATGACCAAGAGGTCGCAACACTGTAATACATAAAAATAAGGAAAAATTTTATCTCATCATTCTAAAGCCAGTTCCTAGGTTTATTGGGATTTTTCTCTTTTTCACTTATTTTACCAAGATATTTGATATTTGATTTCACCTCAGCATTTGAAATATCATCAGAAAACCATACATTTCGGAAGGTTCTAGCGGCTCGCCCGCAAGCAACCTCGGCCAAGTAAGCGAAAACCTTATTATGGGAGACTTCGTGCCTTTACCAAGGCAGTTGAAGAATAATTTCGTTTCAAATCACCAAGTTTGTTTGCGGGCGTGAAAGTGGACACGAAATCGTTCACTTCGGCAAATTCTAGTACCTCGCTCGCAAGCGACCTCGGCGAAGTGAATAAAAATCTTCTTATAGGAGGGTTTATGCCTTTACCACAATATTTGAAGAATGATTTCGTTTCAGAACGCCGAGGTCGTTTATGGACAAGGCGCTGATGACTTGAAATATTAATAAAAATTGTGATGCCTCGCCCGCAAGCGACCTCGGCGAAGTAAGTCAAAATGTTCTTACAACAGACTGTGTGTTTTTGCATCTGCATATGAAGTATTAACACGAAGTCATTTATTTTGGAAGATTGTACCACCTCGCCCTCAAGCAATCTCGTCGATTGAGCACAAATTTTTAATAATTTTGAACTTCCTATTGGCTGTGAACTTATTGCAATCTCTAACAAAATTGGTGCTGCTGCTAAAACAATTTGGGGATTAAATAGAAGCTGTTTCCTTAATTTATAAAAGTGTTATTGAACCCAGTATGATGTATGCAGATACTTAGGAAGAGAAGGTTAAAGACATTAAAAGTATAAACAAATTAATTATTGTACAATGTGTATTAAGGCTTCTAGCTAGAGATTATAACACCATTTCTAATGAAGCATAGCTCTAATTGTAAGACACAAATTGTATAATTTAAATTATAATAATTTAAGGTTAATCACTGGTAAAGATCTGCATCTGAATTCTATTAAACAACAAGTTAACTTTTTACCAATAGATCATCCTGCAAATATGAAAAGTTTGGTTTTTCAGAAGAAAAATGGTGAAATTGTTAAAAAGATGTTCAAATATATATGGTACACCTGGAAATTTATTGTGCGAAAATTAAATTTGATCATTTATGTAATAATTAACATGCGGAGTTAGTGCAATGAAATATATAATTAATGAAAGAATTGAAAAATGTGATATATTTAGTAATAGTTACCCCATTTTAGAAGGTTTGCAAAATATGAAAAAACCATGTACCTTACAAATGGAATCTTGGGATTTGATCAGGAAAATTGGAAGAAATATATTTGTTTGATTAAAGGTCATTCGGATATTGAGGGAAATGATAGAGCTGATACACTAACAAAGGAGCTTCTATGTATGCTGAGTCAGGTATCATCTTTAATTGAAGATCTGTTATATGCTTGAAGAAGATGATTAATCAATTCTTTATTCTTAAATGGCAACATAGATGGAATGAATCTATTAGCGGTAGATTAACCTATCAATTTTTGCCAAAGATTGAAAAAGAGGAATAGAGTTGGAAAAGGTTTCAGTGTTGTGTAAATGTCGTGAAATATGTGATTCTGTTCATAATTTATTCAAATGTAAGAATAAGTTTAAAGTTAGAAGAAAATAATATTAAAAATTATGATAAAAATGAACAGTGGTGATTAGCGTTCAATTATTTTTTAAAATTTTTTATTGATAAGAAATAATTAATTAATTAGTAATTAAGTTAGATCAATGAGTTTTATATTGCATTAATTTTATGTCATTTGAATTTTGAATTATCGTTGTCTGGTTGTATTGATATTCCCGTTGTTATTGTTGATGGAACATTTTTGATTGCTTAGTAAACATTTGTGTACTTTGTAAATAGATTTTTTGTGATTTGGTAGTTTTGCTTGCTAAATTAAACCTATGGGAGGGAAGGGGAGGTTGTGAAAAGATATTGGTAATAATTTTTAACAATAATTGAACAAATTATTTGAAATTCTATTTAGATGATATTTAATTTTTCTAATTAGTAAAATTATTGGTGTTGTATCTTTTTAGTGAAGCACCATAGGATTATTTAATTTATTTTGAATTTATCTTTAAATAATATATAATGAGTAAAAATATTCTTATGGGAGACTTTGTGTCTTTACTAGTATATTTGGAGAAAGATTTCGTCTCAAATCACCGAGATTGCTTACCGGTGAGGGGCTGGATACGAAATACGAAAACGAAATCGTTCATTTTGGAAAATTGTAGCGCCTCGCCCGCAAGCGACCTCGGCGAAGTGAGTAAAAATCTTCTTATAAGACATTTTATGTCATTTACCAAGACATTACCAACCCCAAATCGAAGAGAACGCTTATAAATGAGACGCTGGATATATTTCATACCATATTAATAGTGATAGATCGTAAGTGACATCGGCGAAGTGAAAGAATAAAATCGTCTTATTCAGACCCAAAAAGAAATTCACAAGACATTTATCTAAAAAGTCGATCTTTGTCAAAATATCAGTGGACTATAATATTCTTATTTTCTCCTAATCATCGTCTAAAGTTTCATCTTAATTAATATCATCACTTAATGTTCATTATTTTAATTTATATTGATTTGTAGATATCTACGTATTTATTTAAGTAAGTATGAAGTAAGTAATTGTTATGAAAATTTGTCCCCAAAATTAGTGATATCACTAAATAAGTTTACCTAAATTGTTTGAGAGTAAATTAAACGAGTATATGGGGGAAATATCCTCCAGATCTTGATTAGCCGAGGAAGAACGGAGGGGTTGGTTTAAAGTTAAAGCAGGGAGCATACGGGAGGTCAAACCCCCTTTTCCGTTTTCTCGTCTGCGTTTTACTCCAAATTAACCCCGGAGCAATAAAACCCACGATTTTAGCATTACAATAAAGATTATCTGGCGACTTTACAACTCGCCTAAACAAGTTAATCGTCCCATTTATAACGATTAGCGAGGCGCCCTGAATGGGAACGCGGAATAATACTGAGAGTGGCGCGTTTCTGTCGCCTCGTCGTCTTCTATTAACAGTTAATTCCATTCAAACCGACTATTTTCGATCGACAGATACATTTGACCTTTATACATGTGCATACAGTGTAGCTGTGACGGTAGCCATGGATACGTGGCCCCTTCAAAGGGGTGAATCGGGGATTCGCACACAAACACGCCGCTCCAGATGCTCGTTGGTAGATGTAAAATTTGCTCTTGGGGAGAGTAACGCGAGAGTAATGAAATGAAATTTTATATTTCTCCTTTGTAGCGGGGCTTTGTGTTGCCGGTGCCCACCGAGAGGGGGACGCGGGGACGGCAAAACGCCTGCGAACCGTCTCGTGATTATTCGGAATTTTCATATTCGCATTCCCCCCGTTTGTTTTATTGTTAAGACCGGCGGGTTCAAGTTTAGAGGCTTCGGGCTCCCTACAAACAAATAAGCACTCAAGACCGCATCCGCCATCTACCCTTGTTAACAAAAATAATAAAAAAAATTTCGTTCAATAACTCAAATTACTTTTTTCGAAAATATTCAAAGTAGCTCTGATTTAATGTTTGGGGGGTCGGAAATGATTCATATATTAAATTATATATATACAGGGCGTCCTAAACCTAGGGCTATAGCAATGGGAAACCAACTTTTAGGGGGTGCCATGGTATCCTCATCATACATATACCCAGTGTATCATACATATCATACATATACCCATACATATACCCCTCTGAGTTGCGAACTTTTTCTGTTTTGGCATTGAATTTTGTATCGTTCGTCCAACCCATCCTTGGAGCGATGAATATCTTAGCGGCTGTATCTCAACAACGGTGAGACCTAGAAGTTTGCAAAAAAAATCCTTATGAGCAAAGTGGTTAAGACTTTCCGTCGGCTAGATGGTGTAACTGCCGTAGAGAAACATAAAATTCTCACTACCTCGAAAGTTGGACGATTTTCCGCAAGGATAACATGGCTTTTACTCATAGTTAATGGAGAAAAGAAGTGGCATTAATAAAAGCAATACTATTGAGTACTGTCAGAGATTCCTTTGAGGAATAATAACACAAGACAAAACATTTTGAATGCGATGTGGAGCCGACGAATGACGTTAATTTTTCTTATTTATTTTGTATTGGAATAATAATCCGTTGCATTATAAGAAGTAATAATTAATTACCATCAGACGCGAAGGGTGGTTTTAATTAATGCAAAGTGGGGTAGAAAAACCGCGAGTTCGCACTCGTCGCGTCGGAAAAATGCAATTAATCCCCGACCACAGTTTTTGCACGCGCCCGACCAAGACAAACAAAGGGGTCGCTCGCGAAACAATGCGTGGAAAAATGGCAAACGCCAACGGTAC
Organism: Onthophagus sagittarius; assembly: GCA_036711965.1. Lineage (NCBI taxonomy): Eukaryota > Metazoa > Arthropoda > Insecta > Coleoptera > Scarabaeidae > Onthophagus > Onthophagus sagittarius. The sequence continues at coordinate 22,608,263 of JASERS010000006.1, read as the reverse complement.
TTAAAAGAAGCGCCGCGGCGCCGAAGTGTTAAATCATCTGAGAGGCCGCCGCGAGGGCACAAAGCTCTCATTAATCCCTCTTACTGCGCTCCTTGTAGCCGCTTTTTTTGCCCCCGGGACGCGCCCTCTACCTCTTTTATGCAGTAATTGCGAGTGGCCCCGTCAAAGGGGACCCGTTTGCATTGAGGAGGCATCCGACTTAATTGCACCTAACCAAAGAAGGGGCACAGAATGAACCTTCATCCAATTGACGATCGGAAACACGAGCTTGTTGCTTCCGAATTAACACATTATTAATGATAAATGGTAAAGCTCGTGTCATGACACCGCAATCATAAATTACTTTTTAGTCTATATCTTCGTTGTATATTCCCCATAAGGAACAAATATACGTCTTATGTTTAATATAGGATGTAAATGTTTACGCCCTCATACTTATATGATACGTACAAAACTTTGTGACAATAAAAAAATGTGTTGGTATTAATAAATTGCGTAGTTGTATAAGGAGTCAAAAAATGTTAGCGTCATAACTTTCTTATATGATATGCATGAAACTTTGTGATCATATAAAACATTTACGAAATTTTCGGAAAATTAATTAATATATGACAAAGTGTAATACAGATTTTACTATATCTAAATATTTAAGGTTTAATACCTTTCTTATATGATATGTACAAAACTCCAAAGTCATATAAAATAGCTAGGAACGTTTCTCCTTTACCTAACAGTATATAGTATTAATCAATCATTTTTTTACAAAATAATCTTGTTCCTAAAAGCTGTCTAAACCCCATACAATGCTTCAATGTTTACGACTCTCTAACTTGATTATATGATAAGGACAAAACTTTATGATGATATAGAATTAGTAGAAAATTTTTCGCTCTAAATAGTGGCATATAACCTTAGATGTTGCTTGCATGACAACTTCTCTTTTAAATATTACATTATCTTTATATAATTACCGTATAATCATATAACCGTTTTATATGATACGCACGAAACTTTGTAATGACATAAAATATTCAGGAAATATTTCGCTGTATACAACGGTATAAAAATTTAATAAGTTGCGTAGTTGTATATAGAATTTCTTACCAAAAAGGTAAACACACGTATAATTAATGTGTTGAAAATTATATGGGGCCATAACTTTCTTATATAATGAACACGAAACTTTGGGAGCATATAATTCCGGTTCTATTTAGTTATATGTAACATTAATAGATGACAAAGTGCAATACGGATTTTTTCCAAAATATACTATATTATTACTATATGTGAACGTTTAAGGTATAATAGCTTGTATATATGATATGTATAAAACACCATAATCATATGGAATCGTTAAAATTTTTCTTCTCTACCTAAAAACTACTAAAACGTCATATAATTCCATTTATATTTGTTTCAATATTTAAAGCGTCGTAACTTTATTATATGATATGATGATAAGAAGCTTGCTGACATAACGATTTCCCTTTGAAACAAGGGATAATAAGTATAATAAAGGTTTGTGATATTATAACTGCTTCATATGATAGGCACGAAACTTAGTGTTCATATAAAATCAGAAGGAAATCTTTCGCTCTATACTGTGATGCACAACTTTAGTTAATAGAATGGCTGTGTAAGAACTTTCTCCCAAAAAAATGCAAAAATTGCAGATGCTTATATTATAAGATGCGTATATGATACATTCAACATTTCAAGATCATATAAAATTGATACAATTTTTTTTCCTCTAGGTAACTGTGTACAGCATTACTCGATCATTTGATTACATAATACTAATAATTTGTGATGTCATAACTGCTCTTTACGATAGGCACGAAACTTCTAGTGTTCATATAAAATCTGAAGGAAGTACAGTACAGCATTAATCGATCATTTGAGTACATAATAATATATTTGCTAAAAGCTTCTAAAATCTCACAAAATTGTAATATTTCAATGTTTACGGCGTTATAATTTGATTATATGTTAAGGGCGAAACTTTATGATCATATAGAATTAGCAGGACTTTTTTTCTATATAGTAACATATAGCGTTATATGATGGTATGCTGATATAACAATTTCCCCCTGCCATATTGTATCATCTGCATATAATTACAGTATGTAAACGTTTGCGATGTTATAACTGCTTTATATGATAGGCACGAAAGATACTGTTCATATAAAATCTGAAATAAATCTTCCGCCCTATGCTATGGTCCATAACTTTAGTTGATAGAATGGCTGTGTAAGAACTTTCTTCCAAAAAATATTATATGACTATTTGCGATGTCATAGGACGCTTATATGACACGTTCAAAACTCCAAGATCATAACTTCGATACAAAACTTTCTCCTCTACGTAACTGTGTAAGGTATTAATTAATCATTTGATTACACAATTCTTTTTTTCCTAAAAGCTTCTAAAATCTCATATAATTGCAATATTTCAACGTTTATGGCATCATATCTTGATTATATGGTAAGAACAAAACTCTATGATCATATAGAATTACTATAAAACTTTCTGCTCTATATAGCGGCATATAATCTTAGTTGATGGCATGCTTAAGATATGACATGATTTACAAATAATACATAAGCTGCAGGTAATTGCCGTATGTAAAAATTTGCGATGACATAACTGTTTTATGTGATACGCAGGAAAATTTGTGATCATATACACTGAGGGAAATTTTCTGCTCTGTACAGTGGTATATAACTTAATTTGATAAGAACATTTTGTGTGAATTTTCTACAAAAAACTGCAAAAATTGCGCATATAAGTGTATATGTAGTTAAAACCATCTTATATCACATAAGATAGCATCATATAAGTACAAAACTGTAAGATCACATAGAGTCGATACAAATTTTTCTTTTCTACGTAACAGTATACAGTAATCGATACCATGGTTGTATAAGAAAATCCCTTCTGCAAACTACAATCATCATATAATTACCGAATATAAATATTTGCGGCGTCATAACATGATTATATGATAAGAACGAAGCTTTATGGTCATATAAAATTTTGAAAAAATGTTCTGTTTTATACAATGGTATACAACTTTAATTAATAGAATGATTGTATAAAAATTCCTTTCCAAGAAAAACTGCTAAAACTGCGTAAATAATAATCCTATGTGTCCTATAATCCTATGTATCACTCTATCTTATATAATATGGTTAAAAGTCTAAGATAATATAGAAGCGATAAGCAGTTTTCTACACTATTCGATGGTATATAACTCTAATTCATTATTGGATTGTAGTGCCATTGCAATGTTATAAGAATCATTCGCCTAAAAAACGACAAAATCCAAACAAACAGTTTAACACTGACACAACCTTCTTTTATGCGATTCGATCGAAATATTCTGATCATACAGAATTCATTGAAAATATTCGTTAACAAAATGATTATGTTAACATTCTCCCCCAACAAACTGCAAAAGCCGTGTATATAACAATTTTATGTAAGTATTTTCGGCGTCATACTTTTTATACGATATGTACAAAATTCAAAGGTCATACAGATACGATATGTCATTTGCTGTATTATTCAATGATATATAACTTTAATTGATTATTTGATTGCATAAGTATTATTCATCTAAGGACGACGAAATCCTTAAATATTTTAACAGTGATATAACTTTCTTATATGATTCGATCAAACATTATAATCATATAAAATGTATAGGCAATTTTCCGCTTTATATAGGGATATATAACTAATCGATAGCATGTTTGTATAAGGATTTTCCAAGACTGCGAAATCATTGTATGATTATCGAATATAAATATTTGCGGCATCATAACTTGTAAGGACGTAATTTCATGATCATATAAGATTTGGAAGAAACTTTCTTCTCTATGTAGTGATATACAATTTCAGTTAATAGAATGATTGTTTAAAAATTATAAGTGTTTGAGGCATCATACTTTCTTATATGATATGCCTAAAATTCCAAGATCATATAGAATCGAGAAAACATTTTCTGCACTATCCAATGATATCTAGCTCTAATTGAACATATAATTGACATCCTCACAAATATTTTAGCAGTGGCATAAGTTTCTTATATGGTTCGATCGAAATATTATGATCATATAGAATTTATAGGAAAATTTTCATTTTGTACAGTAACATATATATATTATTTTATATTATTTATATATTATTTAAATTAATAATTTGATTATACATATAATCATGAAGCTTCGTCCTTTAAATCGTAAGATAAGGACGAAACTTTATGATCTTGAATATGAAAATTTCAAGAAAATTTTCTGCAATATATAATGGTACATAAACGGTACACATTTAATCGATAGGCATTTTTTTAAAACCTGTGAAACCTCACATAATTTTAACGACAGCGTAACTTATATGATTGGTTCGAAACATTATGATCATATAGAAATTGTATAAAATTTTCTCCCTTACACCGATCTAAAATTCGTATAATTATATCATGTCTATTACAGCAACATAACCACTATTAATATCATACTTCTGCACCTATATGATCTTCTAAAATCATAAATAGATAAAACTTTTTTTAATTTGACCCCATAACCAATCGCCACCAGGTTAAAGGTCGATATTTTCTAGGAGTATATAAAACGAGTTCTTTATTTCTTTTACTGGAGATGAAGTGATTAAGAAGAGCTCGCGGTTTGGAATGGTGTATTAAATACTTGGGTGTCTTTACAGAAATAAGATAATTAAGAATTATGCTTGTTTTAAAATTGTATAAAGAACATTTCCAGTGGTTGAAACGGGAACGTTAGAGAAAGTTCGGGTTATTTATTAGCGATGAATAAGTTCAATTAGCCGCGCCGATAAATCATAGCGAAGGCGAGCGCCTCGCTGAGAGATTTAGGAACAGCAGCGATCCCTCTAACCCCAAAGCAAATTTCCGACAACGGTGTACAGACAATAAATTTGTCGGACACGGAGCGCCGCTGTTCCGCCTGCGAGGATGTTTTAATTACGCCTCGGGCTTCGCTCGGCAATCCCCCGTCCTGCAGAAACACCTGCGTAGCTCGCGGTGCCCTCAAAAAAACATTTTTCCTACTCCGCCTTCCCTACCATCAAGCTGTCGGCAAATTCTATTTTCAATATTATTTCTACTTCATATTTACACGAATATTTATTTTCATGAACCGTTTCGATATTTAAATAAATTATTTTCGGAATTTAATGAAGATACGTAATAATAATGGAAGGAAATTCGTTGTGTTTTAAACACAACATTATCGCGTTATTAAAACGCACCCTCCAACCCCCTCTTTCATAGCGATTAAATCGCATTTAAATTATTTATTTGCATCGGAAAACCGATCTCACGCAAATGATGTCCAACAGATTGTGGATTAACTAATTCAAATAGTAGTTAGTAATAATTCTAATAAAAATGTAATTCAAACTAAGATTCGAATTAAAATTATATACATATAATAACATATATATATGTATGTGTGTGTGTTGGTTGATGTGAGGTATGATCCGTTCATCTACTTTGTTGTACCCTGAAGACAGGGGTAGACGTTCCGCAAGGATCTCACTTGGCATCTTCAGTGCGTTGTCGTAGTCTCCTGTTGGCAGACTAGCAAACTACATATAGCTTGGGAGTTATGTTTTATTAAAGAAGCAGTACATACACTTTTGGAAATAATTCACGAGCACATCCTATATAATATGAATGTGCACTAAAGTACTCTCGTATGGAGAGTATCCACGATATGTATCCTCTATGAACCACGTGTACCATAGCTCCACGACATGACATGAAGTTAATATGTGAGTATGTTCATGGATGTCGACCCATAGCTCCTCAAGCCGAAGGAGCCGGATAATGTTAAAATTTCCCACCCAGCCTACCCCAAATATGTTCGATCGGACTTAAACCCGGAAAACGAGTTGGCCATGGCAACATTCTTGTACGGTACTCTATCATATAGGTCTGCACCACACACTCGATATGGTACAGACGATGTCTTAGGCGCCGTCGGAAGTATTGAAGCACAACTGTCTGTAGCACCTCATCTAAAGTGCCCCATACACACAGAGGTAAGTATTAGCACGTATCTGGCCAGATCTAAAATCGAGATTAAGTGCGTAAGGCAAAATTCCCTTGAATTTTGCGTTCAGTTTCAGTTCGGATAATACGAAAGTAATCAGATGAGGTTTGATTTTTCGTGCAAGTACAAACATGTTGCAAAATACATGAAAAAATATGAAAAGGATATAACAGAGTTCATTGAAATAACTCTATGGAAAATAAAATTCATTTTTAATTCGTAGAAATTTTTAAGAAAACTTCCCAATGATATGAAATTATTTACCGAAAAACTAATAAATGATTGTCTATTTGAGGCTCAATTAGACACCTTAACCCTTTCCCTCCAAAACTCACTATTTTACATATTTTACATGTTTCGCCACACTACCAACCAGGTGAAGGTCATGCAGAAAGCACAAAAAAGTTGCAATTGTAATGAACTATCCATTTCCTAGACAGACAAGATTGCGTTAGATGTGACCTGCTTGCTACTAGGAAAACCAAAGTCTACTATGCACAGAACTGAAAGAAGGTACACGATATATATGATATATCGTGTACATATCTCCTGTTGACAGACTGAGAGACTACGACAAAGCACTGAAGATGCCAAGTGAGATCTTGGCGAAACGTCTGCCCCTGTCCACAGGGAACAACCAAGAAGATGAACGGATCAACCAAAACACATATGTATATATATATATATATATACGTAATATATATCTTTCTTCTACATATATATATATATATATATATATATCGTGATATACACGATGTAAAGAGAATTACGAGGAGCACATGAGAAACCATATTGAGGTGGTTAAGGAGAAAAAACATAGAAGGATATTAAAGAAGTCTTCGTTCAGAAGTGAACAAATGGCGCCTGAGACGAGAACGAGAGTGATGAGATATTATAATGGAGATGAAATGCGAAATCTTTCATTGTTAATTACAAAGTTGAAGTAACAAGCTTGGAAATACGAAACATTTTGGTATTGCTACCTAAAACGAACATTAAGAGATATTGCATCTATTTAAATCAAGAAGCAACCCAATCTCTATTCATCCAAGACAATCCATGTCCAAAAAAACAATTCAATTGGATTGGGAAAATGCCCAATCCAATTGAAGGTAATACAGCGATGACAAGAAACAGCAATATTTGTAACCAGACAAGACTACGTTAGATGTCACGTGTTGGCTAACTAGCATAAGTCCTTCAGGAAGATGGATTGAGAACATAAAGAGAATTACGGGAAGCAGATGGTTTAAGGTGGCCCCCTCGCATGGAAGTATTTGAAGAGGCCTTCGTGGAACAATAATGGGTGAAAAGAGAACAAGAGAGATATGATGATGGAGATGAGATGTGGAAACATTTATTACTATTTACAAAAGAGGAATAAATGAAAATTATGGTCTTGATACTTAACCATTTTATACCAAAGTTAATAAATATATTAAATATCTTTTATAGCCTAGTAATACTTCCAAGTCCTCATTTGAACCTTTTTGATTAAGACCTTCAGATATTTTTCTCTGATCCAATATCAGATCAAATTGCCTGAACGGCAGTTCTGGATTGAAAATAAAGACTATCGTTTAGGCAGATATGTGCATGTTCACAGATGGATCAAAAACGCCGGAAGGAGTCGGAGTAGGAGTATACTGCCAGACACTTCAGATCAAGCAAGTTTACTGTCTATTATACGGTATTCCAGTCAGAAGTATTTGCTATTGACATAGGAGCTAAAATTCTTCTAGAGAGAGGAATGAGGAACATGATAATAAGATCTTTCTCAGACAGTCAAGCCGCAATTCAGGCGCTGCAAGCCGTGAAAATGGTATCGGCTCTGATTAATGATTGTAAGATAACCTTAAACACAATCAGTGATGATAACGGAGTTTCTCTCATCTGGGATGTAGGTCACTCTGGAGTTCCTGGCGATGAAGCGGCAGATGAGCTAGCACGAGAGGGCAGCGCTAATGCATTTGTGGGGCCAGAGCCAGCAATTGGTGTATCATTTACGATGGCCAAGCACAAGATTCACAAGATTTCTTCTGTACAATATCTTTAAACTGAGAAACTAAACTGAATAGTGTATGGCAAGAATTGGCGTTCAGTGTTACTTACCATTTTGTCGATTGCCAACAAAATCCTGAATCATGAGCCGACTAGGGTAAGATCAAAATTACTCGCATGCTGATGACAGAAACGCTGGTCTAGAGAGCGTAAAAATTGGATTTACAACACTTGAATAACAATAACGCCCGGAAGAAGATACCCTTTGCTAACAAGTTGCTTTAATCATCATTTTCATGCAATAAATTTATGAAAACTTCCGATATTTAATATTTAATTACCAATCTCAAGACAGAAACGTGATCTATAGTTGAACCGACGATTCTATACGATGATAAATCACCATGGCAGGTAGGTAAAATACTTGTATTGTTGGTCCCTTTGTCAGTCTAAGTAGGTAATTACACCCCTTCTACGGGTAGTGCACAAAGGGCATTAGTGAGGACAAAAACATAATAAAATCCGTCGATGCACTATGAACGATATCCATAACCTCTCATAACTTCTCTGTAGTTAGCTATCTTAATTGGTTTTCTGAGTATAGACCCTGGTGAGAGTCTATAATCTACGCCTTTTTCGCAAGGACCTGTCACGGTGATTTACCACTGCACAGATTCGACTATAAATGCTTTAATTTTATTTTATTTGTAAATTCTGGAGAGGCGCAATTTACTAATTTGAGTCAGTAAAACTTTTCTTCGAATTAGAGAAGCATCCTCTTCCTCATTTAGGGCCGGTTTATCAATGTCGAGTTAAATCTCTTAGGTACGCAATTGATAGCTAAACTTGCCTAACAGTTGTCTCAGTGAAGTGTTTATCCAGCAACTTTCCACCTGACAGGCGGCAAACTACAAGATAGAAAAAGATGGCACCCCTGACTGTTAATTTTAGAAACAACATGAAACATGTTTTAGAGGTCATCATTTCCGTGCGCTTTATGAATGTTATGAATGTTTATGTGATTATTTATTAACCAACAATGAAGATGAGGATATTGTTAAACCCTTAAATAAGAAACAATGACCAGTACAATCCTAAAATATTTGGCGCCCCAAGGCTGGGTTGGACGAAAGAACGAGTGCGTCTATTTTCTCACAAAGTAGAAAAAAGATTCTAGTTTTGGGTCTGGTGGTAGTTCTAGTTTTACTTCAATTCAAATATACAGGCTTGTGTTAAAATATACAAATCTGTTTCATAAATTATTCATTGTAGAGGTTCTCATTATAAAAATTCTTCAGATGCATGACTAAACCCAACCCAACCCTGTATATTTGAACCAGAGCCGTCTTAACCGCTTAAGCGCCCCAGGAATTGGATAAACCAAACGAATGTGCCCCTTTCCGTATAAAATTCACTGAGGAAAAAAGGTTTGCACTTCAGGGGGTATGCTGAGTACATGTATAATAGGGACACTATGTATTTTGTTGCAAAAATAGGCACCCCCAGGATTTAACGCTCCAGGGCTGGAGCCCTACTAGCTCCTTGGTTTAAAACGGCATTGTCAGTAACATGAAATACAAAAAAATATACAACAAAAAATGCATTCAAAAAATAATAAATTTTTATTACGTGCATTTTCAGAAGGATCAGTTGAGAATATTTCTTATTGAAATATAAAAACTATGTTGTGTACCTTGCTATAAGTGGGATATCTATATTATTAAACAAAGACAAAATCACTTTGAGGGATTAAATGACCACAACTACGTCCAACTCCTCAAAGTTCACATCATTTGTCTTTTTGTTTCCATGTTATTGCGTCGGTTCTCTTGTTTTCTATAACATTTTTGTATTTGTTTGCTATTAACTATCAGCAAGTCTTTCTTTTTCTTAAATAAGCTTTGTTTTAAGTTATATTTTGATATTTTATAGTTTCATTTTGTCATACTTCTTTTTTTTAATATTCGACACTATCTAATAGGCAAAAATTAAATATTATATATATTATATATTATATCTAAATGTGATATTTACCTATAAGATAACCTAAAACTATGTGTGGATAAATGATCCGTCGTGGTTAACTATCAGCTGTAAGTTTAGCTGACAGATAAATCGCCTTAACTAAATATTGATAAACCGGTCCATAGTCTCTTGTTTTTCTTTTTTATGTTAAGGTTAATACTGAACCCGTTGCTAAAACTTTTTTTAATTTTTAAAGTTTGCGTGCCCCAACGTGAGGTATTCTTTGTTAGGATATTTTTGCTGAAACTTTTGTCTAACTACATGAAAACATGATTTACCAGAATCATAGTATTGTACAACCAAAAAAGGAGTCAACATTGACGCTAGAGTCATTACTAAGAACTAACAATATTTCGGTTTAGTCGTACATCTTTTAAGACGGAACCGAATCCAACCCCACTGCATATATCCATGCCGTTGGATCTGTGCAGTAATAATAACTTCTTTTATTTTGAAGTGATTTTGTGCCTAATAAATATTTGTCTTTATTAAGACTGTAATCGAAAACAACTTTAACAGTATCATGGATACTCCGCAGAAAAAACTGGTTAATTATGTGAAGAAGAAAAAGTAAGAATTATAAACATTTTTGTGATCCACCAGGAATAACAAGCAACATCAATAATAAATAGCATACAATTTACTTTATATTCCAATGAAAAATTATTTTATTAAATTTTTGTAGAAGTGTGGGAAAAGAACGTTTATAATATTTGAAAGGAAATCAAAGAATAACCCTAGTTCAGGGGAAAAACCCGACCAGTTTCCCCCCCGATGAAATACCATCGAGCAAGGAAAGTCATGGACAACATTTCTGGGTAACAAAGAGGTATTATTCGTAGAATATTTCATTCTTACATTTTTCATTCTTATTTTGTCGTTCATTCTTATTTAATAAAATATCTTTGATCTTTCAAACTACCAGTATTCCTCAACCTCGTCTTGCTATTATCGCAATATACAAATCCCGCATATATTAATGTATAAGAGATAGGCCTAATAGGCAAATTTCCTGGTTATATTAACTAAGAAACCTCTGCACTTGTTTGTTATTAACTATCTTAATTGGTTTCCTGACTTTAACATAATTAAAATTATTCATCGTTTAATCGTTTTATTAATTTTGGATACATTAATTTTTCAAATTCTTATTGACTGTAATGGAAGGCTTTTTCTCGTATGGTGCAACTGCGCCTTTTAGAATCTGTGGAGTAGTAGCTGGTTATATAACGAAGAAACAGCCTTTTTTGTAGATACCTATCATGGTGATATCTGAAGCTGAAGAAGAATTTAAAATAATCTGGAGCTAAATAAAAATTAAAACTAGAACTAACACTGAACCTAGAACCAAAAAGATTCAGGCTTAACCATGCGTCTTCAGACGCTAAACCTATTACCTTCTAGCTGTTAATCGGTTCTAAAACCTAACAAACCGAATAACAGCTAAAAGTAGAGCTAATACCAACACCGGACGTCACACTAGAGCTAGAACTAGAAACATTAGGATTTAGCAGTCTTAAGAGACGTACAGTTAAACGCTAACGATTCTAGTTCTTGGACTAGTGTTAGTTCTGAAGCTAAGTTTTACGTCTAGTATTAGTTATACTTTTGGGTCTAGTATTGAATCCAACCCAGGGGAAGACATATGACATAAATATTAATAATAAAGATATTTATTGACTCAGATACAAAAAAAGGAAATTAATACAATATTGCAAATAAATTGCACTGTTGTATCAATAATATCACCATCTTCATATATAAATAAACTAATGTATATCTATATTAAAAGGTTATCGCATTATTGTCATCTGTTAAGCCAGTAGGTGTTCTTTAAATATAATCTTAAAACGCTACTTACTCCCCAACTTAACCCTTTTCGGGTTTGAAACACTAGACACAATGTAAGAGAAAGATCTTTTAAAAATTTCAAGACGATTTTTAGGTATTGTAAAATTATGTCTATGTCTAATGTTTAGGTTGTAAACATCAGTCCTGAACGTAATTTTATTGTAAAGATAAGGAGAAGATTTGTTTGTAATAATTCTGTGAAATAAACAAGCAGAATGTAATCCTCTACATCGCGATATACTCAACCAACCAACCCACCCCAAAGTATCCGGTATTCTTTCATACTTTTTAATGCCAAATATGTACCAAAGGCATGCATTTTGATCCCACTGGATACGACGAGTATCATCAAGTCTCATCAATGCATGAATTATAAAGAGCATCGCTAATATTAAAGACTGAGAGCACTAATGTTTCCTGTATGCTATATGCTAGTATGGCCACCCAATTTATTTCGCGATTATAAATATAATATTCGATTGTCTTATATACTTGTCTATATACTTATATACTATATATATAATTATCTTATATACTAAATTTATACAAAATATATGACAGGTTTGTATTATTATTATTGATATTTCTTTTAATTTTGTTGTTTTTCGGTATCAAAATATTTTTATATATTTTATACACTTGTTTTTATTTTTATATATTGATTTCATCGTAAAACACTTCAAAAGTAGTAAGAATGTAAATTTTGTAAAATTCATGTTTCAGAACTAATACTAGGCATAGAACTAGAAACATAGCAGACTCTTAACAGACGTAGGGCAAATCCCTAAGGTATCAAATTCTAGGTCTTGTGATAGTTATGAAGCTGGGTTGTATGTCTACTATTTGTTATACTTTTAGTCCATAAGAATTTTGAACAATCTAGGATTAAATAACAATTAGAACTAGAACTAACACTAGACCTAGAACTAGAAAAGTTCAGGTTTAGCCGTTCAGATTACGGCTAAACCTGAATCTTTCTACTTCTAGGTCAAGTGTTAGTTCTATTTTGATACAAGAATACAATAAACTAAAACCGAATAGCAGCTAAATGTAGAGCTAATACTAAGATCTAGAAATATAAACATTTGGGTTAAGCCGTACGTCTCTTTAAATGGTTAAACTCAAATATTCATAGTTTCAAGTCTAATGTTAATCCCAGTTTTAGTATTAGCGTATGGTTATATATTATAAATGGAGCTTGAGAAATTTTCAATTTGGAAAAAAGTACAATTTTTACAGAAAAATGGGAATAATTAAAGTTATATTATTCGTAAAATTCGCGTGATTTAATGATTTGGACATATCCGACACGTTAATATATATACCTGGACATCAAAGCCAAATCAAATTAAGTCAATTTTTTTCAATTATTGATGTTTTAATTATTACTTAAGTATTTTTTCCACTCATTCCAATGGAAAAAATGTAACATTTTCTATAAAATCACTTGATACTGTTTAGGTGTGAGGTCCAGATATATACATACACATATGACGTATATGTATCATATATTTTAACTTGAATCTTATAGGGTGGAGTTGGGGTTGAAATTTATGGGGGAAATTCCAGTGAACTATGTAATGTCGGACTCGAACTTGCAGCACGCTCTATTTAGCACACTCAAGATCAGCATAACGTTGGGTGAGCAAGTTGTCGAAAATTTGCGTTTGAATCGAGTTATTGTGCTCACTCGAGCAATTATTACTGTAACGGAGCTAACATTTAATATAACCGTAATAATCCCAGCAAAAAATAGTAAATTGAGTTGAGAATCGCGCATCCCAAAAGCACGTGAACAACAAAATTGAGAGAACACAGTACCTGCGCCACGTTGTACCATGAAAGTCTTCTTCTCTTCGATTTCTTTTAGGCAGAGAAACTCAAAGTTGGTGTAGTGACCACCAATAAATTTCAGTTTCAATTCACTATGTGGGGATTCGTACGCACACAACAAGATTTGGGGTAGATAGACACGCGTGGTGCAGTCCTGGCCGGTTACAGGACTAGCAACAGGCTGTATCCTGCCTCCCAGGCAGGTGGGAAGGCGGGGGGCGTGTTGGTGACGTCACAACTTGATGGGCGGCACGGTCTGCGCGGCGTGGAGTTTCGCGTGGTCGTCATGGTTACGGCGCGTCCTCGCGTTGACGCCGCCACCGGCGTCGGTGTCGTGGTAACCGAAGAGGTCCCCGGCGACGGCGATTGCGACCTTGGCAAAAGCCAGGTGAACATCAACAAAAAAAAAATAAAAAAAAATGTAACGAAAGAAAAAGTTTCTTCCGCCTCCTCTTCCCGGCGCCGTCGTTTGCGTCTTCTTCGAGTTGGTCTAATTGCTGCGAAAGGGCGTCGAAGTGCCGGGACTTTACCCTTCAGACCCCGACAATATCCCCGGTTTCCTTGTCAACGGCTAATTAGCGAGAGATTCGTTACGGTTTGTCGTTCTAGTTACTAAATAGATATAAGCTACGATGAAACAGCCGGAAACTACAGTTCGCAAAATGTTATAGTTTGGTACAGTTCACTCAAAAACAACACATTATATCACTTATTAAAAAACTAAACAAAATAAAAAGCAATAATTGTCTTTATTTCTAAGAGTAATTTATCTACTTATCATATATCCTGTATATGATAAATAAGGTCTTGGGGTAAAAAAATTATTATGGGAAAGGTGACCAAGACACAATCTTATATGATAAGAATGAAACATCGTGATCATAAGACACTTACTTTATATAGTGGCATATAACTTTTGTTGATTTCAAGATTCACGTCGACATAACATACTTATATGATAAGGACGACACTTTGTGATCATATAGAATGTGTAGGAAATATTTTACTCTATGCTTTGGTATAAAATTTACTTTCATGAAAATATCTCCTCCAAAAACTGCAATATTTACGTGTAGTTCCTGTTTCTAAATGTTGACGGAGTTATTACTTTCTCATATGATGCAGAAATTATGTGATCATACGGTTTATAGGAAGTTGTCCGGACTATCTAATGGTACATAACTGATAAAAGTAAAGAGTTGCAGTGCTGTTAGAGGATTAGAAGAACTATCTCATGCTTCAGAAGGAAAACCTCAAGGAAGATTAAACATTGTGCTCATATGAGGTCTGTAGGAAATCATCTACTCTTCACAGTGGTATGTAACATTAATTGATAGCATAAGGATTTTATAATAAGGATTTTCCCTCCACTGATAAGGAAATTTGGGTATAATTGTTTCACATTTACAAGCATTCTTCAGCCGTCCTAAAAAGACTGGTTTGGACAAACGAAAAAAAGGGCCCCAGGGCTGGGTTAGACGAAGGAAACGAGTATACCTCTTTTTATACAATATTAAAAAAAAATCTAGTTCTAGGTTTAATGTTAGTTCTAATTTTACTTCAATTCAAATATACAGAGTTAGATCTAATAATATAAAACTAGAACTAACACCAGACATAGAAGCGGACAGTTTTATCTAAAGACGCACAGATCTTTCCAGTTCTAGGTCTAGTGTTAGTTCTAGTTTTACATCAATTGAAATATATGGGTCAGTTTGTAAAGTAGTCTATTTCAGAAACTATTCATTGTAGAGCATATTGTAGAAGAAAAAAGCAGAGGGGACAGTGGATACATGTATGATTTGACACCATGCATTTTATTACAAAAACAGGTGCCCCCAGGAATTTGTGCCCTAAGACGCTGCCCTATCAGCCCTTAGGTTTAGGACGGCCCTGGTCTTCATATTCTTACATGATAAGACGATACTGTGATTATATACAAAGTGTAATATTTAAGTCTTTACAATACCATACATGTTTACTTCAGCATATAAGATATCTCAATTCGTAGCCACATCAACTAAGCCATCAACTAAATCTAAAACGACTTTTCTAATTATTCATCACATCGCAAAATGTCAAAAAATTATAATTCTTACAATTGGTTCAGGTAATTGGTAATTCCACAACTTCAGATTTCCAATAATCTGAAGATTTTATTAACGGTAAATCACCCCATCCACAGTTTTAGCTGACTTTGCACGGTTCCTTTTCAATATGCTTATGTGTGCGAAATCTTTAGTACAAGTTTGTGTTAGATGTAGGGTAATTGTTAATCGCCTGTATGCCAACGGGAATGGTTTTCTCATCACACGAGTTTTAGCGTTGTTTCTTTTTTTTAAGTAACACAAAGATTTTGTAAGTAAATTTAAGTTCTTTTAGTATATATAATATGATCTTACAGAGTAAGCAATGAGTAGAGGACAGATGCTTGTAGAATTACGGCGATATCGATATGAAGAAAGTCATAGACTTTGGACTGTGGTATTACGAAATCATGAAGTTGTGGAAGATGATGATCGATTTGTCATAGAAAGTGAACATAATATAATATATGACACCTATTCTTTACAATCTGATGCAGAAATTGAAGGGTTCGATCCTAAAGTTGATGAGAATGCTGCATACGGTTTAAGACATCAGGAAAAAGATCAAGAAACTCATTGGATTGTTTATCATGTCACACAGATGACCCTCAGAAAAAATAAGAGAGAAATTCCTCCTGTATTCATAGATCTTAAAAGGCTTATAGGCCATATCTTGTAGTATATTTGGTTTCTAATACTGTACTGTAATATTATCGTACAAACCATAATCTCAGAAAAACGTACTGATATTATTTACATTTCATTCTGGAGACCAAATCAATCCTGAGTCTGACGACGTAGAAAAACCTGAAATAATGACGTTTTACAACAAAACTAAAGGAGGAGTTGATGTAGTACTAATAAATTCTCGGATTATGTATGAAAGTAACATCGAAAAATAAAAAAGACAATAACATTGAACAGTATCTGGAAGAGATAGTCGTCTAAGAGAATCTTACAGATATTATTTAGTCTGCTTGTCGATACATACTCAAACATTGCGAATAGCTGCTAATTTATCAACTTCATGTCTGTCTTATCGGGTTGCTAAATTATCAAATCGTATGAATTTGATGCACGCATGCGTATTTGTTGTAGGTATGCGTATTTGTTGCGCGCATGCGCACTTCTTGCATGGCATATTGTTGGTTGCCACTATAAATTTAAGTAAAGATTTCATTGCGAAATCCAAAGAAGACATTGTCAACGCATCGTCTCCTAAAATTGATTAAGCTCGTCTATTGCTTTCTTGCCAGGATTTTTGCGAAGGATTCTTGAGAATCGTCTGAAGAAAGTTTTTGTATAAAAATTCTTTATAATATCATAGTTTTATATTTTGATACTGATTGAGTTAGGTTTTCTTTACGTATACATTTTTGTGTGGGAGTTTCGCTATTTTGAAACATTTAACATTGTAAATGAACCGAGTGAGCAAATGTTAAAACAACATTATCTTTCCACTAAATCAATCTGGTTGTGTTAATTATTCTTGGTTAATGAAACAAGTTTATTTTTCAATTTATACTTATTTTCGGATTACTTATGATTAAATTTCTTGTTTAATCCCCCTGTGGAAAAGTGATTACCCGGAGGCAGACGTGACATCATTGTCACAACACAACACCATGCGGCACTTTGTTGTAACGTAGCTCGCCCCCTTTAATGAGATCCCGGCAAATAAGAAGACGAGGAGGCAGCGGCGACGACGGTGGCGGTGGAGACACCGCCACCGAGAGAAGTATAACAATGTCCATGGGGGCGACGATAATCGCCGTATACGTGTCGAGATCAAGTCCTCATCGGCGTGGAATTTAACACCTGCGACGTCGACGCCAACCCCAACCCTACCGGACCGAGCTCGAGGCAGAGGCCGATCCCGAGCGTCGGTATTCGGGCGATAAAACGCTTAACGCCGGGTACCATTGTCCTCTCTGCGAGGCACGGTTTCATACGTCACCCGATGTGTACGGATATAATATCGTTAATTTTCTGTCCGGCATAAGCTTTGGCGATTGTCCCGGCGAATGCGTGCGTAAACACGTCCAAAATCCGCCGATCTCTCCATACTGAGCCGTGCCACACCGCGTTGGTTACACCTGCAGCGTTATGACAATGACCGGATTTTCTTCACAAAAAACTATCGATGGTAACACACAATGTTCTCAATCCCGATTTTATCGGAAATCGATGGATTTCTAATACAAAGGATTAAATCGATTTATCGTTATCGGTAGGCTTTAAACAAAGGAGTTTTTTGCAAAAAAATCGCTGTTTTAATATTGATTCAAAAAACAATTTTCTGATCTCCGTTTGAGATATACTACGTCTTAACACAAATAACTAAATCTATTAATAGTATGAGTTATTGAAACTTAAATTTTTGATATACAGAAAGAAATTAGTTGACAATTGATGACTGCCTTGCAGATTTAATTTGATTATGATGCATAGAATTTTGATGAGCTTTTATTACCGTTCCATCATCATGCTTATTTGCACCACATAGATTAAGTTTTCCAGTAAATTCAGTTTCTTGAGCAAAGAGACCCACGTCCTGAGATGACATACCAACATTACATGAAAAAAAATCCCGATTGTTTACATAAGCCTCGAAAAAAATTTATTTTATTTATTTCGTTTTGTTTTAACGTTTTACTACTTTTGGAAAATATATTACAACTTTTGACACATAGTAGCTAGGTTAAGGTAACGCTATGTTCCTATAGCTTTGACAATGACGATGGTTCTTTTTAAATAATTGTGTAAATTAAAGGTGGTATTGAATTAGTGTTAAAAGAAATGACGCTTTTTCAGCCAAATCCTTCCATCGTACACAGTGATAAAAAGTATGCTTCACATCATATATGTCTCCACAATACACGCAAGACTCATTATCCGTCCGTTTATGTAGATAAAGGTGTGCTTTACAATAACCACTTAGAAATTAAACGGTAAAATATTTCCCCACTTACGCTGTAACCATAGTATAACATTTAACATAACTCTTTTTGATCAGCTTGCTCGTGTTCGACACAGATTAGCCTTTATGGAACATCTACGATATTTAGAGGAAAAGTTAGTGAAGTTAGTGGGCAAGATGCGAAGGATCATGCAATGGACGTTATCTATAAAAATCTGTTTTTAGCGGTGGTAATGTATGGGTGTGAAGTATGGGGTCACAGAGTAACGAACAGCCTTTTTCGAAGGAAATTGATCGCAATTAAGAGTGATGTTGCTGGCGATGGTGCCAGCATGCAGAACGGTTTTGAATGATGCTTTACAGATTTTGGCGTGTAAGATATCTTTGGATTTGGCGGTGATTCTGGCGAATTTATGTTTCTGGTCGAGTAAGAGAGAGGCCAGACGCTTATGTGACGTTGAAGGTGGAACGGGGATGTTGCCTGGATGGAGGAAGAAGGAAAAGAAGAGGGTTCGAAAGTTGTGTGTGGAGGTCTAGCTAGAGAGGTGGATAACATCGGAAAAAGGAAGAGCAACCTCGAGTTGGTTAAGCAAGTGAGTGAAAGTCGAAGTGAATGGTTTAAATCTAGCGCGTGGATGTGTTTTTTTGCTGACAGGACATGAGTCGATTTGGGCTAAATAGGTCGAACTGGGGTGTGTTTGTTGAGATGGAATTGCTGAAGTAATATGCTGAAGGATATGATGATGGAATGTAGGAAAGAGTTGGTGAAAAGGTTGGGAATGAGTGATATTGAGAAGTTTAGATAGGAACGTATTTTTGAGGAGAGGAAGGTGTTTAAAGCTGTGAATGCTTGTACAAGCTTGTTAGTTTCAAAACGAAAGAGTTTAATTTAAGCTCGAATTATAAGTTTATTTTTATGTTCTTCTTTATTGTGTAGAATTTTATAGAATCTTTTTACAGATAAAATTTAAGATAGTACTTTTATAGTTATTGTAGTTTCTTTTCTTTGTCCCTTCATATTTCTTTGGTAGATTTATTTGTTGCATTTTGTTTTTGCAACATTTTGTTTTAAGGTTTTGTTTAATAAAGGAAGGATTGTTTTGCCTTAGTTAAGCATGTAAAAAGTGATAAAGCGTACCGGCCCATAAACCGTATTTTGTTGAAGTTATTTTGTTAGTGTTTGACCAGTTGGCTTTGTCAGTGTTTGTTCTCCACCCCTCTGCCCATCCTTCCATGATTTTTTGACTTTTTCCCTTCAGTTCCAAGTGTGCAATCCTCCTCTTGATCATTAAGTCTTTGGGAGGTGAATCCCCCAAAACCAGTAGTGTCTTTGTTTATGTCTTGTGATATCAATGTTGCTCGAATTGAAATCTGCCTTTGCAGTCTCGTTATCTTTGTTTTATCCAGTTGCTTAGTATTTAGAGCATTTTCTCAACTTTAAGGAGCAAGCTCATGCCTCTCTGGAAAACCTGTACTATTTCTACGCTTTGTTGATAATATATGCACGTCATCATTCCATCTCATATGCTTCCCAATCATCACCTCCAAATATTTTAGAGATTTAGTGGTTCTTATTACATGGCCTATTACATTGAACTCTATCTTTTCTCCACATATCCTACTTTTTAACATTACTACCTCGGTTTTTTCCGGCGCAAGCTCCAAGCCCATATTCTCCATCTGCTCTGCTCTCCGTTTCACAGTTCTTTCCACTTTTTGTAGCAAATCATTCAACTCCCACCCGGACACCATGATCGCTAGATCATCTGCATACGCTGTGAGACTAATGTCGTCTTCATTACCGTTCATCAGCAAAATATTATCAAAAAAGATATTCCACAGAATTGATCCCAGGACTGGCCACTACGGAACCCTTCTCGTCATTCTATACTCTATTTTCTTTTACTTCTATTTACTTCCATTTTCATTTCTTCTATTTTCCCCTTCTAAACTTCTCAAGACTCGCCGTTCTCTTCATGACCTCCTCTATTGCATCTGTTATCGATCTGCATTTTACAAATCCAAATTGATGTTTTGATAGCCCCCCTCCCCCTACTTTTAGTTCTTGCAAGATTTTTTTCGTAGAATGGCTTCGGACAGTTTGCTAAATCTGTTTAGTAAGCAAATAAGACGTTTTTCCTTGGCATTTTGGTTTCTTTTGTAGGAACTGATAGTTTTTAGTAAAGTGTTTTACATATCTACTATTTTTTGGGTACCGACCATTATTGCATGTTTAAATATTTTCGGGGTGATCTTATCAGAACTTGGTACCTTCCCTTTTTTAAAATTTTTACTAATTCTTTACACCACTCCATCGTATCTATAGGTTGGTTCATTCGTTTCTCTTGGGAAAATAAAAATTAATGAGTTTTCTAGCTTCCTCTACGCCCTGCTCATATTCGGAATGTTTTTGGTTTCTTTTTTTCATAGCAATCTTGAATTCGTTCACCACACATCTTTCTCTAATTCATTACACAGTCTACGCCATGCATCTTTGCAATCTTAGCCTAACCCAACCCAATTATTTCTTTGTTTATATAAATCTCTTTGTTGTGGTTCTTTGTATACAATAATTTATAATCAAAAATTGTCGATTTGTACCTAAAATTGTGCAAATGAGTTGGGTTAGGACAGAAGAGGAGGAAGCCGATAAGAAAGGATCGAGAAATAATTACGGAGCAAATTCCAAAATACGTTTTGCAAGAAGGGTGCGAGAAGAGGAAGAAGATGGTTGCCAGATACCATTGTGATCATGAGGATACAGCGAAGAGGTACTAGACCTGTGATGTGGAATGATATTCTTGACTGTGTAGAGAGGATTGAAAATCGCTAAAGCATATGTTGAAATGATGAAGAAAACTGAGAGAACAAAGGAATTGAATGCAGAATGTGGACAAGGCGATTGATTGGGACACATTAATCTCACTTACTAGTTGCATTGGGTTGAGTTGCGTTGGATTTTGCTGATTTGGGTTAGGTTAAGTAAGAAAAAAAAGAGATTAAGCTAAAGATGTGGATCGGTTCAGAAATTATGCCTGAAATACCGTGACTCTCATGTTAGATAGTGAAGATAACTAGAAGATCATGAAAAAGAGAACAAATAAGAGGAATAAAAAGAAAGGGATGATCTATTGGAATGCATAATGCCGGGACGTGCAACCATAAGAAGAAGGATTGGGAGAGGTGATGTACCACCATCCCTAGTATATAAATATGATTCAAACATTCAAAAATTATTGAGTGGTTATCTTAATTTTCTTGCTTTGATTGCAAAAGTATAGTGTAAGACGAAAGGGAGAGAGATGGTAATATGGACCCTTTTCATCTGGTATATTTATGTTTTTTATTTTTGTTAAACTGACATTGACTCAATTTTTCAGAGACGTAAAGGAAGAGAGGTAAAGCAAGGAAGAAGCTTAACTTAATTAATTTTTTGTGACTAGTTTTTGAAGCAAATCTAATCTACTATTGATGTACAAACAATTATTTCCTTGTTTTTATAATTCTCTTTGTTATGATACTTTATGTACAATGATGCATATTCAAAAATTGTTGAGTTTTATGTCAAAAGTCGGAAACTTAAAACATCCTATCTCAAGAATCGATTGAATATTGACGAAAATTTAATTTACTTTTAGTGTAGAAAAAAATATTTCTTCCTTTTTATAAATTTCTGTTATAGTTCTTTATGTAAAATGATGCTTATTCAAAAATTATCGAGTTAGAATAAGAAGTGTGATATTTAAAAAATCGTATTTCAAGATATAACAATGAAATAAACAGGATTCTGAAGCAAACTTTTACCATATCTAAAATTACTCCTTTGTATCTCAAGAACCAATTGAGATATTATGATGAGGCACGAAGGATTTTGAAGTCAATTTAGAGTACTCTAAATTGGCTTCAATTTAAGTATTTGAGTACTTAAAATTATTTCTTTGTTTTTATGAATTTCTTTGTCATGCTTCTGTATGTACAATTATACATATTTAAAAATAGATTGAAATATTTCAATGAGATAAAATGGATTCTGAACCAAATTTAATCTACTTTTAATGCACCCAAGGTTATTTTTCCGTTTCTATAAATATCTTTGTCATGTCCATTATGTCGTGGTATAACCAAATTTGTTATTTTGTAAAGCTTTCTTCAAGGATATTTTTTGAAAATATTGACGCAAAAATTCTTCTATTTAGTAATCACAAAACAATATTATTTTCTAAATCTCTTTTCGCAAACATTTTTGAAAATAATCATTTTCATAATTTTTTTAATCAATAACATAATCCACAAAACCCATTAATCCCTTTAATTAATAACACAAATTCCCATATAAACCAATACCAATCTCCCTTTGAAGTTAAATAACAATCATCAGTGAACATCGAGCTTTATCCTTGCAATTATTAATACCAGGAATTACCATTAAATATGTTGTGGGTTTTGTCTGCACAAAACTTGACAAAAATTTTTAAATTCAAATGCGTTAATTAATAGCGTTTTCTACAAGCAATAATGATGTTTGGTGGTTTTCAGTTATTTCATTATTAGCTATTAGTGTTACCCGAAATGTATCGAGTGCGGCCGGAAAATTGTACCTGAAACTGATGTGATATTCGCTATTAAATTACACGTTTTAATTCCGATCCTAATATGATTAACCGCGAAACCCTACAGCGATGATATTACCAGGAATTTTCAACCCTTTCAGATCGATATTAATTAATCAGAACGTTAATTTAATACCAAGTAATGGTTACAAAATGATTCTATTAATGTTTTGGGCTCGAAAAAGGAATTAATTAGAAAACCTCAAATTGTGTGGTATGAAGGGGTATGAAGAGAAAGTAGAGGTAGGGAGCATAATTTATGTATTCCGTTTTGTTATGAGGGATTTGCTGGGGAAACGTATAGGTTTTAGGAGAGGGGATTAGAGACCCTTTTCCCATTTCTGAACGTCAAACAGGATCGACGGTAATCCAGACAACCCCTTAAAGGGCGACGGCGCAATTTTACGCTGTACGAACCTATCGGTCCGCGACAAGGACACTTTTAATTTAGGCGATACTCTTTCAGTTTCTTTTTCGGGGGGTTACTTTTGGATTCGATACAGGTGGCCATAACGCGCGGAGTCCGCGCGATAACGAGGTCCCCAATAAAAAGCGTCCCGTAAAATTTCATTGGGCGTCATAAAAGTATCGGAGACCCTAAAGATAAGGGTTGCCACTAAGGGCGGCGACATGAATCCTAATAAACAATGCCCCTTAAGCGGGCCGTTTACGTGTCCTTTCGGGTTTGGACATAACGGAAACGTCAACGGTTTCAATAACGGTGTGGCCCCCTAAGGCGGGGTCTCCGCCTTAATTGTTCCATTAATTAAACCTCACGGTTCTTTTCGCCGAGGCGCAAATTGGATTTCGACCCGGAATTGAAATTAATTGCGGAGGCGATGTCTTGGAATTGTAAATCGCCGGGGAGACGCGGATTTGTGGAAGGAAAAAAGCCCCCGAGTTTACGTCTTCTCCTAAGACGAGAAGAGAGGAGAGATGCATTTAGACGAATGTCTTGCAGATAAAGCGCGAACGGTCCACCTGAGAGCGCGGGACGGGAAAGTTTGCGCGTTTGTCACGATCGAACTCTTTATGGCTTTGTTTACTCCGAGCTGTATGCAAGTTTGCACAAGTTCACCTGTCTGGAACTGAACTGAACTGAACTGAGCCGAACTGAACCAACCCCACTTCGTCCGACATCGACAAAGAAAACAAAACGTAAATAAATAAACGCGACCACGGTCGGAATATGAGCGAACCGTCGACTTCATTAGCAAACAGACAGACCCGTGTGGCCAAAAGTTTGGTGCGCATCAACGAGTGCCCAGAGGGCAGCACAGTACATCCGGCTTCTGTTTACAATTGAAGGGATACGAGTAAAACGCCCAACATGCTAAGTAAAATTATAATGTCCCCTTTTTATGTATCCTGTTTTTAGACTTACACGAAGTTACTTTTAATTATAACAAGGAAAACACTATTAAACGATTTTAAAAAACAATGTTACATTTGAAAGCTTAATGCTTTGTTGACACAAAAGTAAAAAATCAAAAGAGATTTTGAGGTTTTAAAATTACACGTCAGTTGCATCACCTCGATTCAAAACGAATCAAATGATCTATGACAGTCTATGGTATATCAAACTAAGCTTCTTGAATCTTAATCAGAGATCATGGAATTTATCTGGAGGGTATGGTAAATAACATAATAGAAGAGAAAGAATGATCTGCTACCATAACATATTGCACCATATCACATTACTGTTTGTGAGTGTAAGCAAAATTAATAGTTAACCCTTCACCACGGTAGTGAGGTCTCAGTGATCACAGCGTATCTTATTCCTAATATAACTAACCCTCAAGATAACAAGGCCATACTCTCGATCTCTTCAAGTAGTTGCATGGTCAGTTTGTTACCGAATATTAGAAATGAAACTCATATTAGTGAGAAAGAAAAATGACACTAAAATTACGAAACGGTCTTAGTGACCAAACCACGGTGTTTGCGTAATTTTTATTGTTGTAACATTTAAATAGTAAGTAGCCTATTTTCTCGATTTTTGTGGCTTATTTCCATTTTTACTAACGTGTCCGTTACACTACATCCAAAAGAGTCCGTTACTGCGATCCAGACATTGAGTGTACTGTGTTACGATGAGCAATGAAGAGGTAGAAGACAATGAAGACTTTAGTGACGAAGAAACTGTTGATGAGAACTACTACGAAGAAAGTGAACTTGACACAGACACCAGCAGTTCTGAATAAAGCTAAAAGTTTTTTTTATGGAAAAAAGAGATGCATGTGGTCATCTCGGAGCTTTGTATCTCGTATGAGAACTCAAAAGCATGACATCGTAATGTAACTTCCCGGGTTACGTCCATCTGCCGGATTAGGAAATGAGGCTAGTTTAGTCACTTGCTGGAATCTTCTCTTTACCGATGATATTCGATGATTTTCGATGATCTCTTTACCGATGATTTCTACTTCAAGTCTTATTGCAGTGGACGAATGCAAAATTACAAAGTACTAAAGCGAAGTACAAAAATCCCCAAAGATCCGAACTAAAAAATTTAGATATGACTGAGTTGAGAGCTTTTATAGGATTATTTTTTTATACCGCTGTGTTTAATTCCAATCATGAAAAGATCGAAAGAATATTTACTACTGATGGAACAGGTCGTGAGATTTTTCGATGTGTAATGAGCAATAATAGATTTGCATCTTTACTCGCAACTCTACGCTTCGATAATCCAGAAGACAGGGAGAAAGGAGTTGAGAAGACTTGTTGGCACTAATATCAGAAATTTTTAATAAATTCGTATCCAACTGTAATAGAGTTTACTGACCTGGGGCTAATATGATTACTGACGGTATGCTCATACCGTTCCGTAGGTGTAAATATAAAATGTATACGCCTAATAAACCATGCAAATATGGTTTAAAGATGATGTGTTTAATTGATGCTAGAAATCATTATTTTTGCAATGGCTACCTCTATTGTTGAAAGGATTCCGATGGTATAGGCCTCACTGCAGAAGAAAAAAGCTTTCTAAACTATCCAATCCATTATGCGACTTTCTCAACCCATACAGAACACCAACCGAAACATAACTGCTGATAATTGGTTCTTGTCGTTGGAACTAGTGGAGAAATTGAGAGAAAAAGGTCTAACATACGTCGGAACCTTGAAGAAAAACAAGAGAGAGATACCCCGTCCTTCTTGCCACGAAAATCTAGAGATCCTGGCTCAGCTCTATATGGGATTACAAAAAATTTAACCATGGTATCAAATGTGCCTAAAACCAACAAGGCAGTGCTACTAATATCGTCGATTCGTAGTATTTTGACGAAGACGCAGGAAAGCCAGAAACTATTTCCTTTTATAATTCAACCATGTAGGAGTGGATGCACTAGACGAAAAGTGCGTCAAGCATTCTACCGGTTGTTGCACTCGTAGATGGCCAATGGTAATTTCTTTTCGGCTACTTGATATTAGTGGTGTCAATGCGCAGGTCCTTTATCAGTCTTTTAAAAACAATTTAAAAATGGAAAGGCAGATTTTCTGAAAATACTTGCTGACGAGTTAGTAAAACCACATCTATACAAACGTGCAGGAGATACTAAACTGAAACGTGAACTCCGGGCTACAATTCGTAGAATTCTGTCTCTGCCTGACCCTGAAGATGACCCTGAAAATCGGGAAGAGAAGCTAGAAAAATTGAAAACGTGCACTACGTGTCCACCTAGAATTAAAAGAAATACTTTTTATTTGTGTATGAAGTGCCATAAGCCTACTTGCCTGGAATGTACCGCTAAAATTTGTAAACATTGTAAACGCAATGTATGACTTTTAGCACCTGCAATTTATGTCTTTTTTGCGCTTATATTTATATACTTTTTGACTAATATGTTTATCAATTAGAATTCATTATTAATTTCGTTTTGAATCATCTTCTTGCTTTTATAAACTTATTTGTTTGAGGTCTTCGTAAAAATTTTAATAAAATACCTTAATCAATTTGCTTTCTATAAATTTTTATTTTCTTTAATAAATTGTATTAAAAGTCTTGTCCTGAGATTTATTTTAGGAATATAAAATCTCATGAAAGTGTTCTCAACGAGTAAAATATATTATTGTTAAAAATTAGGGCCGTTCGTCGACATTCGTCACTACGGTGGTTAAGGGTTAAACAAAAAATCGAAACTAGTCACTAAACACAATTCGATACAATTCTTGCACCAAGTTTGCTCTTTCGTTGTTCCATTCTAAGCAATGTAGACGTTGAAGTGGTGTAAAAGGAAAACATAAGCACGGACAATATGAAAGCAAGTAGATAGGTAACAAGAGTTCTGAATAGGTAACCAACATTGTAAAATGCTATGTTTGGTTGTCTATCCCATGTTCCGCAATCTAATGAGCATGTGCAATCAAGCGTTGTGTAATATTCAACAAAATAAATATTGGTCAAGTTTGTAGGATTGGTTTTATAATAATTCGTAATCATTTTTGATTATATTATTCAACTAACTTCACTAACTACTAACTAACTAACTAACTTCACTAACTAACTACCAAGTTTGCTCTTTCGTTGTTCCATTCTAAGCAATGTAGACGTTGAAGTGGTGTAAAAGTAAAACATAAACACGGACAATATGAAAGCAAGTAGATAGGTAACAAGAGTTCTGAATAGGTAACCAACATTGTAAAATGCTATGTTTGGTTGTCTATCCCATGTTCCGCAATCTAATGAGCATGTGCAATCAAGCGTTGTGTAATATTCAACAAAATAAATATTGGTCAAGTTTGTAGGATTGGTTTTATAATAATTCGTAATCATTTTTGATTATATTATTCAACTAACTTCACTAACTACTAACTAACTAACTAACTTCACTAACTAACTACCAAGTTTGCTCTTTCGTTGTTCCATTCTAAGCAATGTAGACGTTGAAGTGGTGTAAAAGTAAAACATAAACACGGACAATATGAAAGCAAGTAGATAGGTAACAAGAGTTCTGAATAGGTAACCAACATTGTAAAATGCTATGTTTGGTTGTCTATACCATGTTCCGCAATCTAATGAGCATGTGCAATCAAGCGTTGTGTAATATTCAACAAAATAAATATTGGTCAAGTTTGTAGGATTGGTTTTATAATAATTCGTAATCATTTTTGATTATATTATTCAACTAACTTCACTAACTAACTAACTAACTAACTAACTAACTTCAACGCACTAAGGGTTTTGGGTTTTGCCGTGCATTTTTGAAAAAATTGTTTGACTCACCCACACGAACCGATTCCTTTCCCAACATCATCCTTCACAGATCCAATGAGCCGACAAGTCTTTAATCTCAAGATCCATTCGATTTACAGACAAGGAAAACAGATCAGAAGAGATGACGAAAGTAATTCTGGCCTTTATTCAAAACGGTTACTCTAAATACATGGTCGATGGCTTTCTTAGTAATCGATCGATAATTCAAGCCGAACGGCCCACCTCCACAAGAAGAGATCAGAAGAAAGAACGACTGACCGCATAGAAAGACTGTTATGCAAACACCACATCAGTACCTCCTACAAACCCAGCAAGACTATAGGAGCCTCTCTCAGGAATCCAAAAGACTAAATAAAACTAGAAAATGTAGGAGTTTATTCCATCCCTTGCGGTTCGTGCGGCAAGAACTACGTGGGACACACCAATAGAAAAATAGTTGCCAGAGTAGAAGAACACAAGCTGAGTATCCGCAACAAAAAGCTCACTTCTACTTTGTTCCGCCACCTTCACATTTAGAAACTTCGAACCCGTTTCTGAAGTAGGTTGCAACATGGCATCGAATCAAACATTAAGAAAAACGCACGGCAAAACCAGAAAGTTTCTAGTTTTATATCTAGTATTAGTCATAGTGATAGTTCTAGTGTTAGTGCTTGTGTTAGTGCCAATTTTAATTCAATTAACACCGGTCCTGAAAGCCCTCGTACTTATAAACCTTTAGGATTAGAAACTTTAGAGATTCTCCATTAGATAGCGTGAGATCCTGGTCCAGCAATGATCCATCAAGTGATCGTGAAAATTTTGTAGAGTAAAAGTTAAGTAATTAGTACTCACATCCGGTATGACCGGAAATACAAAATAATTGAATTTATGTCCTAACGATCCGTTTTGACTGACTAATTAGTATTCCAAATGGATTTTCTTCTATCACTAATAATTTAAAAAAATATGGGGGTGAACCACTTTTGTGGGACACCCATACACGTATATGTAGGTGTCCAGAAATTGAGATATATATAGTGGGTATGTATATGGTAGTTCGTAGTATTTCAAGGATGAAGAAGTATGTGTTCTGGTTGATGCGAGGTATCAGCCGTTCATCTTCTTGGTTATTCCTTGTGAGCAGGGGTAGATGTTTCGCCAAAATCTCACTTGGAATCTTCAGAGCGTAAAAAGATAAATAAGAAAGAAATTTGTTAGGTATGTTATACAACATTAAAAAGATCTCTTTACAGATTATTTAAGTAAAAGTCCAATATAGCCGCCATATGAAAAAAAAACAAAAGATAGTGCTAATAATTTGGAAACAAACGAGTATCGATAATTTCCGATCGCACCAAAAAAATCAGTCTTAAAAAAGCTTAAGTAACATTAAACATCAGTATACGAACCACAACAAAGAGATATATAAAAACTAAAAAATACTTTTGGATACACTCAAAATAGTTTGAATTTGCTTCAAATTCCATTTTATCTCAGTCAATTTGTAGGGTATGATTTTTTAAAATTAATATTTTATGTTTGTAACAGTTTTTGATTGGTATGTACTGGGATGATTCGTGTTATATTTTAAAGTTTCCCTGATTCATGTAACGGCTGTTTGAAATATGGGGGTAATTTGCGAGGTGGATAGGGAATAAGATCCATTCATTTCGAGATAATTTATAAAGCGGCCAGAGAACTATCCCAAGAAATTTATAATCTTGCACAAGAAAAGGAAACAAAATCAAAGAGTACTTCTTTGGACCCTCGGACTACGACCCTCCACAGACTTAATTTCTCTTAGGGATTGCACAACTTTTCTTTTAGGGAATTGGCCGCCTCTAGGGTTGCGAAAAACTCGGCGACACAATAAAAAAAGAAGCAAAAATTGGATGAAAATTTAAACAAAATCCAATCGTAGATACATGAAAATTAATTTTGAAAAATAATCCGGTTAAAAGTAGTTTTACCGGATCGACTTTTTCATTTTATCGGCGGGGCCCGGGCGAATATCAATTTGCGAATGAGGCGCGTTATTTAAGTGCACGCTGCCGGTAATCAAGAGGATCGGTCGCAAAAGTGCGCCGATAGAGGCGTCACCTGACCGAAATTAACGAGCGTGATATACGGTTACTGGTTTTTTCGGTGGCCGCGCCGGCGCCTGTATCAAATTTTCCAATCAGACTCATATTTACGGCCTCTCGTTTAATGAAAATCGATCCAAGTACGAGATACTTTATCGAAAAACACCATCGAAAATTTTAATACGAATTAATGCCTTTCAAACATGCTTTTTTACTAACAAAAATTACAACCAATTCAATTTTGTATCCTAAAAATATCATCGATCAGCTAAGATGGTGCGAAAAACATCATCTCCAATTTATAAACATTTAAATATATAAAATTGTGATTATCAAAAATTCATCATACCAGATATTATCATTATCACCAATTATTTTTGATTACATGAAATGGTCGAATTCATGGAATAAAGGATGTTAATTCTCAAATACCTATATCATCACCGTCAGAAAGAGTCAAAAAAGACCACAAAACTTTTAGGGCTAACTGAAAGAGAACTACTTCAGTCTGTTGACTTCAGTCTGTTCGATGTGACGTCAGTCCTGGGTGGTGGGGAGAAATCATTGACCTGCCGTCCGGCGGTAAACGGTTTTGGAGTTTTTCACTTGATATGGTTTTGGTGCCGTCAGAGGTGACTTCATCCATAGTGACAAGAAGTCACTGACACACTGATTGCTGGCTCTAGGGTGTTCTCATTAGACGTTTCAGGTATGGCGGGTAGTTCGTTGTCCTATTGTCTTGAGTTTGGTGATCTTTGTCTCAGGAAAGCTACCCTGGTTCTTCAGCCAGAATTGTCCATCGATGTATTTGGAGTAGCCGCTTGAGCAAGTTTACGATGTGGCTGGACACGTCTTCGTTTTCTCTGATCTATTTGAGGGCCTCTTCGTTGGGGATATTGGGATAGAGAAGAACTCGTCAAGATGTCTTCAATTGTCAACCTTCTTCAATTTGGACGTTATCAAAAAAAAAGAAATGACGGATTTGAACAAAATGTTAACAATTTCATACATAGGAATCCGTTCAAGTTTTTGTACCGGTGAGTTGAAGACACTCACAAAGGGTCCAAGGGTTACTATGTAAAAAATATTTCTGTCATGTGTTAAGAATAATAAAAATTAATAAAAAAGATAAACGAAAAAGAATTTAAATATAATACAATACTAGTCAGACTAGACGGGTTAGACTAGTGGGACCATAAATTGGTCCCAATCATTGGTCCTTAGAGCCGAATGTTGAAGATTTTCTTCAACAGAAAACTTAAAGGGAGCCATTCTGGAAACATTCTGTTGAATCACTTCCGGGATTGGATCTGAATCATTTCTCTCTATATTTTCTGGTATTGACGTTTATTCAATAGTCAGTTCTGTTTCCGCAATAGTTTTTTCACAACATGCCAGTGGGTATAGTTTTCCATGTTTTTGCTTTTCAACATCTCAACTTTGTTAGTGTAAAATCTCACCTGTGCATAGTCACCCGCCTGGAAGTACAAGTTCCATGAGGAATTCTATCATTTTTTTCTGTAAAAAAGTCTCTTCTTACCAAGTCCAATCTGGTTTAGTAATGATTCTTCAATAAGAACTCTTTCGGTGATTACCTCGTTTCGGAATATGGAATTCGCATGTATTGCATTAACAAACGTGTCAACCATACAGACAAGTCTTCTTCACCTGACAAAGTTTTTATTCTTTGTTTGGCAGTCTGTATGTCATTCGTAACATAAATTTATTATGGTTTTCAAATCTGTTTTGGTTGTGATAAATACTTTAGGATATTTCGAATAAACATCGACTATTTTTAGAAAATATTTATCTTGTAATAGATCCTCGTAATCGACGTGGACACGCTGCCACTGCTGCATTGGATACTCCCATAGATGACAACCTTTAAACCATATTTCCTGTAAAACTTTATTAAATTTTCAATATCCTTATCTATCCCTTTCCATCACGCATAGCTTCTTGCTAAGTTCTTGATTTTTACTATATCTGAGTGTCCAATATGCAATGCATTCAAAATCCCTTTTTGTAATTCTTTGAAAAACCTGTCTAACTAGCTTTCATTTCAAATGGATGTTCATATAAAGATTTCCAATACCAGGATCCTTAGGAGTTTCTCTCTGGATTTGTTCTCATCCTATTTTTAAACTATCTTCTTAATTATCTAGCGATTTAAGTCGTCTTTTTCGTAATTTGACCATGAATATCGAGATAAGTAATCAGCATCCGCATATTTTTTTGTGTCTATATTGAATTCCGTATCGCAGATGCTCCTGGGATGTTCTTTGAAAGTTCTTTGGAATCGAAAGTAATAACTCTGGGTTATAAGGGGTAAGAACCCATTTAATAACAATCTCTTCTTTCAATTGTTTGAACACATTGTCGCATCTTGATTACCAATAGAATTTAGTGTCCTCCCCGAGTAGAGCATAAACATGTGCCAATTTGTAAGAAATTGGTTACTTTTGATAATAATTTTGTCTTGATTATGGTGAAGTCCAGTTCTATCAGTTTTATATCTGAAGTACTTTATAGAATCCACAACAAATTGACATTTCTTGTTTTTTAAATGTCCATTTATTGTTAATCTTTGAAATACCATTTCTAAATTATGAAGAAATTCTTCTTTAGTCTTTCCTTGGACTAGAAATTGATCTATGAACCGTTGCCATACGTTAGGAGCTATTTTTTACTCAAAAAAATTGATTTTCTGCAAGGCTGCAACTTCATCACCAATTTGTATGTGCAGATAAGCTTGACTATAATCCAAGATACTAAAAAATTTTCCTCCACTCATTTTGGCAAATAAATCGTCGATCCTTGGTAGTCCACGCAAATTCTCCCAAGGGCTAAGCTGAGCACTTTATTTTTTCGGTTAGTCCTGCATCCACCAATCGTTTTAATTCACCTTCTATTTTTTTCACGAATGACGAATGGTATCGGTCTTGGTTTCACAAAAATATGTATAACTCACGCTTAATGTTAGGTATCTCACCCAATTGTGATTGGAAAACCTTACTATACGTAGAAATAAGCGTGTTAATGTCTGATTTAATCTTTTTATCAACAATTGTTACTTTGTTTAAAATTAAATTTAATTTAATATTGCTCAATCAACTTCTTCCAAAAATGTTGTCGATCCTTCCGTATAAAACACCAAGTGATTCGATAATATTTTATCCACAACCTCGTAGATGTCTTCTGTAATTGTAAATGTGGACAATGAAATTGACTATGTTTAACTTCGATATGGCCATCTTTACCGGCAAAGTAGGTAAATTTTCCACATCTCAAACTTTTCTTCTTTTCTCCACTCATCGTTTGTTTGTTTTGTAATTCTTTGTTTTATTATTATTATTATTGTTTTATTATTGAATCCTTTTGTTTCTCGTAATTCTCTGCTGTGTTTAGCTGGTAATCGATAAAGGTTCCCTCGGGAATTGGAACGCATCCCTAGCATAACTTTAGTTATACCAATTGCACTTAGACCAAGGCAGCTTAATAAGGATGTGTAATTTGAATCTATCTTCAGAAGATAACATGTGTGAAAAATTTTTTTATCAAGTATATAACCAGAGATCAAAATGACCGTTATAGGGTGGTGTTACCTTTCAATGAGAAGAAAGAGCAGTTAGAAAATAATTTACCGAAAACGCTGAATCGGTTTCAACGCTTAGAGGGAAGATTAAGTCGATATAGTCTCTTAAAGCAAGAATATAAACGATTTGTGATGGAGTACGAACAATTAAGACATATGAAAAGATATTATCCTCATCATTCAGTATTCAATGCTTCCAGCTAAATAACCAAGTTTAGAGTATTCTTCGACATTTCTTCAAGCTAATGGAAAATTTGAATTAAGTAATACGTTATTGGTTAGTCCAGTAGTACAAAACAATTTATTTTTTATTATATTAAGATTCAGAAAACATAATATAACATTAATTGCCGATATCAATGAACACCATATGTTTATGCGGAAGACACATAGTTGGTGCTATCCTTTCCTGCCTCCTCTTGTTCATTAGCAATAATATAAATAGAAATCTTTAATCAGGCAGATAATTATGCGTGAATGGCTACAAACTACCTGTAGTTGCAAAATATAGTCTTGAACTTGAAATTGGTAACTCTTTTCTTTTCTTCTTTTCTTCTTATTCTGAATAAATAAAGACTCTATGTTAAGAAGTCCTTCTGTGCATTTAGAGTACTTTATTTACATAGAGCATACAAACCTTTCGATGTTAAATAAAACTTAAGCGAGTGTTTTGTACAATTTTAATTACATCCTTCCAGTTTACCATCAGGTAAAATTTAAAAAAATCAAAGCAGTTGATCATCATCTCCCATATGTTGGTAGACGCTGGATCAATGACAAACAGAAGAGTTTTACATACCTTGATTTATTTATCATAGGTTGATGATTTATATATTGATGATGTATTGATAATTATCAATACAAAGATTATCGAGTTGCATCTAAAAATCCAGAAATTTTGTAAATCGTATCTCAAGAACCGAATGAGATATTGCAATGAAACAAAGTGTATGTTGAAGCAAATTTAACCTACTTTTAGTGTATCCCAAATTATTTCTTTGTGTGTATTCATCCTTATGTTATGGTTCTTTATGTACAACGATGTGTATTCAAAAATTATTGAGTTCCATTTAATAAGCTAGAAATTTATACATCGTATCTCAAGAACCGATTGAGACATAGCATTAAGATAAAGTGCATTTTGACACAAATTTAATCTACTTATAGTGTACTAAAAAGTATTTCTTTGTTTTTATAAATCTCTTTGTCGTGGTTCTTTATGTACAATTATGCAGATTCAAAAATTGCATCTAAAAAGCGAAAAATTTAAAAAGTCGTATCTCAAGAGTTGAGAATGTAACGAAAAGGTGGGAAATTTAAAAAATTTTCAAAATCGATTGAAATATCATATTGTAGCAAATGTGATGTAGGTTTAGTGGGGTATAAAAAGTTTCTTATTTCCTATAAACATAATATATCTTAAGAGAGAGCGTCTACATCCGAATCGATAGATACCACTTAAAACTGAAAAACCTCAGAAAAGCTCAAAACGTTGACGTGACGTGCGATTTTTTTTTTGTATTACTATCTTCAAAGTCGAGTTTTAACTCCGACCCAGACGTGCTCCCCGAGTCAGTTCATTTAACTTTCCCCGATAAAACTTTGCTTCCCCGTGTTCCCTTCGGCCGATAAGGGGGGAACGTTCCGACGACTAACTCGCCGATGGCCTCGGCTTCGAGTTATCTTCCCGTGTGTTACACCTAGAAATGGCTAAGCTGTTTTTCGCGCACCGAATATGGGTTAATCGACCGCGAATGATTTAGAACGGGCGACACGGAAAACTCCACTAAATTTTCCCCTCGGAAAACTGTACTAAATAGATCGCCGCAAATCGACATTTTATTGGGTAAACAGTTTAAATTTATTCCGCTCTCTATTTGGAGTTTCCGCTTGATTCATTTATTCGAATATAACGATTATTTTTTGTGCTAGGTGTAGTTTTAAAATGAAAACGTACAAAGAAGGCAAAAAAGTGTGGCGCCTCGTGTCCATTACGATAATTAATGGTCGTTTCAACCGCCCCAACAAAAGGATGAAGCTTTTCGGTGCATCACCATTAATTTTTCGTTCCAAGTTGACGAATCAATACCGCAGAGTTGCCTGGATCCGGACAGCATCAGTCATTGTAATCGCTAATAGACCAAGTTTGTCGGCGCTTTTCAACGGACAATACCGAAAAGTTCTCTTCGCGTCGGTACAAAAGGGATTTTCGAAGGGAATTATTGGAAGTGCGCGAAATTGTTTCAGGAACTTTCACTGAATTAAGGTTGTCTACTTTGGGATTTCGGTCACGAACGGGGCGTTACATTTGAATTCAGGGGGCGGACGCACTCATCTGTTGCCGGTCGCCAGAGTGTAGAAGCATAAAGAAAACCGGCTTCGTTTCTGTATCGAAATCGCTACATTAAGAGTAAAGTATTTTGGGTAGAAAACCAACCGCTAGTTGAGCTTTTTGCGGCCAACCCCAGGAAATTGTTCGGCTCGGGGTAATTATACATAAGTGGGGGCGAACTTCACGAGTTTTTGTACGCAAAAAGCTGAATGATGTTCCCAGGAAAATGGCCCTTGCTTTCCTTGTATCTCAACAAAACCCTTTTCACTCCAGCTTTTTTGCTAAAATAATATTTTTTAAAACACCATTTTACTCATATCAGTAATTATTACATACTCAGCAATGCATTAATTAATTAACCCAACTGAACCCAACCCAGCTCGCTTGCAACAACTTTATCTCATTTTTCAAAATAATCTGTTTAATTGTCAAATATGCATGATAGTAGATAAAGAATCATAATAAAGAGTTTTATAGAAATGAAAAAAATATATTAGGCATACTAAAAGTAGATTAAATTTGCTTCAAAATACATTTTATCTCATTGTAATATTTCAATCGGCTCTTGAGATAATCAATTTTGTGTTTCTTCAATACAATTGTTGAATATGTATTGTTGCACATAAACAACAATTACAAAGAGATTTATAGAAACGTAGAAACAATTTTAAGCACTTTAAAACTAGATTAAATTTGCTTCAATATGCATTTTATCTCATTGTAATATCTTAATCGGCTCTTGAGATAGAGTCCTCTAAATGTTGAGCTTTTTCGAAACAATTGAAAAATCATTGAATAAGCTTTATTGCACATAAAGGATCATAACAAAGAGATTTGTAGAAAGGAAGAAATAATTATTCGCACACTGAAACTACATCAAATTTGGTTCAAAGTGCATTCTATCTCGTTGTAATATCTCAATCGGTTCTTGAGATACGATTCGTTAAATTTTTCGTTATAGGTCTCAGTTATTGTTGAATATCTCATTCTAACTAAAATATCATTACAAGGAAATTTATAGAATCCAAGAAATAATTTTAGGCACATTAAAACTAGATTAAATTTGCTTCAATATGCTTTTCATCTCATTGTAATAGCTCAATCGACTCTTAAGATACAGTCCTCTAAATTTTAAACTTGTTCGATAAAATTAAAAAAAATCATGGAGTATGTTTAAACTGCAAATATAGAATCATAACAAGGAGATTTATGGAAATGACGAAATAATTATAAGCACACTAAAACTACATTAAATTTGCTTCAAAGTGCATTCTATCTCATTGGAATATCTCAATCGGTTCTTGAGATACGATTCGTTAAGTTTTTCGATGTAGTCTCAATAATTGTTGAAAAAGTATCATTCTGCCTAAAAAATCACAACACAGAAATTTACAGAATCTAAGAAATAATTTTAGGTACATTCAAACTAGATTAAATTTGCTTCAATATGCTGTTTATCTCATTTTAATAACTCAATCGCCTATTGAGATACAGTCTTCTAAATTTTGAGCTTTATCGATACAATTTGTAAAATCATTAAATATGTCTTATTGCACATAAAGAATCATAATAAAGAGATTTATAAAAAGGAAGAAATAATTATAAGCACACTAAAACTACATTAAATTAGCTTCAAAATGCATTTTATCTCATTCCCATATCTTAGTCAATCCTTGAGACAAAATAGAAAGCTTTTGAAGGAAATTTGATTTAGATTTAAAAGTAGCTTTTTGTTTGTTCGATTCTATTGTATTAACACTGTAATTTTATTCATATCAGCAATTTTGTTAGATAGTAAGTTTCTTGGGAATTTTTATCGAAACTTTTAATATCGATAGAATCCGTCGTTGCGGTTTATCAAAGTTTAATATTAAAAGGAATTCGCCCCGAAGGAATTCCGCAACTGGCCAAGTTCCTTTAGCTTCTAACCCCTTATGGAAAGCTGGCGACTCAGGGCAGACTTCCTTTTTAGCTTTCTTAAAAACAAAAAGACCGCAAGCCAGAGGAATTCGCAAATCCGGTCGGATTCCGTAATGTTATTTTTATAATCAGGTTACTTTCCAGTCGATTCGTTTATCAGTTTTCGCTCCAACCCATTTTTTCCCCTTATTTCCACGCGAAAATTAAATTTGAAAAGTTCAAATTGAAAATCGTTACCGAAAAATTAAGTTCGTTTTATTTATTTTTTTTTTCGTCTCGCGGATTATTAGTTGGTCGTTGCTAACGAGATGAAACTCAATGCCAAATCCTTTAGCGAATTCGCTCCCTAACTAGTGCAACTCGTAAGCCGCTTAATCAAGCGGTAATGATTCGCGACCCCACGTTCAAAGACGACTCCGCGAACTCCAAGATCAAGATCTTGAGACCGATGCTATGCTTCAATAACCGGATTAAGAGTCCGGTCTCAAAGTGCAGATTTACCAACCACGGTTACGTCGCATCATAACGTGCAGCAACAAGTATTTTTCCTCCACCAAACTACATCACTTTTTTAATAAACATGTTGTGACGTAAAATTCTCATATTTTATGATATATGTTATATCACTGAAAGGTGGTGAGAGAAAATTATGGATTATGATTTCTTAATGCATTTAGAATATTATTGTTCTTACATTATCATTAATTTTATTAACAAAATACGTGCAATTTGTGGTTTATGCTATATCACTAGAAACTAATGATAGAGCAATATGAAAGTATGGCTCATAATTCATTAGGAATACTGTTTATTCCCACTATCTTGGTCCATCGACGTTATAGTTGATTTTATAAAGAAAAATCGTTCAATTTTGACATTTTGTGATTTATATTATATCAACAGAAACTGATGGTGGATAAATATGATATAATTATGGATTATCATTTCTTGATGCGTTAGGAACATATTTTAATCTTTGTCTATCATTTCCAGTTATTAAGTTATTGTTGATTTTATTAAGAAAAATAGAACAATTTGTGATTTGTGCTATATTGCTAGAAACTAGTGATAGATATATATGATATAGTTATGAATTATGATTTTTGATGCATTAGGAATAGATTTCATACACAACATGTTTTTCACTAACTTCTAGTTCTTATGTTATAATTAATTATAAATGTAAATGAATATTTTAAAATTCACAACATCTTGCTTAATCAGCATTATTACTAACGTCATAGATAATTTTATTAAGAAAAATTGTGCAATTTTGACATTTTGTAATTTATGTTATATCACTACAAACTGGTAAGAGTCTTGATGCATTAGGAATATTTTTTTATTGGCCACCTTTTTCTCTATCACTTCTATTTTTTACATTATCGTTGATTTTACTTATGATACATGCTGTATCATTAGAAACTGTTAATACATAGATATGATATAATGATGGATTTTGATACATTGGGGTATTAAAAATAATCTTTATTCATAACATCTTTTTCTATCATTTTTTATTGATCGATAAATGGTCGATAAATATGATGTAAGTATGGATTTAGATTTCATAATATATTAGAAATATTTTTTTCTAAGTCTTATGGTTGACTTTTCTAAAAAAGTAGTTCAATTATAACATATTGCGACTTATGCTATACCACTAGATATTACTGGTAGATAGAAACGAAATAATCATGGATTATGAGCTTGCGATCTATTAGGAACACTTTTATTCATAATACATCCATTCATCAGCATTAGATCTTACGTTATGGTAGACTTTTCTAAGAAAAATTGTTCAATTATGACATATTGTGACTTATGCCATGTAACTAGATACTGCTGATAGATAGATATGAAATAATTATGGATTATGATTTTGTGATCTATTGTGAGCATTTATTATTCATAATACGTCCATCCATTAGCATTGAAATTTACGTTATTGTTGCTTTTTCTAAGAAAATAAATAGTTCAAATAGTTCAATTATGACATATTGTGACTTATGCCATATCACTAGATACTGCTGATAGATAGATATGAAATAATTATGGATTATGATCTTGTCATTTATTATGAGCATTTATTATTTACAACACATCCATTCATTAGCATTGAAACTTACGTTATTGTTGCTTTTTCTAAGAAAAATAGTTCAATTATGACATATTGTGACTTATGCCATATCACTAGATACTGCTGATAGATAGATATGAAATAATTATGGATTATGATTTTGTGATCTATTGTGAGCATTTATTATTCATAATACATTCATTCATTAGTATTGAAATTTACGTTATTGTTGCTTTTTCTAAGAAAATAAATAGTTCAAATAGTTCAATTATGACATATTGTGATTTATGCCATATCACTAGATACTGCTGATAGGTAAATATGAAATAATTATGGATTATGATCTTGTCATTTATTATGAGCATTTATTATTCATAATACATCCCCCCTTAAGCATTGGGTCTTACGTTATGGTTGCTTCTTCTAAGAAAAATAGTTCAATTATGACATATTGTGACTTATGCCATATCACTAGATACTGCTGATAGATAGATATGAAATAATTATGGATTATGATTTTGTGATCTATTGTGAGCATTTATTATTCATAATACATTCATTCATTAGTATTGAAATTTACGTTATTGTTGCTTTTTCTAAGAAAATAAATAGTTCAAATAGTTCAATTATGACATATTGTGATTTATGCCATATCACTAGATACTGCTGATAGGTAAATATGAAATAATTATGGATTATGATCTTGTCATTTATTATGAGCATTTATTATTCATAATACATCCCCCCTTAAGCATTGGGTCTTACGTTATGGTTGCTTCTTCTAAGAAAAATAGTTCAATTATGACATATTGTGACTTATGCCATATCACTAGATACTGCTGATAGACAGATATTAAGTAATTATGGATTATGATTTTGTGATCTATTATGAGCATTTATTATTCGTAATACATCCATCCATTAGCATTGAAACTTACGTTATTGTTGCTTTTTCTAAGAAAAATAGTTCAATTATAACATATTGTGACTTATGCCATATAACTAGATACTGCTGATAGATAGATATGAAATAATTATGGTTTATGATTTTGTGATCTATTGTGAGCATTTATTATTCATAATACATTCATTCATTAGTATTGAAATTTACGTTATTGTTGCTTTTTCTAAGAAAATAAATAGTTCAAATAGTTCAATTATGACATATTGTGATTTATGCCATATCACTAGATACTGCTGATAGGTAAATATGAAATAATTACGGATTATGATCTTGTGGTATATTAGGAACATTTTTATTCATAATACATCCATCCATCAGCATTGGATCTTACGTTATGGTAGAATTTTCTAATAAAGATAGTCCAATATTGTGACTTATGCTATATCACTAGATGATGCTGATAGATAAATATGAAATAACTATTGATTATGATTTTGTGGTCTATTAAGAACATTTTTATTCATAATACCTCCATCAACGTTGGATTTTACCTTACGGTTGACTCTTCTAAGGAAAATAGTCCAATTATGACATATTGTGACTTATAGCATAAGATGCTGCTGATAGATAAATATAACATTGTGAAGTTACAATTAAGCATTTTCTTTTATATTCAATAAATGGCGTTAGTAGTTTTGAGCAACTAGCTTAGAGAAAAAAAAATAAAGGAATGTCAAAATAATGTTTTGAATAATGTTGTATGAACAAATTAGTTAATAAACAGTTTATTTCTTACTAACTGATTATTTTAACAGTATCAAACTTAACCGATTACATGTTATGGGCCCAGGGCACAGCCAGAACTGGTAAGAAATAAAAAGTGAAGGCGCGGTGAGAAAAAGATAACAAAATTGAAGTGAACATGTGTTAAATTAAAAAATAAAGAAAATTGGATTATGTGGAAATCCCTAAAAACGAGTCAGCTAAAAATGAAAGATGTTTTTGATGTGAAGAATATTATACGTGATAGGTGAAGAAAAGAAACCGAAGGAAGGAACAGAAAAATACGAAGAAACATTAAAAAAGTGGAAAATATAGGATGTAAAAGCATAAGGAATATTGGTGGAAAAAAAGGAAGAAGTTCCACTAACACACATTTTGAGTTGTGGAACGGCGCACAAAATGAGGGAAAAATGTCATATATACAAAAAAGATAAAGCCAAAAATGTTTAAAGATAAATCCAAAAACAATAAACAGAATGGGAAAACTGAAAAGAATAAAGTTTGTGACCACGGCATTGACAAGTGTAGCAATATTAAAACAGAATGAATACTAGACAGCGAATCTAGTGACCATATGTGTTGCCCAAAGGAACAATTTGCAGAAATGGAAGAGTTGGAAGCAAGCAAGGATAAAAACAGGAAACGGAATTGTCTTGGATGCAACAGAAATTGGACGAATTAGATTAAAGGCATTCAACGGAAGGAATTGGGAATTGGTGGATTTAATGAATGTCTTATACGTACCGTCGTTGAAGGTCAATTTGTTTTCGTTGGGTGTGGTAATAAAAATAAAAAGACAAGTTTACAGGAAACAGTGTTACTGACGCAATAGCTTTAAAACATAAAATATTATAAAGGATAATGTTTAAATATGTAGTG
Organism: Onthophagus sagittarius; assembly: GCA_036711965.1. Taxonomy (NCBI): domain Eukaryota; kingdom Metazoa; phylum Arthropoda; class Insecta; order Coleoptera; family Scarabaeidae; genus Onthophagus; species Onthophagus sagittarius. The sequence goes on along the minus strand of JASERS010000006.1, from coordinate 22,565,067 downwards.
TCAAAGTGTAGAGCAAATGTAGGTGTAGTAATAGACAATTTACAAAGATGGCATCAATGATTAGCTAATCAGAATATAGTATACACAAGAGAAATATTGAAACGATATAAGATTGATTTTGAAGACAGTCAATTTTTCTGCGAAGCATGTTTACAAAGCAAGCACCACAAAGATCCATATCAAAGAAGTGAAAATCGAACGAATGTACCATATGAATTGATCCATGCAAATTTATGTGGACCGATGAAAAAAGATGATTTTACAACTTTTAGAACGGTGTATTTTCTAAAGCACAAATCTGAAGTAAAGGATAAATTGGTGGAGTTCATAGAAAGGTCTGAAAATGATATAGGAAGAAAATTAAAATAATTCGTACAGATAATGGGCTAGAATTTGTAAATAGAGAGGTACAAGAGATTTTGAAGAAATATGGAATCAAACATCAAAATAAAAATGAGAACGTTAGTTGAAGCTGCAAGGACAATCTTGAAATATAAAAATATGGAAAAACAATTTCGGTAAAGATAAAGCTCCCTATGAGTTATGTTTTATTATAAACTTCAACCTAGAAGAATTAAATATTTTTGGAATTTATTTTTGGATAAATCCTTTAAATATTTTTGGAAGAATTTTTTATTTATGGGTTATGAAAAAGACCAAATGGCTACAGAATTGGTCAGGAAACTGGAAAAATTGAAAACGGTATATTTAAACCACCAAAAGGAATAACAACAGCAAAAAATAAAGTTTTGAAGTGGGGAAGGCTTCATATGGTTAGATAAAATCACCTAAATACTAGAAGCAAAGATTTAATAAATTAATGATGGAAGAGAATTTTAAACAATCGATGACTGACTATTGTTTATACATAAAACTAGAAAAAGAAACAAAATTATATATATTAATTTCCGTGGATGGTTTGCTAATAATAGGAAACAACAAATGCCAAATTGAAGACATAAAGAATGTTTTAAAAAAAACTTTGAAATTAAAGATTTGGGAAATGCAAAATTATACTTAGGAATAAACATAGAACAAACCAAAGATATGAAATGGCATTGCAGCAAGAATATGTTAATGACGTATAAAATGGAAGATTGCAAACCAATAGGAACGTTAATGGATCAAAATTTCAAAATGAACTAATGTGAGAAATCAGAAAGCCAGGAAATAGATGTAGAAAATTAATCGGATCGTTAATGTATGCAACTAGACCAGACTTAGCGATAGCTGTCAGTATTCTATGTAAATATCAACATTGTGCAACTAATGAGTTGTGGATTACATTAAAACATGTAACGTAAATGGGAACATTAACCATAAAGTTAATTTATAGAAGAGAACAGGAGAAGTGCGTGTTTGGTTACGTAGACTCAGATTGGGGAAATGATATAAATGATCGAAAATAAACAACCAGTTACGTATTAAAAGTTTATAACAATGTCGTGTCGTGGTGTTCGTAAAAACAATAAGCAGTGTCGTTATCTTCTGGGGAAGCAGAGTATGTCGTGTTAAGCAATGCCGCGTGTTTTCGGGATTAGTCAATGCTAATGAAGAAACCACAGTTATTTTTGAAGATAACCAGAAAGTGATCAGAATTGTGAAGAATTCAGAACAACATAAACGACTAAAGCATATCGATATAAAATATCATTTCGTTAGAAACAAAGTATTAAACAAAGAAATTTGAGTTCAGTATGCTCCAACAAACGAACAGTTGGCAGACATGTTCACAAAGCCATTAATAAAATGAAACAATTTTTGTAAAATGTTAAATTTATTAAGAAATTAAAAGAAAAATCTATTTATTTATGTATCTGGTGATCTATCAGCATTGGATCTTACCTTTTGGTTGACTTTTCTAAGAAAAACAGTCCAATTATGACATATTGTAATTCATATTATATCACTAGACACTGGTGATAGATTGACATGAAATAAACATAAAATATGATATGGTGGCTCATTAGAAACATTTTATATTCATAACGTCTGTTTCCATCATATTGTGATTTATGGTATATCACTAGTTACTGGTGATAGATAGATTTGAAATAAATACAGTAATGATCTTGAACCACTAGAAACATTTGCTATTCGTAACATCTCTCTCTATCAGCATTGGATCTTATGCTTAATTTTCCGAGAAAATTGTTCAATTCCGATACATTGTGACTTATGCTATACCACTAAACACCGATGATAGATAGATATGATATAAATATGGATTATGGTCTTGTGGACCATTAGGAATAATTTTTGTTCATAACATCTGTGTAAGATCTAATGTTATGGTTGATTTTTCTAAAAGAAGCAGTGCAGTCCTGACTTATTGTAACTTATGCTACATCACTACATATAGGGGATAGATAAATATGAAATAAATATTAATTATGATCTTGTAGTCCATTACAAACATTTTATACTCATAACCAGTTTTGGAGCTTATGTTATGGTTAATTTGTCAAAAAAAAACGTCCAATTATAACATTTCGTGATTTTTGATATGTCACTAGAAACTATTGGAAGATAAATATAACTATGATTATGATTTTCAATGCATTATAAACATATCTAGTTAAAACGTCTTACTCCATCACTTCTAGTTTCTATGTTATGTTTAATTTTGTTAAGAATAATCGTACATTTTTAACATTATATGATTTACACTGTATCACTAGAATCTGGTGATAGATAGATGTGATATAATTACGAATTATGATTTCTTGATGCACATCTTTATGAATATCTTTTATTCATAACATTTTTATGACTTTTCTGAGTAATTCAAACAAAAAAGGTAAACTAAAAAGAAACAAAATAACTAACGCAGAAAGCTCATTTAAGGAACACATCATATTTTGGAAAAGATATGTGGACGAAATCACATCATACAAGATATTCACCAATACATTAATTAATTGCGTGAAAATATTAAATTCTCCATGAATTCTTATAAAAAACAGAGCCTACATACAAAGGGCACATAAAATACTTGAACCAGACATATTGAAAAAACAAATGGAGAGCATAAAACAAATAGGCAATATCAACGATTTTCCAACAAAAATAATTGAGACAAATATCAGAAAAAAAGCAAGACAACAACAATTTTGTTAACCAAACCACATCGAGCACAATACAAGACAACCCCACAACATAACCAACAGAAACATAACCAGGAAAACTTTTTCGGAAAAATAAAGAAAACATTCAAAAAAATATATCATCAAATTAACAGTAAAATGTTACAAATGTTCAATACCATAGGGTAAATATTGATCAATACAAAAATAAAATAAACAAATTGGAAGATAATGAAAAATATGTCAACTTATATAGGCGAGCACTAAAAATTCGAATAAAAGAACACAAAGTAAGACCACAATCAATCTTTGGAAAATATTTAAGAGAAAACAGCAATCACACATTGATGAAAACAAGAACACAACATTGAGAACAAAGGAATGAGACTTGAAGTATTGAAAAATTACGAAATTATAAAGTTTAGACAAAATAACCCATAAAAGGAATTCATAATGAACAAATACCATTTACTCCACCAAAAGAAAAACAATCTAAAGACGTATGGAAGCCTCAGATCACGGTAATGACTTGAGAATAATTTTTGCTTATTCTTATCCCTATTGCTTATTTATATGTTACTTAGGAAGTTTTTTGATGAAAATAATAGACATAATTGGATATGTTATAAAATGTAATTTAATAGGTGGTTTCCTGATTTTGGCTAAAAGGACTGAAACCGCATTACATACGATGATAAAGAAAAATCAAACTATTAACAAAAAAGGTACTGTTTTGATTACCCGTTTTGAAATAACCACGATTTTGTGTTAAACTGCCCTAAAAAATTGTAAATTAGTTTTTAAATTATATTTCAACTTTTTATTTCTGAGCTGTTTCCAGAACCTTTATAAATTTGGTGCAGTGTTCCATAAATTCCAGAAACCTTACACCCTCCTTGGAAGTCCTCGAGCATTCTTGAAAATTCCTCAACTCTTAATTAAATGCTTGGAGTTTTTTGGTTATGTACTTAGAAAATTGTTGGAAGTATAGGAGATCTTAAGTAAATAAGAAGGAGTGCAGAAAGCTCTTTCCTTGGAAATGCTGAAATGTCTCAAAAATGGAAATCAAAAAATTTTGGAGGATTTGTAGAAATAAAACTATTGCAGATGTAGAATGGTGGGAAGCAACAATTGATGTGATCTGTTGATTGCCAAAAAATCGGAAAGCGGCGATTTAGGGTTTGAAGCCGCGCAAATCGCCACGAGGGGGAGAGGGTAAAAGGCTTTATCGCACGTTCCTCGCCTTTAGGAAAATCCGGGCGACCGGCGTGCGTGCACGAACACGAACGTTTCCCTGCATATTCCAGGGCGATTTTGCCGCCTGAACGGGGACGCCCCACAAATGGGGCGGAAGAGACCCCATCGCGCGCGAAATGGAACGGGGAACAGAGAGGCCGGGCCCGTGTGTACCGACACCAACGCCCTCCACCTCTTTTTGCTTGATTCGCCAACTTATTCACGGAAAACGAAAAATTCTTATAATACTCGTAATAAAAACTCGTTGCTTGGTTTTTGCATCCCACCACTCTCCGTTATGACAAAGCCCTCTTTGACGGAACCCACCCCGGCTTTTCGTGATCTGCTTCAGACGTCGACGGAAATATTATTCGCACAACCGAGTCTTGTATCCGCTTACCGAGAAATAAGCGATAGGAAATATTTCCTTTGCCCAGACGTCAACGTAAACCGATTTATTTATTTTATACATTCGGAAAATGTTTCGTTGTGACACGTAAGCGCCTCAAATTGGCATTGTAACGATCGGGTTTATTGAAAGAATAAAGCGAAAAAATCCAACTATTAATAACGTAACATTGGAAATAATTGCTCAAAACGAAAGAGAAATCCGACGAATTACGCGCAAATTTCGCTTCGTTATCGTCGTCCAAGTAGTGTATGTAAAATACTACGTTCGCGCTCATTAAAACGGGATAACAGGGTGAAGTTACGTTTCAAGTTTCCCTTCTAAAAGGGGAATTTGTCAAGGTTGGTGCGGTTATAGAGGCACGTGTTGCCACATAATGACCGTAGCCGTTGCGTTGTTGGGAAATCGATAAGATGGCGATTCTTGCAAAGCCGCGATAAGATCAACCCGTCGAGGATGACGTGAAAACGTGTTTATTAAAAGTGATTGATGCGGTTTGATAGAGAACCTCTTGGAAAAATACTTGTTGCTGCCACTTGAGATGTTATATACTAGTATTACAATATGTTACGACTCCTTAAAGATAATAATTAGAAATAACCTGAATTCCTAATTCATGTTTTATTTCAGCAACAATTTGAGATCAGCAACATGGTTATTAACTAGACGTTCCGTATAGTTCCCTTGTAAAAGAGTGCGAGTTAGGCAACCAATAACATTAGTCAGTCACAAATGTTGGTTGCATATCCAACTGGCATCACTTTATTCGGCGAACACTCAGTAAAGTTGATAATTATGTCTATATAAATTTGTAGCGATTCGTACATATTAAAAATCAAATCGATTTGTTAATTTTGCCTTCACTTTCTTAGCCACTTTCAAATTTTTCACGAAAATATTCACCAAAATTGTATTATTAGAAGTTCCAAAAAAGCATATTCCGAGTTTTACAACATATTTTTTTAGGAATCGCGCCAGAGACATGCATATTAATGCATGCAAATGCAGAACGACGACGGCGGCGACGACGACGACGACTCGAATTAATGGGTTGTAGGAAGTGGCGTCGCGACGCCGAAAAAGGCGTGGTCGGCAGATGACTGCATTTCGAGTCGGATTGTTCCAAAACGTTTCGCGAGGGTCAGCAAGAGGTTGAGTCGGCTCAACTTCGTCTTCGAACGCAAAGTACTAATCACATTAAGCGAGTAATTCGGCTTGCCGGATCGTAATTGCCCTTAATGCACCATTGGGTTTAATTAAGTCAATCAGAACGCGTCTACTTCGGCGGCATTAGGTAAGCAAACAAACAGCCGTTCGCCGGATTTGTCTTAAGAACCCTATTAGGTTGAGAGACGAGCAAAACACGAAACCCATTCAATTGATGTATTACACAAATTTATATCATTAAAATTATTTCATCGTTTAATATATGCTTTAATGAAGTCAAATTACAAATTTTCCTGTACCAGTGTTATCTTCAACTTTAATTGGATCGATTTCATCAGTTTTAGTCAAGCGTGATCAGTCGCAAAATGAATATCGACGATATTTAGGGGTACACAACACAACCTTGGAGGGACATTACGATGTTGCGTCAAGAGAGAAAAAAGAATAAGACACGAAGATGAGGTTAATGCCTACGGAAAAGTAAGAAGAAACGAAATATAGAACAGGATGACCCTGAAATCGAAACAAGCAAAAGATATGCTCAATTGGACGACCACGAAGAAGATACCATATAAGAAGAGGGGCATGATGAGAAAGACGAACAAAAAGAGGCCAAAAATAAACTACAACCCACACATTAAGCAAAAATGGCAACAGCAATAAAAAGCAAATAAAAAAACTATGTGAAAGCAAAATTGACTAAGTGTAGAACCCACAATCGAAGACGGTTACAAGCAGCTCAACAAGCTATTGCAAGTTGAACAAATTCAGTTTCTACATATACGATTTAAGGTCAGAAAAGAATCTGAAGATGGTAATAAGGGGAGTGATGTACGAGATATGATCACTAAAGGACACGGAAGAAGATCTATTGACAAAGGGACACCCAATAACAAACGTTATCCACGTGAAAGGTAAACAGGGCAAACCAATGATTCTCATTGAAATAAGCAAAGAGTAGTTCTCTATCTCTAGTCAATGTTAGCCAATGTAGAATCGTTATGAAAAACAAAAATTGTTACGTTACCAACTCTTTGGAGATGTACAGAGATACTGCTACGCTAGATTCAAGTGCAAGAAGTGTGGTCAAAGTCACATTAAAGACAACACCAAATGCAAAATAAGTGCTAAACAACTGCGGCGACGAATACTTCAATACTATGTGCACTTCAATACTATGTGCAAAAAGCCATATAAACCGGAGAGCTACTTCCTGGACAAGAAAAAAGAGATGCGTGGTTAGGAAGTGCTTCATAATAATAAAAAAAATGGAATACAAAACGAAGAGAAACTGAAATAGACGATGTTCAAAACTCAACTCTGAATCAAAATAAGTTTTAGCCAGACTTTCATGGCAAGGCTCTGTTCATCAATGAAGTGACTCGTCTTCAGTAATGAATTGATTTTGTTTATGAGTGAATGATGGTCATAGAAGGGTGTGACGTCATCGCGGGGAAACACGGAATCCGGAAACCTGAGATTATGTTCTTTCGAGGCACATTAAACTCAGTCGTTGCAACGACAACGATGATGATCCGGTATTAACACTTTTCATGCAGCCGTTGCAGATTTCCAACAGAATAATGCAAGACCCCATACGTACTGTGGTTGCAAGAAGTTTTCTGGTGCATGTTGTATTGCAGATTTTACCTTGGCTTTACAAGTACCAAGATCTCCTGAGAATCTGAATGAACTTTAACGCCATCTAGAGATTGCATAGAACAAGTTGCCTCAAGAGGACATCGAATTGACACTTAGTAGAGAGCGTGGGTGGATGAGTTAATGCATTACTATTAGCTTTTTCCTGAAAATGTTAATTTTAATGTCCAAGCCAATATTGTGTTCTTTGATTCGCATTATGTTATTTGTTGGTAGCTTATTATAATTCAGAAAAGAATATATTTTAACGAATCTATACTAATTCAATGTTGAATTATAAGAATAATTTTTAACCCGTAGTATTGAGAAACAGTATTTGAGTAAGTTTTTGGGGTTTTAGTCGATTTTTTCATCTATTCATAAAACACCCGCTTTATAATAATCTTTTGCGAAGCACCGAAGTCACTGGTGTGCAGAGGTATTTATGCACTCTTTTAGCTGGCCACAGTAACGCATTTTTTACTTCAGAATTAGAAAAGAGCTAGTTTCCTGGCTATGATGTAAAAGTTTGTTTGGTTTCTTTTGATAAGTAGTCACTTAGTACATTAATTATTCACATTTGCGCATTGTTAGCGTTGCTTAGAAAGCACTGAATACTGATTCTTTTATTGGGTATCAAGAAAAGCAGCTTTTGCTGTTAATTGATCTGATAAACACCAAGTCGCATCTCTATTATAGCAGCAAGAGTTCTTTATAAGTGTTTCCCTGGCTATATCGTTGGAGTTTTGTTATTTATGTACGGAAACCCAACTCAAATTAGTAAGAATCAAACTCGAAGTGATTTGAGATATCCTCAACTCGAGTTAATCCGAATTGAAAAATCGAGTTGTCCCATCTCTACTCTCTTCTAAACAATATATTAATGAGAGTTATGGACCACACGAACCTACCTCGCATGCGACACCTAGTGAAAGAATCTATTGCTATTGTTAAACAAGCGTGGATTGTTACTTGCCTATTTCGTGTAGCACATATAGACAAACAATTCGGAAAAATCTTTTTTTTTTCGTTTTGTTAAACAAGTGTGACAAGTTGTTGTTTCTTATACTCATGTTGGTTCTTATGTTTCGTAATCAGCAAAGTTTGAAATCTCATTATAAATTTAAGTTTCAATTTCGTTCCAGGTTGATACTTATAGGAAAGCAAAGATTGAATTAATGAGAGAATTATCGAGCTGAGAGAATTTCGATGCCTTAGAATATAAAATTTTTAATTATCCTGTCCTTCCTCTTGGCGATTTTAATTTGACAGAATATATTAGAATATATTAAAGCACCTGGCATATTATTCAAATGCAGAAAAACAAAGATATCGTAGTTCTTGTGACTTTCTGAATCTTCGTCAACTCAATCATGTATTGAACTGTGATAATCTCTCGAAATAATTGGATTTAGTTTGGAAAAATTCATGATAACTGTCCTCTCGTCTATAAGGGTCACCATCACCTTAGATATTATAATGAATTTAAACGAATAATTCAAATGGTAAATAATTGTTTGCTGATTTTTCATTTTCTGGATGGTCACTATAAGTTTCGAAAAGCCAACTTTCCTGGCTTGTATTTTTCATGGTTTTGAATGGATTGAATGGATCTTTTCTAAATGTACAGGTTAATGCGGATGATGATGTTCAGGCTTTCTATACAAAACTATATGAAATTTTGGATTTATTTGTTCCTAAGAGATAGGGTCGTGGATCGACATACTCCAGCTATTAATGTTAAAAGAGTACTAAAGGAAGAAATTGAAGAGAAATAGTACAGTTTTATTCTGCGGAACATAAAACACTGAGTTGTTTGACTAAATAGAAAATGTTTGATGGTTTAGTTCTGATCCTCGTAACATTTGGAGTTATATAAGATGGAAAACTGCGACCTCTCGTTTTCCTGGCTAAATGATGTGTGGTGAACACACCTACGCTAATCCCAATTAAATAGTTATTTTTTTTTAATCGTAAGTGGCCCAGTCTATAATTGAAAAATCTCTGGATCCATTAACCAGCGGGAAGATCAACCAGTCGAGGAGAAACCTAAAATTGGAAAATCCCTGGATTGATGAATCTAATGAAAACAACAGCAACAATCATATTGTAAGTACCTAAGATCCCAGTGTAAAACCCCACATCAAAAATTGCGAAGACATAGTAATTGCCTTACGTGAAGTTGAAGAACAATTAAACATGAAAATAAAACCGGTAGATTAGAATTTGATACCAGTCTTTAGTGGAGACAAAACCACTCTCAGTAGATATGCTTTGTAACTGCATGCGAATACCTGATCGAAGAATTTTTAATTCCAAACAATGCTAGAATGGTGGGAAGACTCCTTATGAGTTTTATGGGAAAATTAGAAGGAAAAGCTAGATAAACAGTTGGTGCGAACAAAATTCCAACTTCGTGGCTGGAGCTGAAAGAAATTTTGGTGCATAGTTTTGGAGACAAAAGATGAGAGGACGTATTGGTGCACGATATAAATAGTGTGATCCCAAAAACGAATGAAAACGTGCAAGATAACACATGAAGATTAACCAATATAATCACTTGGCATTACGAACGTTTCTGTTTGGTTTTGACATGATCAACGAGAATTATATGGGCATGGAGGTTAAGCTAAGCTAACCAGGTAACATCAACACACCGGAAGGATACAATTGGAATCGAAAATTACAATGTCCAGAAGAAAAGGTATTTGGAAGCGTCTAAACGACCATTTATTCCAGTCCAATCGTAACAATACATACCACCGGTACAGGGACAACAAAGGAATTATATGCCAAGATTTGCGTTAACACCATCTCAAATTTGACAGAGAACACATTACAATTCAACGCCGATGGACGTAGATGAGGAATGTAGAAATAATCACCAGACACATCAAGGTGTAATCGAGGAATTGAGGAAACTTTACAACATCTGAAAAAGAATTATTGGTGGAAAAGAATGAAAGACACCATCACAAAATTTATAAAAAATTGCGAAGTATGTAACAGAAACAAGTGTAAAAGAGGTCCTGAAGTACCACCATTACCAATAACGTACACACCGAAAGGACCCATAGAAAAATTAGCCGTCGATATATTTTTGATACACCAGGTAAAGTATCTCACCGTTGCCGATTCACGATTAGGTCAAGCGATACCAATAAAAACTAAAAACCTCACAGATATCGTGGATCCTCTATTAACGCAGAAAGAAAAGTGCAGATCAAGGCGCAGAATTCGACAATAAAGTTATAAAAGAACTTGCAAAAATTCACAAAAGAAACTTGCACGTAACGACGGTTAAGAATACCGAATCGCATGGTAATGTAGAGCGATTTTATTTTACATCGATAGAGCATCTGAGATGACTAGAAGAAGACAACACCGCCACAATGCAAGAACAAATAAGAAACAACAGCATATCAACGCCAACAGGTCTAACATCAATGGGACGAAAGCAAGAGATCAAGAGAGAGAGAGATAGCACAAGACTCTGGAGAAACAATAGGGAAAGATTAAAGAAATGGAATGGAAAATCGGGGAAATGGTTTACGTAACAAAAATATTACAAAGAATAGCGAAATTACCAAATCATTCTTCGAATCATATGAAATAATAAAAGTTAATGACAATGATACAGTCGATGTAGTGACAAAAAGAGGAGTTCAAACGTACCACAAAATTACACTTTTTCCAGTCTGTTTGGGAAAAACCGTTAATAAAGTAGGTACATGGGACTTAATTATATAACACAACCTACAACCTATTGAATAAAAGATATCAGGAAATACAACAAATTATCGAACAAAGTAATGATTCACAATTGATAAGACAAGAATTCTCAGGAACGTGATCTACATTGACTACAAACAAGAACATTATGGACGAACGATGGCTACAATCAGTTTCTAAGGTGAGAAAAAGTAGAGGAGTAGTAAATTTTGTTGAAAACATAATTAAAATAATAACAGGAAAAATCAAGAAAAATTTATAAATGTTAACAAGCAACATCTTTCTCTGTCTTTTAAAGCAATAAAAGAATTTGATGAAAATGTCAAAGCATTTGAAAAGAGCCAAATTATGATCAAATCTAGAATTGTACAGTTGGGTGCTACTTTGAAAAATGTTACAATATTTACATTGAAAGCCCACAGAAGAAATACTTTATATACAAACGTATTAATGTCGATAACAAGTATGCAAACTATGAACGAAATAATAGGAAACGAATTAATGGGAATGTTAATAGTAGAAAAAACATTTGCCAAATTGGAGTCTACCATCCAGATATTTTAAATACAGGAATATTCTTAGAAATAGAAGCATTAAAACATACACAAAACGGCATTAAAGTTTATTTGATATTGAGTATTCCCTTAATAGATTCCTAAATTTTTCAGTACCAAAAATTCCTTTCATTGTCTCAAACTAAAGAAGATAAATTTCAAGTCCTATCTATCCAAAATCCATAAATTGCTGAGGGCGATCATAGGTACATCAGCGATAAAGAAGAATGCAATGAAATACAAGAATGATTTTGCATGACCGAAAAAAGTAGTAAGGGCATTGTCATCTACACCTCATGCGAGTACCTACCATTGAAATATCGATACAATGGTACTGGATGTTTTTACAAGATAGAGAAGGAATTCGAAATGATGCGACAATTAACAAAGAATGAATGGTTACATCTATATTAAAGGAAAAAAGAACAACAACAAATTGTGAAGATAAGAGAGAAGATAAAATAATACAAGGAAACTTCTTAGTACAAATATCGCGAGCATACACTTTTTTTTATATTAGGAATAACCCGATTACACCAATGGAACAATTTTTGTTAACTCTAAGGTTTTATGATATATTTTACATTCTTGTGGGCGATTTTGCAAATGTACATAAAACTACAGCGCGATTAATTATAAAGCGGACAACGTAAGCTATATGTCAGTATATATGCCAAGAAATGAACAAGAAAGAATGGAAACAAGGTTGAATTTTTTCTAAATTGCCCGTTTTCCATAAGTTTTCGGTGCTATAGGTTGTACACATATTCGGCTACAGTCTCCAGGTGAAACAATAATAATAACTTTCAATAATGTTTATTCAAATTATTGTAGGTGACGAAAATGCTGAAATTTTTAGAAATCGAAAAAGATTTTTTTCATTAAACGTTCAAGTTGTAGGTGATGCAGAACTAAAAATTCGCGACATTGTGGTACGATAGCCCGGATCATCACACAAATATGCAAATATTTTTAATATTTCAAGAATAAATGCAAGATTTGTATCTGGTGAAATTGGAGACGATGTTTTATTGGGGGATAGTGCATATCCACAATGCCTATATTTAATGACACCTATAAACAATCCACAGAATGTAGCTGAAAACAGGTATCAAGAATCGCATATAGCAACAAGAAATGTTGTTGAAAGACCATTGGAGTTTGCAAGAAAAGGTTGAACATATTCTGAAATTCGTTGTAACCTGCATTTAGTTCAACAAATTATTTTAGATAGCGATAGCTATCCTTCACAACATTGCTTCACATAAAGATGAAATATCTAACGAAGATGAAGATAACAATGTTGAGAACATGTGGACAATAATTCTCGTAAATCATTTCTTCAATATTTTAAAAATTTATTGTTTACTACTTTATCATCCATTTTTTATAACAGTACTTTATAGAATGATTTGTGAATTAAATATTCAATAGTATTAAAATGACTGACATAATAAAATATTGTTTATTAATAATAAAATAGTAAAAATCAGATACACATACTAATCAGTACACATTGAAGAAACAACCTTCAATCCAAGACTCTGTCTGTAATTCTGCTCCCAACAATTTTTTGTATTGCATCTTTTTAATTTTCATGTCCAATTGGTGGACCCCTTCTTCATTCGCAATTCGGTTTTGAATTAGTTGCAACTCTTTTTGTTTAATTTCCTTCTCTAATTTGGCATTTTGCATTTGGATATGCACCAATTCTATAGATATAATAGAATTATTATAATTAACAATTAAAGAACTCTACTGAAATAGGTGCTTTTTCAATAATACAATATAAAAACATACCAATATATCCATATTTAAAGGATTATTATTATATTTATATTATAATCAGTCCTTGTCGTACGCACGCATTGACCTTGTATGTTTGTTTCACTCAGGACACGGTATGTTCTACTACTTGTTTTAAAAACGTGTGGTTCCAGTAAGTAACTACTTGGAAGAATAAATAACGTGAATATATCCGATTTGATTCAATCTTACCAGTAAATTTAATCGACAAGTAGTTTAGTAACTTAATAGTTTACTGGTAGATGAATAAACTGGGCCTTAATGAAACTAGTGAAGAACTTTTTCAGTTTTGAGTTTTACTTCAATTCAGATATACAGGGTTTCCAAATCAGTTTATAAAGTACTCTATTTCAGAAACTATTCATTGCAGAGGTCTTCGTTAAAAAAATGTCTATAAAAATGGCGAAACCCAACCCAACCAAACCTTGTATAGTTAAACTGAAAGAGAACTATATCTGTTTCTATCTCTAGATGTAGGGTTAAATCTAATGATAAGACGCACGGCTAAACCCAAGGCTTTCCACTTCTAGGTCTAGTGTTAGTTCTAGTTTTACTTCAATTCAAATATACAGAGTTGCTACACATAAGTCATTAATGACATTATGGAAATTACACTGCATAACGAGTTTACATGCCATATTAACATTAACTCTACTCGAATTAAACGTTGTGAATGCACTCTACCAATTGAAATGTTTGCGTATCGAACACCTACCCTAAAAATTAAATCAATGTTATGCTTTCTTGTTTTTTGTCTTTGCTCGATATAAAGTTCGAGATGGAAAAATAGGTGACATCCTGATTTTACATCTTAATGTTAGTAGAGTACGAGATTCGAAACGTTCCATGCAAAATCCTCTACAAAAAAAGATCCAATTAATACAAAGTAAATTTGTTTTAACAAAAAAAATATCCAAAGAAGTGGAACGCACTTAGAGAAAATTGGGACGTCGGCGTCGCGAAGGGCGTTTCGAAGGCGTCGGCGTCGTCGTCGTCGTCCGTGTTTACGACATGCAAACAGAGCGGGGACGCGTCAATCGGCCCCAGGTAAGGCTAAACCAATCAGAAAACCATGCGCGCAAGCGGCACGACCGAAACGACAAAAAGGACACGGAACAAAGGGCGCATTTCAATCTGCCGGGGCGAATTGCCCGCGTGTATCGAAAACTTGACAAAACGGAGTGCATTTTTCTGATTGAATATCGATTGGGGGCGCCGTGAAGTGCCGGAGAGGCCACTTTCCACGAACCACCTGAGAAACGATCATTTCCTTATGTCTATTTCTCCCCTTTCACCGAATAGCAACACTAAATAAAAGTTAATCATAAATCATTTTTTTTCCAAATATTCAATTCAATTCAATCCAATTTATTCAAAATCAACTAATTAGTATTATCAAAGGGTCTTTTTGGTGGCCCCAAAGCCGTTTCAATTATGCCAATTAAAGTCATATTGAAAATGGAACCATCCAAAATACGCCCGTGTTTACATTTATTTCATGGTAAAGCATTTTTATTTATTCGCTCGGTTACTTCAATTCGGGTTACCACAATTTACCCGGATATTGAATGAATAGAGTAGTTATTTTTATTTTTTATGTTGCGGGGTACTCGCATAGCTATAAGCAGCTTACACATTCGATGACAATGGGGGGTATTTATTCTATTATTATGCGGTACCTGTGCAGGTTGCAATCGGATTTGGTGGACGAAAACATTTTGTCTATCAATGGTAACAGAGAGGGTGGATTTTGTTATTTCGCGTGGGCTGTTTTTTTTAATAAGGGTTTTGAAAATGGATCGATTCGGAAAATCCGACCCCTCCTTAACCGGCCTTCGATGTCCGTCAGAATGGCGGATTCCTATCGAATCGAGAACAATCCGTTCCGATTACTCCGCGAAACTGTCAGTAGCAGATGTCGGCGCTCGGCAGGCCATTTCAAGCCAAAACACGACGTCTATCGCCTGCCCAACACCCACTCTTACACCTCACCTGATGCCATTTCACACCAACATTCAACCAAGAAAGAACGTTTATTTTATTTCAACATCTTTGTATTATATTAAAAAATAGACTACAAATAATGATTTGTTATCAATTATGAAACGATGAAAGTTTAAAAAAAATCTCTAAATTAGAGATGTGTAAATTACGTGAGTCCCACAAGGTCGCGATAGGTCATGTGTGACCCACCGTGAGCGGGCATCAAATTGTTGTACCACTCATGTGAATGTGCGTGATCGTGAGCATATTTGGTTTCGGCGGGACGCCAAAGGAAATAAAAATATCAATTTGTGTAGTTAGTAAAGAAAAGTACAGGAATGCCAAAAGTTCCTAAGTCTAGTATGTTATACATTTAGTTCCAGAAGAATTTATAACAATCACGCACTAAACGGCTATTAATTAAGATTTAGGTTTAGCCGTGCGTCTTCACGCACGGCTAAACCGAAATTCACCGAACCTTTCTAGAACTAGGTCTGGTGTTAGTTCTAGCTTTACTTTGATACAAGTATACAACAAATTAAGATTGAAAAATAACTAAAAATAGAGTTTTTGTTCTCTTTCAACTTCCATTCCCGAAAGCAAAAGTGTTTCGTTATCTAGAATCAAAAATAGCCTCCCTTTTTTGAGTTCTTTTTCAGATTTTCATTGTTGTTCTGGTTTCTTTTTAGAAAATAATGCTGGATATTACATTATTACATTTCAGTAACCAAATGTTGAGGTCAAAGATAATTAATTTTTAAGTTAGCGAAGTGAATATTAGTTGTAAAAACATTGTATAAAATAATGAAATCAAACAAAATTTAATTTAAATTTATGATGAATGGAGGAAGATCTTTAGAACGTTAAAGGAAGTATTAAGAATATTAACATTACCTATAAGATCATGCGAGCTTTTATTGTTTCTTTTAATTTAATAACAGTATCATTTATTTCAGAACATGATAAACACTCTGTTAATTCTGCCATCACCTGATCGAGCCTGAGTAACGTGAATTGACGTGACCCACACATGACACACGTGATTCATGAATAGATCTGATATCTACAATAATGTATACTTTATAGACGAACAGGAAACTACCCTCTCTACTAATTTATCCATGCAGATGTATACTGTGATGAGTTTCTAGGAATGCTTGAGAGTTTTGAAATGGTATTAACTATTGATCACGTAACGAGATTTACAACGACAAATTAAAAGTAGTTTAATTGATGCCATTTTTTGTAATCATCGCGATCTTGTTACCGAAGCAAAAGTTGTTCCTGTGCACAATGCAACTGATCAAGAACATATATTTTGTAACTTTAACAGTCGAGTCAGTAGCTTTGCCTAGGTATATTAGGTCTTGATCAGATTCTCTTTTTAAACTTCATCAAGTCACTCCCTTTTCATCATATCCTGTAGGTCATCCTACAGGACATTAACGACAAGGTAAACTTACTAAATCATCTCCCACAACACTTAAGAAATGGCGATGAACTAAATAACTTCTTTTTGGAGACTCAATGCTATGGGCACCGTAAGGTTGATAGTTTGATTAATGATTTTAATAAGTCAAAATATGGCCCAGGTATTTTTTCCTTCAGGTTGTCTCAGAGTGATATTTTCGATGAGTTATATAATTTTCGATCAAGTGCTGATGGTATTGCCATTAAATATTATAAGAACGGCTTGTCCTGTAATCTTACCTCTCATAAAAAGTATTATTAATACTTGTCTATTAGAAGGCGTTTTCCCTTCAATATAGAAGAGATCCATCTTGATACCAGTACCAAAGGTACCAAGTCAAATCGTTTACTCAAGCCTCAGATCCATAAGCATTTTGTGCTCCTTATCAAAAGTTTTGGAAAAGATAGTTGACTGACAATTGACAGAGTTTCTGCAGGCTGACTCTGGTTTCAGAAAAGGACATAGCTGTGAAACTCTTCTGAACAACATAGTGGATGATATTTTTAGTGCAACTGACTCCGATAGTTTGACTCTTCTGGGAATATTGGATTTCTCCAGTGCATTTACTGCACTAAACAAGGATTTGTTGATTTCAATTCTCGACTATAAAGGGCTTGATTCAGTCACGTTAGTTTTTTTCAAAAATTACCTTAAAGACAGGATTCAATCGGTCAGTATTGACCGAGGTGCTTTGGAGATAAGACATGGGGTACCACAGGAATCTATTCTTGGACCAACACTATTAAAATTTATGCGATAAACTTCAATAAATTTGTTGTTTTCTGTAGCGTTCACTATTATGCTGATGGTACTCAAATTTATTTCTCATTTCTTGAAAGCCACTTTGACGAAGGTTTCAATAACTTTAAGCGCGGTTTGCATGTGATTATCGATGGGGCCAGGCAGTATTGCTTAAAGATAAACGCTAATAAAACCCAGCTTATTCTGTTTGAGCCCCCGAAGTTGAAGGAAAGGTTTGTTAATGAGTTTTATCACCTGTCGATAGGAGATACTCCTACTTCATTGAGTAAGTCTGTCAAAAATCTCGGACTTATCATGGATTTACTCTAATCGATTTAGTCTTGATTTGCACACAAAAAAGTTTTTATGGGACTTTTGGTATTGTTACACTTTAATCACTGTAACAGCATTTACGGAGCGTTTTTGGATTCCAAGCATCCTGCAAAAAAATTCATCCACAAGACCTGTTTATAATATAGCGTTATCACTGAAGGTATCCTCCATATCCGCAGGATACGATTAAATTTAGAACGGACGTACATAATATTAATGTTGTTTAAGGGGTAGACTAACATCTCTTTCCCTTGGGTGAATCCACCCTTGTAGTTTTGGACATCATCAAGGTTTGACTACATTATGGAGAGGTGTTAATGGAAGCCAAAGGTTAGGAATAAAACCCAATCGTCCTTGTTGTTTGAAATCGATATGGTTTCCATCCGCCTAAGGAGTTGATTGTCAATAGGAGAGCAGCTCTGAATACCTTCTACGTACCATATCCGAGCAACGGCAGTGTGATCTCGCTTCAGCCGTCTCCCAATTTCTCGGAATGAAAGATTCTTTTAAACTGATAAATGACATGTAAAACAAGAAAAATTCCTCGATATTGACGTATCTCACAGCAAAATGAGTTGTTCTTTCATAACATATTTCAATTCTTGTGGCAATAATTAAGTACATGGAAGACAAAAAAAAATCTTAAATTTGTATATCTTCTCACATTGCTCCAGATAGACTCAAGTGAGAGCAAAATAAGAGCAATATTGTTATGAGTATAATATGCTACAATTTGTTGGCAAACGTTTCTTAACAACATGCTCAGATTTTTACGTGTTACCTTCAAGAATTGGGAAGACAATAAAATTTTGACAATGTCGATTTTGATGCATCTGAGAAAGAATGTACAACAGAGCAATATTTTAACATTTAAATAGTCGAAGTCGTTTGCGGGCGAGATGCTACAACCTGTGAATTGTTAATTTCGCATTGATAGGTCAAATGTTGTCAAAAAGTTTCGAGTTAATATATCAAATGTAGCGTAAACCATGCTACATTGTAAAACATGTAGTTTATTATATGGTTTAGTTAAGACACGAATAGGCAAATCGTGTAGGGCGCTACAACCTTTAAATAGTTAATTTCGCATTGATAGGTCAAATGTATCGCCTCGTCCACAAGCGACCTCGGCGATTTGTGGTAAAAACGTTCATTACATGTCTTGGTTGAGACCCAAAATCTTTTATAAGACGATATTTATACTCAAATTGCTGAGGTAGCTTGCGAGCGAGGTGCTACAACCTTTGAATTGTCAATTGTTGATACATAAAATGTTGCGAATTGCCAGCAACCGACCTTGGTGATTTACAGCGAAATAGTTGATTACATGTCATGACTGAGACACCAAATCTTTCATAAGATGACATCTATACTGAAGTCTGAAGACGCACGGCTAAACCCAAAATTTTTCACTTCTAGGTCTTGTGTTAGTTCTAGTTTTACTTCAATTGAAGTATACAGGGTTACGAAATCAGTTTGTAAAGTACTCTATTTCAGAAATGATTCATTGTAGAGGCCTTCGTTAAAATATTTTTTTTCAGATGCATGGTTAAACTCAATCCAACCCAACTCTGCATATGAAACGGGTCCGCACAGCAGAGGGGATGCTATGATGGGGACACCATGCATTTCATTACAAAAACAGGTGCTCCTCCAGGAGTCGGCGCCCCAAGGCTGTAGCCCTATTAGCCCTTAAGTTTAGGACTGTATTGACCATTACCATGGCTTGGACATACTTTTTGTCATGCAATCGTAGTTTTGCTCTGGTTGAAAAACAAAGAGCTTCAAGTAATTGTCCGAAGAATGAATGCACAAATATATTGAAAAAAATTGGAGTGGCTCATCTAACAAAAAACATGATATTTGGCTACAAGACTTACAGAGCACCCCGTTTCAAAACCATAACAAATGAACATAAGGAAATGTTTACCATTTCGAAATATCGATTCGGTAAAATGCTTTGAGACCCATACTGCTCTATTCTGTCAAAAATTCATAACATCAACGAGGAAGATTATCCCACATAATCTTGAAGTTGTAAAGAAAGCCTATAATGAAGGTCTTCCATTAAAAAAAGTAAAATGACAAATATGACTATGAAAAAATATGTGCTTCAGCAACCATATCTAAAGATAATGCAACAGAATTTTCTGCAGACTATTATGAAACGCAGATAGGTGAGTTCTTTGCATATTATAAAAGAGATGCTCTTGCATACCCTTTTTATTAACTAAATATGAAAAAACTGATAGTACGCGGCAAAAAATAGCTCCATATATTTTCTTAAATATCAATTGATTCTTTTAGGTGTGATTACATACATAAATGAGAACAGAAAGAAAGGTAGCAGCTTTGGGATTATATTTTCTGGGGTTTTATAATTATATTTTCCTTTTAAAGCAGATTCTTGGATGATTCCCTTTATTTTATTGGAACTACCTTATTTTTGCACCTTGTGCCTGTTAAATTAATTGTGTGTCCCTGTTAATTGTTATTTAATGTTAAGTTTTTGTGCATTAATCATTAAAGTAAGACAAGAATCATGTTACATTACATGACCCTAAGGATCAATTATATATCGATAGACTGCTGGCTCTTGCCCCATAAACGCATTAGCACTGCCCTCTCATGCTAACGCATCTGCTGCTTCGTTGCTAGCAACTCTAGAGTCACCTGAGAGCCAGATTAGAGAAATTCTGTTATCACCACTGAGTAATTGACGGTTTCACGTTGATACATCAAATATTATTCCTCGCCCGCAAACGACCTTGATAATTTGTGGTGAAATCGTTCATTAAATGTCTTAGTTGAGACACAAAATCCTACATAAGATGACATTTATGTTCAAATTACCGAAGTCCTTTGCGAGCGCGACGCTACAACCTTTGTATTCTCAATTTCGCATTGATGCGTCAAATGTAGCGCCTCGCCTAGCGACCTCGATGATTTTCCTAGCGACGAGTTTTTTACGCTGCGCACGATGTAATATATCATCCACTCTTTCATACAAATTGCATTTCCTATGCAGTAAAGAAAGACCTGCTGTGGGAGAAAGTAGGAGTAGTAAGTCAAGAGAGAAGGTGAGTTTTTATTAAAACAGTGCTTTTTCACTTTGTTGGTATGTATCGACGTGTACTAAAGTAGTCATTGAACTGGTTTCTCACATAAAATTTGCCAGATTGAGCGAAACCACCTGTGCCTGTTAAATTAATTATATTTTGAGTTAAGAAACAGCAATCCCTGGGGTTTTGGTTACATTATAAGGATTCTTAGATAAGCAATCATCCCTCAACATGTGTAAGCAATACCACACAACGACAACAAAATCAATTGTCTCAGGTTTGAAATTTATGGGAGTAAAAAAATTCTGCTGAGAGGCTTTGCTGAGATAGTAGTTGAAAATTCTTGTTTGCATCTTGCAACAGTAGGACCCTGCATCCCTTCATCATATGTTCAAAATATGGCTTCAAAATATCAGAATGAGGATGTTTTTTGAAGGCACAAATATTGTTTCATTTTTCACCAACATTCCCATTTTTGATTTTTTGAAAATTCCTTCATCTCCCTCCTTGCAGTACGAACCCACATCAACCATAAGGAATTTGCAGTTTGCACCGACCATTCCGAGAAGTACCACAGAAAAGCATCCTTTATAGTTGAAATGTAGTCTTTCTAATTTGGAAGACACAATTCTCAAATGCTTATCATCAATGGAAGCTATGTAGTTCGGAAAATTCCAACGTTTCCAAAATTTGACGGCTTTCTGTTCCCAGTCTATCCGGTCAGGAGGTGGTAAAAAATGTGGGACAAGCTTTTTCTGTAGAGCAGTCAACACCTTTGGAACGATCACACTTATAGCAGAGAAGATGCAATAACCAAATGGTTGCGATTTGTATGATTCCCCTTGTTTATTTGTTTCTTGATTTTTGAATAATTTGTCAGTATAAATTTTTCTTCCTGGTCATCATCCATGATTTGCTTTAATAACATCACGATTATTAAATCCTCTCTTTGAAAATTGGTTCGTGACTCGTGAAACAAGTTTAGCTACATATACCAGAACGTGAATAAAGTTTTCTGCAACTTTTGTTTTAAGACTATTTTTCTAAACATTTTGAATGCAGTGAGTGTTCCAGCAACAAGATGTAAAACCACGATTCCATCACCTTTTTCAATTTTGGGCTATTTGCGAAACGGTGTTAGGGTTAATCCTTGGCTATTACCGAGTACGTGGAGGACGTGAAGTGGGCGATAGCATTTGTTTAGGTGACACGTCATCAGGCGGGCCGGGAAAAGCAATTTACGGAAAGCCCCGTTGTAGAGGAGAACGCCATGCCACCGAGGGCGTTGTTGACACAGAACGCGATTCAAGCGGTGCCGTGCTATTATTAAAGATGTATGCGGCTCTCACGCACCCGTTTACTTCAATCTCCGCCCCTTGAAAGCACCCTTCCCCGTGCCGCCCCAGTCGCGTGCGAGAATTCACCCCGCGGCTAAATAATCCCGCGGATTACGGAGATTTGGCTTAATTGGAAACCGAAACGCTAAGCCGTTTTTCGGCCTTGAGATTCTTGGATTCTTAGCGTTTCGGGGGTTTCTTGGATTGAATTGGCGGCGATGTCGCTCGGGGAGGACGTCGAATGGCGTTTAGGTCCGGAGGCGTGCGCGGTGGTAAACAGTAATTAATGTTCGAATCGATTTTCCGGTAGAAGCGTACGTTGCAAAGTTCGAGTGTTCGAGCTAAAACTTCAAACAAATACCTGGCCCCATTAATTTGTACGTTACACGGATTCCAATTTGATTCCAGCTTGGCGGCCCTTTGATCTCGGAAAAAGTAATTTTGGACCCGGATTCCTACCGAAATGATAGTTTATTAACTGCACCCGTTGTTTTAGTACATCATTAACGCAGTTTCCAGAAAACAAAGAACTTAACTTTTATTACCTACACTCTACATCCACTTATTATACATGGCATTAATAAGAACACTAAGTCATAACTTAAATTGAAACAGTTTCTATATATGCTATTGGTGTTGAACTCTAGAACAGATGTTAATCATCTAACTTATTTGGATGAAAGTTTTAAATAGCCTTGGGTCTTTCTTTTCTTCTAGGTGTTGGTCATCTTTTTTATATAGATTTGGGCAACTGAAAATTGATGTTTTTAATATTTTCAATCACCATTTTCGTCTCCCAAATCATCTTTTATTCATTCCTCAGCGATACTTCTCATGTCAATATTATGTCTGCTTACAGTGTCTGCTTTTTTCCAGTTTCTGTTAAGAATCATTTTTCCATTACAAAATTGTGCAGTCTCTATCCAGAAATTTTCTTCCAGGGTAAGTTTAAGAAGCAGACATAACAGTCTATCTTGTTTGATGACATTCGTACAAAATGCCTGCAAGCATCATCTTTTTTCCAGTTTCTGTCAAGTCTCATTCTTCTATTAAAATTTTTTCAAGTATTGCTCCTATCTACCAACTCCGTTTGCTATTACTCATTTTATTCGTTCATTCCTAGTTATAGTCCAAATCCAAGAATTTTGCTAGTCTTGTTCCACCTCACCAAGTCATTTCTTTCTTATTCTCGATTATGTGCAGAAAGTTTCGTCCAGTTTCAGCTTCATTTTTGTAATTTTCTCTCCCTCCTTCATCTCCAAACTGATGCAAAAACTTCTGATCAAATTCCTCTGATCTTCTACTCAGGTCATTCCATCAGATATTTTTTTAAATTAAAATTACTAGGTGGATTATATTACACCACATCATGTCATCTCGTTAATATTGCATTTCTTGCATTTTTTTCCTTATGATAGCTTTAATAAGAAAACTGGTTTTGACGTAAGTTATGTTTTCCCTGTCGATGGTCGGGCGGGGCGACAAGATCAAAGGGAGTAAATCCCATCATCTCGAAATCGCTTCTTTCAAGAATAATGAATTCCTCCGCGCTTCGTCCGTATTGGCGTCGTCGGCGTCGCGACGCCTCGCCGGGGAACGAGACGCGCCACCGTTCGCGAGAGGAATTCGTCCCCCGGGAACGAGCGCTACTTAGCTCGAATTGGAAATTCTCACTCACATACTTGCATCTAATAATCTCAAGAAATTTCCATGTAATTAACTTAGCCTTCAAGTTTTTTATCAATCGTCAAGAAATAACAATCATGATTCAAATGGGGGTGATATAGCAACGCGTTCCTTCTCTTTCATCTCGGTTGGAATCCTGATGGCTGGATTCCAGAAGCCAATTACTCCGCTGACACATCGACAGCTCCCGCTGGAAAATTCTGGAACTTTCGGGCGTTAATTGCCGTTGGGGGCAGAAAAGGTGAAATCCTATTAGTCCAGAGAAGGGGAGTTGGGCGCTACTTTGTTGGGTTCACCCCCTTTTGCGCATTAAGTGCGCTTTATTGATTTATAGCGCATTGTTTTCCCTAAACTGTTTCGCATGCAAATTCCTGTTGGATCCGGCGAACGTCTAACGACGGCACCCTTCTCGTAACGGTTTCGCGACTCGCTTTTGTAATATTTAACGCTCCCGTTCGCGCGATAATTAAACGGTTTCCCGTTACGTTTATCGAAGCCCCCGATTCGCTCTCGCGTCCCGAGCAAATAATTAATTGGGTATCGTCGGGGAAATTGGAAATTCGAATCGTCGGAAAATGATCCGCCATTCTTCTGACGATGCACCGAAAACAAAGCCGAATCCCACCACAAAAACTCGAATACATATAGAAATCTAAACAAAAAAATATCTCGAATTTTCAGTTAGAACCGGCTACTGAAAATGGGTAAAAACGAAACGCATAAATATTTTATTTAATTCAAATTTCCAAAGGGGGTCTATTCACAAAGGCCGGATGGGTGGCTAATAGCATCGAATGAGTCGAGTTCATTAAAGCGGCATTCTATTTATTTTCAGTACAAAAATTAATCCGTGCGGACGCCGGCTTTAGAGAAATTGCGTCCTTTGATAGTGAAACGCATTAGTCCGGTACTCGCGACCTCTAAAAACGGAATAAAATGTCAGGACGGGTTCGCTTCACCATCCAGATTAATAATGATTAAAACATAGTGTATACTAAATCCTTATAGGAAAAAATTATTTTCAGGATTCATCATATTCTAGATGAAACCGATTAAATAGGGATTCATGTTTCTGAAGAAAGCCACTCTGAATTAATCAATACATGTAGCTAAACAGAAACGAGGTAGGAAATTGCTATGAATGAAGCTGGAACTGGGAAATTCTTTCTGCATAAGATCGGGAATAAAAAAAATGGACTTCATGAGGTGAAAGAAGACTAACCTAATTTTTTGATTGAAAATCCAAAAATGATCGAATAAAATGAGCAATAGCAAACCAAGTAGATACGAACAGAGAGAGGTAGATAGGAGCAAGATTTGAAAAAAAATTGTAAGAGAGAAATGAAACAAAATCTGGACAGAGAAAAAAGAAAGATCTATAAAACAAAAACAAAGCAAGCCCTTACTCCACATACTTGCCTGATATGTATAACATTTTGGACAAATATGATCAACATAAGATGGCCTTATCTGAAGAAAGACAACTTTTCAATAGAGACTGTAAATTTGCAAAATCGATATAGCAGATAAGACTAGAAAAAAATTTGTAATAGAAGAATGAGACTCGACAGAAGCAGGACAAAGGAAAAAATCTTGATGGACTATTATGTCTGCTTTTTAAAATTATCCTGGAAAATGTGCAGACGAAGAAGATGCATGACTCCTAACAGCAAGCAAAATATGTAATAAGTCATTTGATTGAAACGAAATTTATTGATAGAGACTTTGAAAAATCAAGGTGGAAGACGGATGCAAGATGGGAAAAAAATTGGTAATAGAAGAATGAGACTTGACAGAAGCTGGAAAAAGAAAAAAATCTTGATGGACTTAGTGGACTGTTATGTCCGCTTTTTAAAATTATCCTGGAAAATGGAACATGCAGTTGGCAGATAGGAGCAAGAATTGAAAAAAATTGTAATAGAAGAATAAGACTTGTCAACACTGGAAAGAGAAGCAAAGATTCAAGCAAATACTGGAGAAATATTTTAAATGGAACACAGACAAGCACACCATACTTGTTTTGGATGAATGTCATCAAGGTAAGATAAGATTCGAATGTTATGGCTGCTTTTTAAAATTAAATTAGACGTACAGACAAATGAAATGCATGATAACTTGTCAGTAAATTGGTCAACTGGACCTATGTACCGAAAAATCCGAGCCTTATTAATAAGTCATGGAACCGACAGAATATTTCTGGGTAGATACTGCAAAATTAAAAAATCGAGATGGCAGATAAGAGCAAAACTGGACAAGAATTGTTAATAAAAATGAGACTTGACAAAACCTGGAAACTAATAAAACTATATAATGGAAACTATATAAAAGCATACTTTCACGGACTTGGATCGTATGGGTTACATTTTGGACGATTCTAGTGAATCATGAAACGAAGCTTGCACGAGCGACATTGTTCATTACTATTTCCAGATTCTAAAGATTTTGGAATTTCTAGACTTGCAACGTGAGAATTCTGCATCATATAGTTTGTCCGGATAACTGATCCTGAACCTGTTGATCCTGGCCGCGACGATGAAGCCGGTGGAGAAGACTGAAGTGGAAATGAAGGCAGAGGCTTTGGGGAATCATATTAAACTTTATGCACAAGAGGTAAAGATTGTTGTAGGCAGTACTCAAATTTATTAGCCAGACCCAGAAGACCTACCAATTTTTTATATGTGTTAATTTGGTACATCAAAGTACATGTCATGTCCTGTTAGAACTGCCATCAATACAAGAAGAACTGTTATGGTTGTTTCTTTTAATTATTCTGGAAAAAGTGCAGATGAAAATATATATGATTCAGAACATGAGGAAAAATAAGTAGAGATTGTAAAAACATTGGTAATAAAAAAATAAGACTTAACAGAAACTGGAAAAAGAAAGACAAACATCTAAGCATACACTTTCGTGGCTTTAGATGATACGTGTAATATTTTAAACGAATGTCATCAATGCAAGATAGACTATTTGGCTGTTTGATCGCAGTGGATCACTGAGGAGAAGATCAATTGGAAGGCCAAAGAGATGATTTGTGCACGATGTGGAGAAGAGCGGAAGAAGGCTACAATATATCCTCTTGTGTCAATTCCATGTCATATAGTTGTGTTTACATTACATTATTTTCAAAATGTTAAGTTAAGGATAAGTAAAAGAATATCAAATATCGTTTGAGACTTTGTAACATTAAGATTCTAAAGACTCATACTTTGATGGTGCAGATTAAAGCCTTTAGAAGATGTCACAATCTTCTGAGATTTCACTAGTGATAGAGAAAAACGTTATTTAAGATGACGCTATTTAATAGACTGATAAGGTAAGCGAAGATATATTAAGATATATTAATATAAGGAGTTTGATATCTGAAGTTTAATCTTTTTTCTCACGTGAATAGTAAAAAAGAAATGTGGCGGTTAATATCAACATCCACAACTTGATTGATGAGATTTTGATAAAGGAAGTGATGCCTTAGACCAACTCTATAGAAAAGTTGGACCACTTCAATAAGTGATATGATTCTGATCGTGATTTTCATTTTTGTAAAAGAAACATGTTACAACGTAAATGTGATGTAAATTTGTGTGGATTATCTGTGGTATTAATTACATAAAAAGAATTATCTGTAAATGCAATACAAATATCGGCGAGTTTAATCTGTTGTGTTGAGTTGGGATTATGAAAATAACGATTTATTAATAATTAATAGATCTCAATTATAGGAAAGCTCCATTTCAATTGAGTTTATAAGCGATTTTGTAAAATGACCGCTTCTCTTTGTATAGGTATTTAAATCAAATTAAACTTTTACAGCTAAAAATACATTGCTGTGTGTATTTCTCAAAAACAAAACGTAATTTTGAAAAATGGATTTTGCCACTAAAAAGTAAACATTTTTTGTATTATGTTAATAAATTACAAATAATATTTCTAAAAAATAGATTATTAAGGAATATTTAAAATGAACTTCAACGCTGACGAAAATATAAAGAATTGGGCAATTTTGAAAGCTCATTTCTTAAAAATTAAATGTAGTTTTCAAAACCGGATTTATTCACTAAAGAAAAGATACTTTTCTTTAATATATTTGAAAATTCCAAATAATATTTCCAAGAAATAGATTTTTCAAGAATTAATAAAATTAACTCCAACGCTGAAAATATAAAAAAATTGGGCAGACTAAAAAGCTCAATTCTCAAAAATTGAATGTAATTTTGAAAAACGGAGTTATCCATTAAAAAGTACACACTTTTCTTTAGTATACTTGATAATACCAATTAATATTTCCAAGAAATCGATTTTACCAAAATTTTTAAAATTAACTCCAGCACTGACAAAAATTTTTAAAAATTGAACAATTTTGAAAGTTCATTTCTCAAAAATTAAATGTAGGTTTCAAAACCGGACTTATTCACTAAAAAGAAAATACTTTTCTTTAGTATATTTGAAAATTCCGAAGAATATTTCCAAGAAATAAATTTTTCAAGAATTAATGAAATTAACTCCAACGCTGAAAATATAAAAAAATTGGGCAAACTTAAAAGCTCAATTCTCAAAAATTGAATGTAATTTTGAAAAATGGAGTTATCCATTAAAAACTACACTTTTCTTTAGTATATTTGATAATACCAAATAATAATTCCAAGAAATCGATTTTACAGAAATTTTTAAAATTAACTCCAGCACCGACCAAAATTTTTAAAAATTGAACAATTTTGAAAGCTCATTTCTCAAAAATTAAATGTAATTTTCAAAGCCGGATTTATTCACTAAAAAAGAAAATACTTTTCTTTAGTATATTTGAAAATTCCAAATAATATTTTCAAGAAATAGATTTTTCAGGAATTAATGAAATTAACTCCAACGCTTACGAAAATATAAAAAAATTGGGCAACTTTAAGACCTCATATCTCATAAACTAAATGTGATTTCGAATAATGGATTTTTCCACTAAAAGTCGACATTTTTCTTTATAATATTTACATTGAAATTGATTTTTCAGGAATTTTTAAGGTTAACTTCAACACTGAGAAAAGTGTTGAAACTATAAAAATTGGGCAATTTTGAAAGTCCATGTCTCAAAAACTAAATGTTATTTGAAAAATAGATTTTTCCACTTAAAAGTAGACACTTTTCTTTAGTACACTTGGATCTTCCAAATAATATTTCCAAGAAATAGATTTTTTAAGAATTCTTAAAATTAACTCTAGTTAACTTCAAAATATAAAAAATTGGGCAACTTTGAAAGCTCATTTTTCAAAAATTATATGTAATTTGGAATAAGGATTTTTAGACCAAAAAGCAGACACTTTCCTTTATTATGTTTGATAATTTCAAATAATATTTCCACGAAATCCATGTTTCAGGAATTTTTAAAATTAACTCCGACTCTGATGAAAATATGAACAATTGGGCAACTTTGAAACCTCAATTCTCAAAAATTAAATGCAATTTCGAAAAACGGATTGTTTCACTAAACAGTAGACATTTTTCTTTAGTACATTTCGAACTTCCAATTAATATTTCTAAAAAATAGTTTTTTCAGGAATTTTTAAAATTAAAACCAATGCTGATGAAAATAATAAAAATAAATCGGGAAACTTTGAAAGCTCATTTCTCAAAAAATAAATGAAACTCTGAATTGATTGTCTCATAAAAAAATAGGCACTTTTCTATATTCAATTAAGAAATTTCAAAAAATATTTCCAAGAAATAGATTTTTCAAGAATTAATAAAATTAACTCCAACGCTGAAAATATAAAAAAATTGGGCAAACTTAAAAGCTCAATTCTCAAAAATTGAATGTAATTTTGAAAAACGGAGTTATCCATTAAAAACTACACTTTTCTTTAGTATATTTGATAATACCAAATAATAATTCCAAGAAATCGATTTTACAGAAATTTTTAAAATTAACTCCAGCACTGATAAAAATTTTAAAAAATTGAACAATTATGAAAGCTCGTTTCTCAAAAATTAAATGTACTTTTCAAAGCCGGATTTATTTACTAAAAAGAAAATACCTTTCTTTAGTATATTTGAAAATTCCAAATAATATTTCTAAGAAATAGATTTTTCAAGAATTAATAAAATTAACTCCAACGCTGAAAATATAAAAAAATTGGGCAAACTTAAAAGCTCAATTCTCAAAAATTGAATGTAATTTTGAAAAACGGAGTTATCCATTAAAAACTACACTTTTCTTTAGTATATTTGATAATACCAAATAATAATTCCAAGAAATCGATTTTACAGAAATTTTTAAAATTAACTCCAGCACTGATAAAAATTTTAAAAAATTGAACAATTATGAAAGCTCGTTTCTCAAAAATTAAATGTACTTTTCAAAGCCGGATTTATTCACTAAAAAGAAAATACCTTTCTTTAGTATATTTGAAAATTCCAAATAATATTTCCAAGAAATAAATTTTTCAAGAATTAATAAAATTAACTCCAACGCTGAAAATATAAAACAATTGGGCAAACTTAAAAGCTCAATTCTCAAAAATTGAATGCAATTTTGAAAAACGGAGTTATCCATTAAAAAGTACACACTTTTCTTTAGTATACTTGATAATACCAATTAATATTTCCAAGAAATCGATTTTACCGAAATTTTTAAAATTAACTCCAGCACTCACAAAAATTTTTAAAAATTGAACAATTTTGAAAGTTCATTTCTCAAAAATTAAATGTAGTTTTCAAAACCGGATTTAATCACTAAAAAGAAGATACTTTCCTTTAGTATATTTGAAAATTCCAAATAATATTTCCAAGAAATAGATTTTTCAAGAATTAATAAAATATCTCCAACGCTGAAAATATAAAACAATTGGGCAAACTTAAAAGCTCAATTCTCAAAAATTGAATATAATTTTGAAAAACGGAGTTATCCATTAAAAACTACACACTTTTCTTTAGTTTATTTGATAATACCAAATAATAATTCCAAGAAATCGATTTTACAGAAATTTTTAAAATTAACTCCAGCACTGACAAAAATTTTAAAAAATTGAACAATTTTGAAAGCTCGTTTCTCAAAAATTAAATGTAGTTTTCAAAACCGGATTTAATCACTAAAAAGAAGATACTTTTCTTTAGTATATTTGAAAATTCCAAATAATATTTCCAAGAAATAAATTTTTCAAGAATTAATAAAATTAACTCCAACGCTGAAAATTTAAAAAAATTGGGCAAACTTAAAAGCTCAATTCTCAGAAATTGAATGTAATTTTGAAAAACGGAGTTATCCACTAAATAGTACACACTTTTCTTTAGTATACTTGATAATACCAATTAATATTTCCAAGAAATCGATTTTACAGGAATTTTTAAAATTAACTCCAGCACTGACAAAAATTTTAAAATATTGAACAATTTTGAAAGCTCGTTTCTCAAAAATTAAATGTAGTTTTCAAAACCGGATTAAATCACTAAAAAGAAGATACTTTCCTTTAGTATATTTGAAAATTCCAAATAATATATCCAAGAAATAGATTTTTCAAGAATTAATAAAATATCTCCAACGCTGAAAATTAAAAAAAATTGGGCAAACTTAAAAGCTCAATTCTCAAAAATTGAATGTAATTTTGAAAAACGGAGTTATCCATTAAAAACTACACACTTCTCTTTAGTTTATTTGATAATACCAAATAATAATTCCAAGAAATCGATTTTACAGAAATTTTTAAAATTAACTCCAGCACTGACAAAAATTTTAAAAAATTGAACAATTTTGAAAGCTCGTTTCTCAAAAATTAAATGTAGTTTTCAAAACCGGATTTAATCAGTAAAAAGAAGATACTTTTCTTTAGTATATTTGAAAATTCCAAATAATATTTCCAAGAAATAAATTTTTCAAGAATTAATAAAATTAACTCCAACGCTGAAAATTTAAAAAAATTGGGCAAACTTAAAAGCTCAATTCTCAAAAATTGAATGTAATTTTGAAAAACGGAGTTATCCATTAAAAACTACACACTTTTCTTTAGTTTATTTGATAATACCAAATAATAATTCCAAAAAATCGATTTTACAGGAATTTTTAAAATTAACTCCAGCACTGACAAAAATTTTAAAATATTGAACAATTTTGAAAGCTCGTTTCTCAAAAATTAAATGTAGTTTTCAAAACCGGATTTAATCACTAAAAAGAAGATACTTTTCTTTAGTATATTTGAAAATTCCAAATAATATTTCCAAGAAATAAATTTTTCAAGAATTAATAAAATTAACTCCAACGCTGAAAATTTAAAAAAATTGGGCAAACTTAAAAGCTCAATTCTCAGAAATTGAATGTAATTTTGAAAAACGGAGTTATCCATTAAATAGTACACACTTTTCTTTAGTATACTTGATAATACCAATTAATATTTCCAAGAAATCGATTTTACAGGAATTTTTAAAATTAACTCCAGCACTGACAAAAATTTTAAAATATTGAACAATTTTGAAAGCTCGTTTCTCAAAAATTAAATGTAGTTTTCAAAACCGGATTAAATCACTAAAAAGAATATATTTTCCTTTAGTATATTTGAAAATTCCAAATAATATATCCAAGAAATAGATTTTTCAAGAATTAATAAAATATCTCCAACGCTGAAAATATAAAAAAATTGGGCAAACTTAAAAGCTCAATTCTCAAAAATTGAATGTAATTTTGAAAAACGGAGTTATCCATTAAAAACTACACACTTCTCTTTAGTTTATTTGATAATACCAAATAATAATTCCAAGAAATCGATTTTACAGAAATTTTTAAAATTAACTCCAGCACTGACAAAAATTTTAAAATATTGAACAATTTTGAAAGCTCGTTTCTCAAAAATTAAATGTAGTTTTCAAAACCGGATTTAATCACTAAAAAGAAGATACTTTTCTTTAGTATATTTGAAAATTCCAAATAATATTTCCAAGAAATAAATTTTTCAAGAATTAATAAAATTAACTCCAACGCTGAAAATTTAAAAAAATTGGGCAAACTTAAAAGCTCAATTCTCAGAAATTGAATGTAATTTTGAAAAACGGAGTTATCCATTAAATAGTACACACTTTTCTTTAGTATACTTGATAATACCAATTAATATTTCCAAGAAATCGATTTTACAGGAATTTTTAAAATTAACTCCAGCACTGACAAAAATTTTAAAATATTGAACAATTTTGAAAGCTCGTTTCTCAAAAATTAAATGTAGTTTTCAAAACCGGATTAAATCACTAAAAAGAATATATTTTCCTTTAGTATATTTGAAAATTCCAAATAATATATCCAAGAAATAGATTTTTCAAGAATTAATAAAATATCTCCAACGCTGAAAATATAAAAAAATTGGGCAAACTTAAAAGCTCAATTCTCAAAAATTGAATGTAATTTTGAAAAACGGAGTTATCCATTAAAAACTACACACTTCTCTTTAGTTTATTTGATAATACCAAATAATAATTCCAAGAAATCGATTTTACAGAAATTTTTAAAATTAACTCCAGCACTGACAAAAATTTTAAAAAATTGAACAATTTTGAAAGCTCGTTTCTCAAAAATTAAATGTAGTTTTCAAAACCGGATTTAATCACTAAAAAGAAGATACTTTTCTTTAGTATATTTGAAAATTCCAAATAATATTTCCAAGAAATAAATTTTTCAAGAATTAATAAAATTAACTCCAACGCTGAAAATTTAAAAAAATTGGGCAAACTTAAAAGCTCAATTCTCAAAAATTGAATGTAATTTTGAAAAACGGAGTTATCCATTAAAAACTACACACTTTTCTTTAGTTTATTTGATAATACCAAATAATAATTCCAAAAAATCGATTTTACAGGAATTTTTAAAATTAACTCCAGCACTGACAAAAATTTTAAAATATTGAACAATTTTGAAAGCTCGTTTCTCAAAAATTAAATGTAGTTTTCAAAACCGGATTTAATCACTAAAAAGAAGATACTTTTCTTTAGTATATTTGAAAATTCCAAATAATATTTCCAAGAAATAAATTTTTCAAGAATTAATAAAATTAACTCCAACGCTGAAAATTTAAAAAAATTGGGCAAACTTAAAAGCTCAATTCTCAAAAATTGAATGTAATTTTGAAAAACGGAGTTATCCATTAAAAAGTACACACTTTTGTTTAGTATACTTGATAATACCAATTAATAATTCCAAGAAATCGATTTTACAGAAATTTTTAAAATTAACTCCAGCACTGACAAAAATTTTAAAAAATTGAACAATTTTGAAAGCTCGTTTCTCAAAAATTAAATGTAGTTTCCAAAACCGGATTTATTCACTAAAAAGAAGACACTTTTCTTTAGTGTATTAGAAAATTCCAAATAATATTTCCAAGAAATAAATTTTTCAAGAATTAATAAAATTAACTCCAACGCTGAATATATAAAAAAATTGGGCAAACTTAAAAGCTCAATTCTCAAAAATTAAATGTAATTTTGAAAAACGGAGTTATCCATTAAAAAGTACACACTTTTGTTTAGTATACTTGATAATACCAATTAAAATTTCCAAGAAATCGATTTTACAGGAATTTTTAAAATTAATTCCAGCACTGACAAAAATTTAAAAAAATTGAACAATTTTGAAAGCTCGTTTCTCAAAAATTAAATGCAGTTTTCAAAACCGGATTTAATCACTAAAAAGAAGATACTTTTCTTTAGCATATTTGAAAATTCCAAATAATATTTCCAAGAAATAAATTTTTCAAGAATTAATAAAATTAACTCCAATGCTGAAAATATAAAAAAATTGGGCAAACTTAAAAGCTCAATTCTCATAAATTGATAGTAATTTTGAAAAACGGAGTTATCCATTACAAAGTACACACACTTCTTTAGTATACTTGATAATACCAAATAATATTTCCAAAAAATCGATTCTACAGGAATTTTTAAAATTAACTCCAGCACTGACAAAAATTTAAAAAAATTGAACAATTTTGAAAGCTCATTTCTCAAAAATTAAATGTAGTTTTCAAAGCCGGATTTATTCACTAAAAAGAAAATACTTTTCTTTAGTATATTTGAAAATTCCAAATAATATTTTCAAGAAATAGATTTTTCAGGAATTAATGAAATTAACTCCAACGCTGACGAAAATATAAAAAAATTGGGCAACTTTAAGACCTCATATCTCGTAAACTAAATGTGATTTTGAATAATGGATTTTTCCACTAAAAGTCGACATTTTTCTTTATAATATTTACATTGAAATTGATTTTTCAGGAATTTTTAAGGTTAACTTCAACACTTAGAAAAGTGTTGAAACTATAAAAATTGGGCAATTTTAAAAGTCCATGTCTCAAAAACTAAATGTTATTTGAAAAATAGATTTTTCCACTTAAAAGTAGATACTTTTGTTTAGTACACTTGGATCTTCCAAATAATATTTCCAAGAAATAGATTTTTTAAGAATTCTTAAAATTGATTCTAGTTAACTTCAAAATATTAAAAATTGGGCAACTTTGAAAGCTCATTTATCAAAAATTATATGTAATTTGGAATAAGGATTTTTAGACCAAAAAGCAGACACTTTCCTTTATTATGTTTGATAATTTCAAATAATATTTCCAAGAAATCCATGTTTCAGGAATTTTTAAAATTAACTCCGACTCTGATGAAAATATGAACAATCGGGCAACTTTGAAAGCTTAATTCTCAAAAATTAAATGCAATTTCGAAAAACGGATTGTTTCACTAAACAGCTGATATTTTTCTTTAGTACATTTCGAACTTCCAATTAATATTTCTAAAATATAGTTTTTTCAGGAATTTTTAAAATTAAAACCAATGCTGATGAAAATAATAAAAATAAATTGGGAAACTTTGAAAGCTCATTACTCAAAAAATAATTGAAACTCTGAATTGATTGTCTCATAAAAAATAGACACTTTTCTATATTCTATTAAGGAATTTCAAAAAATATTTCCAAGAAATAGATCTTTTAGCAATTTTTAAAATTAACACCAACGTTAACGAAAATGATGAAAATATAAAAAAAATCGGTCAACTTTGAAAACTCATTTGTCAAAAACTATACGTAATTTTGAAAAACGGATTTTTCCTCCAAAAAAGTATATCATTTTCTTTATTACATTTGGAAACTACAAATAATATTTTCATGAAATACATTTTCCAGGAATTTTTTAAATTAATTCCAACGCTGACGAATATAATGGAAATATGAAAATAAATTAATATTTTCAAAGCTCATTTCTCAGAAACTAAATGTAATTTTTAAAAACGAGTTTTCCCGCTATAGAATAGACAGAAAGGTTTTTATTATATCGGGAAATACGAAATATTATTTCACAGAAATTGATTTTTCACGAATTTTTGAAACCCCAAGCTTGACAAAAATGATGTAAGTAGAAAAAGTTGGGTAAATCTTAAAGTTCATTTCTTAAAAATTAAATGTAATTAAAAAAAAGGATTTTTCCACAAAAAAGGAAGACACTTTTCTTTATTATATCTGGAAATTAGAAAATCTAGCAAGTTTTAAAAATTTTTCTTCAAAAAAATAATTTTTAAAAGGGGGTTATTCTTCCGAAAAGTATACACATTTCTTTAATATATTTGAAAAATCCACTTCGCTTTTCCAGGAATCAGATTTTTGAAGAACTTTTAAAATGAAGTCTTCAAAAATGTTTTAACGTCAAAAAATGAGCAATTTTAAAAATTAATTTCTCAAAAACTAAACACAAGTTTTATAAAGGCTTTCTTTCACCATACAGTTTTATTCGTCCTGTTGAAAAATTTCAAATAATTTTTCCAAGAAATAGATTTTCCATGAACTTCTAAAATTAAAACCCAAACGTAAACTTAATTTTTAGGAAGTGAGACAAATTGTAGCTCAAACCAACTCCTTAGGTTCTTATTGATTATAAGCTACCTTCAAGATCAACATAAAAGAAATGATAAATATTCACATTTTAATGAATTCTCTTTAATATATAATTACATAGAATGTAAGTATGAATTGGATTGAGTTAAGTTTGTCAATTCTTCGAGTTGTTATCTTAGGTTTGATATTTTCAGTTCTTGCATTTTTTAACAAAAAACATTGGTAAATAGAGATCAGTTAGGTTTATACTTGTTATGAAAGAGAACTTGTTTGCTTAAAATACTTACACGAATTTAGAAATATACTCAATATTATAATTTATTCATAACCTTGAACCTTAGAGGGCTCACATTAAAGTTATTTTGATTTGTTGAGGTTCTTGGTGTTTGTTACCACAAAATTGATTTTATCACAAGAAGGGTTTGTAATACAACTTTTAACAAAGAATACATCAAATTTAATCACATTCAAATCTTCGATTCTTGCATTTTTTAACAAAAAATCATTAACAACTTGAGAATAATTGACTGATTATTAAAATGTGTTCAACACAAGACGAATTTTTAACATTGACTCTATATCTAAAATTTTTTTTTGGAATTGAGACAAATTCTATGTCAAACCAAACCATTGATGTGTTATTTAATGAAAATATGTGGCAAAATATTCACCTTTTGATGAATTCTTTTTAATATCTAATTACATAGATTATTATTATGAGTTGGATTAAGTTGGACTCAGTTAAGTTTCAGGGTTTAAAATCTAGCATAACACCAAGGATATTGGGAAAGGTCGGTTGAGATAACTAAGGTTAATGACCTATATACAAAAACATTGAGTTAGGATTATCATGTCTGATTTATTTCAATTCCAAGCATGTCAAGGATAATAAAGTAATCTTATTTGAAAAGATGAAGGTCATTACCATACCGTTTAAAAAAATATTTTGAGAAAGAAGTACGAATCAAAAACGGTGTCATTTTCGATAAGAGGTTTTGGTTAGTTCGAGCTGTCTCAGCTCGGTGTTTAGCAGAGCAACTTCTGGCTTGTCCTACAACGTCCCGAATCATTAATCAGGGACCTGATGTTCGGGGCCACGACCCGCACCTTCCTCCTTGGTGACAAGACCCCACCGCCGACCGCTCTCATTTATAACCAGCGCCGTGACACTCAATTACTTGACGGCGTTTACAAAGTAGATGGCGCTCCCCGCGCCATCCATACACAGGAGAGACTTTCATTTTTAATTGAGTTAACCCTATTTGAAATAAAATTATCAATAATAGCTCGGTAAAAGGTTTTTGAAAGTTTTCTATTCTCGGTATATAGGTACCTAATAGATACCCACCGCAATGACACCGAAGGCAAAACGTCCTCTTGCTTTGAAGCCATAAAAGCACCCGTGATTACATTAGAGGGGAAGAGCAGATGGAAAATAGGAAATTGAACCACTGTCGGGAAAGCCGCTCTCGGTGCAGGT
Organism: Onthophagus sagittarius; assembly: GCA_036711965.1. NCBI lineage: Eukaryota > Metazoa > Arthropoda > Insecta > Coleoptera > Scarabaeidae > Onthophagus > Onthophagus sagittarius. Next base: position 22,526,499 of record JASERS010000006.1, on the reverse strand, counting down.
GATGGCATCGCATAACAACGTTAGGTAAAGGTTTTTTAATTAAGTTAGAGCCGGCTGTTTACCTTCGAGGAGAAGGAGTTTTAATTAGGTTTCCTCCCGAAGGTTCTTCTTTGCCTCGGCTCTAAGTCGAATTAGTTTAATTAAATTCATATCTAGACTGATTTCGGAATCGCCCCGCGGCGTACAATCCCCGTTATTATAATTTTCAGGATTGGACGTGTAATAGCCAATGACCGTTAGCGGGTGGTTCTTTGCTGAGCGTTCTGTTTGGTAGTTCCGTGACCTACTTCGATATTGACCTGTTGGCGTCCTGCGAGGCGGAGCGACTCCCACCTAAAAAGGAGCAAACCCCCTTAAAGTCCCCCCATTGAGATCAAAACAAAAACATTACCATCGATACCCTTTAAAAATCAAAGCCGTCTTAACTCGGCCTTAATCAATCGATAATCAATTGACCTTGATTAACCTTGAATCACCTTGCATAACCTTGATTAACAGTGATTAACCTTCATCTTGATTAAATCAATCTTGTAATGTTCCGATTAAGCCTAATCATCCAAAGTAGGCAGTTTAACTTAATCCTCAGTTAACTTTGGTTGGGAAAATCTAGATAAAGAGTTAGTGACTGCATGAAGTTTCGCAATCTTTGAAGTATCTTAACCCAATGTTAATCAATCGATAGTTTGGGGAGTACAATTAGCCGTGATTTTAATGTCAATCAAAGTCAAATTGTAATGTTCTGATTTCGTGATTGGTGTGATTTCGAGATTGTGTAATTATCCAAAGTGGCCACATATCAATTAGGTCGAGTTAATCTTCAGCTAATATCCTTGATAGCAGAGAAGGATCATATTTTTGACTCATAAAGCTTTATTGTGTGATATAAATTAGCATGCCATATAGTTAATTGAATTATAATTTATTTATTTCCATCATTTTTTGGAGGGCACAAATTAAAGATTGTTTTAAATTTATATGATAAAATCGTCCACCTTTTTTATTAATTCTTATTTTTCTAATGTGAATTCCATTTCAGGTGGGAATCTATATTAAGACCAAGGAATTTTATCGTATGTCCCATATCTGGTTCTCTATTGGTGAGTATGAGTCATTGTGTCATTTTTCCATTCAAACTAAACTTTCGCTTCCAGCTCGACATCAGCGAATAGGCACGTCAAATCATCCATCAGGTTTTGTGGTAAGTCATTAATAAGATTAGGAACAAAACCGAGCGTAGAAAAGATCCCTGTCTCACCTGTCTTCTTATCAAGGATCTTCCTTTCCAGTAAACCATTTGTGTTCTATTCTGGTTATATATCTTGAAGAATGAAAGTGAAGTAAACTTTATACCGTAGTACCTTAGCTTAGCGAGCAAAATCTGTCGACACAATCAAACCCCATGGTTAGATCGAAGCCTTTGAGTAGTGCTTCTTTCGTTTTGTTGAAAGGATTTGCTATCAGCTTCAAAAGACCCGTAACAGCTGATGATGTGGATCTCAGCTTTCGGTAACCATGTTGTTCGGTGCTAAATATGTTGTGACTTAAAAAAAAGTCAATCAGTCGTTTCTTTATGACTTGCTGTAGGACCTTGGATAGTGTTGCTTTTATAGCGATGGGCCTGTAATTAGAGCAATTCGTTTCATCACCGCTCTTGAAGAGTTAGGTACTGCCTTTGAAATTTTAAGTTCTGCGTAAATTCGCGTAAATTCTATCTAGCATGCATTGACTGATAGCATCTGTTAACGGTTTTTCTATTTTGTCTCGAATAGTCTTTAATAGAACTGATCAAATTTCATATAAGTCTAATGTATTTTTGATTTCAGGTTCTGTATAACATTTCTGACCTCTGTAAAACCTACAGGTGTGGGGAAAATAAAAGATTTCTTCTTCACTAAGATTTCCAGATGGGGCACAGGTCCAGGTTTAGAGTGCATCTGATTGCTAATCTAACAAAAGTAATTCTTAAAGCCGTCCGGAGTTGGTTCGTCATAGTCATAACTGGTGTATAATTTCTTTAGGTAGAATCCATTTTTGATTACCGTCCAAATGGCCTTAGAACGATTATCGCTATTTTCTATAAAGTTTGAAAGAGTTATAGCTTTTTGTTGTTGAATTGCTTGATTGCATTTTAATTTGTATTATTTGTATATTTGGATGTATTCAATACTATTGCCATAATGTGTAATATATCCAACATTTTTTCAAAACATCTTTTCAAAGCATCAGGTACTACTTCTTCAAGAAATATGTCCATTCATTGTTCAGTGATACATGCAACTTCGATACCAATTAATGTACTATATGTTACCATCTTGTTCAGGTTTTCTGGACTTTGTGTATCTGGGCTTTTTTTAACAAACTTCCTGCCACATCTCGTTATCAGCTTCCTTGGGTACTGAGGAGATGCAATTACTTACTGCAGGCTGGTTACTATCTCTATCGCTTCGTGTTGTTAGTTGAAAGCATTTTTCAGTTGTGTTTAGCACCGTCTGTTATGTGGTAGATGGAACAATTTTTGCATCTAGATTTGTACTTATTTGAAGTATAGGAATCTGTAACCTATTTTTTGTATCTGATTTGTTTATATTTTCAGCATAGAATAACTTTGAATTATAATAATATCTTGGTGTTATCTTGAACAAAGGTTTGACTTGGACATCACACATTACTTGCAAAATCAAAAAAGCAACGATTGTACTAGCCTAGTGTCGAAGGACAAGTGGGAATAGTAGATAAAGTAATCTGAGGGCACTATGTGGATTTACACTACTGTAACAAATTGTTTTCAAAAAAAAGCTAAATTGTTGCGTCAAGTGCAACGACTGGTCTGCAAAACACTAACCATCTATACTGATGGATAAAAGAAAGCTGGAGATTCTGGGGTGGGAATTTTCTAGTACGATCTCCAGCTGCACCTTTCCACTTCGCTAGGGTCGTATTGCACAACGGCCCAAACAGAAATAAATGCTATAAACATAACAGCTAATGCGATTATAGATCCGAAAAAAGTCGGCCGAAACGTTGTGATCTGTACTGATAGCAGACAACCTATAATGGCGATTGGTAGGCACCGAGCCACATCACCGTTGATGAAATCCTGTCGGCAATCACTCGAGGAAGCAAACGTCAACAACAACGTCACGATAATGTAGCGTAAAGGACAGATTGGAATTAAGGGACATGAGCACATGGACAGACTGGCAAAATAGGCTACTAACAAGTAACCGATCTCCCCTGAACCGGTTGCACCACTAGTCGTTAATACAGTATTAAAGCTGATAAGCACCATCTCCCATCAGAGGCTTTTTGCGATAGATGGGATGAGACGCCAGCAGGTGCTTTTGCAAAGTAAACTCGGCTCTACTCTAACTGAAAGGGATTTGCTCAGTTTCTTGGAAAATCAGAAAGTGATTTGGGGCTCCTCGCCCACTCTTTGACCGGGTACTGTAGGCTAAGTAAGTAGATGTTCTACATGAAGCTGGGAAACACATCTCTCTGGTAGTGGGTATAAAATGGAAGACGAAACGGTGAGTCATATTGTTTGTGACTGTTCCAATCTCGCGTACCCAAGGGAATCCATTTTCGGGATACCATGGCCTCAAATTTCATATATAAGGAATATGTCCCATTGTTCCATATTAACGTCCACGAAAACAATGGGCTGCTTTTCTGACCCTTGAAGAAGCGGTTTTAGGGAAGTTTTTAATAATTTGGAATGATCTTTCATATCTTACAGAAAGACAATCATTATGTAGCAACGGTTTATCAACAGAACGATGGCGTATAGCGATTGGTCTCAAGAATGTAGAATAGTTTGTTAAGCTGCTTAACAGGAGTGGAGAAGTATCCATAGAATTGTGGGAATTTGAAAAGAATTCACCTAGGAGTCTTAAGGGTTGACTAAAAAGTAACTGAGCAGACAAACAACCTAAGTCTTCTTTTATTGTAGTTGAATCCAATCAGTTCTTAAAGTTCTATACAATCTTTTAATAATACCATTACTTTGAGGATGGTATGTTGAAGTGTGAATTTGGAACGGATAAAAAAAAATTAATTCTTTTAACAATTGGGATTCAACTTCAATTGGACCTTGATCATGCGTTATGGAATGTGAAATACCAAAACGTCAGAAATAATAAACATAAATTGTCTTAGTAATAATTGATGAAAGAGGAAAGTTTCTGCCCATCTAGTAAATCATTCTATTATTATTAAAATGATAAAATCAACATGGATATGTTCAAAATTACCTTTAGGAATATGAATCTTCATAATTGGAGATTTTGTATATCTTTGAATTTTTGAAATTTGTCATTTAATACACGATTTTGTCCAAAGAGATATATCAGAATTCATATAAAGCCAAAAGTAGCTGTATTGATAAATTTATTAGAAGCTCTTATACCTGGATGAGGAATAGAATGTAAATGATTGAAAATCGAATGACAAAATTTGTCTAGAATATGAATACGTTGATAGGAAGGGGAAGAAATTTCAAACCAAATTGGAGTATTAGAAAATGGAATTGTTTGATGTTTTAGACGAAATTATGAGTTGGCTAAAAGATCACGATGAGAAGTTGAATATTTCAATTGACTAGGGGAAAGTTTTTTGAGAAGAACAATTCCATTCCTCAGTTGCACAATTGCAGTTGCGAAATGTTGTTGATTGAGTGTTCTAATATCGTTCCAATGGCATAGTTGGAAGCGTGCTTAGGAATCAGTTTAGCAGATGATGATTTTCCTTTTTGAAAATTTTCTTGATATTCACTTGACCGGGTTTTTTGTTTAAGATTTTGAAGTAGTGTCGAAAAAGAGTGTAAAGGATTATATATTGATCATGCCACCATATAAGCTACCATATAAGCTTCTGGAATTGGAAAATCATTGATAACCGATATTCCCTTGTTTGAAGGAAGAATGCTGTTTGAAGAGATAGTGTGGTCCAAAAAAATTTAATTGTTGGTCAAAAATTGATCATACCGATAAATTTTTGTAAGTGTTTTAAAGCTTTTGGAATTGGAAAATTATTGATAACCGATATTCTCTCGCTTCTAGAAAGAATACCTTTTGAAGAGGTAGTGTGGTCTAAAAAAATTTAATTGTTGATCAAAAATTGATCATACCAATAAATCGTTGTAATTGTTTTAACGTTTTTGGAATCGGATAATCATTGATAACCGATATTCTCTCGTTTGAAGGATGAATACCTTTTGAAGAGATAGTGTGACCTAAAAAATTTCATAGTGAAACTCCAAATCCACATTTTGAAAGTTTAAGACTAATACTAAATTGGTCTAATCGATCGAATAACTCTGTAAGATGATCCAAATCTGCGTGCTCATCTTTACTCTCAACTAGTATATCATCAAGATATACGAAAATAAAATTCAAACCTTTAGTCACTTCGTTGATCCAAAAATATAAAAATTCAAAATGTCCAAAAGGTGTTGTAATTGCAATTTCATAAAGATCTTCTACTGCAATGGGAATTTGGTGATAAGCTCTAATCAAATCAATTTTGGAAAAGATGGAACATCCATGAATTTGTAAGTAAAAATCTTGTATATGGGCTAGGGGATACCTATCTGATATTTTAAGAACATTGGGTTGCCTGTAATCGCCACATAGATGCCAGTCTGTACAATCATTTCTAGTTACCATGTCAATGTGCTGAAGTAACAGATGATGAGGATGGGCGACAAATACCATATTCTACCAATTGTTCAAACTCTACTTTAGCAATTTTGTACTAGGAAAAGGTAAAATGAAAATATGCTAACCAAAATGGGATAAAAAGTCTGCTCCAATGATTCGATGATCGTTTCCAATGGTCGAGAAACATCTGCAATAGTAAAAAAAATGGAAACTCTTCTGAGATTTAAATTAACTTTCAATAATTTTTTTCCATGAGTTTTTCCATAAGGAATAGTCGATCCATTTGCTGCTATTAATCCATTACTGTTTGAAGTTGAAACAGTTAATCGCTTTTTATTTTGTTTTGAAGTAAATGATTTAAAATGAATTATTTTAAAATGTGTTATGGTAACAAGAAATGTTTTTGGTTGAAATGATGACCTAGAGATGACCCTGAGTCAATCATCATCTAGCAGGAGAACGATGTCTATTATAATGTTTATAATTTGCATATATTGAAGGATGTCAACTGAAATGTTGCGAAATTTTAATCTGATATTCCATTGACAATTGTTTTTCCGTAAGTTTCTGAATAATGTTTTGACAATTTTCGGAAAAATGTTTACCAAATCTGATGATATTGTTTGATTAATTGAAGTTAATGGTAAGGTAGCTTGAATTTCTGAGACTTTATGAGTTGAACCGTTAATGTTCTCCTTTCCTGAAGCTGTTAATGCTATTGTAATTATGGAAGGAAGGCGTCTTTTCTACAGTTACAACAAAAGGTGAAGGTGCTGATGGGTAAAATTCTCCCATCCTAATATTTTCTTAGTAATCCTACGCTGTAATATCTTTAATGGAATTCAGTGGGTGCCATATAGACCACCCCATGCCAGAATTCCATAACCTCTCCTCGATTCTACTAAACAATGATACAATTATTCGATTATTCAACTCAATGCTCGTACAAAGTAATAAGCATTAAGCTTAAATATTTGAATTTATGCAGTAAAATTCTCAATGTTATACTTTCGATATACTTTCAATGTAAACCGAGATAACGAAAACTATGCGTAGATTTGATGAATAAGAAATTTGTTGTCAAATTCATAGACAATTTATCGTAAACTAGTAGGCAATACTTTTCTCCAGGTTCATCGTAATATATAACTATATAAATAAAACCAATTGTCTGCATAGAACGATGAAATTATTTATTTGAGTTCGGTGCTACAGTACTGTTTCGGTAACATTCATGTGTACCGTCATCAGGCACGACTAAAAATCATTACATTACATTAAGCATCAGTAAAATCAAAATCAAAATATAAATACCGTCATAAACACTTCATCGAGAAGATTCTGGTAGAGTTGAGAAAAACATTGAAATTTATTTTCTAAGATGGCTGAATATTGTAAAATTCTTCAAAAAAACCCTATTGTTAAATTTAATTTTGAAATCACTAAAATGCCAATTCAAACCAAAAACTTCCTACAAAGGTAACAAATTTAGCAAAATAGTATTTAAAAACAAGATGGCGTTACCCACGTTTTCGTTCTGTGCAAAAATCCGTTTTCCTTTTATTTTCTTTTTTAACCAACAAGTTGCGAAAATGCGTAAAGACTGCGTGAAAAGAAACAGAGTCAGTAATGAATTATTGTGAATTTGGAATGAGTCATACCTTATCTATATTCTAAAAAATTTTTATTTTCAACAAAAAGGGTGTTTATTCTAGTGAGTCTTGAAGTTGACTGAGGCTGCCAACCTGTCTATTGCGCATGTTGGTCTGAGTCGAGTCGTGGGCGGGGAAATTAAAAAATTTTAGAAAGAACCTATTATCATTAAATTCTATATTATCATTAATTAAAAGATCTTTGTTATTTTTACGGATATGAAATTCTTCTAAAAGGTCCATTTTCTTGGATTTTGTTAGTGGTGCTATTAATTCAATATTTTCAATTTTGGATTCATGTCCATTGACCTCTAGGTGTTTTTTGAAGGCTGAGCTGCCTTTAGTAGTATGTTCCCTATACCTGATTTTGAGATTTCTTCCTGTCTGCCCGATATAAAATTTATCACAATTATCGCATGATAACTTGTAGACTCCACTTTTCTCCAAATTATTGAATTTATGTTTGTTATTAATTAATCTTTGTCCTATTTTATTATTGGATCTAAAAGCTGGTGTGATTTTATATTTAACAAAATTATTTTTAAAACCCTTTTGAAAATTTGGGTGAAACGGTAGAACAATAAACTTTTGTTTTGTTTTGTATCTAGGGTATATGATGTTATTAATATTGTTCTTGTGGATTTTATTAAAAATATGTTGAAGTTCAGAAATATTGTATTGATTGTTAATACCAATTTTTATTATTTTCATTAGTTCTTGTGTAAAAAAAACGTCATTAAGTGGTATGTTATTGAGCCTGTTAAACATAAATCTAAAAGCAGCCTCCTTGTGTGTTCGACAGTGACAGGAATGTTTTGGAATGATGGTGTCCGTATAGGTCTCTTTTCTATAGATATTGAAAAATAATGTTTTATTGTCAATGTTTTTATGAATTTCTAGATCTAAAAAATTTATTTTATTGTTAATTTCAATCTCATTTGTAAACTCTAATTTTGAGATATTGTTGAAGATATTATTCAAGGCAATCAAATTAGCATTATTTCCATTATATATTATTAGAATGTCATCAACATAACGTCCATAGAAGATGATATCTTTAGTGAATAAACTGTATTTGTTTGAGAAAAGCTTTTTTTCAAACCAATTGACATAAATGTCTGCCAGAACTCCTGAAATTGGAGATCCCATAGGGAGACCATCCTTCATATTATAAAATTTATTGTCAAACAGAAAAAAGTTTTGCTTACAAACATGTTGTAGTACCTTCAGAAAACCCTCAATTTCCAAGAAATCCAGATTTAATCTATCTTTTTTTCTTTGTAAAAACTCTTCAATAATCAAAATAGTGTCATTAACGGGTACGTTACTATATAAATTTTTTATGTCGAATGAAATGAGTTTAGTTTTTTTATTGATCTCTATGTTTTTAATTTTATTTATTAAATCTAGTGAATTATTTATACTGTACCTAAATTGACTTTTGAAATTTTGATATAAAAATTGTTGAATGTGCTTAGCTATCTTCTCTGAAGGAGTATTTTTATTACTTATAATTGGTCTTATGGTCTTTTGAGGTTTATGAAGTTTTATCAAACTCTTCAAAGTAGGAATCATGGGATTCATGATCAGAGAATTACCCGCATGTATGTTAAACTTTTTTAAATTGTTATCTTTAATGATTTTTTTCAATTTATTATTAAATACATGTGTAGGGTTGTTTTTAATTTCAAAGATATCATTTTCCGTAAAGAAATCTTTTGTTTTCTGTATATAATCCTCTTTATTTAGTATCACAAAACCCGCATTCTTGTCTCCTAGAGTGATAATTAAATTTTCTTTTTCAATCTTTGTTTGTAAATTTTTCAGATTACTTTTAATGAAATTGTAAAATTTATTATTTTTGTTTATATTAATATCACTAATTATATGAAAATTGTCGTTGAAAATGTTCTTTATGTACAGATTGTTATGTAATTGAGACTCTATATCAATGGCTAATCCTATAGAACTTATTGTAGATGGGATAGCAAATTTATGACCCAGGTTCAGAATGCAAATAATTACATAACAATCTGTACATAAAGAACATTTTCAACGACAATTTTCATATAATTAGTGATATTAATATAAACAAAAATAATAAATTTTACAATTTCATTAAAAGTAATCTGAAAAATTTACAAACAAAGATTGAAAAAGAAAATTTAATTATCACTCTAGGAGACAAGAATGCGGGTTTTGTGATACTAAATAAAGAGGATTATATACAGAAAACAAAAGATTTCTTTACGGAAAATGATATCTTTGAAATTAAAAACAACCCTACACATGTATTTAATAATAAATTGAAAAAAATCATTAAAGATAACAATTTAAAAAAGTTTAACATACATGCGGGTAATTCTCTGATCATGAATCCCATGATTCCTACTTTGAAGAGTTTGATAAAACTTCATAAACCTCAAAAGACCATAAGACCAATTATAAGTAATAAAAATACTCCTTCAGAGAAGATAGCTAAGCACATTCAACAATTTTTATATCAAAATTTCAAAAGTCAATTTAGGTACAGTATAAATAATTCACTAGATTTAATAAATAAAATTAAAAACATAGAGATCAATAAAAAAACTAAACTCATTTCATTCGACATAAAAAATTTATATAGTAACGTACCCGTTAATGACACTATTTTGATTATTGAAGAGTTTTTACAAAAAAAAAAAGATAGATTAAATCTGGATTTCTTGGAAATTGAGGGTTTTCTGAAGGTACTACAACATGTTTGTAAGCAAAACTTTTTTCTGTTTGACAATAAATTTTATAATATGAAGGATGGTCTCCCTATGGGATCTCCAATTTCAGGAGTTCTGGCAGACATTTATGTCAATTGGTTTGAAAAAAAGCTTTTCTCAAACAAATACAGTTTATTCACTAAAGATATCATCTTCTATGGACGTTATGTTGATGACATTCTAATAATATATAATGGAAATAATGCTAATTTGATTGCCTTGAATAATATCTTCAACAATATCTCAAAATTAGAGTTTACAAATGAGATTGAAATTAACAATAAAATAAATTTTTTAGATCTAGAAATTCATAAAAACATTGACAATAAAACATTATTTTTCAATATCTATAGAAAAGAGACCTATACGGACACCATCATTCCAAAACATTCCTGTCACTGTCGAACACACAAGGAGGCTGCTTTTAGATTTATGTTTAACAGGCTCAATAACATACCACTTAATGACGTTTTTTTTACACAAGAACTAATGAAAATAATAAAAATTGGTATTAACAATCAATACAATATTTCTGAACTTCAACATATTTTTAATAAAATCCACAAGAACAATATTAATAACATCATATACCCTAGATACAAAACAAAACAAAAGTTTATTGTTCTACCGTTTCACCCAAATTTTCAAAAGGGTTTTAAAAATAATTTTGTTAAATATAAAATCACACCAGCTTTTAGATCCAATAATAAAATAGGACAAAGATTAATTAATAACAAACATAAATTCAATAATTTGGAGAAAAGTGGAGTCTACAAGTTATCATGCGATAATTGTGATAAATTTTATATCGGGCAGACAGGAAGAAATCTCAAAATCAGGTATAGGGAACATACTACTAAAGGCAGCTCAGCCTTCAAAAAACACCTAGAGGTCAATGGACATGAATCCAAAATTGAAAATATTGAATTAATAGCACCACTAACAAAATCCAAGAAAATGGACCTTTTAGAAGAATTTCATATCCGTAAAAATAACAAAGATCTTTTAATTAATGATAATATAGAATTTAATGATAATAGGTTCTTTCTAAAATTTTTTAATTTCCCCGCCCACGACTCGACTCAGACCAACATGCGCAATAGACAGGTTGGCAGCCTCAGTCAACTTCAAGACTCACTAGAATAAACACCCTTTTTGTTGAAAATAAAAATTTTTTAGAATATAGATAAGGTATGACTCATTCCAAATTCACAATAATTCATTACTGACTCTGTTTCTTTTCACGCAGTCTTTACGCATTTTCGCAACTTGTTGGTTAAAAAAGAAAATAAAAGGAAAACGGATTTTTGCACAGAACGAAAACGTGGGTAACGCCATCTTGTTTTTAAATACTATTTTGCTAAATTTGTTACCTTTGTAGGAAGTTTTTGGTTTGAATTGGCATTTTAGTGATTTCAAAATTAAATTTAACAATAGGGTTTTTTTGAAGAATTTTACAATATTCAGCCATCTTAGAAAATAAATTTCAATGTTTTTCTCAACTCTACCAGAATCTTCTCGATGAAGTGTTTATGACGGTATTTATATTTTGATTTTGATTTTACTGATGCTTAATGTAATGTAATGATTTTTAGTCGTGCCTGATGACGGTACACATGAATGTTACCGAAACAGTACTGTAGCACCGAACTCAAATAAATAATTTCATCGTTCTATGCAGACAATTGGTTTTATTTATATCGTAAACTAGTAATTGATTACCATAGGTGAAGAATGGCATAAAAATGTTTTGCCCATATTCGATGTTAAATGGTTAGAGAAACCCAATCAAATATTATGACTACGTCAGTCTGTGCTTTAGTCATTCACCCCACTTTTTACAATAACAGTCTTATCAACAAAGCTTATAGAAGATTACAGATACGGTTAAGATACCAAATCCTTTATAAAATGACATTTACATTCAAATAGCTGATATCGATTGCTGTTTAGCTTAAATTAAAAAAGCAAATTGATGAAAAATATGCCAGTAATTAATGTCTTTTCTGTTGGTGTCATCAAATCACCCTTAATAGCTCAACACATTAGTAACAGTGGTTGATTTTATGCAACGCATATAACTTTACAAAACGAAATTACAAATTGTTCTAGTTCTATGTGTGTAAAGGGGGAGATTGTTGCTGCTTGAGGTCGGGGAATATGTTTGGAAATGTTCGACAATGACCAGGTTCGCGCTAGGTGTATAATGTAGCTTCACAGAAACTGTATTTGCGGTTTGTGCGTGGAAGCGTTAAAAGCGCGCCAGTTCGATTCAATTCAGAACTTAATACGTGTGATATAACGAAACGTTGCTTTAAATGATGATATTTCGAGCGGTAAAATGAATTCGAGGGGGGAAGATTGCCGCTGTGGTATTTAATTAGGCAGCCACTTAATAAACGGCGGTTCAGGTCCAGCTTAAGGTTGAGCACTTGAAATTTTGTTCCCCCCATCGCCGGCACGCGGTAACTATTCTGAAATTAAATATTTGCCGGCATTCTTCAGTTTGGCGGATTGCGTCCTTCGGATATAATTTTGTTTACTTATTTTCTAACTTCCCATTAAATCGAGAATCGTACGAGCGAATGTTTGTATTTCATTTCATTTACTCTCTCTCTTAAATAAGAACTTGGTTAAATAATTAAATATTCTATTTAATGTGCTTTTTTCGGTTCCTCGAAGAATTAATTAAAAACACGCAGCGAAGCTTTTATCTCGGGGATGCGGGCCCCCCGTAAAATTTTTATTGTTTTATTAAATTTCGCAAATCGCAAAAATCGGGGGCGTAAAAATTAATTCCCGCGGGAGAGAACGGAATCAGGGGGGAAACGGGGTCCTTATTGAGAGGGCCTTAGTGTGAATGCCTGGGCTTCCGCTCCCCTCAACTCCCCTTGGTAAAAGGGGCGCTTCAATGGAGCTTTTTAATTACGTCTGAAGACTGACCGAAACGCGAAGCCCCAATATGTTCGCGTCCCTTTCATATGGAACCCGAGTTTCCATGACGAGATTCGCAAAGTCGATAATTGTTGCTTTATGTGTAGTATAAACGCGTACTTTTTTCACTTTTTTTCCCTTTATAATATTCTGAAATCAGAAAAACCTTTACCACTTCTATACACGTGGGCGAGTTCACTTCAAAGCGAAAACTCAAGAAATATCCCCTGAAGGAGGGCGACACTTCAAGCCGTCACTAACAGGTCGCTAGAAACGGGACAAAAGCTCTCCCCGCGGAAGAATTGAATTTCGGCGAAAAAGATTTTCTCTACCTTTCTGCTATCAAGGTTAACCTAATTCGTATCTGCCACTTTGGATGATTATACTATATAAATTAAAGCTAAAAAAAAGTTTTCTTTAAGATAATGTGATAAAAGAGGGATGCAATTTTAACTTTTCAAGCGAATTAATATTGAAATTTTAAAAAATCACTCTAAATGTGTTTAAAAAGATTTAAAAATCATTTATCTAATGCCGCTAAGAAATGTTGGGATTTACATGTAATTTGGACGTTTTGCAATGTCATGTTTTACACCACTGTCGTTTCCTTACATCACTAGTGGTGTAATGAAATATTACCTAATTGAAAATTGATCTGTTTTGGAGGCTATGGACATTTATAGCAACGCCTAAGTAAATTCATTCAATTCAAATTCATTTGACACATAAGCCTTGTGTTAGATATGAATTCATTTGATGAATTCGATTAAATGTTAAAAATAATTAATGACCTTGAAGTCATCAAAATCTGTCTAAACTATTTCCCAATCGTTTATAATTGTCTAAAATCATCAATAATAAATAATTCTCTACAATCATAAAAAAATTGGTTACAATTATCCACAAATTAACCATTTAGGCGTTTTATTTTTGCAACATTTGCTTAAGTAGTTAAAATCATTCAACGTTATTTACATTAATCTTGATGCCTGTGAAATTTCAATGAAGTTTCTTGAATTTGATTGTGGTCCAATAAAGTTCTCAGGTCAATTTTAGGTCAAATATTAAACTTTCATCAAATTTTATAAATTCGAATTTGCTTTAATCGAAGTTTCTCCTGTTGATTCTAAAGCTTTTTTTTAATTTGTTGATATATAATACATGTTTGTAAAAACATGAAGTTTCGTTGAAGTTTTTGTTGGATTGGATTCAAGGTATTAATGAAAAATCAATATTCCATTGAAGTTCGTTTATGCATTAATGTATTCCTTAAGATGTTATGATTTGTTGAAGTTTTTTGAGTTTGGTTGTATTCCAATGAAGTTTTTTTAAAGATAAGACTAAATTTTCAAGTCAAATATTAAACTTTGCTCAAATTTTATAAATTTCGTTATCTTTCGTGGAAGTTGCTCATTTTCATTCTAAAAATTCCAAGAATTGATGAAGTTAGTTATTTGATATACTAGTTTTTTATTGAAAATATTATTTTGAATTTCATAATACATTTTTATTAAAATATGAAGTTTCGATAAAGTTTTAGTTGGATCGGATTCAAGCTAATAATGACAAATTAATGTTGCAATGAAGTTCGTTTATTGCATTCAAATTTTCATTAAAATGTTATGATGTGATGAAGTTTCTTGAATTTGGTTGTGTTCCAATGAAGTTTTTTGAGTTAAGCTTAAAGTTTCAACTCAAATATTATACTTTAATCAAATTTCGTTATCTTTCATCGATATTGCTGTCACCTCTATTCTAAAGATATTTTTCTAATTCCAAGAATTGATAAAGTTCTTTCGATTTAGTTCGAGTACGATGAAGCTTTTTTGAGTTAATATTAAATCTTCAGACTAAATGTTACAATTTTGTTGAAATTGTATGAATTGTCTTTATTTTTGTTGAAGCTTCTCATCTTAATAGAAACATTGCAGTTAGAATTTGAGAATTTAATAAAGTTGCTTCAATTTAAGCGGAGTTTTCGATGAAATTCTTTGTTGAAACAATTTTTTTTATCTAAAATGATGTTACATTGAATTTCATAATACATTTCTATTGAAAGATGAAGTTTCGATGAAGTTTATGTTAAATAGAATTTAAGGTTTTTCTAATGTTGTTGTCTATAACCTTATCTACAATCTAAAGTACGTTTAAAATTATCAAAAACTGTCTAAAATTATCAGAACCTGTCTAAAATATGTCTAATTAGAATATCATCGGAAAATTGTTTAAAATATATCTAAAATAATTAACAACTGTTTAAAATATGCCTCTATTAGCCAATAATTGTGTAAAAATGACAAAAATATGTCCCTAATCGTCTAAGCTTTTCTAAAGTTGTTTAAAATAATCAAAAAATGTATGAAAAAGTCAAGATTTATTCAAAATATGTTTCTAATAACCTACAATTACCTAATGTTGTCTAAAATCATACACAAGTTATTTAAAATCACCGAAAGTTTTTCGAAAATATATCTATAATAGCTAAAATTGTCAAAACATGTCTAAAATCATTAAAAACTGTCAAAAATATATCTCTAATCGCCTAAATTACATTTGTACTCAAATCGCCAAGGTCCCTTGTGGGCGAGGCATTACAACCTTTAAATTGTCGATTTCATGTTGAAACAACAATCTCTAGCGCCTCGCCCGAAAGCAACCTCGACGATTTGAGGCGATATCGTTCATTACTTGTCTTGGTTCAGATACTAAATCTTTGTAAGATTATATAAATCGTCGAGGTCGTTTGTGGACGAAGCGCTACAACCTTTGAATTGTCGTTTTAATGATAACACATCAATTCTAGCACATCGCCCGCAAGCGACCTCGGCGATTTGAGGCGATATCGTTCAAGGCGATTTCGTTTTTTAAATCGCCGAAGATGGATAATAAGAATAGGTAGAAGAATAGATAATAACGTTACGTTACACAAAGTTTTTTGACAGTACGACTTCCGCCTTTTTGGGTCTCTAAACCTAAGATTTGGTTTACTCAAGTAGAAGCAAAATTTGCAATTTTGAATGTATATAACGACGAAATCTAAATACAATCTGGAGATTTCCATTCTACCATTACAAATAATTTCCACCGTTATTGATGTAATTAATCCAGATACAAATTTATACCCCCTTCTTAAGAAAACTTTGATTGAAAGACCTTCAAGGACTGAAAAGAAACCTCAGGTTGATCTTCTGTCAGATTCGGAGATGGGAAACCACAAACAATCTGAATTCCTGGTACGATGGATACTGTAGGTAGCTCTCAAATTGTAAGTCAAGATTTACTATTAAAACTTTGGAAGAGGAGAATTTCACACACAATTTCTGTAACCTTCTTGGCTTCTGGCAGGACTAATCCAATTGAGTTATTGGTAGATAAGATTTAGGTTTTTGTGAATACTGGTACTTATCCGACATTGAAAATTTCTGAATTTACACCTTCCCATAATTCACATTTAATGCATAGTATATGCACGCAATGCTTAATTTTTACGAGCATACAAATTAATATGTACAGAAACTAATTTGCAGGACGTACCCGCGTGAGTCGGAAAGCTTGAAGAATTTAAATGGAGCAGTGTATGATGGAGCTGGTGGAAAGAATTTTTGATTCGATAAACAATTATGGGTGATGTGCTTGGAACTAAGACAATTTCTGCATAAACCATGCTTACTAACCAAATTCAAACGATCTGGAACTGATTTTGACAAAAAATGTGTACATCAATAAATCAGGCGAGGTTTTTTACATAACAAACATTTAATTCCAGAAAATGTGGATGGATGAGAAATTTTTTTTAATGAAACTAATTTCTGTTTGTTAATTTTTGATCGTTTGACAGGAATAGTTTCTGTTTTAGTTAATGAAATGGCTTCCAACGCTTCTGCCAATTTCCCAAGAATTCCATAAGTTAGAGATAATTAGGAATATCAACTGCGGTATGTTCAGATTCAAAAGAGGTTTTTGTGGTGATGTCTAATTTTTGGAGAAGAATGTTAAATAATAAATCAACACCACTGATATACTGGGAACGCTAAATTTCGAAAACCTTCAACTTTTTCGTAGAACATATCAATGAGAAATCGGAAACCCTTTGCAAAATCTTCCTTTAACGATTTTAAATTGGTGAGTTTGTTGAAATATAACGTCGAAATGGTACACTGATGATCTTGTTTTCAAGATATAGCTTTGATAGAAAAATAAGAAGTATCAGCTTCTAAAGAGGATCTAAGGACACTCTCAAGCTTCCTGACCGGCCATAATCGGCTCAAATACCATCTTTTCTCAATTTTCAAATTTCCACATGGTTACCTTTGGGGTTATTGATTCTTCCTTCCTCATTTAGGTAAATTAAGAATCAACACGTTCAATCCTTCAATCACTTTCTTAGAAATTCAACAATCTTTTTACATAACAAACATTTAATTCCAGAAAATGTGGATGGATGAGACATTTTTTTTTAATGAAATTAATTTCTGTTTGTTAATTTTTGATCATTTGACAGGAATAGTTTCTGTTTTAGTTAATGAAATGGCTTCCAACGCTTCTGCCATTTTTCCCAAGAAGGCGATAAGTTAGAGATAATTAGGAATATCCACTGCGATATGTTCAGATTCAAAAGAGGTTTTTGTGGTGATGTCTAATTTTTAGAGAAGAATGTTAAATAATAAATAAACACCACTGATATACTGGGAACGCATAATTTCGAAAACCTTCAACATTTTCGTGGAACATGTCAATGAGAAATCGGAATCCCTTTGCAAAATCTTCCTTTAACGGTTTTAAATTGGTGAGTTTGTTGAAATATAACGTCGAGGTGGAACACTGAATACCTTGTTTGCAAGATATAGCTTTGATAGAAAAATAAGAAGTATCAGCTTCCTTGGGGATCTTGGGTCTTAACACGCTAATGGGGGGCTGCTAAAAGAACAAGTCCGGCTCGCTTTAAAATCATTTTTTTTTAGTTTTTAGAATCAACAGGGATTGCCTAAACATATGGTCTTCCTATGTTAAAAGCTATTGGTGATTTCATTTCACCTTGTCAAACTTTGTTACAAATTATAACATTACAGGACACATCTATAACATCAATTCAAGACAAATTAAATAACTTACATGTTGAAGATATAAATTCTTTTCAAAGTCAGTGTTGTTCACATTGTCGTTACAATGATAATTCATCATTTCTTTCCTGCAATCGTACTGCTTCTGGAACTGTTCAAATGAATGCAAATTCCATAATAGATACCATATCTATTATCAAAGCTTATAATTGTAAAGGTATTTGATGTAAATTTCATAATTTAATCAAAAATATATAAATTAGATCCAATACCAATCCAAAAAACTAACCGAAGTTTCAATAGAAAAATTTTTAGACTTTTTTTTTAATTTTTAATTTTTAGCTGAGCATTTTTGATTGAAATTTCGGTCAGTCCATATAAATTTTATCCTCTAAATCAAAACGACTCACAGTCCATACTTACTGCAGCTAGTGGCTCTGTTATTGATACTTATGGTAAAAAAATACTGATCGCCTCTTTAAATTTACGAAGAAACTTCCCTCTCTCCTTTGTTGCAAATGTTACAAAACCAATTATCGGAGCTGATTTTCTCAATAAATTCATTACCTCATTTACAAGATTTCAATTTAAATCTGCATGTATGTACAATTTTTTCAAAAATTGATCGTGTACCGGTGTATCATCAGATACCAGTAAGAGAATAAGATATCTACGAAACCGTTATCACTACTCCTTTTGGTGTCTATGAATTAACGAGAAAGCTATTTGGTTTTAAAAGATCAGCTCAAACATTTCACCGATTTATTAATGAAATAACTTCCGGATTAAATTTCATTTTTGTCTCCTTGCATGATATTCTTATTGCCAGTAGATTTCTTAATCCATCATATATGTTCCAACTAAATCCGAAATTGAAGCAATAAATAACTTTCCACAACCTCGAAATCTTTAAGAACTCCAGAGATTCCTTGGATTGATCAATTTCTATCATAGACGTTAATTTTTCTGAAATTCTTAGTTCCTTACCACTCTTTGCAAAAGTAATCAAAAAACATTAGCATGTGGACAGATGAGCATGCTAACTCTAAGATTTATTATCTAAATCTCTATATATTTCGCATCCCAATGCTTCAGCCAATTTGGTGTTAACAATGGATGCCTCTAATATAGGTATGGGTGCAGTTCTGTCCTAAACAGATTTTTGCGAATCTTGTATATAAGGAGGTCATCCTTAAAGGGTTAAACCTATTTTGCAAGATCCTCAATCTGAGGTAATTCTTTGTCAAGCAAAATCAATAATTACTGCTTTCAAAACAGAGTTTAAGTACTTAGCAGTATTAGATAGCAAATTAAGCTAAAACTCCCACTTAGACAAGGTGAGGAAAAAGGTCATCACGAATGACTCATTGGGGCTACGCAGCAATAGTGAGACTTGATTTGGTGAAAAGAGGCAGCAAAAACGTCCTTCATTGGACCCTAACCCAACAAAATGAAAGAGATTTTATGCCTCAGCAAAGAGGATCTAAGGACACTCTCAAGCTTCCTGACCGACCATAATCGGCTCAAATACCATCTTTTCTCAATTTTCCCACTCCCACATGGTTACCTTTGGGGTTATTGATTCTTCCTTCCTCATTTAGATGAATTAAGAATCAACACGTTCAATCCTTCAATCACTTTCGTAGAAATTCAACAATCTCTTTAAATTAAAATTAAGTGCTATTTTAACCTGTTTAATCTTAGTACACTCGTTTAGATCATTTTTTTGCTAACTTCGATTAAAAAGAGATCAACTCCACTTCCTTGCTTTAGAAGTTAATATGTTATCGTCATGCTACTTCTTGAGACTGGGCAAGGGACTACTCAACTTGCGAGAGAACCTCTTTCGCTTTTATCTTCTTCTTACCATCCTCTCTGAGACTTATTAAAGAAATGCATGTCGGTTTTATGATTACTAAAAGAATGAGTAGGTGTATAGGAATAATTGACAATTCTGCCTAGTTGTTGCACATATCTTTAGAGATCATGATCTTGCGTAAAGGACAACCCCAACAGCAATACCATTTAATCTGGCTGATCCATTCTTATAAAATTTGAGTGAACTTAAAAAGTTGATAAAACTCGTTACATTACTGAGTCCTTAGCTTTAAAATTACTCAGTACAAAGTAAATAATATGTGATTGTGATCATATTGTAGCTATAATTTTTGGTACTATGAAGCCAAAATAGCCGCAAACGACCTCGGCTTATTTTACTGAAAGCTGACATTTTCTGGTTCTATCTTATCCCAGATACTTTGCTTCATGATGAAATAAAAGCAAAACCTCAAATTATTTAACTAAAAAATCTACTTTCTGGTTTTCATTTAGCTCAGGTTCATTTACTTTGAGACATAACAACGATCTTATTAGTTTTGTTGTAAGATGATATCAATCCAGACTCTCAAAAATCTAAAATTGATTATAAACGACCCTTAACTACATTTGGAGTCATCACATATTGAATGTACATACCATTAGAAAATCAATGGTCATTTAACCCAAGATAGGAAGGTTTAAGCATCGTTGCGCTGTGACAATCGGATCTATAGCACTATCAAACCGGAAACGAGCAAAGCAATCGCCGTTGCGTTCCCGTTAAAGTGGTAATCCGAATTCCTTTTTGCTTGATCGGACTCCCGTACAATTAGGAAGGATATTGGAGGCCGTTTCCCCCATCCCACCCGATAGTTCGAAAATTACGCGAAATCGAGCCGGACCATCGGAGTATTTGACGCGCTATTGATTCATTGTTATTGGTGCTACCTTCCAATTTGGCGTGTGCGACGCCGCATTTGAGCTAATTTGCATATCCGCCGGCTAATTAATTATGCAAATTCGATATTAATATACCAGAATTAACCCGGATATATATTCACTGTATCATAAATTATTCAAAAATTTTCTAGTAATTGATCTCTTCCTTTCGATGTCATCAAATCAATTTTAATAGCACAAAGAATTAGTACCAGACGATTATTCAATATCATTGTTTTCAATATCAAAAACTTTTTCATACTTCCATAGCTTCTATTTATATCAAAAACTAGCTCGCAGTCTTTTTTTATATGCAATTATTGAAATTTGGAAGTGATCAGTATATACTAGCGGCTTGATCTGGGTAGTGACTAAGGTTATTATGTCTTAAGTTTTCAATGTTTGGAGACCCTTGATTTAGACGACTCTGAGATGAGCTTTGACCTAAGGAAAATAAAAGTTTAAATTTGTCAGAAAAAACTTTTCTTAAGTTAAGACTGGAAGCCATAAAATAATTTATAAAGGTGTATTAAAATAAAAGAGCTTAAAGAAGCACTCATATTTTATTTCAAGAAATTCAAATTGGATTGAGCTCTAACTTCATATATCCCTCATATTAAATGGTATAAAGTTAGAGTTCAACCTAACCCAATTTAACCAAACCAAGCTCAACCAACCTAAGCCAAACCATAATATTCCTCATATTGAATAATAAGAAGTTGCAGTTTTTATTACCGAGAGAAAATCTGCTAACAAAAGCTTAATCCAACTACACCTAATCTAATCTAATGAATCTTTTAAGTTTTTCGGAAATATCGCACAATTTTTTCTTCTATAGTTTGATTGGGTTGAGCTCCAACTTCATATCATTCAATATGAGGAATAGTATGTAAGTTTTCTTCAACGGTTGAGTTGGATTAAGCTCCAACTTCAAATTATTAAGTATGAGGGCTGGTATGAAGTTAAGCTTCAACTTCCTACCATCCCTAAAATAACAAAAATCGAATCCAACACAAGAAACCTTCTAAGTTCAATTATGAAAGATGTCCTTCTTAGTTATGCATCAATCAAATATGAAAGATGATTTTGGGATTGATTTCTTTCTTTCAGGGTTGAATATTATTGATGTTGTCTATGGTGGGGTTGGGCTGAGCTCCAATTCAATATGAGGCGTGATATGAAGTTAAAGGTCAACCCAACTCAATCATAGAATAACAAAATCAACCCCAAAACAACAAATCTTCTAAGTTCAATACATCATGAGAGATCAACTTCTAAGTTGTATCAAGAAGCGGATAATGTTTGAGAATGAATCCTTAAAAGTAAAATATTACACTATCATTATTTTTCCATACTACTTTGTTCAGTGAAAATGTTTTTATTTTTTTACTCTTTAAGAGGAGCAAGTAAATCCCAATTCAAAATATTAAACTCGATTTTATACCGATATTATAAGAAAAATGCAAAAATATAATGTACAAGCCGGTTTATAAATAAAATAAATAAATCTTTGACAAAAGTTGAAAACAATAAAGAAAGTGTACCAAGAAAATGTATTTACATAACATTGTATTGAAAATACAATGTTATGTTACTACAGAAACAATCATTTAATGGCTATTGACCGTGAGCTCGTTAGGCCCTAGTCGTTTCACCTCAATATACCATTCCATAAAAATGTTCATTCATAAAAGCACGTTTAACAATATTTCCAGGGCTTATTTGTGTGTTAAGCCATGTGGTTAGATTCCTATCGCATTCAATCCAATTTTCCAGAATTCCTCTTTCAAGTATGGCAACATTTTCAATGCAGATATTGTGTAAAACGCAAATGCGTTTTAACCGCATTTCCATCGTTAATAGGCAAGGAAATCCCCATTTTTAAATTTCAAACGCACAATGTTTAAACTATTACTTTTGATACACGTTACTACCGCTAATCACACTCACCGAGTTAATGTAGGTGCTTGTTGCATGCGATATAGATATCGGTCCGATATCAGCTATCGGCCCGTTCAGACACCCAATTAACGAATATCGCTCGAGTTATCGATCAATAGCACAATGTCGGTTCGATATTGACATGTAAATACCTACGAGAAACCGGCCATCAGTGTTTGAGCAGTATTAACCGCATAATTAAACTGCTTGTATCTTACTTTTAAAGTAAAAAAGCTTTGGTCAAATAATTTAAGCGGGAAGACATAAGCTTTAAAAACAGGTATTACACATTATTCCATTTTGTTAATCAAATCTAAAAACTTGTGAAATCACAAAACAACTAATTTGTTTAGTGTTTAGCCGTTTGGTTAACACATATTTTTAATTAAATTAGGACTACCAGTCTTTGACCGGCTTTATTTTAACGCTATTGAAACGCTATTTTTTGTAAAACCACGCGAAAAATTACGCTTTTTAGAACCATGCGAATGGGCCGGCAGTTTGTGCGAAATTAAACAACCACAACTGAAGGATGGTATCGTGGACTTTGTGCTTGGTATAAGGTGGAAAAGAGATTGGTGGCTATTGATTACTCGATTTGTATTTTCTTAGATATTCCTTGGTTCTTTATGTTTCACACTTTTTTACAAGAATGGTGAAACACTGACTGACGGTCAATTACTGGCCTTTTACCCTACGTACCATTTAATATAAGGGATGTATTAAGTTGAAGCTTTACCAAATCTAATCATAGAAAAACAAAATCAACTCCAAAACAACACCTTCTAAGTTCAATTCAACATGAGAGACAGTATCAAGTTGGATTGAGTTGAGCTCCAACTTCATACCATTCAATATAAGGGATGGTATGAAGTTGAAGCTCAACCCAACCCAATTATAAAAAAGCAAAATCAACCCCAAACCAGCATCTTCTACGTTCAATGCAACATGAGAGATGCTACCAGATTGTTTCAAAATCACATACTGCACAGTTTGTTGTTGATAGTTTCTTTGAAGATTCAAAATCGTCATCACTAGAACTTTATATTCGCGATTTTATTTTTGAATTATCTAGTTTATCAGATAGGTTTAAATTTGTTTGATAAATTCTATGAATTGAAAGTATTTTGTATTGTGTGTGATGCATCTACCAGGGCTTACATAAAATATATAAAAACTCATACTGGATACTCTTATTATGAGAGATGTAATGGACTTGGCGAATAGATACATAAAGGAAGGTTTTTGAAAGGAAGTTTGTTTCCAAAACGAACGTATAATTCATTCTGTTTGCAAACCATGTCGGAATATCATCTATACTTGATCTTCCATTCGATTTAATTTCAACATTTCCAACTGATTGTATACATAATAGTTGCTCTTTATTGGGCTGTTTATCAAACGTTATTAATACGTTATAAATCACGTTCCAGCATCGTCAAAATATGACGTTAATAGTTCCATATTACATAAATTGACATTTTATATCACGACAAACTGACGTAATATGAACAAGAATTTGCTGCATGGGTAGTTTTGGCTACTTTTTCTATATGCGCATGTAAAGGAAAGGCCAAGTGGAACATCCGTTTCTAGAGTTGGCGTTGGGCTTATCGCACCAGAGACTGCCAATCTTGTTGAATTCTTAAAATTTTGCTGATAACCGAAGCATAAAAATTTCGTATACCAGACGATCGCTCCATATGTAATCATAGCTGTAACCATAGTCACATAGAGCAAGTACAACCTTTCAGGGGTAAGACCCCAAGTTTTACTACCCAAGCTTTGTATAAAACTCCCATACGTTCATTCCATGAGAAGGATTTATTTTAAGGCTTCCTTTGAAAAAGGAATTTCTTCATTTTGGATAATAGGGTAGATTAATCTGATGAAAGGTACAATGGTTATTTTTTACGGGTTTGTCGAGATCATCTACCTTACACCAAGCGCAAAAGGTATCTAGGGTATGATAGGGTCGGAGGACTTTGGATATCTTCAACAAATATGTTCATAACCACATCAGAGAAATCAAAAAATAGTTAGTAGAGTACATGTACCGAGTGTCCTCTCAGGTGTATCTGAATTATACTATAAGTAAGTATAAATAAGTATTTGAGTTGCAAATATTTGTTCTCGAACATATAGACATAGAGATAGTAAACATCAATATGCAATGCTTAAAAAATAAATCAAAAATATCACTGGATGACGAAAGAAGAAATAAAAACTTTAAGCTTTCCAGGTTATTATGTTAGATCTTGCAACTGTAGAAAAGTTTTTTCAATATTCTTCTGAGTCAATTGATTTAGACCAAAGTATCATTAAAGAGAAAAACATTGAATTTTCCGCAGTTAAAGTACCAGTATTGAATTCTTTTTTCTTAGTCGTGTATCACTCTCCAGATGGATATTAGAGAATTTTTGGGAATAATAGAAAAAAGTATACATTTCGTAATAGGAAAACTAAATTTAAAAGATATATGGGTATATGGGTAAGGAGGAGTTGTTGGCTATTATGTTAGAGTACGAACTTAAATCTCTTTTTAATCAACCATCAAAGTAAACGGCAGCAGATGTGTAGATAACATCTTCATAAACAAATTCTCAACAATCGCAATGGAAGGGACATTAAACTGGCATTTGGGTGATCATCTGGCCCAAGTAGCAACCATAGTTCTTGAGCATAAAGAAACAACCAAGAAAAGAATTATAACAAGACCGATAAATAAGGCAGCAGTAGAAAAGTTCAAAAATATATTAAAAAGGAGTGATTATACAAGAAACTAAAAAGAATGAAGAATAATCTGAATGCAACATTCATTGTAGCAGAAGTTACTTATAGTTGGAACAAAACCAGAAACTTACATAGAGTATATAAAAAATTCAAAAAACAAGATAGCTGCTGCATGGAATGTTGTGAACAAATTGTGGCTATACAACTAAAAAAAATTGAAGAGGAAGATATTGAAGCGATAATAAAGAACGTGAATAAGAAAAATACTAAGGATGTATATGGAATGACAACAAAATACTATACTCCAGAATATAGAACCCATAATAAGGGTTATAGGTATAGTGTAATGTATTAAATAAGTGCCTAAGAATCGGTGTTTTCTAAAATGAATTGAAGTATATAAGGGTAACTCCAATTCATATACGGGGGACGTGAATAATAAATGTTATTACAGACCGATTGCAATAATACCAATAATACCCAAAGTTTTTGAAATTGCATTAGAAAACAGGATCATGGATCACGTAAAAGACAATAAACTGATAACATAATATCAACATGCATACCAAAAAGAATTCTATTTTATACATAAAATACTCTGATACCGATAATAGACGTGTTCCCGGGAGTTCCTGATGATGATCTAATAGAGATCGAAACCGGTTGAACGAAAATAGTTTTATATACCAATCTTTAAATAAAGTAACAAAAAGGCAACAAACGTTTTAAACATCAGTACTGCTTAGTGTAATCCCCAAAGTATAACAACTGGTTTTGATACGTAAAATTATACATAAGTAGTTTTCTGAGATGTGAGCAAAGATAGAAGACTCAGTGAACCATGGATTTCTTTTGAAAGAAATAGAAAAATATTGCTTCATATCTTCAGGATAGACAACAAAAGATACACTGGAATGGAACAATTTCTGAATGGAGAACAGTAAAAACAGGAGTACCACAAGGCTTCGTGCTCGGACCAGTTTTATTTACCGATTTACCAAAAATATAAAGGCAGACTCAAGACCTAAAAGAAAAAACAAATATAACACCAAATGTTAAAAATTGGTTCGAAGCAAATAATCTGCAACTGAACAGAGAAAAAACACAGATACTTATCTTCTTCAAAAAGCAGAAGCAGGAGGTCCGAAATAATACTACAAGGTTTCTGGGAGTTACAGTATCGGAAAGTCTATCGTGGAGGGACCATATAAAACAATTATAAGCAAAATTGGCAACGGCACTGTATTGTTTAAGAATGTTACTTTCATTGTATGGCGATATACGGCATACTTACCTGGGGAGCATCTAGTGAAACGGGTAAAATTTTTAAAATGCAAAAAAAGCAATTAGATTACTCAAAAAATTGGGTCACAAAGAAAGTTGGAGAAAAGCATTGGAAAGAAATACAGACTCTCACAACTACAGTACACGACGTGGAAACAATTTACTGGTACCCTTTCATAGAATATAGAAGTCACAAAATACTTTCAAATATATTTCAATTAAATTATATAATGCTCTACTATCAAGAACAAAGCAATTAGATGAGCAGAAGTGAAGAATCACCTAATAGAGAGCGAAATGTATTCAATTCAAGAATACTATGAAGGTAAAATGTCTGGAATAACCTAACGCAGGGACAGGAAGAGAAACTTGAACTTAATTTCATTTATTTCTTTTCTAGTTTTGTTTTCTTTTGTTTTGGCGAATCGAATGTACCATGTTTTGTTAATTTTAGAGCGGTTTTTTTGAATCACACTGTATTGATTGAAGTGTCCATGTTCTATAGTCAATGGTCATTATTTAAAATTTCATTGTACCATTATTTAGTAGAGTTAAGGTTAAACTTCTTAAAGCCATGAGAGATACCACAGCGAAGAATTATTAAGAGGATACTAGAAAAGAAGAACTTATACCACTTATACAACCAACTTATATAAAAATAGACATCTGCTCGGGAATATGAGCCACACAAGCTTGCTAAGAAAATAAGTTCTCAGATTTACTGCTCAACATTTTTAGCAGACTCTTATCTGAAATAATAAGTTAGCTTTGTTATAATACTTTTTGGCAAATCATTAATGAGAAAAAGTAACAGTGATAAGACCAAACCCTAGGAATGCTTCAGTCATCCAAACTGATTTTTGATCTCCCCTTTCAAATATGATTGGTCTATAGTGATTACATATGCCTTTGACTCCTTTCTTATATATGGATTAACTTTACTAACTTGAGCTCTGCCGGAAAAACTCCTTCCTCTATACATTTATTTATGAACAAATGATAAGGGATTTATTTATGTTTACTGATAACTGTTTTAACCTCATTTATTTGCTTTCTGAGCAGTTCGATTTAGATTCTTTATTGTATTTATGACGTATAGCTCCATAGATTTTAGCTTAAGTTAATTGATCTTGCAGGAAATTTTAACAGCTTTCTAATGTTATGGTGATGACGTAGGGTTTTGCTCGGAAGCGACCTTGGCTTTAGTAAATTAAACATGCTGGGAAACAGGACATTTCCAGTAAGTTTAACCCAACACAACCCAACTATAAAAGAATTTTAGATTTGATTTTATGTTATATGAGGGATTGCATGATGTTGAAGATTAACACAACTGTTTGGGTTACGTTTCAACTCAATCATAGAAGAAAACTTTCATACCATCCCTCATATTAAAAGGTGTGCAGTTAGAGCTTAACCCAATCCAACTACAGAAGAAAACATTGTGGAATATTTAAAAAATTTAGAAGCTTTAGATTGGGTTAAGCTTCAACTTCATATCATTCAATATCAGGAGTGTTATGGTTTAATGAAGCAAAATATTTCCTAGTTGAACGATATTTATTAAAACTGCAATTAAGTAATAAATTTTCATCTTTCGGTTGAGAAGTTGTTTAAATGTAATACCCAGGTACGTTAAGAGAGTGTAAGACGTTCATCTTTAGAAAGTTTGAAGCTCTTCATAGACGCAGCGACTTTATATACGGGTTATATCGCGAGCGTAAGTTACAAGAGAGTAAATTTTAAGTTTATCTTTCGACCGCCCGGAGCTGTTGTCGTACTGGAGAGTTGCAGTTCCCTACCTAAGGCTTGTCTTGCGAGTTTCCGTCAACAAAATTAATTGGATTAGCTCTAATCTATGCACGGTGCGCGTTCCCGTTTCCGTTCCCGTTCTTCCCCATCAATTTCCCGACCATTTTTCTTAGATCGCCCCGAAAGAAGCGCGTTTCCTTCCTCCCCGTCCATTATTCCCGGAGGGCTTAAGAAAAATTCAAATGAATGTAAATTGCATCCGCCCTCGGCAAATATAATCCGTCACATCAAATTAGCGCTAATTCTTGAATTTTAATCCTCGTTTTACTTCTGCGAGCGAAAGCCGAAAGTTTTCGGCTAATAGAACTGCGAATTTAACTGTTCCCTTACTTAACCCTGTCGTCCGGAGGAACTTTCTCGCACCGCGACAAGGTATTTACCAACTTTTCACAGTGCAAGCTCGGTTTAACCTTTTGCGAAGTTACCACCGCCACGAAATTTCCTAACGGTACCGGTAAATTAAACGTTTATTAAAATGTTTGCGCCGCATAAATTCGGAATTCCCGCTCGTATTTATTCCGTCGAAATTTTTAATTAAACCCTCTTGTATCCGCGAGATAACCGTCGAGTGAAGAGATGGAGGGGAGAACACGAAGGGAGATGTTTTGCGCCCCAAACATGTAAATTTACAGTTTAAACGACTTATGGGGCACACATATTTATCTTTCCGGGACAGGGGACCAGCTAATTTAAATTTGGACCTAAATTAAATGCTCGGACATTCACCGAATGCCGCCACCAACAATTCTTCTTTATTTCATTTTATTTGTTTAAACGAAAACATTTCAAATAACTTAAAGCTTACTTTTCAAATTTTTTATTTATTTATTTATTTTTTTTTTGATTGAGAAAAAAAGGAATAAAACAAAATTTGAAAATTCCTCGTAATCCCGATTATAAAATATCAAAAGCACGCCTGTTATTCCCAATTTGTTTGAATACTTTTTGGGAGGTGTATTTATGAAACAACCGACACGAAATGGCAATAAAAAAATACGCGCAATTCCCCATATACGACCTAATAAACTGTAAATTTGGGGGAAATTAAACGATAATCAAATCGGGTTCGAATTTTTGGTCGGTTTCGAAAGTGCCGAAATTTATACGCGCCGCCGTTGCTCGAAATTTATATTTTACGCCGCATTTTAATAAACGAGTATCAATTTGCAACAGAATTTTCTCCAAAAGCGTGAATTCAACACGTTACTAATAAATTATATTCACTTTCGTCCATAAATTATTAGTTATGTCCATAGGAAAAACACGAAGCTTTAAAAAAATCATAACATTCATCATAGCTAATTATGATACGATTTAGAATTTATAAAATTATAATACTGAAATTTCCATAAAATTATTATCGCAGCCATTCTAAAATATTTAAATCAAATTCAAATTATCAAATAATGGTATAGTTGCTAGTTTTAACTTTATCTGATAATGGTTTATGTATCTTGGGATCATTATATACAATTTTTACTAAAGATATTTATTTCTATCTATTTTGGTTCTCCAGTTACAACCTATGTTTATAACCAAATTTATTGATTTTGACATTTTGATATTTTCTGAAACCTACATAAGGAACTGCCATCATATAATTTTATCTGATAATGAATTATGTATTTTGGGATAATTATAAACAATTTTTGCCAATGTCATTTATTTCTATCTATTTCGATTCTCGAGTTAGAACCTCTGTTTATAACCAAAATTGTCGATTTTGACATTTTAATATTTCTTGCTACCTATGTTAGGAATTGTTATCGTTAGACATAATCTGATACTGGCTTAAGTGTTTTGGGATAATTGTGAACAATTTTTGCTAATGAGATTTATTTCTATGTAATTTGGTTCCCGATGTACAACCTATGTTTATAACCAAAATTGTCGATTTTAACATTTTGATGTTTCCTGCTACATACCTTAAGAACTGTCATCGTTAGACTTTATTTGATAATGATTTATGTACTTTGGAATAATCATAAACAATTTTTGCTAACGACATTTATTTCTATCTATTTTGATTTACGAGGTACAATCTATGTTTATAACCAAAATTATCGATTTTGATATTTCCTGCCACCTACATTAAGAATTGTAATCGTTGGATATAATCTGATAATGTTTTAAGTATTTTGGAAAACTTATTAACAATTTTTGCTAATGACATTTATTTCTCTCTATTTTGGTTCTCAAGTAACAACCTACGTCTATAACAAAAATTGTCCATTTTGACATTTTGATATTTCCTGCTAGATATATATAAGGAACTGTAATCGTTAGACATTATCTGGTAATAGAATATGTATTTTAGAATAATTATGAACAATATATGTTAATGACATTTATTTCTATCTATCTTGGTTCTCGAGTACAACCTACGTTTATAATCAAAATTATCGATCTTGATATTTTGATACTTCCTGCTATATACATAAGCAACTGTTATCGTTAGACATTATCTGCTAATGGTTTATGTAGTTTAGGATAATTATAAACAATTTTTGCTAAAGACATTTATTCCTATCTGTATTGATTCTCGAAATACAACCTATCTTTATAACCAAAATTGGTGATTTTGACATTCTGATACTTTTTGCTACATACATAAGGATCTGTTATCGTTAAACTTTATCTGGTAATAAAATATGTATTTAGGATAATTATAAACAATATTTGTTAATGACATTTATTTCTTAAAGATCGTAGTTTAAAGATATCACATCTACTGTATTTGTGTGAATGATGATATATATGTATGCTGAACTATAGCTCAGATATTGTAATTTATGATATGATACAAGAACTAAATGAAAACATTATTGAAATTAGCACTATCATAGTTTGACTATCAAATTTAAGAATTCGAAACAAAGAAAAATTTTCAAAACATCACATCGACTATATTTATAAGAATTATGATATATTGTGAATGTCAAATTGAAACTTGAAGATTCTGGTCCACGACGTGATATAAAATGTATGATATGATATTACTGAAGTCATCAGCAAATGATTATTGAAGAAAATTGCACAATTTATAAATCAAAAATGAATAAAAATTTTCAAAAGATCATATCTTCTCTATCTTAATGAATAATGATGAAGTGTTGCTTAGAGGTTATAGTTTATGATATGATATAAAAGTCATATGATAATAGTAATGAAATTTCCGTGTAACATATGTTGAAAAAGAAATTGCCAAATATATGAGAAAAAACAAAGGGAGATTTCCACCATATCATATCTACTGTATTTTTAAGAATGATGATATGATATGTACGCTGAATTGTAGCTCAGATATTGTAGTTTATGATATGAAAAACTGAATGGAAATATTATTGAAATTAGGTATATATTATAGTTAAAAATATATTACATTATATATAAGGAAAAAATTATCAAATTTAAAAATATACGTGAAGAGAATTATTTAAAACATCATACTCGATATGATGTATTTTTGAGAAATATGATATAATATGAATGCCAAATTGAAGCTTAAAGATGCTAATCAATGAAATGATATAAAATGTATGATATCATATTAATGAAATCGTCAGGAAAATATTGTTGAAGAATCAAAAAATAGAAGTTTTTCAAAAAATCATATCTCCTCTATCTTTATGTGTATATATATATATATATATATATGATTTATACGCTGAACTGTTGATTAGAGATCGTAGTTTGTGTAAAGATGTAGACACCATATGATAATGCTATTGAAATTTCTGGAATAAAGATGATAAAGAAGAAATTATCAAATATAAAAAAATACAAAGAGAAATATCCAAGCAATTACATCTACTACATTTTTATGAATGATGATACGATATATACGCAAAGTTATAGTTTAGTTACGTAAAGTTTAGAAAATATTAAAAATTAATAGTAGTAAAAAGGAAATTGCTGAATTAAAGAATTTGAAATGAAGAGAATTTTTCAAAATATTATATGGAGTATATTTTTGAGAATTTTGATGTAATATGAATGTCAAATTGAAGCTTCTATTCCATGATATGATATAAAATGTACCTATGGTATGGTGTTATTGAAAGAAATTTCTTAATTTACAAATCAAAAATTAAGAAAAATTTCTAAGAAATCATCTCTACTTTATTTTTATGAATAACGATATGATGTAGATGCTGAGCTGTTGCTTAGAGGTTGTTGTTTATGATATAATATAAAAATAATATGATCGCATTATTGAAGTTTCCAGAATAAATATGATAAAGAAAAAAATGATAAGGAAGAAATTATCAAATTTAAGAATATGCGATGAAGAGAATTGTTCAAAACTTCATATCGAGTGTATTTTTAAGAATTTTGATGTAATATGAATGTCAATTTGAAGCATAAAGATTCTATTCCATGATATGATATAAAATGTACGATATGGTATTATTGAAATCCTTTCGAAAAGATTACTGAAAGAAATTTCTTAATTTACGAATTAAAAGTGAAGAGAAATTTCTAAAAATCATATCTACTGTATTTTTATGAATAATGATACTATATAGATGCTGAGTTGTTGCTTAGAAGTAGTTTAAGATATAATATAAAAAGAATATGATCATATTATTGAAATTTCCAGGATAAATATGATAAAAGAAAAAGTTAATAAAGAAATTATCAAATTTAAGAATATGCGATGAACAGAATTATTCAAAACAGAATATCGAGTGTATTTTTGACAATTATGAATAATATATATATCAAATTGTAGCTTAAAGATTCTAATCTGTAATATGATATAAAATATATGATATGATATTATTCAAATAACCAGGAAACTAAAATTGCTCAATTTATAAATACAAAATGAAGAGAAAGTTTCAAAAAATCATATCTCTTCTATCTTTCTGAAT
Organism: Onthophagus sagittarius; assembly: GCA_036711965.1. Taxonomy (NCBI): domain Eukaryota; kingdom Metazoa; phylum Arthropoda; class Insecta; order Coleoptera; family Scarabaeidae; genus Onthophagus; species Onthophagus sagittarius. The sequence continues at coordinate 22,493,036 of JASERS010000006.1, read as the reverse complement.
AGTGATATGATATAGACGCTCGGCTGTTGCTAGAGATCGTGATTTATGCTAAGATATGGAGACCAAATGATAATATTATTGAAATTTCTTGGATAATGATGATAAAGAAGAAATTATTAAATATAGGACAAAAAGCACGAAGAGAAATATCCAACAAATTACATCTACGGTATTTTCATGAATGATAATATGATATATTTGTTGAGTTATACTAGAGATATTATTGTTTATGATATGATACAAAAACTAAATCAAAATATTAAATTGGCAGTTAAACATTAATAAAAAAGGAACTGTCAAATTTAAGAATCTAAAATGAAGAAAATTTTTCAAAACAATATGAAATTGAAGCTAGACCATAATATAATATAAAATGTATGATATGATGTTATTGAAATCATCAGGAAAGTTTACTGTACTTTTATGAATAATGATATGGATGCTGAGGTGTTATTTAAAGGTTGTAGATTATGATCAGATATAACAATTATATGATTATTAAAAGTTTTAAGATAAATTTGATAAGAAGAAATTGTTAAATGTATGAAAGAGGACAACAAAGAGAAATTTCCAACATAAGAAAAATTTTCAAAACATCACATAGACTGTTTTTTAAGAGTTATGATATAATATGATGATTAAATCAATTGAAACTTAAAGATTCTACCCTATAATGCGATATCAATAGCTTTATATAATAATAATAAGAGAAATTTTTAAGAAATTATATCTAACGTATACTTATACATGAGGACAGGATATTTATGTGGAATTAAAAGTTAATGCCTTTGTTTATGATAAGATTTAACAATTTTATAATAATATCGTCGAAGATTTCGAATTATAAATAATGATATGAGATGCATATTACGTTACAGCTGAAAGATACTAGTCTATAATATTATATAAAGGGTATTGAATGATTTTATTGAAATTTTCTGAGAAATATTATTTAAACAGAAAGGTTACTTATGTTAAACATCCTATTTATTTTTACGAATAATGATATAATATGTATGTTAATTTAAAGTGAAAAGGTCCCGGAAAAAATTGTCAAATTCATAAAATACACTAAAATATTCATAAAATCATACCAACTGATTATTGATATCTTTAAAAATCATAATATGATATGTACGATGAGAAATTAAAGGAAATTAATCAAAATTTTAAAAAATTACATCAACCACATTTCATATAGTCATGATATACGTATATGTACAACCTTTAGGCGCAGCTTAATACTTTGACGAGTGTAGGGATACATATTTTCCAAGTAATAATGGAAAAAGTTTTAATGCTACATACTATATTCTGGATATATAACGGATCCTTAAGGGATCCAAAATCGGTTCGTTCTAATCGAAGTTCATGAGAGGCAAAAATTTTGAATTAAATGTATTAAATTAAAGTAATCATTTTAATCGTTATTATATTAAATGTAATCAAGCAATTTGTTAAGCAATTTAAAGAAATCAGTATTATATCATGGTTGAAGCTTAACCCAACCCAACCATATAACCGGTTATGTATTTCTATTGTACGGTTGGGTTGAGCTTCAACTCCAACCCAACGATAGAAATACATAACCGGTTAGATATACACAATCCATAGAAATACACAATCCAACCATATAACCGGTTTCAATGGTTGGGTTGGGTTGAGCTCCAACTTCATACCATTCAATATGAGGGATGGTATGAAGTTGAAGCTCAACCCAACCTAACCATAGAAATACATAACGGGTTATATGGTTGGGTTGGGTTAAGCTTCAACTTCACACCATCCGTCTCATATTGAGTGATATATACCAACCATAGAAAAACAAAATCAACTCCAAAATAACAAATCTTAAGTAATTAAGTTTAATTCAGAATAAGAGATGGCATCAAGTTGGGTTTAGTTGAGCTATTTGTTGAAGTTGATTGGGTTCCAACTTCATACCACTCAATATGAGATGAATGAAGTTGAAGCTCAACCTAAGTCAACTATAAAAACAACAAATCTTTAAATTGAGCATTTCTGTACAAAGAGATGAATGTGAAATGAAGATTGGTGGAAGAATCCGGTCGCTCATTATCTATGACCAGATGACTGTTCAAAGATTTTCCCAGACCTCAAAAAAAAGGCGGGTTTTGGGCTCAGTTCCAACTTCATATCATTCAATATGAGGGATAGTAAGTTGGGGCTCAACTCAATCACAAATTTAGGCTAAATCGTACCACTCAATATGAGATGGATGAAGTTGAAGCTCAACCCAACTCAACCATAAATACAAGAAATCTTTAAATTGATCGTTTCTGTGCAAAGAGATGAATGTGAAATGAAGACTGGTGGAAGAATCGGGTTGCTCATTATCCACGACCAGATGACTGTTCAAAGATATTTCCAGACTTTATACTTTATATCACTCAATATGAGGGATAAGTTAGAGCTTAATCCAATCCCAAATTTGTCGAGACTACTTTTGGGCGAGATGATAAAGCTCTCAACAACTCTTAAAACGGATGCAGATGCCTTTTATCTAAAAAGGCATCTGCATAAACAATATGATGTAGATGCTGAGCTGTTGCTTATAGGTTGTACTTTATAATATAATATAGAAATAATATGAGCATATTATTGAAATTTCCAGAATAAATATGATTAAAAAAATCAATAAGGAAGAATTTATAAAATTTAAGATGAAAAGAATTATTCAAAACATCAAGTGTATTTTAAGAATTTTGATGGAATATGAATGTTAAATTGAAGCTCAAATTTTCTAGTCCATGCTACATTTTATACCATATGTACCTACGATATGGTGTTATTGAAATTATTACGAAAAAATTACTGAAAAAAATTTATTAATTTACAAATCAAAAATTAAGAAGAATTAAAAAAAATCATGTCTACCGTATTTTTATGAATAACTATTTTATATAGATGCTGAGTTGCTACTTAGAAGTTGTGGTTTATGTTATAATATAAAAACAATATGATCATATTATATTGAAATTTCCAGAATAAATATGATAACGAAAAAATCAATAAGGAAGAAATTATCAAATTTAAGAATATGCGATGAAGAAACAACAATTATGATATTCATGTCAAATTATTCTTACAGATTCTAATCTATAATATGATATAAAATATATGATATGGTATTATTGAAATCATCAGGAAACTAAAATTGCTCAATTTATAAATTAAAACTGAAGAGAAAGTTGTAAAAATCATATCTCTTTTATCTCTATGAATAATAATTCGATATATATATATGTTGAGCTGTTGTTTAGAGATCGTAGTTTATGCTAAGATATAAAGACCGTACGATAATAATATTAAAATTTCTTGGATAATGATGATAAAGATGAAATTATTAAAATATATGTCAAAAAATACAAAGAGAAATATCCAACAAATTACATCTACGGTATTTTCATGAATGATGATATGATATGTTTGTTATATTTGAGATATTATTGTTTATGATATAATACAAAAACTAAATCAAAATATTAAATTGGCAGTTAAAATTTAATAACGAAATCGTCAAATTTAAGAATCTGAAATGAAGAGGATTTTTCAAAACATCATATTAAGTGTATTTGTAAGGATTTTGATGTAATAAAAATATTAAATTGAAGCTCTGAAATCATCAGGAAAATTTACTGTACTTTTATGAATAATGATATGGATGCTGATGTGTTACTTAGAGGTTGTAGTTTATGATCAGATATAACAATTAATAAAATTTTCAATATAAATATGATAAGAACGAAATTGTTAAATGTATGAAGAAAGCGAACAAAGAGAAATTTCTAACATGTCACATCTACTGTATTTTTATGAAGAATTATATATGTATGCTGACTAGTAGCTCAGATATTATAGTTTGTGATAAATTACGAAAACTGAGTGAATAAATAATTAAAATTAGCAGTTAAAATTTAATAAGGAAGGCATTGTCAAATTTCAAAATCTAAAATTAAGAAAAAAATGTCTTTTTAAGAGTCATGATATAATATGATGATTACATCAATTAAAACTTAAAGATTCTACCCTATAATGTGATATCAACAGCTTTATATAATAATAATAAGAGAAATTTTTAAGAAATTATATCTAACGTATGCTTATGTTTTAGTTTATGATAAGATTTAACAATTATATAATAATATCGTCGAAGATTTCGAATTATAATTAATGACATGAGATGCATATTAAGTTACAGCTGAAAAATACTAAATTTAAAAAAGTTGATAAATTAGAGATAATTAAAATACTTCTTGTACTTGCTATTTAAATATTTAGTGAAACCGGTCTCGAAGCTTTACTTCATCATCAGTCAAAACCTTTAATTAAACGAAACATCCAATTAAAATCAAAAACCACAGATAGAGATAGAACCACATATCTTACGAAATAAACATTTAACCAACTAAACAACACCTTAAAAATATATCAAGACTAAATCTTAAAGTTACTACGTTACATTTTTCTAAGAAACAGAACAAGGTCAAAAGCCATAAAACGAAAATTTGACATAAACTGGTTAAATTACTAAAATAAATTTATTAAAATTACGAGAAAAGAAGAAAACAAACCCTTTAAAAATATATATATAATTAAAATTTAAAATTTAAAAATGCTCACAAAACAAATAGCAAAATGTAAAAAATCTCTTATTAAAAATTAAAATTAGTTATTATAACATTTTATCGATATATATTTGTAAAGAGGGGTGTAGAAAATTTCGACCTGTTCATTAAGAAGATCAAAGTCTTTATTTTTACTGTGTTTATCAATTTCAAATGACTCTAAAAGATCAAGTTTAAAACCTTTATCACACTTGTGCAAAAGTTTCACCCCGTCCAAATCCATATTATGTCCAGTCTCCTTGATGTGTTTAAAAACATTAGAATTAGGTTTATTTTTATGTTCTTGTAATCGTACATCAAGTCTTCGCCCAGTCTGTCCGATATATATATTATTGCATTTAATCTTATAAACACCATTATAAAGGGAGGATTTTTTATTAACATTAAGATGGTGATTGGATAGCAAACTAACTATGGAATTCCTGTTACTATAAGCCAAAGTCACATTATAGTTAGAAAAAATACTCTGGGCCTTTTGAGTCAAACTATTATAAGAAATCTGTTTATATGTATTATTTTTTATAATTTTTGTATATAGAGGATCTTTTGTTTGCTGTATCCCGGCCAAAAGCTTATCAAGTGTTTTATATGTGTATTTATTCTGTTTACCTAGATTATAAATAAGGTTAAATTCTTTGATTCTATTTTCATGTGATAAAGGGTAGTCTACTACTCTATTAAAAAAGAAACGAAAACTTGCCATTTTTTGGGAAAATGGGTGTGCTGAATCAAAGGGAATAATAGTTGAAATGATTGTTGGCTTTCTATAAATGTCATAGGTTATTGTATCTTTTACATTGCAAAGTTTCAGATGTAGAAAAACAATTTCCTTATTATTCTCGAGCTCCAGAGTAAATTTTAATTTATCTTGTATATTGTTGATATAAGTGTGAAGCCTATTTAAATCAGTAATATTACCTTCCCATATTACAAAAACGTTATCAACCTAACGAATCCATTTTATGATATTTTTTACGAAAGGATTATTGCTTGAGAAAATATAGTTGTTTTGAACATAATCCAAATATATGTCAGCCAAGATACATGACAAAGACATTCCCATCGGCAATCCATTTTTGATCTTATAAACGTTATTGTTAACTTTACAAAAGTTCACAGTAACTATATGCTTTAGTATAGTGTCCAATTGCGTTGTCAAGTTTATATCCTTGAAATGCTCTGTGAAGATTTTACTGGTTAAATTTTTTATTTAGTCTTGATGTATTTTTAAGGCGTTGTTTAGTTGGTTAAATATTTATTTCGTAAGATATGTGGTTCTATGATGTTTTACATTTTTAAGGACTTGACGTGAGTTTGTATAAATTTTTTAATTTTTTATTTTAATTTTTAATTATGATGTTTTTGATTTTAATTTTATGTTTGGTTTAATTAAAGGTTTTGACTGATGATGAAGTAAAGCTTCGAAACCGGTTTCAATAAATATTTAAATAGCAAGTACAAGAAGTATTTTAATTATCTATAATATATCAACTTTTTTAAATTTATCTAAGAGCTTGCAACATGGGTTCTTTTAAGATGAATGATACTAGTCTATAATATAATATAAAAACTATTGAATGAATTTATTGAAATTTTCTGAGAAATATTATTTAAACAGAAAAGTTACATACGTTAAATATTCTATTTACTTTTACGAATAATGATATATATATATATGTTCATTTAAAGTGAAAAGGTCCATGAAATCATACCGACTGATTATTGATAGCTTTAAAAATCATAATACGATATGTACGATGAGAAATTAAAGTAAATGAATAAAAATTTAAAAGAATTACATCTACCACATTTGATATAATCATGATATATGTATATGTACAACTTTTAGGCGTAGTTTAATACTTTGACGACCATTACATATGTCCCAAGTAATAATGGAAAAAGTTTTAATGCTACATACTATACTCTGGATATATAATGGATTCTTAAGGGATCCAAAATCGGTTCGTTCTAATCGAAGTTCATATTAACCATTTTAATCGTTATTAAATTGAATGTAATTAAGCAATTTGTAAAGAAATTTAAAGAAATTAGTATGATATGGTGTCAACTTGGGTTGGGTTGAGCTTCAGCTTCACACCATCCCTCATATTGAATAGTATGAAGTTGGAGCTCAATATGTATCATATAACCGATTATGTATTTCTATGGTTGGGTTGGGTTGAGTTTCAACTTCATAACATCCGTCTCATATTAAGTAATGAAGTTGGAGCTCAACGCAACCCAACCATAGAAAACAAAATCAGCCACAAAATAACAAATCTTCTAAATTTAATTCAGAATAAGAGATGGCATCAAGTTGGGTTTAGTTGAGCTATTTGTTGAAGTTGATTGGGTTCCAACTTCATACCACTCAATATGAGATGGATGAAGTTGAAGCGCAACCTAAGTCAACTATAAAAACAACAAATCTTTAAATTGAGCATTTCTGTGCAAAGAGATGAATGTGAAATGAAGATTGGTGGAAGAATCCGGTCGCTCATTATCTACGACCAGATGACTGTTCAAAGATTTTCCCAGACCTCAAAAAAAGGCGGGTTTTGGGCTCAGTTCCAACTTCATATCATTCAATATGAGGAATAGTAAGTTGGGGCTCAACTCAATCACAAATTTAGGCTAAATCGTTTCTTATATACCTTAGTAAAGATAATCACTCCCTTATAACGACATGTGCACCAAAATCGTCGAGACCACTTTGGGGCGAAGTGATAAAGCTCGCAACAACTCTTAAAACGGATGATCCTTTGTTAATATATCAACTGTAGCGCCTCGCCCGCAAGCGACCTCGGCGATTTGAATACAGATATCGTTTTATAAGAGACATGCTGGTGCCTTTTTAGAAATAAACGGTGTAAGTTGTATAACGTATTCATCGAAATTTCTGCTTCATCGATGATGTAGAATAGAAAAGTGTACCTATATTACTTCAATGATAATTAGTTATATCCGAAAGATCGTTATAACAGGATTCGTTGTAAGCAAATTTAGTTATATAGCATTAAACAAAGGCATTTCCGGGACTATTGCATTAGTTCGTTATAATCTGCTTACACTGTATATACACTGTATATTAGTTGGGTATTGTTATTTCAAAATATGTTTGTTAGATGTCTAAATAGCTAACACGATTGCAAAAGTTCCGAAATCGTGGTCTTGAAAGGGTTAAAGATGCTGGTTTATGATATGATTTCATATTGAGCTATATTCATGGAATTTTTAAGTCACATGTTGAACTTAATTCGTAATATCGAGTATACCTTTTTTAAATGTTCTGGCACATAGGATTTTTGAGTTTTTATATTTTTTGTTTGAAGGCTGGCCATTAGCCAAAATTGCTGAAACTCATCCCGCAGCCGATGGCACCGTAAGAGTAGTAACTCTCAAGAAGGCAGGAGGTACTACACTAAAACGCAGCATCCACAATTTGATTCCTCTGCCTACTGAAGATAAAAATCATGAAGATAATCAAATACAGAACATTAGTTGTAACAATGGAAGAATTCACTATCAACCACAAAGGCAAAAATCGAATTCCACGAATGGAAGTAAAATGCTAGTAACAATGATGCTGTTATTCGTCACAATCCAAAACGCATTAGCGGCTAACTTTAATGTTAACTACTTGAAATCCGGGTTGTATATCGAAGACATCGGACACGTCAAGATTGAAAGAGGTTTATTTCGCATCGACACAAAAATAAATAAAACAAAAATAACCATTGATATGGAGACAGCTTCAAACGCAGTACAAGATTTTCGTTACTTATGCAACAATGTCACGAGAATGGGGGAAAATTTGTGCGAAAATCTCCTACATCATTTGGATGAGGAAGAAAAACATCTGAATTGGACACACCAAGGCTTAAAGACGATTCTTCATCAGAGGCACAAAAGAGGTCTTCTGGGTAACCTGTTAACAAGCATCTTTGGAGTCAACGACGAAGTATACAGAGACATTGACACGCTGGAAGTCAATCAAAAAGAGTTGATAAGAGCATCGAGTCACCAGACCAAATTTATGCTCTCAGCCTTAGCCACAATTAACATTACTGAAGCCAAGATATATGCTCACCTAGAACGGTTTCGTCAGAAGTTGGATCAAGGTCTACAAGCCATGTACCGAATGGAGAGATGGTTTAGCAAAATAGATATGAATGAACTGAACCTTCACGTATTAAATTCATATCACATCGTAATTAACATCCTCAACGAAATTAGCGACTACTACACGAAAGTAATGCATATCACCCTAAATCAAGGAAGTCTTTTTGACATCATATCTCCTGCTTCCATCAACCAAGTAATCACCTCCGCAAACGTCAAACTTCCATCCAACATACAAATCCTTCAACATCCAATGATAAAAACCAAAGTTACACTGTATTTACTTATCAAAGTAAATACCGTACCCTTGAAGATTGAAGACACATCATACTGGATTTTAGATGTCGTCAGCAATGTAATAGCGATCGATTACAACACACAACTGTACTTCCAAATGAGCGACCAAGAATTTAAACAATGCATCATGATGGAGGAAACACAATATCTATGTGTACCATCATCGATGAAGAACATTGAGAATTCACCAAATTGCGTAATAAACGAGATTTATCGACGTTCAGAAAAGACAAAATGTGAAACTCGTGAGCACGCAATTAAATCTGTCATATGGAAGCAGTTGTACATGAAAAACACGTGGATGTTTATATCAACTAAGCCATTTAAAGTGGCAGTCACCTGCAACGGCATTAGAGAAGATGTATCTCTGAACACTACGGGCGTTATCCAGATAAGTCAAGAATGCATCATAACCACCAAACAAAGCATCATTACACCGTCAATAGATAGTTCATTGACAGTTCTACAGAGCTTCAATCATCCGGTGAATCTTTCCTTACACCTTAGTGTTCCAAGATCAAAGATGGCAACAGAAACTAAAGAAGAAACAGTCATCAAAGCGTCAGATGACCTATCGAAGTTAATAGACGAAGAGAAAGAACTTCATGAGTCAACTTGGCACCTAGTAAAACATCACTCTATCGTCTCAAGTTTCACGACAACGGCAATAGTCCTGATCGCAGCAATTCTCACATGGTTAATTGTGCGATACTGTCTAAATTACCGAAAGAAGAAAAATTCTGTTACCAAGAAATCAAAATCAAAGGAGACCGAAGAGGGAATCCCATTACAGACATTGGGTCACTCAGCGCACAATATCAATTTGGAACCAATTTACGCTGACATCCACCACCGCATGAATCATTAAACACCTGTAACCAAATTATGGAAGGGAAGTGAAGAGCCGTCATTTTCTTGGCGTCGCAGCTTGTTTAATCTTAATTAAACAAATAAAATATAAAAAATTTAATATTAGAAATAAATTAGGAAACAATTAAAAAGGTGACAACGCACAGTTCGAACCGACCCAGTTAGCGGTCGCAATAACTCCTGACGAAGCGCTGCAACTCAGCAGGTCCATCGATCAATTGCCGATTAAGGATCAATATCGATCAGCAGTGCTCAAACAAGAATCTAGGACGCAAAATAATTGTTAATTTAAATTTGTAAATAGAACACGATTGTTTTGGAATCAATCGCAAATTTTAGTAATAAGGTTTTGTATATAAACTGAAAATTTTTATAATAAAAATCAGTATGAATTAATTGTCTACTCGCTTTACTTCACCACCTTCCTACAACAGATAACCAGGCATAGTCCGGATCTGTTCAAAGGCGATACTAAAAAGTTTACAAAAATGTTGAAGCATTTAATAAATGGAAAAGATGATATTTGTCTCTTTTATATGTTAAATAACACAAAGACATCCATTAATCTTAAGAGCAACATATGATATCGAGACTAGTGGCATTGTTGGAATGTGGTGAATAATTACGTCCGAAGGTCCTTTGACGCCCTCCAGTGGCCGGCAGCCTGAGAGGTTATTTCGCCTGAACACGAGGTAACATCCGAATATGGCCAGCACTCTCACAAAGGCTACGAAGCGGCCGTAAGCGGATTGCGAGAGTATTAGCCCTCGGGCATCTCACCCTTTGTACGCAAAGGACTAAGGATGTACCCCCTTCCCGCTCCCCCCAACCATCGATTGGGATTAATCCTGATTAGCCCGGATATATTGATCAGAATCGGATGGGAAAACTTGGGGAAATTTTCGAATCGAGAAGTTTTCAAAGGGGCAATAATGTAGGTAACTCCAGCTTTATCGACTACGCAGAACGTTTCGGGATTCCAGACATCGTGGCGCCATCTGTCGCCGCGCGGCATAAACTTTCCGATGCAAACAACCGCGGCGATGGCCTGTAGATGGCTCCTCAACGTCGAAACTAACCGACGATCGATATGGGGTAGTTGAGGGTAGTCACGCCCTCTACAAACGGATGGTCACTGGATGGTATCGCATGGTGACAGGTCGATGTACTCTAAATTAGATTTTTTTCGAACACTACAATTTTTTTTGCAATTTCATCCCCTCAAGGTAACTTAACAAGCTGCAAGTAAAATTTAAAATTATGTAAAAGCAATTATCGGATTATCATGGTGTTAAACTGTGAGATTCATCGTAATAACATTACGTTTAAATATGGTATTCGCTGAAGATTAAAATAACAATTTGAGGCTAATCGAAAATTAGGGTTTTAACACGCGAATTTATAAACTTCCCCCGCCGGAAAGTGCACACAAACGGAGACAAAAAGCTCGCTCTACTTTGCCGCTAGCCCCATTTAGATGCGTGATAAAAATATTTATTTTTCCAACGGCGCCGTTACTCATGAGATCTTATCCTGGCGGTCTTATCCTGGTGGTGATCGTAAAAACACGGGGCCTCCGGGCTCCGCCATAAACTACTTCAATTATTTACGGCGTATGGCAAAAAAAGTTTTAATTAAAGACGCGACGAGGCAAAAATTGACCGCTAAATTTTTAATTCCACCCTAATGCTCAATATCGCGTTCCGAGCTTCACCACGCGCAAGTTCGCGCAAGCACGGTATCCCGGAGGGCCACGGCAGATTGAAAATTGTGGGCTAAAAGCCTCGACGCAGCTCCGGTATCAATCCGGTCCCTTGGCTTCCCATTTTTCCCCCGCAAAAACTCCCTTCGATATTTCTAGAGGGGCAGCTTCCAACCGAAAACGCTTCCACGATACGTGAACGTTCTCTGATGGGTTATAGATGGGGGAATTGCTCTCCCCAAAATACAACCACAACGACTTCTCAAGAAATCGACGGAACATTATCTGACTACCATCATAGAAAAAGTCGTATTATATTCGTAAGGAATCTTCGTCCTAAATTAAAAATTGCCAAAATTGAAACCAAAATAACACAAACGCAAAAATTAAAAAGTTCAGATTAGAATGTAGTTTTAGGAATCATAATGTGATATGTACATTAAACTGTAAATGAATAATTCCACTTTATGATATGATATAAAAATGATATGAAAAAGATATTGATGAAAATATAAATAAAACGAAGTTTTTAATAAGCCTTATTAATAATAAGATTAAATTGAAGCATAATTTTTGACATGATGACGTCATACCTCAATGTTATAAGCATAGGGAGCAGTGCCAACTTACATCTGGGGGAAAAATGTTTTGGTTGGTATTAAAAATAACGATTTTTTTAAAAAGTAAATGCGAGCCATCTAGCGGTGAGTAGCGGAACTAAGAACCGCCATAATAACCTACTCATACAACCATAATATGTATAGATTTTAGATATCTCTTAGTAGATATCTTACTCAAAAATTAAAAACTTTATCCGAAAATGGTATTAACAAAAATTCTTCGTTTTAAGTCATAAAACTCAAATCAATAAACGATTTTGTTTCAATTATTTCGCGCCGGTAGTTATAAGCCATAAAATCGAAATGCATCGAAATTGAGAGTTTCGATAAATAATGTTGTAACTCGAAATTGGAAAGTGCTGTGAGAGATTTTTTTTTGTTACGAGGTAATAAAACGTTATGTGTAAGCGGTTATGGTCTAATTGTGGCCATTACCAACCCGGCGAATTTAAAAACCCAATTATTTCGAATTTGAGGTGCTTAACAGCAAAATGGGTTTTAACGTCGAAATGAAACTTTGTGGGTGAGAATGATATTAATGAAAAATTGTTCGTTATGTATTACCAAAAGATAATCCATGAACAGTTTTAATTACCCAGTTGTGGCTAATACCAATATAGGAATGTAAAAAAAAACAAAATTTGTGATATTGAAATTTACTGATCAATTGTAAAAAATTGATGTTTGCATATTAAATTTTATTATATAGGGAAAAGAGATAATGTTAGGAAGAAATGTTGAGGATGAAATTCACGTTTATTATTGTAGCTATAATATTGTTCTCGAAAGCTATATTCGATATCCGAAAGTACTTGAATACCAAATTCGCTGACAAAAAACTATTATCCCATAAATCGAACAGCGTATTCAAATCGAGCTTGAAATGCCACTCGTATGTTAAATCTCTCCGGTATAAAGGTCATTCTTTTCAAAAAATAATATTTTTTTATGAATAGACTGAGGTTACTCGTTGTTTTCTCTACGTTCCATGGATTTCTTCGTGTCGTGTCAGCGTTATGTTAATTAAAATAATCCCAACATTATCGTCATGCCCTATTTCACAATTTGAACAAAATTGTAGGTAAGTTTCCATGTATTTTGATTGAGTCAAGTTACAATGATATCGTTTGTTTTTTTAAGAAGTTAGTGCCACATTCTTTGAATTTGTAACAGTTTTTATCACAACACAATGTGGGTTCAACTGATTGAATGCAGTAACGATGACAAGCATAATATGGATTTCAAATTAAGCAAGTATATTCTAGTCACGATGATATGAAGGCTAACATAACTTCTTGATATACAGCACGATAGTCAAAATTGAGTCGAAGGTCACTCCTAGATCAACCACATTCCAATCTACTTGTAGAGGCACCATCAATTAAATAATCATGGTTCAAATAGATAACATTTCTAGTGTATGAGACAACTCCACATTTAGCAAAGTTCAACCAAAGACCAAAAGACGCCAGTGCACAAGTCGATCCAACTTTTGTTATAATTTATTCGAATCATTCAATCAATTAAATACGATAACTCATACAAATTAAAAAATGAAACAAAAACGTACTGTAAATTAGACGAATAAAGAAAAATGCTATGTTGCCTTACGAACTTTACGAACACCTACAAATCTGTTTTGAACATTACACTTCAAAACAACACTTTTAAGGTTGCTTTGAGCACAAATGTAAACTGCACATAAAAAAGCGATTTTAAGAGATTAACGAATTGCGAATTGAGTGCGTTATTCGTAAATCCATCGAGGTGCTAAAAAAACGCTTGGCAACACCGATACTCAATTTTTAGGAATTATTTTTATTATTGTAGTTCCTTTTAAGGTTTGCATTAAAATCAGCTCTCGACTACAATGACGCACGAATACATGTGCGAGAATATTATTTTGCTGGTAACAATTAGTTATCATTATGAAGCTTGGCATATGATTAAGAGACCAAAGGGGTAATGTTGTATCAAAATTTGGATTAAATTCATTAACCGGGAGTAGTATTACGGATGTTGTATTTTACTTAAATGTAATGAGAATACTATTATAACATATTGTACATATGATACACAATATATATTGACCGGAAGTTCCTAAACACATATCTAAATTGTTTTACAGATAAGCTATATGGTAGCAAAGCATTTGGTACATATTTAGCAAATCGATTTAAGAAAAAAAAAGAAGCCTCTTTTTTGAGTGTAGTAGCATTATATCTTTTTAGCTTATCCCGGAAATGACTGCTTTTGTAATTAGATACATTAATTCAATGAAAGTTGGACGTAAAAAAACTGCTATATCGTTCAGAATTTGAAGGAAAAAAATTGAAATATGGAATCTACTTCTATATGATATACTGATATGCTTCCTTTCACTTTCATCGTCTTCTTTACTATTTTCTTCTCGAGATTCGTCGAATATAATTAAATTGTTCGTGTCTTGATTCAGATTTTTTACTTTTTTCCTTTGTTAATGAAAGCTAGGAATGAACAGAGTATATGTTTTCGCCTCGTGAGTCTCTTCAGACAACTTATCAATGGATAATGGCAATCCTTAAACCACTGCAACTCCATGAAAAACGTCGCTTGTTCTTGCACAATATTCTCTAGGTACTATATTCTAAGCTCCGTGCAAAAAGTTGAGATCACTTTAGAGATCGATATCAACGTAACCGCTTAATAAAAAAAATTGCGGTAACTAATTCTACCGTACTAATTATACCGTTTTAAGCCCTAATTTTGCAAAACTGATAATGTAATCCGACAAACGACATATTTTAGTAAAAAGCACGTTGAAATTCGCCAGGTAATTTTCGAAATAACTGCTTCCTACCAAAACTGCGATTTTCCGCGAAACTACATGAAACATCGATAAAATAAAATATGCCATACATTAACAACACATTGGTTTACAATCAGCTCAAATATGAAATTTTTTAGTCAAATAGTTTTGAAAAACAAAAAACAAAAATCGCAAGGTAGACAAAGTTGCTGGCACTTTCAAAAACAAGGTACTTGTTTCATTTAATTCACAGTAAACGAGAAACCATGGACATGACAATTTCCAAATTAACATATAATACGCAAAATAGCTCGCAGATTGTAACAAACTTTACTGCAATTTTTTCATTGAGCGGTTCCGAAGGTATCGGTCTCGAAAGTGAGGGTCCTTGACTTTTTGCACGAACTATAGTGGTAATTTAAATATCAGTAAGTTAAATTTTATTAAATTGCTGACCGCACATTCGAACATTTTGTCAAATCAAAATCAATTTTGCAAACTGTGTTAGTGATTTTTATTTTTTCTGGGTGTGCCTCTTTTTTACGTTTTAAAATGTCACCATATGGGGGTACAAATCATGTCCATATTCATTGGTGGTGTTTCGAATCTTTCAGTATTGGTTTTTAGTTAAATTAAGGGAAATTATTAAATCAAGACCTTCCTCAACAGTCAATCGAGTTTATGGGGTTTTTCCGATTACCACGAATTTCAAGAGAAGTAAAACTACATTGCTAATGTAGTATCTTTGGAAAATAAAAATATAAATTATAACAGGAATAAAGGTAAAATCCATAATTGTGTGTTAAGTAAAATCTTTAACTGCCAATTTTTTTCTTTCGGTACACTTTGCTGCAAGATTTCTTTTTCATGCTGTGTATGCCATGCCTTTAGCAATATAAAAATGTTAGGTACAATTGTTCTTATTCGTTGTTTCACAAGATATTTAACTTAAGACATTAAATGGTCAAAAATATAAGTATTTATTGTCGTTAATAGAAATTATTGTAACTTTTTTTAGCAAACTCCTTTTGAAATTTTGAATGGCAGAAAATGAAGAGCTTCCTTTATTCTATAAGAAACCATCGACAAAAAATATATGTTTTTATAATCTAAAGTACAATTTTGTAGAAGATTTTATCATACAAAATAAAGAAACTTTAATGGCAAGTTATTTCGCGCAGTAGCTGCTATAAAAGACCCATGTCTTCATAATAACCACTAAGAGTCTTTAAATAGTTAAAATATATATAACATTTAAAAAAAACAATACAAAACAAATTTTTTTAATTGATTTTCGATCGGGTTTTGAGCACCACTGTGTGACGGTTTTATTTTCATACATTAAAGATACCCGACATCATAGAGTCGTTTAGATCGATTATACTATTATTCAGAATAAAGCTGTTGAGGAAACACCGCTGATTAATTAGCGCAAACGATTCTTAGCCTCGCCCGCAAGCGATCTCGACTATTCGAAGCAATATCGTTCTTTATATATATATATATATATATATCTTGGTTAAGATACTAAATCTTTTAGAAGATGTCATTTGTACTCAAATCGCTGAAGTAGCTTGCGGGTGAGCTGCTATAATCTTTGATTTGGTGTTGACATATCAACTTAGCGCCTCGCCCACAAGCGACCTCGTTGATTACAGTAGAAATATCATCTTATAAAAAAATTGTGTTTTAACCAAGACATGTAATGGACGATATTGCCTCAAAACGCCGAGGTCGCTTGCGGGCGAGGCGCTACAGTTGATTGGACAATTACGAAATCGACAATTATAAGGTTGTAGCGCCTCGCCCGCAAGCGATCTCGGTAATTTAAGTATAAATCTTATGTTGTAAAAAATTTGTTATCTTATCCAAAACATGTAATGAAGTACATCGCCTCCAACAATAATGAAACAGCGCTGAACAGCGTCAAAATTGTATTGCTGCTTTGTGACAGTATGGCACGTTGCGTCGTAGTTTATATGTTAAATACCATCACAGTTAGTGTTAGAAAATATCTAGGTTAAGTGCAGTTAAATGTTTGGTTTTACTAATCCCCTCCAAATTTTTCTCGACCACGTGTTTGCATCGCCCTGGTCATCCTTATTCATAACGCATTACATCGCTATTCACGTCAGTAATTCTATTGATATACAGTATATTCATATGACTGCAAAGTGGTAGTGCTACATTACACTTATAAGGTATGTAATTATTTGTATGCCAATTTATTTGTTAAATAAAATAAAAATTTCGAAAATTCGAAAAAGATGGTTACATGGATTTTAGATGGATCCCTACAAAAAAGAGTGACAGTGGTTACTTCGTCTCTTTGATGAGGTTGCCACTGACTATGAAGCTGATGAATGTGAATCTGATTCAAACTAAGAAATGAGCGATGAGTTTTCGGAATCAACGTTATCAGTAATGGAAGAAGAATTAAATGAATTTCATAGTAGTAGTCCCGATTTAACTGGATGTAGAAGAGAAATGGTAAACTACAACGGTTCCAATTTCTAATTTCTATGATATGAAAATGCATATTGATCGTAATTTAAGCCCACTTTTCCTTTAGGAAGCATCTTTCCTATTTCTTCCTTACCCTAATGTCTTGAACTATATTATTGAATGTACACATGTTTATGGTGAGGTTGTGACGGTTGGTCAAGACAGCAACAAAAATATGTAAAAATTCAATTTTTCATCCTATAACATTAACCGAGATGAAGTACTTTCTGGGGTTATGCCTGTTGCAAGCACAAAGTTCCACCTCAAATATGCATCGCTATTTTTCGCACAAGGATATATTTTATTTTCACCCAAAGTTTAGTCACCAGTCAGTGTTCTCCTCCCAATTTAAAGGCAAAGCTAAAGTACAACCTTTAATAGGTTCCCAATGCCCCTTTAATAAGCAAATTTATACCCCAAATAAAGAACTATTAATTGATGAAAGTTTATTATATTTTCGGATTTAGAGTTTTTATCAAAGGTAAAAAATCTTGCTATAGGATAACATTTTTATACTTATCACCTCTGATGATTATCTTCTAAATATAGAAATGAATAGTGGCGAAACTGTCAATGATGACGTAAGCAACAGTAAAGTTGAAGCTTTAGTATTGAGGTTGAAGAAACCTTACCTTCTATAAGGTCACGAACTGTATATGGACAATTATTATAGTGGTATTGAGCTATCCAATAATCTTCTATGTCTAAACAGTCACACATATGGAACGCTTAGATCAAATCGAGGGAAAAATCCCAAAGGGTTGGTTAAAAAAAAAGTTAAAGAAACCTGAACATGTTTAGGTTCGAAAGAAGTATACGTCTCGAAATGGAAAGATAAACGAGATGTACTTACCATAACTGTTTGAAACCATCTCATTTAGTATAAAAACTAATTAGATAATAATAAAATCATACTTATTTACTATACTATTCTAATTAACATCGATTTTTCGATTGTTATCTCTCAAATACAAAACCAATCTCTTATTAAACTGCTTCGATATTCTGCAGTTCTTTACATGGGTGACAAAGCATTATACCTTACTATCCCCTTCACAAACAAGGAATGGAACTATGAGCAACATTTCTCTTGAGTACGCTTGACTAAATGACGTCGACTTATTCTTCATCACGCAAGACCATTTGTTGGTATAAGAAGGTCATGTTCCATTTAATTGACATTTTTATTGGGAATGTATTTAAAATATATAGCATGTGTCGTAGTTGGAATCCTAAGACTATTAGGTTCTATCAGCTTTAGGACCAATTTATCAAAATCTTACTCAATCTTTCTCAAAACCTAGAAGCAAAAGCTCTAATGACGAGACTAAACACGAGAATAGACGAAACGAAAACTGGTCAAATTCGTGTCAAAACCTAACAGTTAGAGTAAAAAGAACATTTATCACTGCCTATTTATCCTGAACGTAAGTCTCAAAATAATCCAGTTTTCTTACTCTGCAAAATGTGTATTAAAAAAAATTTTCCATAAAGAGTTCCTCGCCCGCAAACGACCTCGGCGATTTGAGAACGGTATCGCTTCAAATCATCGAGAGCGCTTCCGGACGAGGCGCTAGAGTTAATGTATCAACACGAAATCGATAATTCAAAGGTTGTAGTGCCTCGAACGCAAGCGACCTCGGCGGTTTGAGTATGAACATCATCTTGGAAAAATTTGGTATCTTAACCAAGGCATGCAATGAACGATATCGTCTTAAATCGCAAAGTTCGCTTGCGGGTTAGGCACTAAAGTTCAAGCGACCTCAGCGATGTGAAGGGATATCGTTCATTGCATACCTTGGTTAAGATTCCAAATTTTTTATAAGTTGATGATTATATTCAAATCGTCGAGGTCGCTTGCAGGGAAGGCGCTAGAACCTGCTGTCGATTTCGACGATTTCGAACTATCCATTTCGTGTTGACCCATCATCAACCCAAGCGCCTCGCCCGCAAGCGACCTCGGCGATTTCAGGTGAAATCGTTCATTACATAGCCTGGTTAAGATACCATGTCTTTTATAAGATGTCATTTATACTCAAATGGCCGAAGTCGCTTGCAGGCAAGGCGCTACAACCTTTGAATTTTTGATTTCGTGTTGACTCTACTGTTAACTCTAGCGACCTCTGCGATATTGTTCATTACATGTTCTGGCGAAGATACCAAATTTTTACGCGACAACATTTATATTCAAATCGGCGAAGGCGCTACAACCTTTGATTTAACGATTTGGTGTGGAATCATCAATTCTAGCGCCTCGCCCGCAAGCAATTTGAGGCGATATCGTTCATTACATGCCTTCGTAAAGATACCAAATTTTTTACAAGATGATATTCATACTCATATCGCCGAGGTCTCTTGCTAGCGAAGCGCTACAACCTTTCAACTGTCGATTTCGTGTTAACAAATCAATCCTAGTGCCTCGCCCGCAAGCGACCTCGGCGATTTGAGGCGATATCGTGCACCTTGGTTAAAATTTCAAATTATTATAAGGTGATGTTTATATTGAAATCGCCGAGGTCGTTTGCGGACGGGGCGCTACAACCGCATATTCAGCATTTATGCGTATAGATGCTCTGCACCCATAAAAGCTTTAGTATGGGACATAGAACTCATTTCGACAAAAAATTCCAACTTTATCTTCATGCATTTAAAGAAGTTTGTACGCTTGCAACCACATTCTTTGAATCAGTTAGTATCACAACATGTTTTGACAAAAATTGTTTTTAAAGAAATGATATAATTGTTTATTTGTTAACATTTATTTTGACCTGATTTCCTATAGTAAAATTTATCGGGTCGGAAAATTCTTCAGGTTGTTAAGGCGATCTGCGAAGCGACAGACTTTAATGCCCTTGCCGGTACGATGGGTCATTAAAATTAACTGCGAGACGAGGAGGCGTTTGGGAGGGACGAAGGGGGCACGAAAGGGGGATGGAGAGAATCGGACGACGAAAGGTCACCAAACGGGGGTGGAAATTGATGGCTCGAGCGGAGAAACGGTGAAAACGCATTTCGGGACCGAGGCGAGATATTCGCCAGGGTGATTGATCGATGAAGTGGCTGAGGGAAAAACCACTCGAAAATGTTATAAACAGAATCACTTTATTTCCAGATTAGAACAAGTTTTATCTCGCGGAAAAAGCAGCAGCATTAAGATTATTGTCTCCGGGGAGTTTGTTAAAAGGAATTTTATAATCCAAAGCGGCATTGTCTCCGTTGCCTTTCAAAATTTTAAATATTCAACGAGCAATCCGTCTCTTTACTTTTTTCTCCGTCTTTTCTCCCTTCTTGAATAATTGAGATATCTAAATAATATCGTCTATAAACACGGCCATTAGGTTTAATAAAACATCAGAACGAGCACAGCCGAACGGAACGGCCGTTCTGGGAATTATTTATTCCCGTTTCCGGCACGTCGGAAATTGGGACAAATAGTGATACGCCGTTAACCGACGTCGATGGAGTCTTTTGTTTGGTGTAAACGTTTTATTAAATTACAACGGGAAGGGCAGACAGAACCAAACAGAACAGAACTGAACCGAACCGAACTGAACTGAACAGAACGGGCGGTCAACTGACGTCAGAAATAGAAGAAAAAGTTTTAAAAAGATCGAGTTCCTGCTGGAAGGAAACACGATCATCGTTTTAGTTCCGAACGAACGCCCCGCAGGGTGAAATACTGCCATGAATGAGTCTCCTACGTTTCGATGACAATATTAAAATTTTTTTAGCTTAAAACATTTTCATGGTACGCTTTTGGATGTTGGAGTCCATCGTGCGATGCATATTTGATCCGGTATAAATTCCTAACGGCACTTGTAAGTAAGGGTTGTGGCGGAAATCAATACGGCATAAATATTCCAGGCGGATTCGGGTTATAGGATTACATAACAGTCACCCAGGCAGTCCCATCGTGAATATTGAAACGTCAACTCTAATCATAAACATTTACGTCGAAATTTATTCTTATTGTTAATGTTAAATAGCTCAAATCATAGGTCAAATCACTACTATCCATTTATTACTATTTAATGGAGATGTCAAACTTGTTCATTTTTAATTTCTTGTAGAAAATCTATATAGGTCATTACTCGTACATAGAATTTCCTGGAAGGTTCTTATCTTTTTACGAAAGTATTATACCATAAATATTCTGAATTGACTTTGCAAAAGCTGTTTTTGCATTTCTTAAAATTTCAAAGCACTATCACAACGTTTTAAATACGATTTCAGAATCCGTATCAAGTGATTTTTTATTGAACTTTACCAAATCATCACCTCGATTTCAGTAATCATTATTAACAAAGTGCTTAGATGGACAGATTGAAGAGTCGGATTTAGCGCATCAAATTACGATTAAAATCGATGTGATTCTTCCAGAGGACTTGATACCACTTCAAGAAGATTTGGAATGCTTCCAGAAGTCTTGATATTGTTTCCGGGAGTGTTCGACTATTTCCAGAAGATTTAATGTTTCAAGAAGACTTGAAATGATGCTAGAAGACTTAATGCTGCTTCTAGCAGATTTGAAATGTTTCTAGACGATTTGATATTGCCTCTGGAAGAATTGAAATGCTTCAACAAGACTTGAAATGATTCCAGAAGAGTAGTATAGATTAGCCGATTCTAGAACCTCCTCCTCGAACCTGCGTCCGAGGAGGAGGTTCTAGAATCGGCTAATTGTTGGGGGAGGAGGAGGAGGAGGAGGAGGTTCTAGATTCGGGTAACTGGTATAAACCTACTCCTCTTAGAGGTTGCAATATGGGAGGAGTTTCCAATTAATGAGGTTTCAATTAATGTCCAACCTCCTCCCAAGTGACTCCTCCAAGTAAGAAACCAGAGAATAAATTATGACAACGTTCTATATGCCAACGTGGTCACCCATCGACGTCTTCTGATAGAATGTAAATAATGTTGTAATATTAATTAATATCAATGCAAAAGGTGTTCCCACAATTCTTGTGTGAAAAAGATTCCCCCCACTCTATTACTTCAGCTATAAATACAAAATGCCTGGCGATAGTGATTCATACAGTGGTGAGATTCACAACGAGTGCACGTTTAGTGTAATTAATATACAAGTAAGTAATTCAAATTGAATATCAAGTAGATAATGAATTAACGTAAAAGATTTTTAAATATAGTGGCATCCAAACCGAACTCCAAATGCTCAAACAAGAGACCTGCGCCAAATGTGTTGGGGAGGGGAGAAAACAAGAAGTCACTTGTGACCACAAAAAATGAAGGTTGCTCATCATTGCCAAATATATCGTCTGGAAATGCAAAGCAAAATGTAGTATCGGAAACAACTAATGTATTGGCAACAGAATTGGGAGAGTTTGTGTATCCCAGCAGTCAACAGATTATCGAAAATATTGGTCAGCCATCTGTAATAAGTAGTACTGTATCCAATGAATCTGCGATAAACCAGAAAGGTAACCAAGGACCGCTGTTCTCGGAAAGCACCTATTATTTAAACAAAAGTAGAACCAAATGGATATCTGTTGGACTGTGCGCGAATCAGCATTTTGAACCCGTGATACGGTTAATGGGAAAAGGACAATGCTTGAGTTTATCTGAACCTGAATGGAAGAACATAGTAAACAGCAAACAATTGATTTTAAACAGTTTTGTCGGTGATTTATCTACTCCAGCAAAGTTCCTTATAAGTGGAGTGTCTTGCAGCAGTATGTGGATAGAGAATACGAGAAAAGTATTCAAAATGGATAGGGGTTCAGAAGTATTTTACCTAGCTTATGACTCGTTGCATGAATTGTGGAAATTAACCGAATTAGTTTCGGTGAGGCTAGACGCATTGAAAAGTCTTGAATACCATACGTATTATGATAATATGATTGAGGTTGTGAGTGGAATGCAAGGTGACATAAAATCGAATGTATGGGCAGCTTGTAATACTGGACCAAGTGAGCAGTCGTGCATAGCTCAAGAGTTGCTAGTGTATGGTATGGACAAGATATTGTTGGATATAGACTTGTATACTTTATTGAGAATGTGTTAAAAATATTTCATTATAAATATGTATTAATATTAGAAAGCTATAAGTTAAAAGTTTTTGTAGAATAAGTGAATTTAATATGGTTAAACAAGTAACAATTTGCGAATCTAAAAATCAAGTGTATAGAATGTGTCAATGGTCGTTCGCTTACCGAAAAGCGAGGAAAGGTGATTGGGAAGAAAGAATGTTGGATGAAATTAGATTTAAGGGTAGAATAAGAATCGTAAATGAGTTGTTAGCAAAATATTTAAGTGTAGAACATAGATTGAAGATGTATCGAGAGCGTTTCAGTATTATAAATTAGTAGCTATATGTATAATATGCTTCTTAATAAAGAATATAAAGCATATGATAGTAAAGCGGTGATTCATTTGCTGTTTATAATTGTGTAGAGAAAGAAGGACCGCGCGTGAAAAAAATATAAAATGACATCGACACTATCGAAGCGTCGCAGTAGGCGTTTGAGGGGTAAACGAATTGGTCACGGTTTTTTCAATAAATTGATTGATAAACTTCCGATAGAACTACACTTGCCTGGATATAATTTCTGTGGGCCGGGTACGAAATTGGAGAAAAGATTAAAAAGAGGAGATCACGGTGTGAATCCATTGGACGAAGCGTGTAAAAAACACGACATCGCGTATACACACAGTTCTGATTTAAAATTCAGACACGGTGCAGATAAGGAATTATATAAAGCGGCGAAGGAACGAATATTCAGTAAGGACTCTAGTTTTGGTGAAAAGGCGGCATCATCTGCAGTAGCAGCATTAATGAAAGCCAAAGTAGCAATAGGCATGGGTGTTGGAAAAAGATCGGTGAAGAAGAAAGATCGAAAATTGAAGCGCTCAAAGCGTGGAGGAGCTTTATCTTTTTCAGAAGCGCTCAAGGTTGCTCGTAATGCAGTTGCGAAAACCGGTACTAAAAATCTATTAGCGAATGTGAAAGCTGCATACGGAACATTAAAAAGTAAACGACGAAAAATTGCTGAGCCTAGGGGCAGGATAATTCGAATCCCGAAAAAGGGAGGTTTTCTACCATTAGTACCTTTATTTGCCGCTTTGGGAGCTCTAGGTAGTCTCGGTGGCGGGGCGGCTGCCATTGCGAAAACTGTCACTGACGCAAAGTTGGCTAAGGAACGTTTGGAAGAAGATCAGAGACACAACAGGGCGTTGGAAGCTAAACCTGTAGGCAGCGGGTTTTATATAAAGCCATATAAGAAAGGATGTGGTTTATATGTCGATAGAAAAGAGGCTAGCGTTGCAGGGAGAGGATTCTATATTAAACCGTATAAGAAAGGTTGTGGTATTACAAATAATTCAAAAAACTAATTCAGATACCTCGTCATGCGTTAAATAACGAAGAATTGGAAAGGTTCGTAAAAATACTGAAAATTCCAAATTTTCGTGGTGTTTTTATGAAAGACGATCTTCCGAAGCACGTGAAAAAAGTAGAAAGAGGTATAGTTAATCTTGACAATTCGAATGGGCGAGGTACACACTGGATTGCATATAAGAAGGATGGTAAAGACATACAGTATTTTGATAGTTACGGTGATTTAAGACCACCATTAGAAGTTGAACGGTATTTGTTATCAGATGGTAGGGGTAATGTGATAAAATATAACTATCGTCAATATCAAAGAGGTTCAGAGAAAAATTGTGGCGAATTATGTTTGAAATTCCTAATGAATAAAACATGTAGTAGGTAAAAAACATGTTCAGTTAGAAACATAATGGAGCAAGAAGCAGGACATACAAGTTACACATTTACATTGTCTGGAAAATCTTCGGAGTTATCTTGTAATTTTAACCCTCCAATATATTTGAATGAATCAGGAAGGTACGAGTTGGCTCTCTTAAATTTCGAAACGTTCAATAGTTTGGCAAACGTAGATAAAAGTAACAATATTTTACAATACGAAGATAAGACAGGTAATTTTAAAAACAATATAGAAATACCGGTTGGAACGTACGATATTGATGATATTGCCGGAGTTGTGAATGAACAGTTACTGAGGAGACACGCTAAAGGAGTCTTTATAGACATTACGGGAAATAATAATACTCAACACGTTCGTATAAAAAGTACTAGAAGAATTAATTTTGCGTGCGATAACTCAATAGGATCCCTACTGGGCTTTAAGCCTGGAATAGTGCCTAAACATACGGAACGGTATTCGGATTACGTAGTAAACATAAACAAAACAAACGCTTTACAAATTTATTGTAACTTGGTGACAGGTTCGTACAACAACGGAGTTCCCGTTCACGTTTTATACCACTTTTTCCCAAACGTTCCGGCAGGTTTTAAAATAATTGAGTCGCCACAGCTGCCTATTTATTTGCCGGTTTCAACGAACGTGATTAGTAGTGTAACAGTACGCATACTAGACCAGGACGGAAAATTGGTTGATTTCAGAGAAGAGGAATTAACCGTGAGAGTTCACTTGAAATCCATAAATTGAAAAGACTATGTCTGTAGTATATCAAAGTAAAAGGAAAAGGTGGGCAAGAAGAGATAGAAACGGGAAAACGTACAATGGTCGAAACTATAAAGCGCGTATTGTAGGAGAGCGCAACGTTAGTAGAGAACAGTCCATTAGTCGATTAACACCTAGCAATCGAAGATATTTAAGTCAACTAGGATACGAAGTTTTATTGTAATGGATATATTAAAAGTGACTGATAAAATAAAATCTGATCAATCAATTGTGAGTTACGAACTACATTCTCATCAACCATTTGGTTCGACGACATACGATAACAACGATGAAATAAGAATTTCAATTCCAGAAATAGATAATTACACTTTACCGAGCGAGAGTTATTTATACGTCGAAGGCAGCGTTCGTAAAATCGCTGCGGATGGTAGTGTAACAAAAAATGCTAGTGCAACAGCTCAATTGGTTAGCAATGCTGTTGCATTTATGTTTAGCGACATTAGGTATCTTATAAATGGAATATTAGTGGATAGCGTACGAAATGTCGGTATAACATCTTGTATGAAGGGTTACTTTTCATGTACCCGGAATGAGGTTATAAAATTAGAGAACGCCGGCTGGCACATTACACCGGGTGAGAATGATCAAGTCGGTATTTCGAAAGCATTAGATAAGAATGGTAATTTCGGTATAAGCGTTCCATTGAAAACATTGTTGGGATTTGCTGAAGATTTTAGAAAAATTATGATGAACGTCCGACAGGAGCTCGTATTAATTCGTGGACACGATGATACCGACGTTATTTTCCAACCTGCAACAGCTCCGGTCGATGAAAAATTGAAGTTGATTATTACTAAGATTGTATGGAGAGTCCCACACGTGGTCGTTGGCCTAAGGGAGCAGTTGACATTAACTAAAATTTCTGAAAGAAATTTGGATATTCACGTTCCTTTTCGCTCTTGGGAAATACACGAATATCCTCAATTACCACAGACTACGAAGCAAACGTGGGCAGTAAAAACAGCACCACAATTAGAAACTCCGAGGTTTATAATTATTGGATTTCAAATTAATCGTAAGGGTGCTTTTACAGGAAATTTGTCTCTGTTTGATAACATCAATTTAACAAATTTAACTGTATTTCTGAACGGCGAACGTTTCCCGTATGATAATTTGAATGTAGATTTTGATAATAATCATTATGCAGTGTTATATGATATGTATTCAAGATTCCAGCAAGCGTACTACTATCAAGAAAGCGAGCCTTTGTTTTCTCCCGAAGAATTTAAAACGTATGCTCCGTTAATTGGAATCGATTGTACGTACCAACAGGAAGCAGTACATAAAAGTGGTGTAGAAATAAAAATTGAGTATTCAACAAAAGCTGCGATTCCGGCGGGCACTACGGCCTACGCGTTAATATTACATGACAGAGCATTCACATATTCACCTCTGACGAAAATTGTCAAGCAACTGATATAGTAACGTTTGTTAACCATAATCAATTAGTGTTTGTCTAAACGTCGAAGAAAACGCCTGTCTAAAAGTGGGTTGAGCATGCTTTGCGAAAACGATTTTATTATAATTGATATTCAAGGTTTTATGGTTAATGATGAAGAATTTATTCCTAAGGAATTGGCCTCCTATGATAATAAGAACCGTGTAAGTCATTACATATTCCAACCAATTCGAAGTTTTTCATCTTTACCTACCAAATTTCGCAATACGGCCAACTGGTTAATGAATTATCATCACTGCATCGATTGGAATGTCGGCTTTGTCCCGGTATCCAGTTTCGATGACATCGTTTATTATCTGTGTCGATCAGCAAAAGTAGTTTACGTAAAAGGGCATGAAAAAGCATGTTTTTTAAAAAGAATTGTAACGATACCAGTCAAAGAATTGCCCGAACACGAATGTAAATTAGAGGTTGGCTTGCCAATGTGCCCCTTCCATAAAAAGACACCAAGCATGTGCTCTCTGTCAAACGTTTTTTACTTGTTTTCATACATCTTCAGAAATTTGAGGGTATAAATGAACTGAGAAACGTAGAACAGCGTACAGTTCGAGATGGAACGTATTTGGCGTTTAGTTACGCGGTTGGGGCTTTCAACTTTCATAATAAATAAAGTGTGGGACATTATGCAAAGATATGAAAGGGATTTATCGTTTGTGAATATAAAAAATTACGAACTTTGTTATTTACCAATGGAGTATTATTTGGATAAAGTGAAACCATTGGACCTTGCAGCTGTTTGGTTCAAATTACCTTCGAAATACAGAAATGAAGAACGACTGCAATGTAAGCTACCTTGTTTCAAGCATTACAATATGGATCATATGGATACGCATATTGACGGACCACCACCAACCCGAGGAAATTGTGGTTTTTGTAATGTGTAATTTGTATATGTATTATATGTAAATTGTTTAACGAAATAAAGGTTCTCTTGTATAACGAAAAAATGTTGCATCTTTATTAGTACAAAAGGGTGAATAATGAAAGGGGTTGGGGGGGGGTTGGGTTGGGTTGGGTTGGGTTTGTAGAAGAAAAGCAGGAAAGAAGAAAGAAAGAAGGAAAAAAGGGAAGAAAAAAGGAAAAAAGGGAAGAAAAGAAAGGAAAAAAGGGAAGGAAAAATGGTAAAGAAAAGGGGAGGAGTTCTTTTAAAAGGAGCTCCTCCTTAAACTCCTCCCGAAAGAGGAAAGGGAAGAGTAGGGATGGGAGTGGGGTTTTGGGGTGGGGGTGCTTAGTTCCCCCCCCCCCCCCCCCCCCCCCGGTGCCGGCCAAAAAAGCACCAGGAAAAAAGTTCCCCCACTCTAACTCCGCCCCCTTTCCCCACCACGCCCCTTACTCCGCCCCTACTCCGCCTCCTACCACATCTACTAACCTACTTTTTTTGTATAAAAAGGAAGAATGAACAACAATTCCTCACAGTTTTCTACTGTTCTAGTGTTTCTACTGTTCACTTTGTAGTGTCAAGTTTCTAGTTCCCACTTTCTAGTGTCCAGTTTCTAGTGTCCACTGTTCACTAACAGCGCAACCTTTTGGTAAGTACAATTTACTATACTTTTACTTTCTAAAACGTTCGATCCCGAGCGTTGGTGAAAATGTTACTAAATTTTAAATACCTTAAGCCAATTTCTTCGATAGCCTAACAGTGCAGTGCGTTAGGCTCTCGACCAGATGCTTCGGGTTCGTTCCCAAGCGCTGGCAGAAATTTTTATTATTTTCTATATTTTTTACAGCTGCGTCACGGTTACAATTCCATCGCCTATCGTCAATGTAAGTACAATAATTTGAGCGTTCGTAAACTATAAGTAATCTTAAACACCTCAAGCCGATTCCTTCGATAGCCTAACAGTACAGTACGTCAGGCTCTCGACCAGATGGCTCGGGTTCGATTCGGAGCGCTGGCAAGAAATTATTATTATATTCCATATATTTTTTTTTTGCAGCTGCTTCACGGTTACCACTATAACCGTTACATCCCTCGTCAATGTAAGTAAAGTAATTAAGCACTTTATCTCGTGTCCTTCAATAGCCTAGCGTATATGACGCTTGGCTTTTAGCAAAATTGTTCGGGTTCGATCCCGAGCATCAGCAAACAAAAGTTAATTTTTTATATCGTTTTACAGCTACAAGTTTTTTTTCAACTTTTTACATCTATCGCCAAAGTAAGTAGAGATTAATTTTTTCTCTTGTTTATTTTCATTTAAACTAATAAATTCTTTTCATTAAGATGTCTCAAGATGGTTTCAGTCAAATTAATTTGACAGAACCGGGATTTTCTAACAGCCAAGAGGTTGAAATTTTAAATAATTTCAACGTTGAGTTGTTGGACATAACGTCTGCTGAGAAGGCTAGAGATTCCTGCGTCGTCCAACCTACAGATGAAGCACAGACGCCCTTACCAGTTCCGAGCGGCACGGCTTCCTCGAATACCGGTGGAGTGAAAAGTCTGTCACTTCGTCAGAATTCAAGGAAACGTGAGCATTGGAAGAAGGGTGTAGGATTGTGGTTACCGAAGGATACATATAGAGAGCAACGACGGGAACGTGCTCGTTCAAGATCAATACAACGTAAGCGTGCTTCTGATGAGGAACCGACGGAAGCGTCTATAATTGACGCTGGAAAAGTCGCCTCCAGCATTAACGAGCACATTTCTGACGACTCTCTTAATGCAATGGCGGTATCACAATTCTGCGCAGTAAGGACTTCTGACCTGTCCTCTCTTCAAGTTCCTTTAAACAAGAAAGATTCCTTGGTTGTCGCTAGCCATACTTCTCCTTCTTCTGCTTCTTCTTCTTCTTCTTCGAAGATCGGTAATGTGCCAAAAGTACAGACCACAATGATTACAAGTACTCTACCTCCTACCTCTAACATTCCATCAACTTCTGCTGTACATTCAGAAGTATTAGGCAACCTTTTTTCAACTGCAATAAGTTCTACATTGGAAAAAACTAAAAGCTTGCTTTTGGAAGATGTCAAATTATTACACAGAAATTATAGCAATAACCTTCAACAAAAGGTTACTGAGTTAAATCATTCTTTAGTGTATTTATTGCGGCTTAAAGAAGGGATGACGTCTTTTATGGTTGATGATGATCCTCTAAAAATTTCTCTTAACGAAACCATTGAGGATTTGACTGCAGAGGTTGCGAAGGACAAACAAATTCTTTCTCTTCTACAGTAACCTATTAAAATTATTTTCTTTATAGCTAATACATTATCTTTTAACAGAATGACCACTATTAGCCCTCGCACCTTGGCCAAACTGTTAATATTTGAAAGGAGGGCGGCCGTGATGGATGCCCAAATAAGTGGGATGAAAGATGTAGTACGTTAGTTATTCATATTTATATACATGTTTTACTAATTTAAAATTTTCAGTTAAATCATTTAAGAGCGGAGATGGAGATGCTCAAAGAAGCGGTCAAGGAGTCGTGGACAATAAAAGCGACGACGGTAAATATAGAGGCGGTAAATGTATACCGGGAACTGCCACCGCGCAATACAGAACCGCCTGACCCTTGGCCGGATGCATCTCCCAACCACTCGCCTACGCCGACGGAGCCGGTTGCACCCCCTGACGAACCCGAGGAGGTGTGGGATTAGCCACCCCTAGGTGGCTAATTATTATTTTTATATTATTATATTATTATTATTGTTATTATTATTTTATATCATATTATATCATATTATTTTATATCATATTATATCATATTATATTATTATTACTTATATGTTGAGTTATGTTTTTTAGTTCAGTATTACCCTGTTAACTTTTGAATGCGGTAGGTCGTGAGTAATGATTGTCGAGAAGGTAAAGTGTTCATCGCAACCGCTAACTCTACCAATAATTAATTTTAGTAAAGGTGCAGCCGAAGAATACTTTGTGAGACATAGTGACTTGTTCGGCGGAAAGTGTAAGCGAGGTATAATTGTGGGACCGTCTGGTGTCGGTAAAACGAATGTCATGCTATCGGTTTTACTTGCTCGTAATGGCCTGCGCTTCCTAAACATATATTTATGTTCTAATTCATTGTACCAAAATAAGTATGATTTTTTAAGACATCTGTTAGAACCTATAAAAGATTGTGGTTACTATGAATTTTCTAATATAGATTCGTTTATTACTCCGGAAGAAGTGAAAGAATATTCGGTAGTCATATTTGACGATGTTCCTTGTACTGGTCAGAATGTAATTAAGGATTTTTTTTCATATGGTCGCCATAAGAATATTGATTGTTTCTTGATTTGTCAAAGTTATAGCGCAATTCCTAAACAGTTAATTCGTGACAACTGCAATTTGTTGGTGTTGTTTAAACAGGACCTAACAAATTTAAAACACGTGTTCGAAGATCATCTAATGGCTGATATAGAATTTAATAATCTAAAGCGAATTGCCGATGCTTGTTGGAAGAATAGACATGGTGTCCTAGTAATTGACCTGGACTGTACTTTGTCTAACGGTCGGTTCCGCTATGGTTTTGACAAATTCATTGAAGTTTAAAAGTGTCTATTTAAACAGTACTTACTTCATTACGTTGAAGTACATCCCACTATGAAGAAGACGCTTGCTGCGGAACTTATCACTGCTCGCGAAGCCTTGCGAGACAAAATTCGCTCGTTAAAAGAGGACGTAGCAGAATCAAGAATTCGGACGGAAACGGCGTACTCTCCGATTACGAAACCATTAAAAGATATTGCTGCAAAAATAGAAACAGTTGGTTTGTTATCCGATTCAAAACCACGTCTGTATCCGAAGACCGAAAAGATCTCTAAAATGGAACGTTTCACGGACGACATTTCTGACATAGCATCCAAATACGAGGATGAACATTTTACACAAAAACCTAAAATTCCATTGAAACCTACACGCCGAAAATTAATCACCTCTACTCCTGAAAAGAAAAAAGTAATTTCTACTCCAACTATACCATCATTCCAGGTACAAGAAGAGATATTTGAAGGTCAACCGGGTGAGGATATCGATGAAGAGTATTCAGATTCCAGCGATGATACTGCAGCCCTTATAACCTACGGAAAAGATCGAGTGGAACGATTTAAAGATGAATTGGAAGAACAATTGGCAAGTCCCGATGTACAAGCTGCATTGGATATGTTTGATCCTTTACCCAGAAGGTATATTGTTGGTTTGGCTAAGGATGTGGCAGATGAGTATGATCAAGTATACGGTGTTCGTCAGACTCCGGAAGGCTTTTACATAGGTGTTAGCCCTGTTGAATTTGACGACAAGGATATTCTCGTTGGAAAATTTAAATATGCGGGAACCACTGGATTATATGATTTATTATTTAAAAACAATCCTGGCAGATTTACAATTCAAGATGTGCGCAATTACAAAGATATCTTGCAACGTTCGAATGCAGCTTACATGAATTACATTCCAGAGGCAGGTTTGACCACGGAGGATGAAAGTCAAAAGTTTCAAGATATTATCAAGCCTATCATGGAGGGTGACAAACCCAGGGTGCATTGGGCGAGGTACTGGCCGAATCCTAAGAAAAAAACCTTGGGTGGTACATTGCAGAAACAAGTTGTTCCTCACGCTCTTATCGAGTACGAGTACTGGGACGATCCCAATGAGCTGGTCAATAGATTGCGATTGTTAATGGCTTCTCAAGCTGCAGGTAATTCCGCACATGTCAACGAAATTACATCTATCATATCTGAACTAGCAGAGGCAAAGATTATACGTTAAATCATAAATATACATGCTTCATACTTTCTATTTTAAAACGTCAGCGACCATGAAGTAGGAAAGATGAGTTTAAACCGGTTCGGAAAGCACTCGTCCAGTATGGTAATCGATAAGTTTGGTAAGCATGTACATGGTCACAACATTGTTACTCATTTGAAGAAGCGTCGATATTTACGACCATCAATTATATTAACATTTAGCGGAGATGGAACTACAGATAAGGTTGATAATTATTTCATTATTCAAAATTTAGGATACGTTAAACAGTATGTTAACTATTTTTATGTTGGTGAAATTGTTTCTTCCCGATTTGAGGGAAACGTACAACTCATAATTGATGGGAAGCAATTCGATCCAAATGACTTAAATTATCTATCCTTCGGGAATAAAATAGTATGCAAGCCTACAGTAACGCCCACTTTATTGAAGCATCCATTTAGTGTTGAATTAGTCATTGAATTGTCCACAAAATGAGTAATATCAAGAGATCCCTTGTAAATGAGTTGCACGCGCCAGTACGGAAAAACTACAGACGCAGGCGTGTTGTTATAAAGGGTTTAAGGGACTTATTTCAAGCTGATTTGGTAGAGATGATTCCTTATTCAAAAGCTAATGGTAAT
The DNA here is from genome assembly GCA_036711965.1 of Onthophagus sagittarius. Taxonomy (NCBI): domain Eukaryota; kingdom Metazoa; phylum Arthropoda; class Insecta; order Coleoptera; family Scarabaeidae; genus Onthophagus; species Onthophagus sagittarius. Next base: position 22,459,175 of record JASERS010000006.1, on the reverse strand, counting down.
TTTAAATATATATTAACCGTTATTAATGCATTTTCCAAGTACGGATGGGCTGTACCACTAAAAAACAAAACGGGTAAGGAAGTTACGCGGGCTATGGAAACGATTCTGTTAGACAAGCGAAACAATATACCGAAGAACCTACAGACAGATAACGGAACAGAATTTTATAACGCAAACTTTAAGAACCTTATGACACGCTATGGTATTAATCATTACAGCACATTTTCTAATTTAAAGAGTTCAATTGTCGAACGCTTCAATAGAACACTAAAGGAAAAGATGTGGAAAGAATTTAGTATGCAAGGTAATTATCGTTGGTTGGAAATACTACCTAAATTAATTCAGGATTATAACAACCGAGAGCACCGGACGATAGGAATGAAACCAAGCGAAGTAAACAGCAGAAATGCTTCAATTCTGTTGAAATCTGTTTACAATTACATAAAGACGGTCGACCCTATTAGAAAAAGATTTAAAGTCGGTGATTACGTACGAATAAGCAAGCATCGACACGCCTTCACCAAAAACTACACTCCAAATTGGTCTAACGAAGTATTTACTATACATACCGTTCGTAATACTAACCCCACAACATACCTTCTCAAAGATGCTTCCGGTGAAATTATTTCTGGCGGATTCTATAGAGAAGAATTACAAAACGTTAAGCATCCAGACGTTTACTTGGTGGAAAAAGTGCTAAGACGAAAAGGACAACAAGTGCTTGTTAAATGGTTGGGTTTGGGACCGTCTCATAATTCTTGGATCTCAAAAAGTAACGTTATTTAAGAAACAATAAAACAATTACTAATACACGTTAAATAATTTATTTACTATCTGAGATTACAGTATATGTATTATTTTGTATTGATTATTTATATTATATTTTTTAATTATCTATATTTTGTGTTGCATCATTCAATGACTTATGCCCCCAAGCCAATGTACTAGAACCATCCGGTAATATGTGTCGTTTATCATCACTACATGATAAAGCGATTTTGTTTTTTAATTCTGTGTACATTGTGTGATATTCCGATTTAAATACGTACATTTCCTTACGTATCAATCTACCACGTTCGACCACAGCTTTGTAATCGGTTACGCTCAAATGTTTATCAATAACATACTTTTTCACTCCTTTAGCCTTCTTTACGTTATCGTCGAGCAAAGTTATGCAATAAGCTTTGGCTCCTGTTCCAACAAATGAGGTGATACACCTATTTGGATATTCATCCTTCATTCTTCCCAATACCGGTACACCGCGGGGTATACCGTGTATATTGTCTAACGGATAATTCGACGTGTCAAAGACATCAATATTTTCTTTTATATCCTCATATACGTTTGGTGTAAATATTTCTAGAATCAACGAATCCGTATCGGTGTACAAGAGGTATACGTCGTTTCCATACTTTTCTTTTAAATAACCATAGAAGAAATCGTACATTACCGTTTTCGAAAGCTCTAATATGCAGAATCCTACGTACAGCGGTTTATTATAACGTACTTCTGCGAGATTCAGCTGAATTGCTACCAAATTATCATTGAATACTTTTGAAGATTTGAAATTTGGTTTAGCGATCAGAGCTTCTACGCCCGGTTTCCTATGGCGACATTCCCAGTGTGTAACTAATCTTATATCTACCCGCTTTTCTACATTTTCCATTGTTTTACCGAACACGTTGTTATTCATCGACTTGTAATGGTTTTTATCAAATTCATTTGTCGCTTTCGCACGTTTTTCAGAATTGAAATCAATATATTTCCGCATCCACTCTGATTGTTTAAATTCTAACGCCCTATGAACCTTTATTAACTTCAAACCAAACCGTACACATTGCTTTAAGTTCATGTAATGAATGATGTACCTTGATTTATTATATAAATTTGCTATTAACTTTGCATTTTTTGAGCCTGGAGGTACAATTCGTTCAGGACAAAATGGTAAATCGTTGTGTTCATCATGCAAGTTTTCCGGATACTCTAAATCAACTTCAAACACGTAACCCTTTCCTGAATCTTCATTCATATTGTCAATATCTAGCCTACGGATCTCTTCATCTGACAGCCATCGAAATCCTCCGGTTGGAAGTTTTCTTCTCATCGCGTGCCCATACAAATTTGTAGCGTCAAGATATAAAATATAGGATGTTTCTCTATTGGGTAGAAATTCCGGCATAAACTTGTTATTTGCTTCAGCACTTCTCTTGCTGCACATACTCAAACCACCGCGAATACCCTTTTTAAAGAAATGCAACATATCTATATCGGTTAGCAATTCCAATTTTACCCTAGTCATGCGTAGTAAGGCATCAAAACCGAAACCCGGTGATGTGAAATAATGACACGGATCCAAACCATAGTTCTGAATCGATATGGTTCGAAAATTCTCAAATATATCCGCCAAAAGTAAAACATCCGACGTTAGATATATGTCACTATATTCTCCTAAAGTGTGACAATTAAACACTTTCCACGCTTTTTGTGCTCGACAGTAATTTTCTTCAGTTACTTCTTCATCGCATAATGTATTATAAAAACTTTTTTGATCTGGCAAACAGTTGAAGTTTAGCTTTTCGAATGAGTCTACAAAACAGTATGGAAATACTCCCTTTTGACGCACTAATCGAAACTGTTCTTCATTTTTAAAATGCTTTCTGATTTCGACACATTGATTATCTTCCAAAAATGATCCCAATTTTTCTAACGATGAAGCCATAAATCTATATGAATCGACAAATCTTAATTTCATCGACACTCTTCTTAGCTTTCCCTTGCTATCAACATAATCTCCTACGACAATTTTTTTTGAAAACGATATGTATTTCTCTTTACTTTGTGCTATAACTTCAACATCTTCCTCTTTTAACGCCATATCTTTTACGAACATGTGACAATCGTAATTTGAAAGATTATGAAAAAATATTGGTATGAAGTTTGGTAATTGGTAATTTATATTACACACACTATGTGCAGGCCCTCGATATAAGCCGGTGAGGTGGTCATGATCGTATACTTTGCTGCCAGTTTTTATCTCTTTCGAACAAATGTGACACGTATCTTCCATATGATGTATTAATTTTTCTAGATTTTCTAATGGTAACATTTCTTTTGGCTTGCTTAAATAGTTGTTGTATATACTTAAAACATCTTCCTCCAACTTGTTCATAAAAATTTGTGCTGCATTACGCCCTCGATATATTTCAAATTTCGATAACGAATCATCATAAGAACATTTAATATAGTATGCAAACGCATACGGCTCGTGTTCAAAACATTTTACGGAGTATGAATTCTCATTGTTCTTTTCTGTATTCTCGATACAGACGATTGGTTTCTGTAACGATTCAAAGTCTGCATATACTACAAATGGTATTTTTAATTGTTTTTCAAAATTTTCAAATTGTAATACATTCTCCTGTTCTTGCTCTCCATATTTATTTATTTTAATACTTGTTGTTGGTAAAATTGCTCTTACCTTGCCGCAATCGTGCGTTTGATGTCGCTGAAGTTGACACTCTGTTGAAAAGAATATCAAACATCCCTCGCAAATAAATTTTTCATGACCATTTTTAGATGCTTGTGCTGACAGTAATCTGGATAAACTTTTTATCCAACAGTAATGGCTATTTCCAAGATCATCCGATATTAATAATAAATTTATATGTCTTTCTTCCTTTTGTCGACATATGTACATGGTGATTATATCATAATTCATAACTCCGTCTTTAAAATATTCATTTAAACCATAGACATTTATCGAAACTTTATTCTGCTTCTCAAACTCGGGTATGTCTCGTAATTTAACCGGAAATGTTATATTTGAATAGTCAAAGCCACAATTTTCATAATGAGGATACGAAGTTGTCCGCTGTGGTAAACCGTTCGGTTCACACACTGCTGATGTTAACGCCCAAGCAAAGCATGCATCATCAGCATTTTGGATATTTATTACAGCACGCTTAGCTTTTATATGGTACGGCAGATCCATGTAGCTCGAAGCTCTTGTGGGGTTATATTTGTTGAGATTAACCTCCATATACAGTATTTGTAATAGTGTCCACCCTGTATACAAATTGTTTTAATTAGTATTCTTCAAACCTTGCACCTTAGAGCGCTTACCTGAATCACGTTCTTGAAATTCCGACATTTTTGATGATATTTCATCGATGAAGTCATTATAAATTTTATACAAATCTGTCGCTAAAGATGCTACTTTATTTTTTGTATTAAACGATTTTATTTCCCAATCTTCTTTGGATTGCAAACAATACATTCCAAAACATTCTAGATTTAATTTAATGCTGCCATGAATATCGATAGCGCTTTGAATTAGATTTAAGATTTTTTCACGAATTCTATCCGAATATTCCTTCAAATCCACAAAATTTCCCGGTTCGTTTATTCTATAGCTTACTATTTTATCGCCAAATGCCCCAGCGATTCTCTCAACTCCATCGTCAATTATTACAAACGCATTGCGTTTATGCTCATTACTGCGCAAATGTGCAGAATAACATTGCTTATTTACGTACTTATCGCACGCATCACATTTTGCCATATTTGATTTAGATATTTCTTCAAGTTTGATTCTTTTACCAATGCATGATTGCCGCTGATGTCTCTTCAAGTTATCGGACCGGGTGAAACATTTTGCGCAATTATCACACACCAACATTTTGGACTTTATTCTTTTTCACTTCTCAACGAATAACTACGTCCCTGTGATACTTTACCACCGTTTATAAACCTTTCCACCTCCTCCCAATTCTTGCAGGAGTTTTATGCAGGAGGTTTTTTGTGAACATAATGAACCCAAATGATGCCAGGTAAATATGACTCATTCCTTTTCTTCGAGCAAAACAGCACTTCTTATCTGCATATATTTTTTTACATAAACTTGCTTGGGCAGTATTACTACCTGAATAAATGTATAAAAAACCCTACTCTTATTTAATAATTACGGCCGATTTAAAACCTTTTTGCAAGCAAGTTCGATATACACGATTTTCAATTAGTCGCTTAAACCCTCTCACATTATATCATCCAAATCAGGTAGGATGGGATAATCATTTTAATTAGTATATATTAGTAAATATTACAAGATTATTTTTCATTCTATCGGAAGACGACGAAGAGTAACCATCTACGAACATGTCTTAACACGTCAACAGAGCGTTATTATTTTATTCTCTGGTTTCCCTATTTAAAGGTGTCACTTGGGGGGAGGTTGCAAATAATTAAAACTTAATTGGAAACTCCTCCCACATTACAACTTTTAAGGTTAGTAGGTTTGTAACAATTAGCCGATTCTAGAACCTCCTCCTCCTCCTCCTCCTCCTCCAACAATTAGCCGATTCTACAACCTCCTCCAAAAATTAGTAGATACAACAACCTCCTCCTCCTCCAACAATTAGCCGATTCTAGAACCTCCTCCTCGGACGCAGGTTCGAGGAGGAGGTTCTAGAATCGGCTAATCTATACTACTCAGAAGACTTAATACTGCTTTTAGCAAATTTCAAATGTTTCCAGAAGATTTGATACTGCATCTAGAAGACATGAAATGCTTCCAGAGGACTTGATACCACTTCAAGAAGATTTGGAATGCTTCCAGAAGACGATATTGCTTCCGGGAGTGTTGGAATATTTCCAGGAGATTTAAAGTTGCCTCTGGAAGACTTGAAATGTTTCAAGAAGACTTGAAATGATGCCAGAAGACTTAATGCTGCTTCTAGCAGATTTGAAATGTTTCTAGACGATTTGATATTGCCTCTGGAAGAATTGAAATGATTCAACAAGACTTGAAATGATTCCAGAAAACTTAATACTGCTTCCAGCAAATTTCAAATGTTTCCAGATTTTTTGATACTGCATCTAGAAGACATGAAATGCTTCCAGACGACTTGATAACACTTCAAGAAGATTTGGAATGCTTCCAGAAGACTTGATATTGCTTCCAGGAGAGTTGGAATCTTTCCAGAAGATTTAATGTTGCCTCTGTAAGACTTGAATATTTCAAGAAGATTTGAAATACTTCAAGAAGACTTGAAATGATGCCAGAAGACTTAATGCTGCTTCTAGCAGATTTGAATTGTTTCTAAATTTGATATTGCCTAGAAGAATTTAAATGCTTCAACAAGACTTGAAATGATTCCAGAAGACTTAATACTGCTTCTAACAAATTTGAATTTTTTTCCAGGAGATTTGATACCGCATCTAGAAGACATGCAGTGCTTCCAGAAGACTAGATACCGCTTCTAGAAGACATCAAAAGTTTTCAGAGGACTTCATACCACTTTAAGATTTGAAATGCTACCAGAAGACTTGATATTGCTTCCGGGAGAGTTGTAATGCTTCCGAAGGATTTAATATTGCCTCTGGAAGACTTGAAATGATTCCAGAAGACGGGAAATACTTTCAGAAGACATGATACTGCTTCTGGAAGGCAAGCAATGCTACCAGAAGACTTGATGCCACATTTAGCAGACTTCAAATGCTTCTAGAAGATATGAAATGCTTCCAATATATTCGATATTGCCTCTGATACCGCTTGCAGAAATATTTAAATGATTCCAGACTTTTTTTCAAAACATTTTTTCGGAAAGTACGTGTGACATGTTGAATTTTTATGGCTTTACTTTGAGAGTCAACATTCGTCGTTTGAGTCTATTCCGCATTCAGTTTATTTTTCAGTTCCCAGCACTCATTCGTTAACAAGTTACCATGCCATTCGAAATGAGGTAACACTACTAGTTATAGAGATCAATACTTGCGAAAATTTGCTGGTGGCTAGGCATGCATTAGAAAATGTGGATGATTCTGATGATGATGATAAAGATTTTCCAGAGACAGTGGAGCTAGCAGTTGTGTCACTAATTGACCTTATGTGTAACTTAAAAACTGATCCTGATGGACACCTTTAAATTAAATAGAATGATACACCTCTTCTATCACATAATAGAACACAGTTTTAAGTATTTTTCTATTAATTAAGAAAAATGTTTTGAATACATAATGACAATAAAATCATTAACGTAAATTATTCATTTTCTACGTTATGTATTAATAAAAAAATCTATAAATTTAGAAACTACAGTGAAAGGACGTTATATACAAAACATTTCCATAAATGCTTTATAATCTTATACATAGTACAATAAAAATTGAAGTGGACAGGTTTATTGTTCCTTGTACGCAAAATCAAAATGATAGTAGATGGAGAAAGAGTTAGAGAACAAAAGGCCATACAAGTTAAAATTTCGCTGGAATAAAATGATATAAAAGAATATCTATAATGTTTTAAGAAAGGCAAACAAGGGAGTATAACAATTCGTTGTTTGGGCGTTTAATAACATAAAATCTTTCTTCTGCTTATCAATCTCGTACATCTCAAATAGATCCATTTTAAACTTCTTACTACAATAAATAAGCAATATCAGATAGCCTTATTTATTATTCTGCTATTGTAATATTTAGCTTTAATGATTATTATCTTCCTAATGAACATTAAAATTGCTCCAATATTTTGTTCCTTTATCCCGGTGGTTGTCAAGACAGGTTTATAAAAAATTTTGTGCCTTAAACAGCCTCTGGTTACGCATTTATATCGCATGTGTTCAGCAATTTAAGGGGTGTATGACTGATCAGCAAGCCTGAGGCCTCTTTAGAACCTCTTAATTGAGGTATAAAACGTCTTGGGTTTTGTTTTGCAAAGGGCTTATAATACTTTTCGCCAGTCTGTGAAAATGTTAATGGATGCAACTAATTGTGCCTTTTGAAGGTTCAAAAGTTGTTATAGCAAGAACTTCTGTCTGAAAAATAGTATCCAATCTGAGTGGTTGTTTAAGTGCCAACTATCTTTGAAATGTCGGAGTAGTACCAGGCAAGGGCTCCTCTTAATAGTTGAGGCTCACCCTACATCCAATCATCTCTGCTTCTAGAAATGACCTTTTGCGGCTGATCGACGCTGTATTTTATCGGAATAAGATCTGCCTTAATTCCGATCAAATGATTTAGAGTAGAGTCCGTTCAAGGCATTTAATGTTGTCTCCTTTTTTATATAGGCATAGCTGGAGTGATGTGAGATTGAGTAGCGCTTCAAGAACATTGGACAAGTTGTGTTATGATAAGAAATGCGAGCCGCTGTATTTGTGCCAGCAGCTATTGTGCTTATGATCTGTTTTTGAACACCAAAGCAGTGACGCATATGCCACTAGAGCACAAATTATTGCTAAGTGGCAACAAAAGCCAATGATCAAAAATCAAAGTCCAAGGACCTTACGGTAGATCTGATTAACTGAGAGTTTTAGCTTAATTTGCTATCTAGAATTACCCCTAGGTATACTCTTAGCCTCTATTTTGAGGTTTATAGATTTACCTTCAATGAAAAATGCTCTCAATTGTAGTTTATTTCTCCGACTGATTCGAGTGTTAGGATTGATGCTCAGCCCATTGGTCCTGCACTAAGTGCTGGTGAGGAGTAGGACTAATTGTATCACATTTGCCTCGGATTGTGATTACCAGATCATCAGCGTATCTTTGTATCGTAAATCCATTTTTTTGTTAAGGTATTTATTAAGTCATCCATTACCAGCTATATCGATGTATATTTTTACTTTTAGAATAGTCTCTATTGATTCGTAGGAGGTGTTATCAAAAGCATACTTTATGCCAATGAAAGTACATAAAAGTATTTCTTTAGTTCCAGCTGTCTCTTCTATTGTGCTTGCTAACGCGTAAAGAGTAGTAATTGTTGAATTTGCTTTCTAGTAAGTATGTTGGCTTGTATAGAGTGGATTGACCTACAGCTATAGCATGTCATATATAGGGATACTATAACTAAGATCAGGTTAGAAAATTAGTTAAAATAGGCCCTCGTAGAAGCTTTCACAAGTTTTCCTTTAGACTTTATGAACAGACGAAATGTATTCCGTTAGAACTATCCTATGTATGCTAGAGATTCCATGTATGCTCGTGTATGAGCTTTGTGTGTCTGGTATAGTTTTCTAGTCGTGGCTCGCTATTGTTCAAGGTCCTTGTTCTACCAAGGCACATTGAAGTGTGCTCTCTTGTTTTATTGGACAACATTGAATATGATACTATTTAGCTAAGAGGAGGCTATTTCAAAATCGTTTCCGCTTTAAAGTTTGTTTTGATTTCATTAATCTTTTCGTTGATTTGTCTACGAAAAGAGCATCGATCAATGCGTAGAGGAATTCTGAATTCAGTCTGTTTGGTCATGTCTGTTGCAACAAAGCGAATTTGCTTGTGATCTGCTAACGCCAGTTTGCAATTTGCGAACTGATCCGAGGCGTGGCTAGAGCTATGTCCAGTACCTTTTGTCGATTTTTTTTTGCTACAAAGATGGTAGTGTGGTAGAGTAGTGCAAAATAGTGGGAGTGCAAAAATACTCAATGCTGATTAATATATGTCATAATTATGTGATATGTTTTAGTTTTTAGTTTTTAGTATTTCACTTAAACTTTATATGGTATATACCTATTTGTATTACTGACGAAAAGTATGTTCTATGAAGTAACTAAATCAATTTGTGTAGTTTTGAAAAGTCGCGGAAAACTATGAGCGATATGAACTCTGCGGGAACGCGAACGGCGCGATACGAGAACGGGTGAAATCGCTGCCGACGTTCCCCATTATTTTTTAATGAACCCGCCGCACAAAAGGGCGGTAACCGAACACTCCGCACAGCTGTTTCTTCTACTTCAATTTCCGCCGCAGAACTCCTTTTGAGCGGCCGTCTGCGCGCCGTTAAGGCCCCGGGCGGGGGCGGAGGTCGCCCCGAAACGCCTTACAATAACGAAATAAAGCGGCACGACGCTTTTGTGGCGAAAATGGGAACAAATTGCGTCCTCGCCGTGCCGGGATCTTGGGTTTCCCTTACTCCACTTTGCCCGTGTTCAGTGTTCAGTGTTCTCTTCGGCGCGTGCTCCTGAAATATATGCACTCTGTTTTATGTCGTCTTTGTTCGCCGGAACAAATGACGAGTGTATTCACCCTTTACAAGGACGGATAGAGTGAGCGAAGGACGCGTTAATCGACGTGTCACTAACAATATTTTTCTTCAATAAGATGAAAGAAGGAAGAAATAAAGTAAATTTTTCTGCAACATACATTGGTACATTGCTATTCGGGTTGCGGCCGCCGCCATACACGATTTATCTTACCGATAAATAACCGGAAGCGTGCGCCTGAATGCACAAATTGATTCCGGGTCGGCCGGCGGGCCGATACTTTACAATTTTATTATGAGACCCCCTGCGGCACCCCGTACGTCGTCGGCGGGCCCCTTTCAGGGGGCCACTACGTGACCGGCATCCTCATACGGGCCCCAGTAACGTACCCGTCGACAACGCAATCGGTTACGGGTTCGCCCCCGCCGCCGAGCAATATTTCACTGTAATTTTACAAGTACCCTGCGCCCTTGCATACAATTTAACGACCCTTTTACCATTCATTATAGTTTTATCTGGCTATTTATGGCCGGCGGCGCGGTCTGAATATTTCAAGAGGAGCGGAAAGCTTTTGTGCTGCTTCCCGCTTCTCTTCTCTTCTTTTATTGGCACTGTTAATAGCGGCAAGAGTTAATCCGTTGCCCGTTTTCGCGGAAACCGCGATAAATGGTCGACATACTTAAATCTTTTTAAATCTCCCTGTGGCGGTACAACTTTACTCGCATTATTATTTACTTAATCTTTTTTTTTCTAATTTTTGGTTTAAATTGCATGTTAAGCTCTTAACATAAATTCTTTTTTATAAAAATAATAATTCATAATATACCGAGTTGAAAAGAAAAATTTACTCAATTTTAAATGATTATCATTGAATATCAAAAGCGCCATATATGTCTTTAGATTGGTAGATTAGTACACAGCGTTAATTAATTATCGTACCTAAAAAGTAGGCAACCAATTTCAATTTCAAAATTTTCTCAAATTTCTCAAATTTCGAGTTTAAAACCGTGTTAAACATCGATAAACAATGTTTTAGTATTAAAGTTAACCTTTTAATAGTATATGAAGGTGCCTCCGTGTTTATGAGTATATTTATATATGAAGATTATAGATTGTTGAATTTTTTTTACTGGGAAATTATATAAATAACTCTTTGATTTCTTACTGATAAGTAATGATTTACTTAGGGGCCTAGTTTGGGTTTAGTTTTAGTTTCGTTTAGCTTATTCTTGTTTTTTTCTCTTTTACAAATTTTTTTTTCGTTTTTTCTCGATGAAAAATAGTCTACTTAATGATATTACTGCTGGTTTTATAATACAGTAAACCCCCTATATAGCGCACATCGATTTAACGAAATGGCCGGTATTGCGAATCAAAATTACGCAACAAATACCTTCAATACATTTTATGTCATTTTTCTCATTATAACGAAAATTCATGGTAACGAACTACGAACAATTATTTCATCTCATAAGTATGATTTTAGTACAAACTATTATCGTTATTGCGAACACGAATTTTTTTGTTCTCTAGGTAATGTAAGACTAGTTAAGATATTCCCCGAAGATCTGATATTCGGAGAATAACTTGTTTGTCTGTAGGTCGATTGTTTATCGACTCGAAGTCGTACTGCAGTTTCAAATATAAATGTGTGGTCTTCGATAGCGTACAAAGTGTTAAGGTTTAGAAAAAAAGTGTTCGATCAGTGTTAATTTGCAAAAAATGAGTTTGAAAAGGACATTAATTCCTTTAAAAAGGAAATCAGAAATATTGGAGGATGTTGAAAAGAATGCTATTACAAAAACTAAAATTGCGGAAAAATTTAACATATCAAATCAACGCTATCAACAATTTTAAAAATAAAAACCGAGTTTACCGAAATGAGAACAAAAAATGTTTCCTTAACAGGGCCATTCATACAAGATAAAGCAAAATCAATCGCTGCTGAATTGAACATAATAGGATGTGATTTTTCATCTGGGTGGTTGCACAGATTTAAGAGTAGCCACGGTATTTCAGACCACGCCTTATCTGGAGAAGGAAATAAAGTTAATGTGCTTACTATAGATGAGTGGAGACAAGAGTTCAAATTTATAAGAAACACCTATGTTGATAAAGATGTTTTTAACATTGATGAAACTGGTGTTTTTTATAATCTTATGCCAAACCGTACTTTGGATTTTAAAGGTAAAAAGTGTTATGGTGGTACTAAAAGCAAAGAAAGAGTAACAGCAGTTTTGTTGGAGTAAATGCAGATGGAAGCAAAAAATTAAATCTGTGGATAGTAGGAAAGACAAAAAATTCCAGATGTTTACATAAAATAGATCGTTCCCATTTACCGTGCCATTATAGTAATCAAAACAATATGTGGGTAACGTCTGTGACATTTCGAGAATGGCTTATTCGTTTCCAACGAAACATGGCAGCACAAAACAGAAAAGTATTGCTAACGATGAACAATTGTGCTGCACATAATGTTAAGAATATCAATTTGGACAATGTGAAGGTGATTTATTTTCCACCTAACACAACGAGTGTACTCCAACCTTTTGATCAAGGCATAATTGCGTGCATGAAAAAGCGATATCGTGCTCGTCTTGTAAGAGTAGCAATTTTGGCAATAAAAGCGAACGAAGAAAATCCGAAATGGAATACTCTACAAACGATACGAGTGTTTTCGGATTCTTGGAATTCAGTAACATCAAACATTATAAGAAATTGTTTTAGCAAAGCGTGGACAACTGACTCTCAAGAAGAAAATGAGGAAAATCAGTTAACGATGGTAAGATTCATCGATAATTAGTTCTTCTTAGTAACTTTTTACTTTACATGCTTTTATTGTCTGCATTGTAGGGTGAATTTACTGACGAAGAATGGGAAAATTATCAACACATCTTGTCAGTACCTAAACAAGTTAGTTTTGCTGAATACTGCACTATTGACAGTGAGGTAGTGACTTCAAAAGCAATTGAAATCGATTTACCATTAGTGAATGCAGGCCAAGAATGGAAAGAAAATGAAGAATGCGATGAAGGTGATGAGGAAGAAGTAGTAAATGTAACACCCCCTACAAGAGCTGAAGTTTTAGCGGCTCTCTATACTATACAAAGGTAACCCACATCTGATTTGTTATCGAATTCATTATTTATATCACAATTTAAAGGTTTGCTGATACAGAAGAGAACATTTCCGAAGGTTTCGCGAATTCTTTGAATCAAATTACTGAAGAATGTTTAAGACGAACAAAACCCGTTTTAAGCAAAGCGCCATAAATGATTACTTAAAAAAAATAATGTTAATTACAATACGAACAAAATACAAATAAACTTATTATATAGTCGATATTAATATAACTAACTTTTTAGCTTTCTTCGTTTCTAAACACCCCAAGATCCTATTCATTATTGAGGCGTTGAGTGCAAAAGTGAACTAACTCCAGCGTATAATATATGTGGGTTAGTCCACTTTTGCTCTCAATGCCTCTATTATTCATAATATATAACGAACTAATTCGTTACAGCGAAATTACGAACATCTCATTATAGCGAACGGCTTGCATTCCCCCCTGCGTGTTTGCTGTGGGTTTATTGTAGATATAAGTTCGGGGAATATTTCAAGAATGAAAGGGTTAATGATAATAAAAATAAAATGAGCTAAACTATGTTAAAGTACTTTAGGTAAGTTACTAGTATAGATTAAATAAAGTAAGTGACCAAGAATTGATCTTTATGGCACTCCTGACGTCATTTTCACAAAAAAAATATGACACGGAAATACTAATGTAATGGATAATAGTCAATAGCATAGTGTGGTATATGATATGGTATCAAAGGTCTTAGAGAAATCAAGATCAAAGCCGTAGCATATTTTTGATCAATGTCCTCAAGCATATTATTTATTATATCGAGGAGAGCTATAGCTATATATGTACTATAGTACATTATGACCAGTTCGGAAACCAGATTGGTGGATTGGTAAGATGTTAAAACTTTGTATATGTTGATTCAGTTTAAAAGCACAATTTGGGTCTGTCTTTGCATTCACGGTATTTTCATAAGCTGCTAAAGTTTATGAAAATACTGAGTGTTCAAGGCAATAAATTACAATGTACCAGATATAATAAGGAATACAACAAAATATCAACATTTTATTATTATATTGTTGTTTTAATTTTTTATTTATAATGGTGAATGTTATTATAGGATTGTTCTTAAAATAATAGCGAAGATATTGTTTTGTAGTTTCACAATGAAATTTGATGTTTTTATTTACAACAAACAAACAAAATTTAAGGAAGAAATATGTTTAAAAATAATTTAAGAAATGATGCATAAAAAATTATAACATCATTTCATCATTAAAGTACAAAACAATATCTTTGTTATTATTTTAATAACAATACTACTTATTATTATTAATTCCGTCAATACCCATTGTGGTTATTTTAATACTGTACAGAATATCCGAAACCTCTATCTCAGATGCTAGAGTGAATGATAACGGTTCAGTAATATTAAACAGAACATTCGATTGGTAATAATGAATAAAATTTATATCGCCTTGGACATTAACCTAAGTAACTAGGAAATAATAATTATGTTGATCAGAATTGGCTAAAGACGCAGGTATTGTACGTTGTTTAGTATTCAGGATACCTTTATTAGTTGCTTTTTTAGCTTTCTTCGTTGACTTAGATGTTTTCTTTGTTAATGTGGATGCTGCATTCCTTTTTTGATATACTTTCTGTGTTGGTAGAGGTGCAATTGAGTCAGCTTTTATTTTTTTCGTGAACCAAATCTTTCAATTTATTGTGGGATTGTTTTAAAATAATAACGAAGATATTATTTTATACCTTGACGATGAAATTTTGTATTTTTATTTTTTAGATTCTACCGGTGTCGGCCTGATTGACGATCCTCAGGAAACCACGTAATTTCTTAAATAATTTTTAAACGTATAAATACGTATAATATGTTTAATTTATGATGTATTGTTATTATTTAATATTGTTGTATTATGGCGCGAAAATTTGTTATAATTTCAGGTTATGTTAAACACATGAATTTGAAATTTAAAAATTCCAATTTGATATTTGTAGTTTTCAAATATCACACGTTTTCACGCTGTTTACTAGCAATTTATCTCCACTTTTCCATGATCTTCGTACCAGTATGACACCATTGTGTAGTGACCGTTGTTGTTTGAGGTTTTAAGCGATTTTAGTTTTAAGGTGATTTAAGACGATTGATTTCGTATTATTATTTTCGTATTTTCTATTGCAATTTCCTGTACTTAGAGCTTTCATTTATATTATTGTAATAGTTATACAAATTGTTATGGTTATTATTATTGTCATATAACAGTAAAGAAGCAGTGCACTTTTAAATATCTGTTATATTTTGTAAATGAAAAAAAATAATAACAAAGTTGACTAAAATGTGTTTCCCTAAAATATGAACTATATATTAAGTTGGAACTTCTTCTCTATATCTGTTCTATGATTTATTACATCTTCGTGATTATCTACGTTGCATGGTGCGTATTTTGATTTAAATAATCGAAAATCTCTCAGGGGAAAACTTTGTATGTCCTGTAAGGAGAAAGTTTAGTAAAATAGCCATGTTCAAATTTTTGGAAATTTGTCACATGAGAATTCTGAACTAGAGAATTAACACTAAAAAGGACAAGAGCAATGCTGTAGGTTTAAAGATAATGAAGGAAACTGATGCAATTCAGACCTTTTCCTAGTACAACTAGTACCAGTGTAGTTCAAGTACTACACTGGAAGTGTAGTACTTGAACTTTCTCTTTTTCACTGTTTGCGCCAAATCGAATAATATAACTTGTACAGAAGCGTCTTTATTTAACCAATATTTTCGGTAAAATGTTCTCAGATTTCCAGATTTGTGTAGGTGGTCTACAAGTGAGTTCAGCTTTTCTTGTTGCACTGCATCGAAACAGTTTTTCAATTGAGCAATAATCAACGTATTACCTAAACAAACCATCATCAAGAAGTTGACGCTAAAGTAAAAAAAAGAAATAATACCTCTACAAACGTCACAAAGATCGTCAGCCGGATTTATTATAGAAATAAAAGACATATAGTTACTTCAAATTTTGCAGAAAGATCTATTGCTTATTTTTCTTTCATCGGAATCAAGAATTGCAATATACATTCAGTAAATTGACGATTTGGTGTTATTTGATGGTAATTTCATTATTTTGTGGTTTTGAATTTTGGTAACCTTTCTGAAATCGCAGCGATCTGATCAGCAAGAGATTTAATAAATTCTACTACTTTTGTGATTTCTGCTGGTTCAAATGATGTTAGTTTGGAACAAGGTTTATTAGAGCTTCGACACCATGAATGTTATTGTGATTTAACAAATTTTTAAAACTCTTCAATCTACACAAGTACAAGAATAGAAACATTTTACGGCAAATAGGCAGCTTGTCATAAGGGTAAACAATATTGCCCTTGTTTCTAGGCAGTAACTTATGCTTTCCATATTTTTTTTTGTTCTAACGTAGCTTAAGCGTTATTCAACAGTTCACTGACTCAAACACTTTCAATTTTGTTTAAGATAACCATGATCTTTTGCCGAGTCCATGAAATTGATTCGAGATCCACTACAGGTATCCACTATCTTTTGTTGACACTATTTGGTGTCAACAAAGACGAATCTGGTACATCATCTTCTATGTTACTAATACCTGCATCTCCACCATGATCTTCGTAATCTTCATCACAAACCGCAAAATATTATTTCTCCACTGCTCTAAAGTCTTCTTCTAATACCAATTGCCATTGCACAAACCGAAACATTTCTAAATTAGCTGCTTAATAACGAGAAATCACGATGTTGTAAAATAGAATGATAAGAGAAGCAGCGCGTTTTATTATTTATATTTTTTATTTAATTATTTATTTTGTTCAAAAAATTAGCTATTTAGCACTTGAATATGGTACAAAAATATTTATTATAAAAGCACCACTATGTAGTGAACATCTAAAGAGAGGTGGAGAACCAAGAGTAAGACGAAAAATGAAGAGATTCAATACAAACTTGTTGTCTTTAATAGCTGTTTTGTCAATATCTCACATATGGATGTCCTACGCCCACATAAGCAACAAAATACATGAATGGTATTAAGGACTGATTGAGCTAGAAAGTTGACGTTGGTGAGTGTTGCTGCTTGTATTTCTTTAAATAAGGTGCCATTGACGTCATCTGCAGTTTCATCCAAAGATAATTAGCATCCCAGGGCTGAGTTGAAAGAGCTGGACAATTTCTGGTTGTAGATCTAGAGTTAGATCTTGTGATATAAAACTAAAACTAACGCTAGACATAATACCAGAAAAACTCAGGTTCAACTGAAACTTTCTAATACTAGGTCTAGTGTTAGCTCAAGTTTTACTTCAATTCAAATATGCAGGGTTGCCAAAACAGTTCGAAAAGTACTCTATTTCAGAAATTATTCATTGAAGAGGTCATGGTTAAAAAAATGTCTTCAGATGTACGGCTAAACCCAGCCTAACCTTGTATATTTGAATTGAAGTAAGCCTAGTGCCAATACTACACCTAGAACCAGGTTTTATCTCTAGCTCTAGAGTTAGATCTAATGATATAAAACTAGAACTAACACCAGACCTAGAAGTGGAAAGATTGGGGTTTAGCGGTGCGCTAAACCCAAAACTTTCTATTTCTAGGTCTAGTGTTAGTTCTAGTTTTACTACTATTGAAATATACAGGGTTGCCAAATCAATTCGAAAAGTACTCTATTTCAAAGAGGGCATTAAAAAAAATATCTTCAAATGCACGGCTAAACCCAATCCAACCCAAGTCAACCTAACTGTGTATATTTGAACCTGAGCCACCCTAAAATATTTGGCGTCCCAAGCATCCCGGCTCATGCATTTTATTACAACAACAGGCTTATAGGCAAACTTATGGGCCCTATTAACCCATAAGTTTATAAAGGCGCTGATCATCAACTTGTCGTATACAGATGTTCAAAAATGAGCTACATTTTTGTTTTATCTGATATGCTTATCAGATAGATATCCCTTTACTCATCTGTTACAGTTATTGAGATAAGACGGAAATAATCAAAATCATGCAATGAATAGGAAATCATCTTCGTTTGTATATTGGAGCTTAACTTCGCATAGGGGATAATTGATATTAACTAAACGATAGCACTATTAGTATAATGAGATGAAAGATGTTCGAGGGCGTGGCAAAAGCTAATTTCGATAATTTCCGCAACGATTTGCATATACACGGCCGTGGTGGCAGTGGGCAGAATAAATCAAATTGGATTTTCAATCGGCGCGAACACGTTCGCAGGCGAAATTGTTGCCCGCGCGGCGGCCTTAATTTATCGTTAAATATAATTCACGTGACGCGGTGGTTTGCGTTGTTAATTCTAGCGGAGGTGTTTACGGTGGCTGATACAAATTAGCTGTACGTGCAGCTCGTTTACGCTAAAGTGGATGGGGAATTTAATGCGTAATTCAAACCAGAAAACCTCAAAAAAAAAGAAATAATTATATGTAGTGCAGTGAAGATTTAAGGGTATACAGAGGGTAAAGAATGTTTAAGAAAGTCTTGTTCTAAAAGCTTTTGTATATCATCATTATATCTATAAGATATGATCTTTTAAATAAAATTCTGCAAAAATGTAAGTCTATGTATTTGGTGAAAATCATATAATCTTAATGCTTATATCAACACTTAATGCACAACAAATATTGTTTTAATAATTGCAAAATCACTCATTCTTCATTCCCTATTAAACCAAGGCTTTCCTCCGAGGCATTACACTTTGATGACATACCTACAGATATGTTTGACAACAAAGTTGATGCACCGTGATTTAATGTCCCTATATCTTCTTATATCTTCTTTGTTCTTGCTTAAGCTGAAATAGTTGCAATTTTAACGTCTCGATAGCAAGCGAATTTGGTTTAAGAAGCATAAATTGTTGCTAAACCGAACTCGCTCACCACCGCGGCGCAACAATTTTTGTTGTTATCTTGTAATCGGAGATCGATTGTTGTCTTCTTACAATTTATTTTGTTCTCCCTTTAACGCTATGTTAGAAAATGTAAAATAGTGAGAACAGTTGATTTAAATGCTGGTGATGAAAAGATCTTTAAATGGTTTAAACACAAACGTTAAATTAATTTCGAACTATGGCCCAATGGTGCGTGAAGAGACAATATTATTTTATGAAAATCTGATAATTGACGGGGTGTTTACTGCTTCACAAGGTTAGCTATTTAGATTCAAAAATCGATACTGTATTAGGCGTTGCACGATCATGTGGAATTTCGAAGGATGATTTATCTGAAACAATAATTTAATTCCTCTTCATTCTGACTCAAATTTTTTTCAAAAAATATTAGGATACTTTCAAAAACGATTTCTTTTTCAGAAGTGGAAAAAAATTAATCTCTTTAAAAATTAATTTGTCAAAAAGTAAAACGTATTTTCAAAAATGACTTTATCATCAAAAAGTGTCGAAATAGGTTACAATATTTTTGTCTTATCCGGTTTCTTATAGACATTACCATATTTGTGTCAAATACCTGCCTTATAACATATCATTTACAGGGTGATTATCAGATTTGCTATCACTATAGGCAAATTATTCCAAATTTCGACAAATTTTCATTAAGTGTTGTATTTTGACAGTTTGTGGAATTAATTCTTCAGTATTATTTTATTTTCTAGACACATCACCACTTTTAAACCGAACTTCATCCTTGCAACTCTTCATTTAATGGGTGATTATCAGATCTTGCTATCATTATAAGCAAAGGATTACAAATTTCGACGCGTTTTCATTATATACTAAAATCTGGCATTTTGTGGATTTAATTTCTTAGAATTATCTTGTTTCTTAGCCACGTCACTATTCTTGAGCAGAATTTCATCCATATGACTTCCCATTTACGGGGTTATTTTCAGATCTTTCTATCATTATAAGAAAAAAATCACAAATTTCACCGATTTTTACTTAAGTGTTAAATTCTGATATTTTGTGGATTTAATTCAGTACTACCTCGTTCCTGAGACATGCTTAAACACTGAGACTATGCTTAAAAAGAAGTTTGTCCTTTCAACTCTTCATTTAAAGGGTGATCATCAGATCGTTCCATCATTATAAGGAAAAAATCACAAATATAGACTAGTTTTAATTAAGTGTGGGATTCTGACATTTTGTGGATTTAATTCTTCAGTATTATCTTATTTCTTGGACATTTCGCTTTGCTTAAGAAGAATTATGTCTATACAGCTCTTCATTTAAAGGCTGATCATCAGATCTTCAATCATTATAAACAAAAACTCCAACATTTTGACGAGCTTTCATTATGTGCTGGATTTTGACACTATGTGGATTTAATTCTTCAGTACTATCTTGTTTCTTAGACATATCACTATGCTTAAGAGAAATTTGGTCTTTACAGTTCTTCATTTAAAGGATGATCATCACATCTTTCTATCATTATAAGCAAAAAATCCCAATCATCAACAAATTTTCATTAAGTGTTGAATTCTGCCGTTTTTTGGATTTAATTCTTGAGTGCTATCTCGTTTCTTAGACATATCACTATGCTTAAGAGCAAGTTTGTCCTTACAGCTCTTCATTTAAAGGGTGATCATCAGATCTTTCTATCTTTATAAGCAAAAAATCCAACATTTCGACAAGTTTTCATTATGTGCTGCATTTTGACATTTTGTGGAGTTAATTCCTCATTACTATCTAGTTTCTTAGACATATCACTATGCTTAAAAGGAATTTTGTCCTTACAGTTCTTCATTTAAAGAGTGATCTTCAGGTTTTTCCATCATTGTAAGCAAAAAATTCAACATTTCGACGAGTTTTCATTATGTGCTGGATTTTGACATTTTGTGGAGTTAATTCCTCATTACTATCTTGTTTCTTAGACATATCACTATGCTTAAAAGGAATTTTGTCCTTAGAGCTCTTCATTTAAAGGGTGATCATCAGATCTTTCCATCATTGCTGGATTTTGACATTTTGTGACTTCATTTTTCAGTACTATATCGTTTAGTAGACATATCACTTTGCTTAAGAAGAATTTTGTCCTTACAACTCTTCATTTAAAGGGTGGTAATCAAATCTTTCAATCAGTATAAGCAAAAAATCTAACATTTCGACGAGTTTTCATTATGTGCTGGATTTTGACATTCTGTGGAGTTAATTTCTCATTACTATCTTGTTTCTTAGACATATCACTATGCTTAAAAGGAATTTTGTCCGTACAACTCTTCATTTAAAAAGTGATCTTCAGGTCTTTCCATCATTGTAAGCAAGAAATTTAACATTTCGACGAGTTTTCATTATGTGCTGGATTTTGACATTTTGTGGAGTTAATTCCTCGTTACTATCTTGTTTCTTAGAGATATCACTATGCTTAAAAGGAATATTGTCCTAAGAGCTCTTCATTTAAAGGGTGATCATCAGATCTTTCCATCATTATAAGAAAAAAGTAGCAAATTTCGACGAGTTTCATTATGTGCTGGATTCTGACATTTTGTGAATTTAATTTATCTCGTTTCTTAGACATATGACTATGCTTAAAAAGTATTTTGTCCACACGGTACTTCATGTGAAAGATAATAATCAGATTCTACGATTGTCATAAGCAAACGATCCCAAACATCTCATCACTAAGAATTTGGAGGATGATCGGCAGATTTTTTCATCATTCTATGCAGAACATTAATAATTTTTAATTAACTGATCGTTTCCAGAATGAATCATCGTTGTAAACTACAAATGTTGAAATGAATAAAATCCTTTTATAAGTGTTCAATTTACTAAGTGTGGTTTGAAATGTAGAGTGGTTGGAAAGTAGAGGGCACAATAAATAACAAGTAGTGGGCTGAAGCGGAATTTGCGGTTTTCCGGTGTCGTCCCGCCGTGGAGTCAGCATACGTTAGATCCCCGGTTCGGGTGCCGGAATTATAGAAGTACTGTACGCACGCGGTCATTAGAATAGTTCATGGAAGGCCACAAGTACTAAATTGGACTTCTTGGCCTCATAAATAACTAGGTGAGATGAGTTGAACCGCGCTTGGCGGTTTCCTTAATTGGATACTGATGCGCTCGCGCCGACAAAGCCGTTTTTGAGGTAATTTTTTTTGCTCCATTCGGAGGATTTTGGTGGGCGTTGAGGGGGAGGAGGCGGTAGGGAAACGTTGTAAGACAAAGGGCCCTAATTTGGCAACTTTGCCAAACTCGGGCGGCGTTCAATCGGCCCCATTCAATGCCCGAACTCGAATTAAAACTTAACTAATTGCCGGAGATGGTTGGATTAAATCCGAGGCGATCTATTTTTTTCTTCCCAACCCCCCTGTACACAGTTACCATGGCGCCGAGGCGGACCAGAACGCCTGATTTATCCATTAGGGCTGCGTTGGACGCGGTGTCAAGGCACGATCAATTTATGGCGGCCATTGCCGGCCAACGGTCGTACATAAAGGACCGGATGTGGAGGTGCTGGCGAGTACCACTTATTATCGATACAGTGGCCTATCTATCATCCGGACGCCGGTGTTCTACTGGTTTCCCGTCGACGCCGTCAAAATGCACTGTAAACGACAGCTGACCGGCACAGATTTTCCAAGAGTTACCTATAAATCATTCTTCGCACTCACACTCACTAATAATTTTTAATATAGCACAGAAAAAGTTTTTTTTTGCTCAAAACTAACACCCAAGAGTTAATCAAACCGAGCAAAAAGGTTAGTGTAACGCCGCGAGCGAGGCGCGATGGTCCCTGTAAATCATCGTGTAATATCATCCCGCTGATATGCAGTGTTCGTCCCCCGCCTCGATATTGCCAATATTTTTTTCGCCTTTCCAACTCTGTCGCTACTCGTCGGTCCACGCCGAACAATGACTGATGACGCTGGTGCCTTCGTTGGCTGCTTTTTGCTGCGGATGATAATAATGGTGATACGTGGCACACAATGGACTCTGGCACCAAGCAAAAACCCATGTTACCAGAGATTACTATGTATGACAAGGTAACGCATTAACGGTAATACGCCAAATTATTTTATGCATTTAATATGCTTATTACTCACTTTTAGTTCGTGCTATTAAACCTTTGTTACCAAATGTATGTACCAATGTATATCAGGAAGTTATGAAGCGTAATTAATATTATTACTACTGTGTTCCCATTCAATTTTATATTATCTCGCAATTTGTTCGTATCATATAAGATAGGTATGATGTTGTAAATACTAAACATAAATGAAATGTATTAACGATGGAACAAAACTATAGATTTAAACAAAAATAAAAAGAATGAGAATGTCGCATCATTTTCATGATGCTATGAAGTTGAGAAATAAACAGTATGAGATAGATATCATCAAAAATAAAGTAAGACTTCAAAATTCAAATGCTCAGTGCAGATGGAGAAGCGACGGTAAAGTGTTCTTATGAGCTTGAGAATATAATTAAGAATCATAATGTACCACCTTCACAAATTTATAACGCCGATGAAGCTGGGCTATACTGGATGAATCAGAATGCTGAAAAGAATTACTGATGAATTTGTGCGATGTAGTTGATCTAGAAATCGTTGACGATCAATGATGTAGTTTTCACAGCAGCAAATGCATGGAGTCTAGTAAACCACTATTAAAAAAGTGTTTTGCAATATAATGACACCGGAGACAATGGAAGCATTGTCTAAGCATTTGGTGAGCAAGAAGCAACTAAATCTAAAGATTTATTCATCCGAATACCGAACTGGGAGCTTGAAGAAGCTGTAAATATTCTACTAGGCTCTTTTGAGTAACAAGAATCTTCTCAGACCTTGTGACATTAAACTTCCGCAAAATACGCCAGATTATTAAAACACGTTGCAAATGTACAACTCAAACCAAAATGACAAATATTATTATTGAATTTGCCCTAAGTTAGGTTAGTCAAGTTCTATTTTTATTCTGTACTCTTATTACGGAAAAAAAGATTGGCTTATCCGTGCTTTTTAATTATCCATGCCTCTTCTAATCTCATGGCGCACAAATAATCGGGATACAGCTAAAAATTTCATATCGTTTCTATACGAACTAGCACTGCGTTCGTATCATATCAGATCACAGCATAAAGCAGAAACTTTCTTATGCTCATTTCTTATATGACTTAGAAGTGCCTTCGGATCACATACGAAAGCTATGGCTCCATAATCATTCAAATATGACAATTATTTGTAGTTATCGTAGTTTTAAGGCAACATATTTTTGTGCAATCAAATAATTGATAAATATTTTATTCAATAGTGTCGTGTGGAAATTTTCATATCGATACTACATGATCTCGCAGTTTATTTGTATCATATAAGGTACGAATATTTACGAATTTATTTGCAGTTTCCGCAGTTTTAAGGTAAAAGGTTCTTACGCAATCAAATTAATATCATATACCGTGGCATAAACCAGAAAATTTTCTGTCGACCCTATACGATATCGCAGTTTTTTGGTATCATATAAGACAGATATGATGGTGTAAACACTTTATTGTTACAAGTATATGAACTTGTTAAAGTTATTAGGAAACAAAGTGTGGAATAATGAAGTAGTTGACTAATATTGTGTATTATTACACAAAAGGGAAAATTTCCTACCATTTTTATATAATCTGTCAGTACATTCCTATCATATAAGAAAGTTGTGACTCCATAAATACTCAAAAATTCTAATTATTTGCAGTATTCATACTTTTAAGGTAAAAGGTTCTTGCGAAGTCAAGTAATCGATTAATTTTTAGTACCGTCGTATAAAACAGAAAATTTTATATCTATACTATATGGTCTAGCAGTTTTTTGGCATCATATTAGATAGGTATGACGCCGTAAATACTTTAGTATTGGAGTTATATGAACTTGTCACAGTTATTAGGAAAGAAACTCTGGTACAATAAAGTAATTGAGTAATATTATTTAGTAACGTACAAAAGTAGAACTTTTCCTGTAATATCTATGTGATCTATCAGTGCTTTCGTATCATATAAGAAAGCTGTGACTCCACGAACACTCAAAAATGACAATTATTAGCAGTTTTCATAGTTTTAAGGTAAAAAGATCGTACGCAATCAAGTAAACGATTAATATCATATAACGTGGCATAGAGCACAAAATTTCCTATCAACGGTATATGATCTCTCAGCTTTTTTAGTATCATATAAGACAGGTTCTGCACTGTAAACACTTTAGTATTGTAACTATATGAACTTGTCGTAGTTATTTGGAAATAATCTCTGAAACAATGAAGTAAATGACTAATATTATGTATTACCGCATAAAGCATGAAATTTCCTATCAGATCTATATAATCTATCAGTGCTTCTGTGTTATATAAGTATCTTATTACTTCATAAATACTCAAATATTACAATTATTTGCAACTTGCGTAGTTTTAAGGTACAAGACTCACTCAATCAAGCAAATGATTAATATCATATAACGTGGCGTAGAGCATAAAATTTCCTATCAACGATATATGATCTCACAGTTTTTTGATATTATATAACACAGGTATGATGCTGTAAACACTTTAGCATTGCAATTATATGACCTTGTCATAGTTATTAGGAAACTAACATTATGTATTATCGCACAAACCATGAAATTTCCTATCAGATCTATGTGATCTACCACTGCTTTTGGGTCATATAAGGACCTTATGACTTCATAAATACTAAAATATTACAATTATTTACAACTTTCGTAGTTTTAAGGTAAAAAACTCTTACGCGATGAACTAAACGATTAATATCATATAACATGGCGTAGAGCAGAAAATTTGCTGCCAATTGGCGCTGTACACACTTTAGTATTGTAATTATATGAACTTATCATAGTTATTAGGAAACAATCTCTACAACAATAAATAAATGACTAATATTATGCATTATCGTTCAAAGCATGAAATTTCCTATTAGATCTATATGATCTATCAGTGTTTTTATGTCAACTAAGTACCTTATGATTTCATAAATACTCAAATATTAAAATTATTTGAACTTTCGCTGTTTTAAGGTAACAGACTCTTATGCAATTAAGTAAACGATTAATATAATATAAAGTGGCATAGAGCAGAAAATTTCCTATTAGCGGCATATGATCTCACAGTTTTTTTTTGGTATATAAGACAGGCATGACGTTGTAAACATTTTAGTGTTGCAGTTATATGAACTTGTTGTAGTTATTAGGAAATAATCTCTGCAGCAATGAAGTAAATGACTAATATGATGTATTATCGCATAAAATTTGATTAAAATTGCATGATATTTTCTATTAGATCTATTAGATCAGTGTTTTCGTATCATATAAGAACCTTATGACCCCATAAATACTCAAATATTACAATTATTTGAAGCTTTCGTAGTTTTAAGGCAAAAGGTGCTTGCGCAATCAAGAATATAGTATCATATATCGTGGTGTAGAGCAGCAAATTTCGTATCAACGGTATATGATCTTACAGTTTTTGGTATCATAAAACAGGTATAGTGCTGTAAACACTGTACTATTGCAATTATATGAACTTGTCATAGCTACAAGGAAACAACTTCTGAAACAATTAAGTAAATGGCTAATATTATGTACTATCGCACAAAGCATAAAATCTTCCATCATTTCTATACGCTCTATCAGTGTTTTTGTGTCATATAAGAATCTTATGACTCCATACATTTATTTGCAGTTTTCGTAGTATTAAGGTAAAAGGCTCTTGCGCAATCAAGTAAACGATTAATATCATATAACATAGAGTTTACACCACAGTTTTTTTTGTATCATATAAGATAAATACTATGCTGTAAACACTTTAGTATTGCAGTTATATGAATTTGTCAGAGTTGTTAGGAAACAATCTCTGAATTTTCTATCATTTCTATATGATCTATCAGTGCTTTTGTGTCATATAAGAACCTTATGACTTCATATATACTCAAATATGACAATTATTTCCAATTTGTGCAGTCTTAAGAGAAGAGCAGAATATTTCCTATCGAGTCTATATGATCTCACAGCTTATTCGTATGAAATAAGATAAGTATGGCGCTGAAAATACTTCAGTATTACAATTATATGAACTTGTTATAGTTATTAGGAATCGAATTCTGGTTCAAACAAGTAATTAACAAAGTTTATGTACCATCGCACAGAGTAGAGAATTTCTTATTGGTTCTATATGACCTTAGAGCTTTCATTCTGTCATATAAGAAGTCATAACACCATAAATACTAAAGTATTGTTAGCATGCAAGGTTTTTGTAGTGTTTAGGAACAAAATATTGATGCAAGCAAGAAATTCGATGTATGATCACATAAAGCGGCAAATTGTCTATAAATTTGATATGATCAAAGCGCTAGTTTCTGTTATTTGAAAAAGTTATGTTGCTTTAAAAACTTAACTATTGCAATAATTTTGGGTTTTCGTAGTTCTTAGGAACAAAGTTCTCGTGCAATGAAGTTATCGATTAATTTCATATACTATCAGATAAAGCAAACAATTTACTGATTTTTTATGATTTAGTGTTATATCATATAAGAACGCTACGATGCCATAAACACTTAATTACGTACGAATTCTGCACATGACGATATTCTTTATTTTCTACCATTGTTGACACCAATATCTTACCAATATATCATATAATAATGTGTTTAAAATTCCAATATATCGAATCTACAATATCGAAGATATTAGCCATTTCAATTTCAACTTTGTATCCTTTATTGATGATTTCAAAACTTGAAAATAAAAGTGTTCTATCTCAATAACTAATTGAGATATCGTTGTGAACTAAAAACCATTTTAACACAAATTTGATGAAGATTTAATATGCCATAAATAATTTCTAATTTCCCGCAAGCACCATTGTTACGATTTTCTAAAATATTTAGCATTTAAATTGTTTATTACCCACTTTTCTTTAGTGGTTAAAGCTTTTCATTACTGCCAAATTAAAAGC
The DNA here is from genome assembly GCA_036711965.1 of Onthophagus sagittarius. NCBI lineage: Eukaryota > Metazoa > Arthropoda > Insecta > Coleoptera > Scarabaeidae > Onthophagus > Onthophagus sagittarius. The sequence goes on along the minus strand of JASERS010000006.1, from coordinate 22,431,175 downwards.
TTCATTTTTCCCGTAGCCCCTTCATTGAGCAATGTCGGCGGCGGCGACATTCTCCTTCACAAAGGCGAGCGGAAGCGAAAGCTTTCGCCTGTATAAACACCCTTCACACCTCCCTTTAAATGGAAAGCTCCACCTCGTTACCGCGCTGTGTTGGCTAAACGCTTCGAACGTCCTTTAGCCCCACCGATTTTCTTTTTCCGTTATCGATTCGAATTTTTAAACAACACCACTTTGGATGTTTTTTTTTGTTTTTTTTTGATTAATAAGTAGTTAGTTTTGGGATTTATGATTATGGGGGTGAGTCAATTGGTGGGTCAGATCGATCTGTAATCAAAATCGGGTGATTAATGTTGTGCTCGGTGCGCAGGTGGCGCCACCATTTCGCTCGTTGTTAATGGCTTTTTAAGTCGTTTTCCGTTACACTTGTTATTGCTGGAGATTTGCTCGAAATTAATGAGATTTGAAATTCTGACTTATGGATATTAACGAAAAATTAATTCGATCCCATTCATTTATTTCAATTAATTTAGATACTTATTTTAATCCATTTTGTTCTTTTTGTTCGAAAGGAAAATGGGGGGAAAAGTTTTCTGTCTGAAGTTATTGTTTACGACGAAATTAAAATTCAATAGACGCCCGAAACGAAATACGAGTGTTTGAAAAATAGATGCGGGAAAAAGGAAAAAGGTCCTTTGTCGCCGGCCCACTTCGTTTTTCTTTAAATATTTAAACGTTCTTCCGGAATGTTTAAATTTTTCAAGTGGCGCGAAATTAAATCTAAACCGTTTTTCGCCGTCTTCTATCTCGAAACGATCGCGAACATGTCAACGTCTTGCAAATAGAATAAGTAGTCCGACACAAGCGTGCAAGTGAAAAATTCCGTTCTATAATTCGAGAAAAACATGCAAGGTGGTCTCGAATATAGTCATTATGTAAATTTACTTAAACACTATTTACCCAGAACTATTTACTTTTTATCTAATTTATTTTTTCTACCCCCCCGTGTAATTTCCATTAATTACCGCTCGGATGGCGTTTTAAATTTACCGCCTGTTTATTTTAATGCTGATTAAAGCCGTACTGGCCAAGAGTTTTTAATCAACGCCATTTCGGGCGCATCCGCCGAATTACCTCGCGATTATTTCCATTTCCATTGCAAATGCGGTGTCGATGTGCAAACTTGCAAATTTCACTCGCAAAAAAGCGTAACTATGTACGAACTTCTAAAAAAACAAAAAAGAGCGGGAAAAAACGTGGTCAGTGATTTTTTTTGCATAACGCCGTTTTTGCACATAATTCTCACAATGCTGTTTAACACGGGTTCATATTGAAACAGCAAATCGTATTAAAATTCAAAACAATCTATGCAAAATTTATGAAAATTAAATTACCAACGTAAACTATCATATCGAACAAATTCCATTTTGATTTAAGTGGATTGTTAACATTAACTGTTGTAGTGATAAATTGGATATTAAGGTGAACTAACTAGATTAAAACTTAAAGAGAGCAAATTACAACCAGCATTGCTTCAACAAGGAAGTAATTGTAGTTTTAGGGAGAGATAACTACTTGTGCTATTAAGCGATCGATTAAAATTATATATGATTACATAGGTCGGAAAATTTCCTACCAATTCTATATAATCATGGAGTTTTAACTATCATATAACAAAGCTATTATATATCAAAAACAATTAAGTATTCCGAAGGATGTGAGGTTCCTGGATTTATTAGGAGACAGATTCCGGAGCAATTAAGCGATCGATTAACATTATATTCTATCACATAGAGGAGAAAGTTTCTTATCGATCCTATATGATTTTATTGTTTTCGTGTCATCTAAGAATGTTATGACGAAGTACACACTTAAATGCTGTAATTATATCAGGTTTTCGTACATTTTTGGACAAACATTTTGATAGAATCAAAAAATCGATTATCATATACGGTCATATTCGCATACATTCAACCTTTAGAACAGAAAATTTTCCATTGATTCTTTATGATTTCATGGTTTTCACATGATTGTAATTATCATAAAATGCAGTTATTACGTCAAAAACAACTAAGGATTGCGAATTTGTCAGATTTCCGAACTTATTAGGTTAAATTCTGGTTAATCAAATCGTCGATTAATATTATATACTGTCAGACAGAGGAAAAAATTTCCCATTGATTTTATATGATTTTATATTGTTTTCATGTCTTCTAAGGCAGATATGATGTATGATACCAATAAGCATTACAATTATATGAAGTTTTTAGAACCATATTTTGATACAATCAAGTAATCGATATACTTTCACATAGATCAGACAATTTTCGATAAATTTTATATGATTTCATAATTTGTAAATGATCTTAGAGATTTATAATTATCATATAATGAAGTTATGACGTCAAAAACAAATAAGTATTGTAAATTTGTGGGGTTTCCGAACTTATTAGAGGATAGATTCTGATGCAATTAGGCGATTGATTAATATTGTATACCATCATATAAAGGTGAGAATTTCCTATCGATTCTATATGATCGTGAAGATTTGTGTCTATCATACAACAAAGTTATGACATCAAAAGCAGTTAAGTATTGTATATTTGTGAGGTTTCCGAACTTAGGAGATAAATTCTAGTACAGTGAAATGATCGGTTAATATCATATACCAAAAAACTACCAAAAAAAAGGAGAAAATTTCCTCTCGATTATTCATGATCTTGGAGTTCTAGCTGTCATATAACAATATCATAACGTCAAAAATTGTTGAGTATTTTAAATTTGGAATGTTGAAAACTTATTAAGAAACTGATTCTGGTGCAATCAAGCGACCAATTATTACTATATACCGTCATATAGAGGACAAAAATTCCTATCGACTCTATATGATTTCAGAGTTTTTTCATGTCATCTAAGAAGGATATGACGCAGTAAACACCGAAGTGTTGCATTTATAAAGGGTTTTCCTGGCATATCATACAACATCCTACGGAGCAGAAGATTACCTTTCGGTTCCATAAAATCATAGAGTTTTGTATCTATCATATAACGAAGTTATGATGTTAAAAATAGTTAAGTATAGCAAATTATGTGCGATTTCCAGACTTATTAGGTTCTATTTATAGTTTCTAGTGTAATCAAGCAATCGATTAATATCATATACTATCAAATAGACGAGAAAATTTCCTATAAATACTCTATGATTCCATAGTTTATTCATATCATATATTTTAAGAATGCTATATTTTATGACACACTAAAATGTTACAATTATATGTAGTTTTTGTAGTTCTTTGGAACAATTTTCTGATGTAATTAAGTAATTAAAATCACATACTTTCATATAGAGTAAAAATTTTTTTGTCAATATGACTTCATACTTTTCTAGTGTTATCTAAAAAAGTTATGATGTATGGATATACTTAAGACTTACAATTATATTAAGTTTTCGTAGGATTAAGTTTTTAGGAAGAATATTTTAGTACAATCGAATAATCGATTACCGTTATATAAATTCACATGGAGATTTCTGAGGATTTCTTATTGACTCCATATGATTTCATAGCTTTTTTATCTAAGAAAGTTACGACGTAATATACACTTAAGTGATATAATTATATCAGATTTTCGAAGATTCTAAGACAAATATTCTAATACAATCACGTAATCATATATTTTCAGATAGTGTAGTTAATTTCTACTGTTACTACATGATTCCACAATTTTTATGTGTTATTAAAGAATATATGATATATTAAACACTTAAATGTTGTATTTACAACGGGTTTTCGTGGTTTTTAGGAATAAAGTTCTAGATTAATCAGATGATCGATCAATATCACGTACTACCTCAGACAGCAAAAGTTTGCTATAGGTTCTACATAATTTTGGAGCCTTGTAACTATCATACAACAATGCTATGACGTCAAAAACAGTTAAGTATTGCAAATTCGTAAGGTTTTCGAACATATTAAGAGTACGATTCAGGTGCAAGTAAGAAATCGATTAATATTATATGCTATCAGATAGAGAAGAATTTGTCCTGTCGATCCTATATGATTTTACACGATTTTCGTTTACTAATAATATTAATACTTAAGTGTTACAGTTATATTACATTTTCGTAGCTTTTTCGGCCAATATTCTGCTAGAATCAACTAGTAGATGAATATCATATATTTTCGGATAGAGTAAACAATTTTCTATCGATTCTATATGACTCCGTAGCTTTTTTTATGTTATCTAAACAAGTTGAGACACATTGATCATCTAAATGTTGTATTCACAACGAGAGTAATCACGCGGTCGATCGATATCATATACCCTGACAAAAAGCGGAAAGTTCTCTATCGGTTCAATATGATCTTGGAGTTTTGTAACTATCATATAACAAAGTTATGACGTCAAAAACAACTAAGTATTGCAAATTTGTGAGGTATCCGAACTTATGAGGAGACCGATTCTGGTGTAAACAAGAAATCGATTAATATTATATGCAAAAGAAAATTTCCTATGGATTCTATATGATTTCATAGGTTTCCCGTGTCACTTAAGCTAGTTACGACGTGTAATACACTTAAATGTTACAATTATATCAGGTTTTCATAGTTTTTTGGAACAATTTTCTGATACAAATAAATAATTCTTTAACGTCATATACTTTCACGTAGAGTAGAAAATTTTCCATCGATCTATATGATTTCATTGTTTGATCGTCTCATCTTAACAAGTTATAGCACAATTAATATCTACATGTTGGGTTTAGAAGAAGTTTTTAGAAGAAAAGTTCTATCACGTGGTCGATCAATATCATATACTATCCCATAGAGCAGAAAGATCTTATTGAATCTATATGATATTGAAATGCCTTGATGCTCAGATAAATAAAGTTATTACATCAAAAGCAGTTAAATATTTTAAATGATGTGAGGTTTTCGGACTTATTACGAGATAGATTCTGGTGCAATCAATTAATTGATTAATATTATTTCATAGGGTTTTCGTACAATCTAAGAAAGTTATGACGTATGAGACAGTTAAGTATTACAATGACATGATGTTTTGTGATATATTCATACAGATGAGAAAATTTCCTACCGATTTTATATGTTTTATTTTAGTTTTTTAGTGTCATCTAAGACATTTATGATGTATGATGCTCTTAAGAGTTACAACTTCTAAAGAACTACGAAATTTTCGTAGTTCATTAGAATTATATTCTGATACAATCACGTAATCGTTTAATGCCATATACTTTCACATGGAGCAGACATTTTGTTATCGATTCTATATGACATTATCGTTTCTACATGATCTTGGAGCTTTGTAACTATCACATAACAAAATTATGTTGTCAAAAATAAGTAAGTATTGCAAATTTGTGATTAATGTCATATACTATCAAATAGGGGAGAAAATTTCCTCCTGATTCTACATGATTTCTTACTTTCTGATGTCCTCTAAGACGGTGATGGTGTATGATACTCTTAAGAGTTACAATCAGTTTTCGTAATTATTCTAATACAGTCAAGTAATTGATTAGTGTCATATACTGTCACATAGAACAGAATCCTTTTTGTTGAGTGTATATGATTGCATCGTTTCTCCATTATCTTTGAGCTATCATATAACGAAGTTACGACCTGAAAAACAAGTAAATCTTGCAAATGTGTGAGCTTTGCAAACTCATTTGGGGACAGATTCTCGTGCAATTAAGTGATCAATTAATGTTATATACTCCTGTATCTAATACAGGAGAAAATTTCCTATCAATTCTATATGATTTTATAGTTATTTCATGTCATCTAAATAACTTATGATTTATGATAGAGTTAGGTGTTAGAAAAATATTAGAAGTTTGTAGTTTTTAGGAAAAATTTTCAGACACAATCAAATAATTGATTGATGTCATATACTTTCACATAGAACAGAAAATTTTCTATCGATTCTATATGATTTCATAGTTTATATATGATCTTGGAGCTGTGTGTATATCATACAAAAAGGTTATGACGTTAGAATCCAGAAAATTTTGCAAATTTATGAGGTTCACGAACTAATTACGAGATAGATACTGGTGAAATCATGCGATCGATTAACATCGTATAATATCAAATAGAGGAGAAAATTTCCTATCAATTCTATATGATTTCATAGTTTTTTCGCGTCTTTTAAGAAAGTTATGTTAGGCTTAAGTGGTACAGTTATGTTTTCATAGTTTCTATGAAATATATTTTGATACAATCAGGACATTGATTAATATCATATAGTGGAGGATATTTCCTATCGATTTTATATATCGTATTTATCTCGTCTTATCTAAAAAAGTTAGGTCACACAAAATACTTAAGTGTTGCAATTATATCAAGTTATTGAAGTTTTCTTGAAAAACATTCTGATACTATGAAGTCATCAATGTCGTATACATTCTCATGGAGCAGAAAATTTGCTATCAATTTTATATAATTTGATATTACAGCTTTAGATGAAGAAAACGTTCAAGTCTTATCTTCTAGCTTTTTCAAAAATATTCTCCCACATGTGATATCAATAACTTTAAAAATTCGTTTCTGACAAAGTATTGTGAATAAAAGAACGAAACTTTTTGGTGGTTATTAACCCTTTCAATCTTTTTTTCATAGTTTATATATGATCTTGGAGCTGTGTGTATATCATATAATTAAGTTATGACGTTAAAATCAAGAAAATTTTGCAAATTTATGAGGTTCACGAACTCATTAGGAGATAGATACTGGTGATATCATGCGATCGATTAACATCGTATAATATCAAATAGAGAAGAAAATTTCCTATCAATTCTATATGATTTCATAGTTTTTTCGTGTCTTTTAAGAATGTTATGATAGGCTTAAGTGGTACAGTTATGTTTCCATAGATTTTATGAAAAATATTTTGAACAATCAAGACATTGATTAATATCATATAGTGGAGGATATTTCCTATCGATTTTATATATCGTAGTTATCTCGTCTTATCTAAAAAAGTTATGTCGCACAAAATACTTAAGTGTTGCAGTTATATCAAGTTATTGAAGTTTCCTTGAAAAACATTCTGATACTATGAAGTCCTCAATGTCGTATACATTCTCATGGAGTCTTACCAAGTCTTATCTTCTAGTTTTTTCAAAAATATTCTCCCACATGTGATATCAATAACTTTAAAAATTCGTTTCTGACAAAGTATTGTGAATAAAAAAACGAAATTTTTTGGAGTTATTAACCCTTTCAATCCCTTTTAAGTATTCTGAAGATTTTATGTACAGTCGGAACAAGAAGAGATTAAGCTGCTTAAGCTTTTGTATGTCTAAAATGTAATTTGGGAGGCATATACGAACGAAAGTCGGTGCATATCATTTTGTTCTGATAGTACATGGCAAATGGGTGAGAAATTAGATCAGGTAGTTTGTGAATTAGAAGAAACAAAGATAAATCGAATGATAATCAAGTTATCTGTTTCGGAGTTATGCCCACTCAAAAACCTTGTAATATTTTGTCATTTCATTGAAATTGGAAGGAGTTGGGATTAATCTTATTGGTTAGGATTAAGGTTTCGAATAAAGTATTGTTTATGTAGTAAAGTTTGTGTACTTTTGTGATGAGATTTTTGAAAATTTCGAATACGACACAACATATAAACAATCTGCAGGGCCGTAAATCCCTGAACCAAATCCCATTTATCTCCCGTTCCAAAATAAGCAAGGAGGGTCTAGAAGCAAGCACATTGGCGTGCGCCCGTTAAATTGTAGCGAAGGTGGAGCGACGCGGCGCGAAACTTTCGTAATCGAAATTCCCGGCTCAAAATATAAATTTGCATCGCGCGCCCGCGGCGGCCTTCTACGTGCCATCATCCCCCTTTCGGTTCCGGGGGGTGCGATTTCCCCCCAACACCCTCTTTATTATTCACACCGTGGTTATGAAGACGCGGGCGCGCATCAGCCGAAAACTAGACGTGTCGCGAACGCTAATGATGACTTATTCGAGGAGCGGCGTTGCGACGTCACGAATACAAAACGACGCCCGCCGCCCGCTTTCCATCCCTTAACAGCGTCGTGACGCCTCGCTCGTTATCCTGCCGCTATTTCGTACAACCCCCGAAACGTGCCGTTTAAGACACCCCATCAATACATCCAAAAATCGCTCTTTTTTCAACCAATTAATATCATTTATGGGGCTGTTTTATTGAAGTAACGAAAACGAAGTACTTAAAACTCGAGGGGTAATAAGTAATAAGTAGTATTTCGGCCCGCGGCTGACAATAACAATAACGTGAAACTCGGCTGGCGAAGGAGAGGAGCACGCCTCTTTTATGGGAAGCGCTAAAATTTTATTCCTTAATATCGCTGCGAGCGAGTTCTTCCCGGTATTACTCTATTAAATGTTATCGTTGCGCTATTGTTACTCGAAGTAACGATTCGAATCACGCCAGAAAATATTGTTGTTTGTCCGAAAAAAATTTTCTTCGAGACGGAAAATTTCAATAGTTGAAATTACCCCATCAAAAGTTTCGGCGCGTACGCGAAGGTTCCTTCTCAAAGCCTTATCAACTCTTTAAAACTCCCAAAGTATCATTTGTTCCCGAAGTTGTCAGCGAAAGCAGTCGCCGGAACTTTATTCCCACTTCATTCACGGCGTCAACTTAGCGGCTCGAAAGTAATGGTCTCGGGCAATTGATAAAAGAAAAGAGTAAGTGGCGAAAAAATCTATCTTTTGCCAAGATGGCTGCTGGCTGCAATAAACGGTAATGACATTAATTCAGAGATGCAATACACAGAAAGGAAGTCGGTGCCCATTTATAATAAAGGGAAGGTATAGTTTACTCGGCGCCCGGCGTCGCGGCGCATAATGGGCGAATAAACGCGGGCCGTTTGTCATCGAAACGATGGGCGGGACGGCTTCTCCTTTGCCTACTTCCGGGGGACGACTACGGAGGCGCCGTGTTTAGCTTGGAAAGCTTCCAATTTGTATATTGGACAATTGAGTCGCCCGAAATTGCCGTCCCACCTTGAAATATTGTCCCCAAACCATTTCGTTTAAGTATTAAGAAGTTTTCGATGACAGGTTGTAAACTTCAACTTTAAACTACTCAAACATTAAAACTTAATATAATCATTAATGTTATCAAGTAGTTGACATACACATTAGGATCTTATAATCTCGTTGAAGATAATTCTTTGAAAATCCTACATAAATCTACGACAACATCCGGTTTGGCTTCTTCCTTGAGGATGCGAGGTTCCAAGTACATGACTTCACGCTTAAAAAACTCACATTTGTCTAGTTGTATCCTTACGTTGTATCATTTAAGCGATTAAGGGGATTTTCATGGAGATTCATTAACTTCATTGCTTAACATCTTCCCCATTTCCTCCCTTTTGACTTGCACTTTGCGAATAATTCTAAAATATTCGAGTTTAAAAAACCATAAGAACGATTGTTATGTAAAATCTGAACACTTTTTATGTAATGGTGTTTAGAGACGCTTTGAATGTTGTAATGTTGTGATTCTACCACCAAATTCGGGTGATAAAGGAATATAATGCGATGAAGACGAAATTGACGTTGAAAATTAAGATATAGCGGGTCTACTACAAGAAGTAACTGATGAAGTAGAGTTACATGAAAGTGATACTACTGACGATGAAACGGATGAAACAGAAGCAAGACAAAAAAACATTGCTGTGGAGAAAAGATTTCTCAGATTCTTGGATTGTTGTTGATTAGTGGCCACCACAGATTTTCTAAAGAAAATGATTGCTGGTCAATATTGAAACTCAAATATACACATACCGGATAATAATAATTTAGAAAATTCGAATATTCCCAAAATGTAACCTGTAATATGTTGAAAAATAATATGTTGAAGACGAATCTATTCCAGTTTGAAATTTTCCACGAATATTTAAGATCGATGAAGCCAATTCGGTTTGGTTTCAAAAGCAGTACCAACGGTTATTCATATAACATGGAAACGTATTGCGGGAAATCACTTGTAAATAACAAAGAACCGTTAGGAACTCGTGTCGTAAGAAATATGTTATCGGTTGTTCAAAATGATTCACAACATGTAATATTTTTTGACATGTTCTATTTCATTATCTGTCAGAGACTAAGAGAGCAAATACATTATAAAACCTTGAAAAAAGTAAAAGAGGATCATACGATTATAAGTCGGATGGAACAGTAAATTGTGTCAAATGAAATTGCACTGCAATAGTAAATCTATAAAGTAACCACGACGTTGTAACACCTCTTCAAAAGGTTTCTAAACTGGTAAAAGGACAAAACAAGATAGACGTGATAGAATGATATCTGAAAAGGATGAATAAAGAAATCTTGTTGATCTTTTTGATTACCTTTGCACCATCTATCGACCAAAGTTCTAGCTTCATTTCGTGGTTACCCACACGTCAACAACAACGATATAATAACACATTTAGAATTTGGACGCGCACTTACACTATGTTTGATAAAAGTAAACGCGAAAAAGAAAGGAAAAATCTACAGCACTAGAAGCGCATGCGCAGTTTCATCCACGACGTGACACTGTAGAGGGGAAACACTGAGGTTCGCAACATCCAAGGAAGAAACTGGGAAAACAATCTTTTCAGTCTAGTATTATTTGATCAAGTATTGAAGTTCCAACTTAAATTAATTTTTTAATCTACAATCAGTTCTTTCTGTCCAAATCAATCTCAGCACCTGTTGCGAACGTTTTCAACACAGAGCACGTATTTTGAATTAAGGTACTGCTTCCACAAGACCTGAATTGCTATTGCCCTGTGATAACTTGACATTGCTTCTAGAAGACTTGATGTTGTTTCCAGAGGACTTGAATTGCTTCCAGACAAATTGCAATGCTTCCAGAAAACTTAATACTACTTCTAGGAGATTTGATATGGCCTTTGAAAGACTTGAAATGCTTTCAAGAGACTTAATATGCTCCAACCGACATCCAGATGCTTCCAGAAAACTTGAAGAGCTTCAATAAGACTTGAATTCCTTCCAGAAACTTGCAATGCACCCAGACGGCTTCTAATACTTCTTGGAGACTTGATATTACCTCTGGAAAACTTGAAATCCTACCATAAGACTTGATACTGCTTGTACAGGACTTGATATTGTCTCTGGAAAATTTGGGATGAATGACAATACTTTTAGAAGACTTGATGTTGCCTCTGGACGGTTTGAATTGTTCACTTGAAATGTTTCCAGAAGGCTTAAAATGCTTTCAGACGACTTGCAGTGCTTTTAGAAGACTTGATACCGCTTCCAAAAACTTCATAGTGCCTCCGGACTTGAAATATTTCTAAAAAACTTGAAATGCTTCCACACTAATTGAAATGCTTCTAGAAGACTTGATATTGTCTCTAAAATACTTAAAATGCTTCCAGACGACTTGCATCTTTTCCAGAAGACTACATTTTGCTTCTAGAACACTTGATATTGCCTATGGAAGACTTGAAATGCTTCCCGAAGACTTGGTACTGCTTCAAGAAGAGTTGATACTGCTTCTAAAAGGCTTGATATTGCTTCTGGAAAACTTAATATAGCCTCTTAACAATAAGATAGCAACCTCTTGTGAAGATTCTCCTTCATCTAAACTTGCTAGTTTTATGTTAAATATATTTTAAGAAACAAATTTGAAACCAAAATACACAATTTTTAACTCTTATAATTTCATTTAACGACCAAAAAACATAGAATTCAGAAATAAAATTATAGCACCATTCGATGTAAATAACTTGTACTCTAACACTCCAATAGATATTATGTTGAAATTGGCAAATGGTCATATCGCAGCAAATTCTAACAATATTACAGACAAAATTAAACATTTAAACTTCATTCTCAAACATGTCATCACACAGACTTTTGCTCTTCAATGCAGAATATGAGAATTTTAGAGTTATAGAGAGTCTACCCATGGGAATGCCACTTTCAGGAGTACTTGCTGATTTATTTTTGATTATATTGAAAACAATAAAATTATTACCAAATCAAATCCTATATGTTGACGATGTTTTTCGTGTTTAAGATGGAGGTATGGATATGTTGAATGTTACCTCTGGAATACTTGAAATGCTTCGAAATAGACGACTTGCAATGTTTCCAGAAGATCTGATACTGCTTCTAAAAGACTTGATATTGCCTCTAGAAGACTTGAAATGCTTCCAAACGATTTACAATGCTTCAAGAAGACTTGGTATTACTTTCAAAAGACTTGATGCTGCTTCTAAAAAAATTGATATTGCCTTCGGAACACGAAATGCTTCCAGAAAACTTAAAATTCTTCAAATCGACTTATAATGCTTCCAGAAGCTTTAATATTTGCTTCTACAAGCCTTTATATTGTTTCTACAAGATATGATATTGCCTCTGAATGACTTGAAATGCTTCTGGATTACTTATAATGCTTCCAGATGGCCTTGATGTGACCGTTTGTGAAGACTTTATGTGACGAACACAAGCCAAGTTCGAATATCAACAGTCACGATGTTAACCGTCAACATTCTTCGACTGCTTCCAGAAAACTTGAAATGCTTCCAGATGACTTGAAATTCAACAAGTTCAGGTTCGATAAGATTTGATATTGCCTCTGAAAGACTTGATATGCGTCCAAACGACTTACAATACTTTCAGAAGACGTTATACTGCTTTTACAAGACTTGATATTGCATCTGGAAGATTTGATATGCATCCAGACTGCTTGAAATGGTTCTTGAGGACTGGAAGACTTTCTTTTCCAAAAAATTCTGAAATAAATTTCTTTCAAAATTTTCTTCTGAGTAATCAGTTCACTGTTTTTACCAATCAGAAACCTTTGGTCAATTCATTAACTTCAAAATCTGAAAAGACACCTTGAAAGGCACAATATCTACATTACCTCGTGGTCGATACATTTTCCAGAATCGATGTTGACAACCTTGATTTTTGTCATCCAGACATAAAAACAAGTCAAGATGCTAAATCAACAAATACGTAACTAAAACATTTACTTCTTAAACAATCACTTAAAAACTGTGTTTGCCAATTATGAAAAATCGTTTCATTTTCAAATTTATCCCTTTGGTATGAGACACATCCAAGACTCTACACTCCAGAAAAATTTCGTTACATTATTTTCACGCAAGTGTGCATTATTTGAAGATACATTAAATTATGGAGTATTTTTTGCCAAAATACAAAAATTACATTACTACTTATACCAAATCTCCTGTTCTGAAGATCCCTATTTCGAAAAACAGATTTGAGCATGTTCAATTGTTGATAGATTTACTTATTGGCCGGAAACATACCTTCTTAAAGAAGCAATGGAATATTAGAATGATTCTATAGATCTTTTAAAATATCCATTATTACCAGGAGAACCAGCAACAGATGGAACAACGATCTCACTATTATTTTGTTGCAACTCAGATCTTCTCTCAAGGTTGATCATCATTCATCAAAGAAAGCTTTTATTCATAAAGATCTCCATCATTCTGAAGTTGTATTTCTAAACACTAAAGGTTATAAATCTGCAAGAAGACTTTAAATACTTTTAAAACGCTTGACATGCTTACAGACAAGTTAAAATGCAGAAGATTTTTATGTTGCATCTGGAATAATTGAAATGCTTCCAGAAAACTTGAAATGCTTCCAGACGACTTATAATTCTTCCAAAAAACTTGATACTGTTTCTGCAAGACTTGATATAACCTCTGGAAGACTTGAAATGCTTTTCGATGATATACAATGCTTCCAAAAACTTGATACTGCTTCTACAAGACTTGATGTTGCCTCTGGAAACCTTGAATTACATTTAGACGACTGCAATACTTGCAGAAGAGTTGATACTGCTTCTAGAAGACTTGATATTGTCACTGCAGGACTTGAAATGCTCCTGAAAAAGTTGAAAAGCTACCAGACGACTTATAAAGCTTCTAGAAGACATGCTACTGCTTCTAGGAAACTTCATATTGTCTTTGGAAGACTTGACATGCTTACAAAAGACTTCAAACGCTTCCAGACCACTTGTAATGTTTCCAGAAGACTTAAAACTGCTTCTAGAAGTTTTGAAATGCTCCCAAAAGACTTGATACTACCTCTAGAAGACTTGGTATTGTTTCCACAAGACTTGCACTTCTTGCAGAAGCAGTCTTACTGCCCATTTAACTTGATTATCAGGATGAATACACTATCGGACTTATCTTAGTGTCTTCTATTTAACTCAATGACTATCTGATCTCAATTCTTACCCATTCACCATGTACAATCTTCAAAATTACTAAAAGCTAATTCGGTTTGAAATATTAAGTTATGATTTTTAGAGATCATAACGCATAATGCTTCATACATAACCCCAATAAATTTCTTTCGTTTATGTTATGTTGGAAGTCATTATAACAAAATTTTATATGGTAGCTGAAACAAAATTCTTCCTTTATGACTGAATATATAAATTAATGATGTGACATGTAATTGAATTTTTTCGAAAAAACTATAAATTACAGAATATTACTTCTTGAATAAAAAATGAAGAGAAATGCTTCATTTATAACCTCACCAAGTTTCATTCCTTTATTCGTAATAGTTTAGCAGATCACAACAAATCTTAAACTTACTCATTTCGTTAATAATTTATATTTAGGATATGTTCGATTTATGATTTTTTTGAAAAAACTATAAATCAAAGAAAAATATTTTTCCTATAAATAATGAAGACATTTTTTTTTCAATGTTGTGATATTGAATCCAAATTCAGTTTTCGAACCATAAAAACCGTAATAATTGGTATCTGTTAAAAATAAAATTGAGGTCATAGATACTAAAAATTCATCTAAATTACACCACGTACAAGAAAAGACGCCCCGAAATATTTCACTTTTATATCCCGACGTAACGAATATTAAGAAGTATGCCCTGTAGAAAATTTCGAGGCGGATTTTCCGTGTTCTCCCCGGTTTTTATGAAGATATGTTCCTCCAGGAGCGACTCCATTTGGAGGCCCTTAATAAATGTATGTATAAAGTTCTCCCGGAATTTTTGTTTATCCGAAATGTCCGCCATTTCACCGTCTTATATCATTACTCTTCATTACATGTACAACGCGACGCGCCGTCTCTCCCGTGATAGATGGTTTTTACTTCGACCCTTTTCTCCGAGAGATTTCGGATATTTAAAAAGCTTTTTTCTAACTCACATAATCACTTGGTTTCCCCCATACAAGATGAGGAACTTACCTAAAACAAAGAAACAAGATTAGAATATAATATACTAAAGAAAGATAAGTATGCAAATTTAGCCCACAATTAGGTTTCAATCAGATCATAAGTTTTCTGATTAACATAACTTTATTGGCTTAAGTGTTCTTTAGGTTTTGTGTTTTTTCCGCAAACTTAATTGAGGAAAAAAAAGCTCAGAGTGCATTGTACTCATTTACAACGCGTGCAAAAATTTATGAAAATGCTATTTGATATTGTTTCGCATACAGTGAATTTATTTCTAAAAAACACTACAAGAATAGTGCTAAAATGATTATCCGATTTATAAAACCCACCTTATCTATAGCTCTGTCTATATTTTTGTCAAAGTTAAAAATTTTTACACGAACTGTGTGACCTATTCTGCACGGAAGAAACTATTTTTTCGATAATGCCGTCATGTTGTTATCATTAACGCCAATGAATATTTTGTGCCAATCCAAATTTTTTATTAATACCTATCTATTATTTATTTTTGTTTTAATTACAAAGCTCACAATCTCTTGGTTTGCTTCTTCTCCTACACACTTTTGAGGTTCGCTTCTTCCTCATTAAAATCTGTTATTGTCTAACTTTCAACACAACCTCTCTCCAATATCTTAAGCATTTGTTCATACTTTTACGTCACAACCAAATATAGCCTGATAACGTAGCCTTTCAATTTCGTAATGATAGACTAAATTTTTTATAATACATTGAGATTTTATCAGAAAGTCAGACAAACTGGATATACCGATCTGAACTTAACTATAGTTTGAAGTTTACAGTATAGGCATAACTCAAAATCTGCCAATTTTGTACCTTAATAGAATTAGAATGTAACTTATTGTTTTCACGTAAACAATGTCATTTTGGTACTTATGGTGATTTAAGGTAAAAAAACCAAAAGAAAGTAGAAGGGTCCATATGCGATAACGAAATAAACATATTGCTAGCAAAATTTCTGTATTAGTGAAAATAGTGGAACAACTAATAATTTATAGGCAAATAACAGTTAAATTTAATGAAAAGGAAAGATGTTTAGTTCTTGGGCTAATGGTCCCAAAATTCCCGATAATAATCTTGAAATCAAAATACGTTTGCAAAAAAGCATTTAAAAAATCTACATTGTTTAGCTTTGTGTTATTGCATGACAAATGAATTAAGACTTAATGCAGCTTCTAGAAGACCTTAAATAAGCTTTCAGAAAACTTAATACTGTTTTATAGAAGACTTGATAGTGTTTTATAGAAGGTTTGATACTGCTCTATAGAAGACTTGATACTGCTTTATAGAAAATTTGATGCTACTTTATAGAAGACCTGATCTGCTTCCAGAAAACTTAATACTGCTTGTAGAAGACTCGATATACTTCCAGAAAACTTCATGCAGCTTTATTCAAAAGATTTTATATTGTTTTTAGAAGATTTAAAATGCTACCAGAAGGCTTGATACTGTTTTTTTTTTGATACCACTTTCAAAAGACTTGAAATACTTCCAGAAGACTTGAAATACTTTCAGAAAACGTAAAATGCTTCTGGAAGACTTGGTACTGTTTACAGAAGTCTTGATATTGCTTCTAGAAGACCTGTAGTACAGGTCTTTCTTGCGGAAGACTCGATACTGCCTCTGGAAGACTTGACATTGCTTCCACAAGACTTAATGGTGCTTCAAGAAGGTTTTAACAACTTCCAAAAGATTCGATGTTACTCTGGAAGACTTGATACCGCTTGTAGAAGTCTTGATATTGCTTCTAGAAAACTCGATAAGACTTGATACCGCTTTCACAAGACTTGAAATAGAACTTGAAACAAGACTGGGTAGTGGGTTGCAAAAGATTTGATACTCATCTGAAAGACTTGATACTACTTCTTCTAGAAGCAGTATCAGCCTTAATATTATTTCCAGAAGACTTGAAATGTTTCTAGAAGAGTTACAATGCTAAAGACTTGTGATGCTTCAAAAGTCTTGATACTGCTTCTAGATGACGTGATACTACTTCCAACAGACTTCAAACGTTTCCACAAAACTTAAAATGCTTCTAAAGGACTTCATGCTACTTTTAAAATACTTGGAATTCTATCAGACTTTTATTGCTGGCATACAAATTGTTCTTATCAGAAGTTCAAAAAATGTAAAACTAGGTACTGCTTGTAAATCTGGAATTACTGGTACAGCTGGTAGATGACATTTCCATTGCTAACGCTAATAAAACAAGTATGGGGTTGAGTGAAGAGTCTTTTTAAGGAATATGGCAACGAGAAAGATGATGAAGGTCTGATTTGCAGTGTAATGATGTATAGGACAGAGATAGAGGCCAGATGAAAGAGGTAAAGATAGATAAGGTTAGATAGGAGGCGGGCAGGATGGCAATGATATATGAAGAATGAACAGAAATGAGACCAAACTAAGGGATCTTGGGGGAGTGTTGAAAGTAAATTAGAGAGGGAAAGGTCAGATATGGGAAAGGAGACAGAGACAATTATTACAAAAATACATTTTAATTATTATTATCCGTAACTGAGATAAATGGTAAACGAAGGGTGGGTAGGGAGATGTGAAGGGAGTTACGAGATAGAGACCGAGATGTCCAGAGACAGAAAAGAGGGACACAAATAAATGAGGGAAGGTATAACGAAGGGTATAGAGATATAATTACGGAGGGGCTGTCCAGATACTTGGTAATGGAAAAAGTTGAGGAATTGAAGAAATTGGCTAGGTTCCAATGTGAAAATGAGGAAAGTAATGGATACTGGATGGCCGATCAGGAAAGGTGGTGTAGGCTGTGGAGGGAGGAATGGGAATTATTGGAACCTATGTTAAATGGATGCAGTGAGGTGACGGAGGAGGAGATGGACCGACAGCGGATCTTAGGGAAGGAGAAGAGGGGAAACGATTGATGAGAAGGGTGGTGGGGGAGAGAGACAAAAGGCTGCTGGGGCCGCGAAATGATAGGGTAGGGGGTGATTGGGCCGAGGAGTGGACGGTGTGAAAATGGAGGAAGAGGGTAGAGGGTGTTAATAATATTTCAATGAGGGAAAATATTGTAAACAAAGATTGTATACAATAAAACTCTTATACCCTTTTAAAAAAGTCTCAATTTTTTCTATATACTACGATCTTAATTAAGTGTTCTTAAGATGTTTTTAGTGTAACAGAAACATTTTGACACACACGAACCAAGATTTTCTATTTTCTATCATTCATAGAATTCATTTAGAAACCTCCAAAATCTTCTTTCTTCTTCATTTTAAGTAAGTATTCTAGAGACATTTTTCTAACTGATTTGGAAAACACACAATCTTTTATATGCATATTTCGAATTATTAGACCATTCATTTTGAAGAGCAGCGAACTATTTGTCATCATTACGTAAATGGTGCCGAATCAATAGTTTTAATAAATTATTGTAACTATCATTTACTACTTTATCGTCAACTATTTTCCAATGGGTTTCTAGTGGATTTAAGTCTGATGACTATGACGGCAAAATCATCAAATTTAATTTATTTTATTCAAACCACTCCTTCACGACTTTAGATGTTTGTTTAGGAAAGTTGTCCTGCTAAAATTTACACGAGGTAGGTAGATTTTCGGTTCCATAATATTTCTTAATGCATGATGGTACACAAATCTCTCCACTATTCCTATTTCTAATACAACATAGGATCTACACCAAAACCAGAGAAACCACCACCAAGTTTTAATGCTCGCCGTACACGCTTGGAAGTCAGCCATTTTCTTATTGGACACCTCACATATTGCATTCTTTCACTTTAAAATAAGTTAAACTTGGATTCATCATTAAACAGTACTTTTTCCAGTCGTTGGAAGCCCACCCTTCTGGGCATACATCTGGATGCGAGCAAACAGTCGTCTTGCGGCTTTGTTGCTTTTAACAGAATTCTTTTTGAGCACATATTTTATTTCCAAGTAATGTATTGCGTATTGGACGTATTCAGCTATTTTTACAATTATTCTGTTAAGGAAATCATTGTTTAAAGATCACGATATCACACAGTTAAATAAGGTTGTAACAATCATTATTAACCATATCTTTCATACGTTTGATCACATCATGAAGTAGATCTAAGACGTTCTTATCGGATGTATCTTATCAAAAACTCGTACTTACTGCCATATGTTTGTATTTTTTAGCAAAGTTGTTTTACTTTTTTCCAACCCAAATTTTCACTACATAAATGCTATATAATATACACTACAACAGTAGTTTACATCAATAACGAAAAGCACTACTTTTTTCCAAGACAGTATGTTATTCGAGAGCACAAGATTCGGATTTCGTTTTAGAAAAAATGTTATGTAATTCCGATTCCGAACCATCGGGGGCAAGGAGGATGAACATACACTTCAAGATTGGTTACCTACCTTGCGTAGCGCTATCTAGTGAAGAAGTTCAATATCTTTTATCAAACAAGCGTGTTTGCTACACGATATAGTTGATTACCTATATCGTGTAGAGCAATATCTAGGGGAAATTACCTTCTCAATTTGATATTAAAAGCGTATTTAGTATAAAAGTTATAGAAAACTTTAGTTTTAACAATATTACTTTTATACATCTTTGCTCTAAGATGCAGTAATATCAAAAAGTCAAAGATATGAAAATTGGACGAACTCGTGGACTTACATGTTGTAGTTGGTAATATATAGGATTCGCAACGTTTCAGGAGAAAAGTTTTAGCATAAAAGTTGTAGAAAACTTTATTTTTAACAATGTCTCTTTGCACTCTTATTCTCAGATGCTTGAACACAGATACTTGAAAGTAAACCCGCATACGTGTACAACTAGCAAGATGAACACGATGTCATTCTAACGGCTTAACAATCGGGTGCATCATTTACGAGAGAGCTTATTTTGGCGTATCACTCAAAGATTGTTGAAGGAGATTGTTCAAAATAATTCCTATAATCAGAATTATGGGCTAACTTAGCATACTTGAATTAGAACATAAAACATTCATGCGGCAAAACTTTCTTAAACAGATCGTTTCTGCTCATTGATTTTAACCACGTAAACGACTCCCTGACATTCTCGAAAAGTCCTTGGGGCTTATTACGTAAAGTCATTCCCCTGGATCGTCGCCAACACGTCTTTATGAGCGGCGAATTAAGTATTTTTAATGAGCACTCTAAATGCTAACGGGGGTTAATTTTGTTTATAATTTCTAATTTAAATCATTCTTGATTTTGACTCAAATATGGGAAGTTTCAAAACCCGTGCTATTTGATTAGGGGCGATCCCCTCGCGTTGTTAGGCGTCTCCAGGAAGGCCTCTATCGACGTCGTCGTCCCGGGAGAAAGGGACTTCGTCGTCGTCGACATCTACTCCCCGTCATTCCGGTCGGATCACCGGATAGATATGCTCGGATCCGGGGAACGAGAGGATTGAAAACGCGCGAAAGGGGTTAATTAGCGTACCAACAAAGGCTGCACGAGTGGGCGGTTGTTTTGACAACCCTCGATAACCGCCGAAGAGAGTGCTCGCCCGCGTCACGAAATTCGATTTTGCAAAAAAAAATGAGGGGAAAAATAAAAAAATCAACAACATCAACAACAAGAACAACAACAATCAAAAATAACAACAAGTTACAGCAACAACAATTAAAACAACAACGTGATGAAACGAAAACTAACAAAAAAAAGTAAAGATAAAGAATCAGGTAAAGATCTTGTCGGGGGGATTTAGTGAAAGGGAAAAGGCACACATGGCGTGGAGGGTTGGGATTGGGACGTACCACAAAACCGCCATTTTCGGTGGGAGATTGTTTGTTGTTGGTGTTGTTGTTGTCGTTGCTGGTGGAGCCAGCGTATCCAGATAGATAGCACTGTGGTCAGTCGCTGCAACAGACGAAACTAGTCAGTCAACTTTCCCACGGGATACTTTTACCCTTAAGTTTAACAAGTTTTTAAGAAAGAAAAAAGTATTTGATTGAAGCGGTTACAACAAAGAGATAACGACAAACGGATGACACAATTCATATTTAATTACAATTACCACAGAAATTAATCGCGCACGCGTTGTGCTGGGTTTATATTTATGGGTCCCAATTCGTCGGCGAACCATTACTCTAATTAATATGTCTCGATGGCGGCCGCTCGTTGCTTGGTCTATTTGGTTAATGAAGCGACCAGGACCGTCTCGCCATTACTCACGACCTCAACCAGCACAAGCACCAGCACCGGCACCGCCACCGAAAGTGGATCTCTGCCGAGATAAAGTTTTTGTCCCGGACGAGACAGCAGACCGAGCAGAGCCGCGGCGATTGCCCCTTCGGGCGTGTTTACATTTTGAAATTGCTGCCCGGTCTGGGAAAATTAACCGCGTTCGTCGCCCTAACGGCGACAATATCCTACTTCACTACTTCTCTTCACTACCCACCACCCTGCCTGGTACGGTTATATTTGAAACGAATCCGACGAAAACGCTTTACGCGTTTAACTGTTATTGCTTGCGCTCACTTTTTGTGGAAAATCCAATTTTCTGTTTATTTATCAAAAACTATTTATCTAAGAGTAAGTACGCGGTTTGCGGTGGGATATCGTATCACAAAAACCCATTGGGATGGCATAACATTCTTTTTAAACCAAATTTAATCTAGTTTTAACGCAATATCAAGTATTTATTAAATTCCATGAACTTGAAAATTGTTTGGTATGATAATATTTGTATGAGTAAGTTGTCTTTATTTTTTTTTTGATCCCGTTAGCAAATCATTCCGAAACTTAATTTTGAAGTTCCTTTCATTAAAGAATATGTAGATGATATCATACTCTCAATTCCCAAAACCGCAATTAACCACGTGTTAACAACCTCCAATAATTTGAATAAATAAATACAGTTCACAATGAAAATTGAAAATGAAGAGCATTACGTTCCCTTTTTAGACACCAAACACATCAGAAACTCAGAAAATAAACTAATGTTTGATTGGTTCACAAACAAAACGTTTTCGGGTAGATTCATTCATTTTAGTTCGTACCATAAAACCAAACATAAAATAAACACAGTTTTAGCTATGAAACATCGCATTACCAACATTTCAGATCCTCAGTTTCTGCATAAAAATTTAAATATTTTAAAAGACATCTTTTTACAAAATCAATATCCTCAAACACTTCCTAACCAAATTTTATTCAACATCGGTAATCATATCAATACAAATATTGATTCATCAAAAATGCTTGTTAAATACAAGAAGATAACTTTTGTTCCTAGTCTAACAGAAAAATTAACTAAAATTTTTCTTGATAACATCCTTGACTTTAGTTTTAAAATTATAGAACACTACCCATTTAAACTGGCGTCTATTTTTTCTAACTTAAAAGATAAAGTACCTTTAAAGTACCAATCTAACATCATTTATCGTGTCCCTTGTGGAACGTGTCATTGTTGTTATGTTGGGCAAACAAATGTTAAAGAATCGTATGAACCAACAACGATAACGTAACAATTCTGGATAGGGAAAATAACTACTATAATCGCTTATTTTTAGAAATGTTTCATATTAAAAATGAAAAATACACCGTTAACTTTAAAACAGACATAGGATCATTGAGCAACATTTACTCTTGGATTTCTGATAATTATAACAAGTTTGAAGGTAAAACATCCCAACGGTTGATCGTTGATAGTGAATAGTTAATTTTAAATTTTATTCTTTGGTTTTGTACGTTTTATTTTGTATTGCTATTTTTATAATTCACGTCCTTGACCGCTTCACAAAGAGGGCGTCAGTTTAGTTTTTAATCTTTTAGTCGCCTTAAACTTAAACTTCAGTAATGTTAATGTTGTCGACGTTTTATATGAAATTTTTTGCCAGTTTCATAGACTTAGGTATGTTTAAGAATTATTTTATCTTATATATATATATATATATATATACACATATTTTTTTTTAATTGTTTGATGTATCGTTGTAGAAACACGCTGTGAGGAAGATTAAAAATTTAATCGAAATATTGGCATGTTGAAATAGTTTGTTTTAATTTGGCCAAGATCGTACTCCTGAAGATAATATTTGCACTATGTAAAAGTCAGACAGGATACCTCCATAACTTTATCATACAGTCCGTTCACACTTGTTATGATTTAGAAAAAATTCCGCAGTTGAGTTGGGTTAAGCTATCAACTTTACTTCAACCCAACCCAACTAACTACTTAGTACTAAATATTAGTTGAGTTGGAGTAGGTTAATCTTATCCCAAACCATCTAACTAGTCTGTACTGAACACTAGTTGGGATGAGTTAAGCCATTAACCTAATTCCAACCGAACCCAACCCATCTAGTTAGTTAGTACTAAATATAGGGTTAGATTAGATTAAGTTATCATTCTTATCCCAACCCAACCCAACTAGTTAGTTAGCACTAAATATTAGTTAGGTTGGGTTAAGCCAGCAACCTTATTCAATTCACTTTTAAATATTTACTACACTTTTAGATAACAATAGACATTTATCATAAAATTTTATTGAATTTATTCTTTTCATCATAAACGCACTGTATTCACTGAAGCAACCACATAATATCGATATAAAAGCTAACCAATTAGATCTAGGGTTCTTTTACAATAGCCAAGTCTAACTGATGCGTTGAAAAGGCATTCCAGATGAAATTAAGACAAAAGAGTTAAATAAGGGAGAAATAATTGCTGTGTATATCAGGAAACAAATGATTTTAAAGTAGCCAGATAGGAAAGGTTTAACCATAGATGGTTATTTATGATGATCCCATGGAAATTGTTAGACAAGAATTGTTCCTAAACCTAACCTTGTTATCGATTATTATATTTTGACTTAAAGACATGATCAACTATGGTTTCTATTTAAAATAATGAAGTTACTTGCTAAATCTAAATAAAACATGCGAACAAAATTCCACCTACGCCGTTGAATTGTTAGTAAAAAGTTCCCCTACAATGTTTTAGTTATAACTAGGGCAGGGAACTTTTGTAACAAAATGAAAAAACTTTCCCTCTCCACTTAGTGCAATTTATAACCACTAGATGGCTGGTGGTTGTTTGTACTACAAACACATTTTATCGGCAACTAAAACGTCATTTACAAAAGAAAAGTTGCAGATGATTGTTTCAATATACGATTTGCAATTAATGCTATCACGTTTGTTTGAAGTGTAACTAAAAAATATTAGGTTCTTATGTTTTCAAATCGTATTGACCGTGACGTACAATAAACGGTAATTCACTCAACTTATTTTCTAGAACGGAAAGAAAAGAGGGGTTTTGTTACAAAAGTTATAAAACTCCATCTTTGGTAACATGTGAGATTATCGCTTTCGCAAATTTTCACTTTTTATAGGTACCGATAGGGTGAAAACAAAAGACGATAGCTATTTGGAGTTTTCGGTACAAATATGCTACCTTTCTTCTATCTTTTAGTTTCGCAGTCAATGCGGATATCAAAATTGGGGCACACTGTACATATAGATATTAAACGTTTCTGTATGAACTATTTTTGTTTATTTATTTTTATTATAAAGATTTTCTACAATATTTTAAAATTTAATCTTTATGACGTATATTTTAGGATCAGGTAAAGTTTTGGCAACTATACGAAAGACCATCTGCTTTGATACATAAGACGGTTGAGTTAATGTTCATCTGAAAACAAACGATGACATTGACGAGGAAGTAGAAAAATTCTTAAAAGACATACAGCCTAGCGCCTCGCGCGCAAGCGACCTCGGCAGTTTGAGGCGAAATCGTTCATCAGATTTGGCATTTCACCAAGAAATGTAGTCTTGATTGCCCCAACCATGGCCTTCATGGTTGGGGTTTCATTGCACAGTATGTGCAATGCAACCTCCTAAATAAGAAAGTCCGTCCTATTCAGACTGGATCGTTGTACTATTTCCACTATTCATATTATTTTCATCTGCATTACAGTCATTAGATAATGATGAAGTATGTGATAATATTTGTTTATAGGGCTGTTGCCCCTCTTGTTGGACTTGCGAAAACAAATTTTCGAGAATATCTTCGTTCAACCGATATTTTCGATATACAGTAAGGCCCCAACATTCGCGAGGGTTAGGTTCTAAAAATACGCCGCGAATGTTGAATCCGCGAATATTGAAGCACTAGATATAATGAAGGATAAACTACTACTTCTATGTTCTTTTAACACGTTAACCGCCAAATGGTCACCGACGCCAAAAGTTTCATTTAATTTAATTTTAAAAATTAAAAATTTCAAAAATTAATAAATTATACATACTAAATAAAACGCTTAAAATTGCAAAATAAAACGACTGGTCTTAAAACTTTTGTATTCGGAACTAATACAGATATTAAAATAATTACAATTGTTTAAAATATAAAAAAACCTAAACTCGATAGCAATAACAAACTGCAACAAAATAAACTAAAAAAAGAAATAAAAGTTAACATTTCTACTCATCAATAATAATTGCTTTAGAACACGATGGTTTAAAAAATGAAAGGATAGTAGGTTGCAATGCTTTGTGTTGCATATCCTTTTGAAGCTCTTTGTAAGGAGCAAGAAGAGTATTCAGACCATTTTTAAATTTTGTGCTTCGTTCCGTTGATGGATCATATTCTACTATTTTTTCAGCAAGATTATTTGCTTCTTGTATAAATAAATTAAGTTCCTTCAATGTTAATTTATTACATAGGGAATTACTATTATCTTCTTCATCCGTTCCTGAAACATTTTCTATTAGTAGCGCTTCTAAGTCTGCACTGGACAACTCTTCCTCTTGATCATTGACGAGAGATTCGATATCAGCTGGTACAATGGTATGAAAATCATCTCCCGGTAGCAACCGTGCAGAAAGAACAGCTCTCTCTATTGCCTCATCAATTTCGCTTACACTTTGCGCAGTGTCTTTTTTCAACAGTTTTTTCCATGCATTACTTACGGTTGATACTTTAATGTCATTTAAAGCAAGTTTTATAGATGTAATCGCATGGTCAATATTGTATAATTTCCACACATCTTTTATTGAGAAAACACTATCATTTTGTATTTTCTCATGTACAAAATCGAACATGTGCCGGATATAATGACTTTTAAAAGCTTTTATAACACCTTGATCTAAAGGTTGTAATAAGGATGTTGTGTTGGGCGGAAGAAATACCACCTCGACACATGGATGAGCTAATTTGAGAGCATCTACTGGATGAGATGGGGCGTTATTCAATATCAATAAAACGTGAAATGCAAAATTTTTAGATTTTAGGTAACGCTCCACTTCTTTAACAAAGCACTCTTTAAACCACTCTATAAATAGCTGAGAAGTCATCCAAGCTTTTGAATTAGCTCGCCAATAGACTGGAAGAGCTTCTTTGTCCTTGTTCTTTAAAGCTCGTGGATTAGCTGCTCGATATATTAACATTGGTTTTGTAATAAAGTCTCCGCGTGCATTTGCACAAAATAAAACTGTAACTCTATCCTTAGCCGATTTAAAACCAGGTGCTGTCTTTTCATTTTTTGAAATGTATGTTCGTGTGGGCATTTGTTTCCAATAAAGCCCGGTTTCGTCCGCATTAAATATTTGTTCAGGACGGTAACCTTTTTCTTCTATTAATTTTATTATTTCATCAGGAAATTTTGCAGCCTGTTGATGATCTGCTGAAGCTGATTCTCCACACAACTTAATGTTATGGAGATTAAAACGAGTTTTGAATCTTTCGAACCATCCTCTGCTGGCTTTAAATTTACAATCGTCTTCAGCACAGTCCATTCCACACGAAAAATGTTGATAAAGTTCCTTGGCTTTATCCATTAATCTAGCCCTAGTTAATGGTATATTTTTGCGACCATGGTCCTCAATCCAAAGATAAAGAGACTTCTCCATTTTTTCAATATTAACATCACGAACTTGTGACGTTACCTTTAATGATGACGGTATGCCACTTTTTACGCTATTTCTAATTACCTCTTCTTGTTTCTTTATAGATCTTATCGTAGATTCATTGACACCGAAGACCCGGCCTACTTCGGTAGCTCTTTTCCCTTCCCGGAGCATATCAAGAACTTGAATTTTTCTTTCTAGAGTCATAACTGACTTTGCACGTTTGGCAATTAAATTTATTTCCATCGCAGGCCTTTTTGTACCCATTTTGTGTACTGTTGTGAGATTAATTTATTGTTTATGAAATTATAGTAAAAAAACGGGCGAAACACTAACCTGAACGAAATACAGAACACAAAAATAAGCACCTAACACAAACATTAAAATCGATCATAAATGAGGGATTCCCAGAGAAACGCATATGTGAAGCTGGTTGCTTGTACAGTAAACCTACGGTAAACTTCGTTTTAAATTTTTAAAAAATGACATACATACTTGCTATGTATTCGCGAATAATCGAGTCGTGAATGTTGAAAAAGGCAGCAAAATTTAAAACGCGAATATGCGAATCCGTGTAATTTGAAGCCGCGAATGTCGGGGCCCTACTGTAGTAGTTTTAATGAATTTATTGATAAAAGTATTCCTTTTTGAAAAGTTTGAAGCGTTGTTTTATTTTTACATTTCTTATTTAAAATTGAGGTGTACATTTTATTTACAGAACTAGTTTGTATTTGAAAATGTTTGACATATCCACATTTTAACGGAATACTGTAATTAGGAATGTATGTATTAATGACATCAAACCAGTTGTTCACAATGCTAATAAAATTGCTAAGTACTAGAGCTTCTTTACTGTAACTGTAATAATGCCTCAAAACCATAGCAGTAGAATGTGACTAAACTTTTGAAGCTAATTTAACATTTTACTTTTTAGCACCTTCACAAAAAATGTATTCTGGAGTTAATTTGAAACAACTGCTTATTTCTGCATTACATTTAGTTATTAGTTAACAACCAATTTCTAACTAATTTCAGAAGATGTGTTGCATCAGCAAAAACATAAATTCTTTTCTAGTCATTGGATGTAACATATATTATGGATGTTCATAACTACTTAATACTCGCTATAATCCAATGTTTGATAGACCACGGTCTGATACACAAGCTGCTACTTAAAAGCCAATTTTGTACAATTTATGAAATAATTGGAATTTTAACAAATCTGATGTCATTGTGACGTCAAAGTCGGCAAATATCGGCTGTTTCCACGACCCAAAAATTCTGACGTTCACAACGTGCATATGGGAATGCGGCCCAATTATTTGGTCAGCCTTAATATCATATTCATACAATTCTGCCATCTTCATATCATCAAACGACAAAACTACAACTTTTCTTGCTCGTTATGCTCTTTTCCTGCTACTGATGGTAAGAGTAACATGTAGTGTACAATTCCCTGCCTCATGTCAATTTTGGCACACCAAGACTCAATAGCAGAAAGAAATAATATGAGTAATATGTAGATGCAATATTCACGTAGTTTATATAATAATTTATTTAGTAGTGGATAGTCTAAATTATTCTGTAACTATAAATAAGATTCTTCACTCCATTTCACAACATGTTTCTTATGGATAATCTTTTCTAGTTGTTTTTATGTTAGTAAATATTTAAATTTATTATTTAGAGTATTGTTTAATTTTTTACTACCGCCACGTTCAGCATCTTTCATAAAGCGTTTAAATTTTATGTACCTATAATAGAGTTTTGTTTCAGTAACGTGGCTTTCAGCAATTCATTTTCTGTCTTTAAGGCACTCATTTTTTATTTTCAAATGATTATTAGGTGTTTCAATATATTTTTTTGACAAAAAAACACTAAAGTTGCGTTGATTATTTTTTTATTTTATTTTTTAATTATCTTATTATTTACTTCACATAAAACTTCATCCTCAGAAATCGTTTGTAGGGACGCAGATAGCAGTGTTCTCTCTCGCAATCTTGGTTTCAAATGTAATAATTGTGTACGAAGATCACGCTCAAAATCATCCGATCGGAAATATAATGAACAAATTCATTCAGTACTAGCTTTATAGTGTCCTCGTTATATTCCTGAAGCCAAACTCTACATATGTTTTTCTCCTTCAGAGTAGAAAAGAACGATATATTGAACTCAATAATCCTTGACACATGGTGCGATGAGCGACAATTTTTAATTGCGCAAGATATAGCCATCTAAAATTATAAATGTATGCAATTTTATAACAAATGCTTATTTTCACATGTGGACTTAGTTTGACACATAAAAATTATTAAAAAAGAAACAGTCACCAGTGTATTTTGACATATATTTAAATTAAATGTTATGTTTTTATATTTTTCATGTTCACGTAAGTGGTCAAAAATTGGTGCCTGCTCACGTCGGCTCACGATGACCCATCATGACCCGGCGTGACTCACGTAATTTGCACATCTCTAGGTGTTACAACCTTTAAATTGTCGATATTGTATTGACACATCAAAAATTTGTGATGAAATTATTCACTACTTGTCTTGGTAGAGATATCAAATTTTTCAAAAGTTTTTTCATAAAAACACATTGGTGGCCAACAAAGTAAAATACGAAGATGATAAAGATAAAGATGAGAATATATGATTTGACGATTTGGATACTGAAGAAGATATGCATTTGTTTCTTCCAAACAAATAATAATGAATATGATAATAAATGATATTTTGATAATTTACATTTTCTTAAAAACAATAAACAATAATCAACAAAAAATTGATTTAAATTTAAACTGTACTTCAGAAATTAAATAAGATATTATAGTAGATAATATCCAATTGAGATATGAATCATTTTGTACCCACATTAATTTGGATTTAGTATGCCATAAATTATTCCTTAGTTGCTATAAATCATGTGTCAATGATTCATTTACTTCAACCATGTACGATTAATATATATTGTTGTTACATAATTAAATCATATATCAGAAAGTAAATGAGATATCATGATAATGTAAGAAGAATTTTAACGCAACTTTAAGCTACTTTTAACCTTTTTTAGCCACTTTAAACTTTTAGATTGTTACGATTTCTTGACATCCTCTTCTTCGACATCTTTATCTTTTGAATTAGATTCTCTGTATTTAAATAGTTATTAAATAGATTAAGTCATATCTCAGATATTAATTAAGATACCATGCTGTGATATGAATCGTTTTGTTCTTAAATTAATTCAGTTTTAGTGTGACATAAATAATTTCTTAGTGGCTGTAATTCATGTCTCTATGAATCATTGAATACAGCTATATACAATTAACAAATATAAATGTGTTATTTTTCAGAAAATGGATAAGCCTTCTTTTTCCATTTAATTTAGCCTTCTTTAAGTAGTATCTAGTTTTGAGTAAGCAGCATTAACAGAATTTATCCTCTTTAAGCAAAATTTAGTCTTCTTCAAGAGATATCTAGCATATATTAAGCAGTATATAGTCTGCCATGAACAACATCTAGCTTTTTTAAGTAGTATTTAGCCCTTTGCAAGAAGCATGCTCTTCTTCAAGCGGTATCTAGCATATATTAAATAGTATCTAGACTGCAATGAGCAGAATCTAGCTTCTTCAAACAATATTTAGTCTTCTGCAAGAATCATATCTCCATCAGCAGTATTTAGATTCTTTAAGCGATATTTAGTCTTCTTGCGGTATCTAGTATATGTTAAGTAATATCTACTCTACAATTAGTAGTATTTAGCTTAGACACGGTATATTCATCTACCAATAAACTATTAAGTAACTACTTGTCGGTTATATTTATTGGTCAGATTAATTTCAAGTTATATAATATATATATTATATAATTTTAAGAACCACACGTTCTCAAAACAAGTAGTACAACAGACCGTCCCCCGAGTAAAACACACAGATAATATTTATACTTGAATGTTACAGAATTTGTTTCTAACCTATCATTCCCGTTCTGTAGTGTTCGCAGTTCTCTTTTCTGGTTGTTTGTGAAAGTTCTATTAGAAAGTTTTAATAGAAGTTATTAGAATTATGCAAAGAATTGCAGATTTTTTTATTATTAATCTAAAATAACTCAAAAACTAAGATCGCAAGATATCAGCGAGTATCATTTTTCAAAATCAACACATTTTTGTCTATATCTATCTAATTAACTATATCCATCTCTATACCCATATCAAATCTACCTTAAATAGCAATGTCCTTACATGTTCTATCTATTATAGTTTTAGTTATACTTAGAAAATCCATTATAATTTCTTTATTCAAGCGAGAATGATCAATAAAAATTCTACATTGTTCATATCACTGAAATAATTAGAATATTCAAATCTATCTAGTATTTTATACTGACGACAAACTCGTTCAATATTTTTATTATTTATTTAGATTTTTAATGAATGAATACAATAAAAATGTCTTTTCATTAATTTTTTGCTTAAAAAACCGAATGTGAACCTGAGAAGTAGTTATTTTAATTTGGCGTTGATTTCGCGTTGTAGAAAATTAAAAATACAATCAATTTTTAAATTGATACTTCTCAGCCGTTTTTGAAGATAATTAATCCGAGTTGGGACTCAGTTTATGCTTTAAACAGTTCTCATCTAGATTATGAATTTTTTATTCAAAATTTACAAATTCTGTATTTTTCTTTTGTTCCCATTGCATAAGAATTATTGAAACAAATAAAATCATTATTTAAAAAAAATTAAACAATTTCTTTAATCAACAGAATATTTTCAGAAATTGGAATCAGAATGAATTTCTTCGTGTTTTTAACTTTTAATCGATGTATTTATTATTTATTTTTCGTCTATGACAGATGATAACAACCTACAATATGTAAAATTTCCAACAATATGGAAAAAAATTTAGTCTTAAAATCTTTTATAAAAAATTAACAAACATCATTTTATGCTATATAATAACCTTAACATTCTCCAACATTTGACGATAAACC
Organism: Onthophagus sagittarius; assembly: GCA_036711965.1. NCBI lineage: Eukaryota > Metazoa > Arthropoda > Insecta > Coleoptera > Scarabaeidae > Onthophagus > Onthophagus sagittarius. Next base: position 22,399,088 of record JASERS010000006.1, on the reverse strand, counting down.
CTCTGCTGATGGCTAAAAATAGCCGAAACATGTAAGGGACGAAAAATAAATAATTACATCGATTAAAAGTTAAAAAACGAAGAAATTCATTTTAATTCCAATTTACTTAATACATCGATGAAAAATGGATAAAAATAAAAATAAATATTTTGATAGAATATTTTCAAATTGAATTTAATTCGCGATTATTTTTCTTGTATATCTTCGATTTTTAATGGATCAATACAACAGAAATATCTTTTTAAGAATTTTTCGCTTGAAATGACCGGAAATGAACCTGAGAAGTAGTTATTATAATTTAGCGTTGATTTCGTGTTGTAGAAAACTAAAAATGTTTTAAAATGAGTGGAAACTCGATGGGGTTATCTTAAAAAAAACAAAAAAAGTTATGACAAAATTAAATCAAAAACAAATGAAAATCGACTGTCACCATGAGTTTTAAATTAATATATCTCAGTCGTTTTTGAAGATCATTAATTCGAATTTGGACTCATTTTAAAGCATTTTTCATAGTTATCATAATCTTATCTTATTTTTTAATTATAATTAACAATAATTTTATTATTATTTCTTTTATTTTTTACATCTTCGTAATATCTTAACTCTTTTTTTTTCGTATTTCTTTTTGTAGTAAATTAATCTTCACTACACATGGCTTGTTCTTATAGTACATAAATTTCAAATCTATACAACTAAGTATATGGACTTCTTCACTTACAAAATAATAAACGTATAAGGTATTTTTAATTAAGGTCTCGTGCTAATTGTCTTTTCCCCCGGCAGTGGATGTTCCTTTGGTTAAAGCTGTATCCATTTCCATTAAGGTTACTGGGCTATCATTGCTTAACCATTTCTTGTACAGACTTCAACACAAAATTGGAGTAGTCCATTACTCCACTATCTAGACTAGGTGGTTATCTATCAATGTTGGCCATCAAAGCGACTATTCTAGTAGCCTATCATGACTCACAGTGAAGATCCGTATGTAATGGGTGATCGAACGACTCTTATAAATTAAAACTGCGTTTTCGCATATGAGCCTTGATTAATATTTTTGGATATTTGGTCCTTCCAAGTTAATCTTGTGTGAAAGAATGTGCCAAGATATTTGACAGGTTCGTGCAAGTCGTTCCATCGAATAGATTTTTCGTTAATTGTTTTTTTTGGTGGGCTTTTAATTCTGCATTTATTGCCATATTCCAAGATATGAATCATTTGATTAGGGTGTTTTGACATCGATACTATGATGACAATATGATATCTAAGTTTCTGAGATACGATTTAATAAAGTTTATGGGTGAGTGTAAGGTCTACCCACCCGGAGACGTCGTAACGATAAAGAATTAAAAGAAAAAGTGTCCCGAGTGAGGAAACGTGGCGAATCGATCGCTTCAATATTCATTAATGTAAACTCATTGAAATGTATTCGAGCCGGTCGAGTTGGAAACGGGAAGCGAACGAATTAAAATACATTAAGCGCGCCACAATTAGCGACACTTTCTGAGGCGCCTCTTTCTATCCCTTCGCGTTGGGGGAGGAAAGTTGGTACCGACGGTAGATTGCGCAATTTCTTTTTTAATATCCGCCGGCGAATAAATCAGAATTCAGAATCTAAAGTGGCGGCCATAAATCCTCAACTATCCGAGCCCTTAAAAGGGAAACATTTCATAAACGCATTTACATTTTTCTCCGCCCGTATAACATTAGCATCTCGAATTAGGTTCCATACCCGCTCTTCATCCATCCATTTGAGACTTTTAATTCTGTGCTTTTTTGGCACTATTCATCAATGAACCGGCGGGATTTCGGGGGATGACGGGCTTCGTCTGTGTTGGCGGGGTTGTCGTCCTGAGCGGGGCGTCGGTTCGTAGAGATGGATTAAAACCGTCGGTCGTCATGCATGTTTAATGCTCCTCGTCTAGCGCCAACGCCACCTCGCGGCCGAACCGGGCGAGTCCAACGTTCATGTCGCTGACTAGCATTAATTAAAGCCCACGTGGTTTTAATAGACTGCACTTGGCAGCGTTTTATTGAATTAAAATTTCAGCGCGCGTACGCTTGCAGAGGGCGAGGCTACAGAAATTCCACATGGACCTGACCTCAAAAATTTCAGTTGTAAACTGAAATACACTAGAATTTAACTAATTATTAAACAAAAAAATAATAATTTTAAGATTAACATTTTGCAACCTTGGCATGCTAGGATTTTTGTATCAAATTAAATCTTCTTTGGTTGAGAGGGACAGTTCGTTGCGTTGTAAATTTAGACCATGCCACATAAAACTTGGTTAAAATAAACATAATAGTTATTTGTGGCAACGAATTTCTAGTGATTTTCAACGAATTTTGAGAAATAGCCAACATATTCGACACGTCCATTTTTATGTCCCTCAAAATGTAATTTAGTATTCTTTCATGAATCTTTAAACAACCACATTGTTACCCAAACGAATCGGTTTTACGTTTCTCTTATTGTTAGAGTGAAAATATTTCAAGAAATTGTACACAAATGAATTGAAATAATGTATTGAGCAATGTCTGAATATGTTCGTGTGAAAAGAGAAACCCAGAACTTTCCACTTCTAGATCTAGTGTTAGTTATAGTTTTACTTCAATTCAAATATACAGGTTTGTCAAATCAGTTTGAATAGTACTCTGTTTCAGAAATTATTTATTGCGAAGGCTTTCCTTAAAAAAATGTCTTCAGATTCACGGCTAAACCTAATCCAACCCTGTATGTTTCAACCATAACAGTCGTAAGATATTCAGTGCCGCAGGGCTGAGTTGGACGAACAAAATGAGTGCACCTCGGAGGAGATATAGGCTATATGTATGTTGGGAACACCATGCATTTCACTGCAAAAACAGGCGCCCCCCACTAGGCGTTGGCTGTAACCCTATTAGCCCTTAGGTTAGTAACCTTTAGGTTTAGACCGATGCTTGTAACAAGAATTACAAGAAATTTTAATGAAATATCAAGTTTAAATAGTGATAATTGGCACATAATAACTCATCAGCGGAATTGTACTGGTTATGCAGAATACCTCGAGAAAACGTTCAGATCTTACATCTCCAGTGCCCTAAATTTCGTAACTTTTGTGATACCATTTAATGAAAACCAAAATCCGACATTGAACGGTATCTTCCAGAGTCCAAATGAATGAGATTTGACTTCTAAGGTTCGGCGCCACGACCTAATCAAATTCCCAACTTGGCTATAAGAAACCTATCAGAAAAAGGAGTGCAGTTTCTGAACAGATCATAAAATGCCTGTATGGAATAATGTGGTATAAACATGACCATGTCATTATGTTTCTAAAACCAGGGTAGCCAAATACCAACATCATCATCTATCTATCCATTAACTTGCTATATATGTTATTCAAAGCTTTAAATATAATAATTAATTTGCGTCAATGTGAAAATTTAAATGAAACTTATTCTAATTTGGTTTTATGAATCAATTCTAAATCAGAGATTAATTACAACCATCATCGAATATAAATGAAGGCACGAAGAAAACTTGCCGGCTTTATTTCTCAATAATGCATAAGACATATAAAAAAAACATAAAACAGATAATATCTTTTCTTAAAAATAGATCCTTCTCTATCTTTGGGAAACACAAGCTAGTCTTTCAGCCATACAGTTCAATATTTACAAGTGCGATATGCCTCAACCAAATGTTCCAATGTTGATATATTTGGATGATATTGCCTTAATAGCACACAGCTCAAAGATTCAAGCTATAACTAAAAATCTTCAAACCCCAATAAACCAAATGGTTTAAAACTTGGAATATATCAATAAATCCATTTAAGTGAAGAGAAACTATTACATGGTCTGAGGAAATTCTGCTAAATTGGATCTTAACAAAATTCAGATATTACAAAATAAAGTATTGCGCGTTAATCGTTCATAATCGACCACTAGAATTTTCACTATGATGGCCAGCACTGAAAAACGCTAGCATTTTTACTTTCTCACAGTGGTATAGTGTAAATTGCGCACCTAATGAGCTGCTCAAATTTATTTTTGAAGTGTGTACAAGAAATAGTTAAGCAATGATAGCCTACGTACTATCGCAACCACTCGCATAGCCATCCTTCGTCATTATCGCCTTTAGTATCTTCCACCTTGCTATGACTACTAGCTATGGCTTGGTGCGGGTCCATGGTAAACCAAAGTGAAAAAGAACCAAAATGAACAAGTGCACAAAGAATGAAAAATAGACAAACTTTAATGGAAATGATATAACCTTAGTGAAAATAAGATAAATTCTCGACCGAAAAGAAAATTACCACAAGACATCCACTTGAATTAAAAATACAAAAAAAGCATTTTCTTAGTTGCCATAAATTAAGGAATAAGTCCTAATTCAATACTTTCAAGCACTTAATAAAGCTAAATTTAAATTTGCTTGCTATCACGAACTAAATTGGTCACATCTCAGAAACGAATTGAGATATTTAAGGGATATCTCTGGTGATGTGAGTCTGACCCCCAGAACGTGTACATACTGGTATAAGTTGTGTTGTCGATTCATGTACCTTTAGTTATCAGTGACTAATTATCAGTTATATGAGCTATGTGCTGTGGTTTCATTTTCAATAAATCCTTGTAAGTTACGAATGGAGTCGTTTTAACCCTACCTCACCAAATATGTTTGTATTATTTTACAGATTGTTTTTTGAAATCATGGCTTCTATTCCATATGGTGATCCCGATTATGTCAGCACTGTATTAAAATGGTATGAAGAGTGTGGTAGTGATTGTGATGATGCTGAAGATGAACAATAGATGGAAAATTGGAACAAAATGGATCTCATAGTGTTACAAGTTCCGATACATCAGATGATGATACATGATTATAATCCACATGGGATCCACATGTGGTCTGCTACAGAACATAATATGGAGAAGATTATTCCAGGTTTAAAGGGTCTAATGAGAAACCTTGGAAATCAAGCCGATGCGTACGCCATTTGGAATTTTATTTTCACTGATGATATGCTCCACGAAGTACTGATTAATACATATGCTAGATTGGCCAATTCTCAAAGCTGTTATAGTATAGGTGAACTATTATGCATTGATAAAATGTTAATCGGACTTAGAGGAAGATGCAACTTTAGAGTATATATGAGTAACAAACTAAATAAATATGGACTGAAAGTCATGGCTCTCACCGAAACGCGTACGTCATATTTTTACAACGGCTATGAATATATCCGTAAATGGATGGTAAAAATTTAAAGGATGAAGAGAAGAAGTTATCCATTCCCACTCAAACAGTTCTGCAACTGCCGACAACTGGTTTAGTTCTATTCAAGTTATTCACGAACTAACTTCAATACATCATAATACAGGCGACAAACAGCAATCTGGAAAGTCAGAAATAATTGAATTATTATATGACCAAAGGCTAAGTAGATTTCCTTGACCAAAAATGTGCCACATACTCCACATTCAGGCATACAAGACGGTGGACAATGGCGCTATTTTCTGCCACACTCGATATTGATGGTGTTAATTTCTACGTTCTTTATAGTAACTTTCGGGACAATAAAGTAAGTACGAGGATCACTTTTGTTAAAAATCTCGCATTTGAACTAGTTGAGGCCCATTTGAATAGGCGTTTGTGTAATGAAAGACTTCCTCGTAAACTGCGATTGAGTATTGCTAGAATAATAAAAAAGCCATTGCAATATATAAAAACATAAAGTGATAATAAACGAAAACGCTGCCTAATTTGTCCCAATAGTAAAGATCGGAAAACCAATATATTTTGTAAAGTTTGTAGAAAACCTACCTGTTTTGATTGCTTAGACAAAATATGCAAAGATTGTGCAATAGAATAGGAATACTAGCACCTTACCTTTAAACTTTTTGTGCGGGTTATAGTTTTTTTACATATTATAAGTGTTCAGTTTTAAGAATATAATACATTTTTTCGAATATTTTGTTGTCACAATGTCAGTATCTCAACCATATATGTGTCAAGAGTCATTATATTTTGTATTTAAAAATGAATAAATTAAATTATATTTTAACAAAAAAACACTCAATTAATTTTATTATCATTGCTAGGACTGAAAACAAAAAGGGGTCAGCATGACCCCACCTCACCAATCATGTGAAAATACGTGCACCTCATCAGTTATGGAATGTCATCATGACCTATACGTCATAAGCACTTTCTCAGTTTCTTAGTAAGTACCCTTTTCGTGCAAAAAGCATCCTTTCCAGCTATTACTGATTATCTATCATATCATTTGATTTGCAAGTAGCATATAGTTTTATATTTGCAGTGTCCAATTCTGAGAGCAGTGTAGTCTTCACAACGCTTCTCTAGTAGTTATTGCTAATCATCTGCCAATAGTATTTAGTCTTCTATTAAGGGTCTCTAATCTTCTGCAGGCAGTATGTGGTCTTATATTAGCAGTTTGTAGTCTATTGCCTACAATACCAAGTCCTTCAAAATGACTAAAATCTAATTGGTGTTGATTCAAAACCTGTCTAAACGATTCTGCACTAGGCTAGCTAAGCTAAGTTGTTCAATGTTGCTCTATAACCATGATTAGTTGCTTTATTCGGCTTAGTCTGTTTTAACAATTGTTCAAACTGGTCTATTTAACAAAATTTTCGGTTTATAGACAATTCTTCATGCTAACTTAACAATTAATAAAACAATTAATTTAGGTCGTATAATTGTGCGTGTGCAATTGGAACGTTTGGCAATTTGTCAGACTTTATTTGAGAAAAGAATATAAAAAATTATTGTTTAATTGAGATTAAACCTTCTACCCATCAAAAAAACCTAGAAATAAAAATTATAATAGTAATAATTAAGGTGTTTTCCTTATGCTATGTCAGTTCACTACACCATTTTACTATTCGGAGTTCATTATTTTAACTTTTACCAGAGCTGTCGCTAACAGATATTCATTTTCTAGCTCACTTGTTGGAATTTGTTTTCTTTCTTCATTTTTAGTAGAAACTAGGGCTGCATTTTTTGTAGATTTTGTGTTTTAATAAGATTGCTTGTTCTCATCTCTATGAAGTAACGTATGGTGTGGTTTATGGCGGTTATGACATCTTGATTTTGAGTGTCACTTGTTGCTTTGGTCGTGATACAAGCAATGTTTGCACAATTTTTGAGCTTTAATGAATTCTGTCTTTCTGGAACTGATAGCTTTTTGAAGTTCATGCAGGAGAGTATTTTATTGCTTTCTTTGCAATATTTTTGTTCGCCAATTGCTTCTAATGTTTGGAATCTAATTCTTAGAAAACTTAATAAACCTTGGAGGTCTTGTATTTTATGTTGTTGTTTCAACAATTCGTACTGCTTGTTCGTCTCATAGTCCCATTTTCGAAGAAGTATTCTTCCAATAATGGATCCTCAAGACTGTTGTGACATGAAATTGTCACACAGACTGTCCAGTAGCTTTGATAGAATCAATCGGTTATTTTGATATCGTTCTTGTAGAAGTATCCACGCAGCTACATAATTGTTATCGGATATTTGCAGATGTTGAATTATTCGACTAGGTTCTCCTTTTAGGTACATCTTCGAATACTGCATTTTTCAACGTTTGTTAAGGAAGAACTAGCATGTATTATTTTTTGAAAAAGATCATAGAAAGTGATCCTAAAACTTAATTGATTATATGATCCATCGAAAACGGGAAGTTTCATTTGCGGAAGCGGGATCGTAGTGCTTGAGGAGTATGTTGTGTTTCAATGGTAAGTGGACTAGAAATGATGGCTTCTAGTTCTTCCATTACGACAAAAAATAATCGTCTGAAGATTAGAAAATCTAATCTTCAGACGTTTATTTTTTTAGTATTTCTAAAGTATCTTGTTTTCAGTGGAAATCTCGTGATTTGACCACAATGGCAAAGCTGCACGATCTATAAATATTGATGATGTATAATGATGTTATAAGAAAGCAGATTTAATCCAATTTTACAATTTATTGATTATTTATTGAGACGATCGATTCACCATGTTTCCTCTCCAGGCCATTTTTTCTTTTAATTCTTTATCGTAACGACGCCTCCGTGTAGACGTTATTGATAACGTCTCCGCCACGGTTACACTTTAACCCGTACCCTATTTCGCTTCCTCGCCTTACGTGACCGCGTCGAGTAATTTTTAACACCCTGATAAATCACCCACCGAGCGTTACGTGTTATTTACAAATTTGCCCGCATGCAACGGATTCATAAGGTTACAGCAAGATCGCAAATTCATTAAGGAGTAAAAGGGTAATACTCATTTTTCTTCGGTCTTCCGTGAGACCGAGCGAATGCATTTGTTGCGGGAATAATGAAAAATACGTGTTTTTAAACATACTATATTTTATATGCAATAAAGGTTGTAATTTTGTAAATTCCTTCTTGTAATCGCTACCTTTATTAAATTACTACGTTTTAGTTGTGGAGCTATTATTTTAAAACGTCGTCACTTCGTTCTGCCCTATTTAGACATTTTTTCATCAATAATAAATCACCAAAGTCTAAGTGAATGGTGCATGGAGATAAACAAGTCTAAATGATTGATTTGGACTGAAATCTTTTTGTGAACTGATTTAAGTCAAACTGTTCAGAATGATGACAAAATGGTTCTGAACTAATTCAAAGAAAACTTGTCTAAATGATTCTGAACTAAGCTAAGTTAAGTTGTTCAAAGTTGCTCTATAACCATAATTAGTTGCTTTATTTGTCTTAGTCTATCTTAACAGTACATTTTGCTTTAATAATTAGTGACGCTAAGAATTTCTCCCTTACGCTTTCAATATGAATCATCCAAAGTAAGACTTACTTAAACCTCGCAGAATCTTTAGCAATTTTTCTTTATTAATGGACATTATCTAAGTTAGGGATCAGCACCAAAAGTGAACTCAATCGCAAATCGATTCACTTAGTATCATGGGTAATAAATGATCCAAAAGTGCTAGCTTTAATTTTAAGTGTCAGCTCAATCATTCTATTACGGCATTGGTGATAACTGGTCGATCTCGTTTAGTGGAACAAATTCACCCGAACTATTGTAATTTCTGTTGGAACGTCGAACTGGATAAATGCCAAGTTATCCAGTAAATAAACCATAATAATAATGGTAATTGAATTCAAAGGATGTATTGGATTGTAATCATTCTTTTCTATCAGAAGCAACAATTTTGTATTAATCGCAGTAAAGTTTAGTTTTTTTTAGTTTTCTTCGTGATGTTATTTTCCGGTTGCGTTGTGGGACCCCCATAACTCGTTGGGGGCGAACCGAGTCTGTCCGAGATCGGCAATATTTCAACCGCCACAATGGCGCGTCCGCGGCCTCGCTGTTGTAATGAACATTGATATTATTGCGAGGCGGACCGAACTGCACGCTTCGTGTTGTAATTAAGGACAGATTTATGATGCCGTAGAGCGAGTATATTAGTCACAATTACCATAACCGACCGTGCCTATCGCACTCTTCACTCTTCCCGTATCTGACCGGATTTGCTAACGATAGCTTCCCACTTGAGATCAATTTTTATTTACTCGATATTGTATTTTCGACATCTCTTAGAATTATTTACGGTGAAAATAGAACCCTTAAAGCTGGTACGATGCGAGAAAATCCCGGGACATCAGGTGGACGCCACCAGTGGCGCTTCTACCCAACGGAGGCGTCGTTTTATGAATTTTGGATAGGGCCACATGCAGCGGTTCGAATTTATCGCCAGCAAAGTGAATAAACTGCGAAAGTTTTATTGAATGTATTTTTCACGTAGTATACATAATACGATATCCATCATTAATTCGTTTCAATATGCTTATATTGAATATGTACACATATTAGCTATGTGTAGCTTGCAATTAGCAAAAAATATTTTAATTCTTGAATAATACGAAAATGACATGAAGCATGGGGATGAAGATGCCATGGGGCAGCTCAATAGAATCAGTTATCGAAGATGCACGGCAATATCTGAAAGCATCTAGTGTTAGTTTGAGTATTAGTGAATACCTAAGTATATTAAATGAGAAAGTTTACAAAACAGAGGAGGGATAGTACGCAATAAAGTTGGAAGTGTGCAAGAAGTGAAAAATAACATGGCAAGAAACAAACGAAGTATTAGATGATGGACAGAGGATTCCAAGAACACCCAATGTTTTGATGGTATCTAACTAGGATCTTATTCCATCATTACTTCTATCGAAGCAGATGCTTAGAAATTACTGCTTCAAGAAGACAAAATAAAGATAATACATGTTTAAGTAAGCTTTCTAAATAACTAAATACTGCTGGTAGATGACTAAAAACAGTCTGCAAATGACGAGATTCTTATAGCAAAGTCTATATATTAGTAAAAGAAAGCTGTACTGCTTCAAGAAAACACGAGATACCGGTAGTAAAAGGTTTTAATGGGAAGAAACTACATATTGCTTGTAGATGATTAGATACAGTTTGGGGAAGACACGATTCTAATTGCAGAAGTCTATAAACTAGAGTAAAAGCTGCTTCTGGAAGTCGAAAAATGGTAGTAGAAGTTTAGATATTGATCCTAAAAAATTTCATCTGATTTTCAGTATTTTGAAGATATCTATGTGCTTATGGATTTGAGGGCAAAAGTGTAGGAGGTAGTGAGGAGTGAGGAAGTGAGAAGCAATATTTATTTATTTTCTCAAGTGGGTACAGTAACAGGCCAAACCTAATAATATCGTACCACAAGCAACCAAATATATACAGATATAAAAACGTTATTGTATGTGCTATGTCAAAATTAATCAATCTACAAAGAACTGCATCTCAAGAGCTAATGGAGATATCGCAATGCAATAAGAAGCAATCTGAAAAGAAAATTTATAGTATGTAATGTGTCAAAGGTCGTTTTTTTTTCAAATCTTCATTCTCTGAGTTATGTTTTTTTTTTAATTAGAAGTCTGAAGAACATAACGTTATGTTTAAATCAAGTTATTTTCAAAGAATCGTATCTTAAGAACTAATTGAGATATCGCAATAAAATAAGAAGCAATTTAAATCAAATTTATTTAATAATTAAGGTGCCAAATATCGTTTTTCCTAATATTCAAAACTTTAGGTTATGATGTTTTTAATAAAACATTCGCAAGCTTCTGTAAGGTTAATAGACATGGTATGTAAAAGACTGATATTAGATTAAATTTGCTATAAAACGCAGTTTATATTATTTGGATATCTCAACTAATTTTTAAGATATCACGTCTCTAATTTATGTTAACGTAATTAATATTTATCAATCATTCATACTCGAATTACGAGGATTCTAAGAACGAGAGTTATAACAATGAATTGTTTTAAACATAATAAAATTAGATTAATTAAGGTTTAAAATGATTTATTTATAAATAAAATTATTTATTTATGAAAATGATTTATTGTAATGATTTATTGTAATGATTTGTATCATTAAAATATCACGATTATTTTCTGAGATATGATTGAATTAATTTTATAAATAATGAAATGAAACGATTTTGAATCAAAACAGATTTACGCAAATTAATAAATTATTCTTGAAACATGAAAATTAAATTAAATTTGCTTTAAAACGCTGTTTATATCATCTGGATATCTCAACTAATTCTTGAGATACCACGTCTCTCATTTATGTTAATATAATTCATATGCATCAATCATAGAGGTTTAAATTACAAGGATTATAAGAACGAGAGTTATAACAATTAATAAAAGATTTTAAGCAGACTAAAACTAGATTAATTAAGGTTTAAAATGATTTATATACCACGAAGATATCATAATTACTTTCTGAGATATAATCGAAACAATTTTATAAGTAATAAAACTTATCGATTTTAAATCAAAACAGATTTACGCAAATTAATAAATTGTTCTTATAGCATGGAAATTAGATTAAATTTGCTTTAAAATGCTCGTTATTTCATTGTAATATCCCAATTACTTTTTGAGATACGATGACATATATTTTTATTAATACGTATAAAGTTTATTAATCGCTAGAATTAAAGCAAACTGGGAATGAGATTTATAGCAACTAAGAAATTATTTATGGCACACTAAAAATATACTAATTCAGGTTCAAAATTACGTATATCACGCTATGATAATTCAACTAGATTCAAAGGTATGGTTTAATTAATTTTAAAACCAATAAAACGGTAGTGTTTATAGAAATTAACACTTAAGTGATTTTAACGCAACCTTGAACCAGTTTCTGAAGAAGGTTGCAACATGGTATTGGAAACATCTAATATTTTTCAAGATATGATTCTCATTGTAGAAGTGCCTGTAACCCTGATGCCTTGATAACCATGATGATTTTTTACAAGTTTTGCAACTTTTCTATTGACATGTAAAATCATCATTTCATCTACTTTTGCGGTTTTCAACTTTTCACGATATTTCTGCGTCTAAGAGTAAAGGTATACAAGACCAGTATTACTAAAAATAAAGTTTTCTCTTAGTTTTGTACAAATCATTTGTTCTAAAACATACAAACTCCCGTTTAAATGTAGTTATGTCAACATCCAATACAAAAAAGTCCTGTAAGGCATCCTGTAACCCATCCTAACCCAACACACTCAAAAACTCAAAAGCGATTGGCAGAAAAATTGCAAATAATTCGAATCACTATTCGAATTTTATGAATAAGTGATTTTCAATTGAAAAATCGTAAAATCGTCACTGACAAATGCTACTTCAAAGGCACGAAAGGAAGTCATTTTTGCATCGAATGGAAAATCGCGCATTAATAAGAAACCGTGCTCAATAAGCTTAAAGATATGATTAAGTGATATTGCAGCATAACCATGTGCTGTTTCATATCTAGCAAAATTAATCACAGAAATGTTTAAATCTCTTGGATGGGAAGTTTCCGACTTCCGAGCAGCACTTCGCAAATTTCGAAGAAGTTAAAAAATGACTCAATGGATGGTTAGCTCAAAGGAGAAACAGTTCTTTTGGAATGACATCCATAATTGACTAAGAGATAGTCAAAGTGTGTAGAATCATATGACCAATACTTTTTATAAAATAATTATGACTATTCATTATAAGTGTCTCTTTACTAAAAAACCGTAAAGAAACTGAGTAGTCTAAAATATAAGAAATTTTCAACATCAAAACATTAAACATTTTTGCAGAAGAAGCATGGCAAAACTCAAAAGCTTTTAGTGTTAATTTTCTCAATTGAAATTCTATGGTCATCATAAAGGATACATTAAGTAAGAATGGATGTTATTTTACGTTATTATTTAAAAACGGTTATTCAATGCTACAATTGTGGTCATGAACCCCACATATCAACCCTATAATGTCATATAAACAAAAGCATTCGCCTCATAATCTCGAATAATAACACGCTTTCTACACCAACATTAATCGATTAATAAAAGCGACAAATTTACATACAGCATAAAAAACAATAAATTTTATAAAATAACTTGAGTATATCGAGATCATAAAGAAATATAAACTCATATCCTTAGATATAAAGAACCTTTATGTAACATACCAATCTCGAATTTGAACATCATTGAAATAAACAGATTTATTGGTTTACTTCAAATTGCATGTAACCAAAATTTTCTCTTTCGTCTTTGAAAAAAAAAAATACATCCAAATGCAAGATAGGCTCCCTATGTTCCTGGCATCCTATCCCTAATCTTCATTAATAACATCATCTTTTAGATAAATATAGTATTTTGATCTTGTATAAAGGAAATGAGGTGCAAAAAAGCATGATAAAATCAACTTTTTGGATCTGAATCAACGAACTACTCAGATAATAAACTAATCATCAACATATTTAGAAAACTATTATCTCAGATGTCTATTTATTGCTAAAAATCATTTAACAACAACAACCATAGCGTGGTTTTATTTATGTACGCGTTCAAAAGATTATTTAATATATCCCTCAACCAAGACTACTATAGCAAGGAGATAAGAAAAATACTGAAGATAGGTTATGTTCAAGAAGATTCATAACACATTTATCAATAAACTCATATAGCCTCATTACCATAGATATCCATTTGAACCATCAATCCAAAATAAAATCAAAGACAACATGTACAAATTCAATATTTTCAACACTATATCTAAAAAGCGAAGAATAAAATAGCGTAACTTGAGGACAAGATTTAAATAACGCCTACAAGACACAAATCAGAACCTTTTGAACACCATAACTCTTAAGAAACATCAGGTAATCGAGAGAACTCAAGCTTTACGAAGATCTTTTTATAGGAACTCTCTTTATACACTCCTTACCAACACCACTCAACAACCACAGAAATTTTATAAAATATATACAATAACCGAATGAGATGATCAAAATTAACAACTTACGTAGTCCACTTTGCGATTGAAGATGTAATGTCAAGCAGTTAGTGATCTATGTTAAAATAGGAAAGAAACGGGAATCTTTAATAGTTTTAATTGATCATATTGAGTTTTGAAAATATGAATGGATACTGAGACGGCTCTCAAAGAAAAAGCTTGAATTGGGTCTGAAAAGATTCAAAATATATGTTCTTCAAAAAAAGTTCACCGCCTGTATTTACAAAACTCTTAAAATTAAAAAAAAATATTGAAAATGAAGCATTTCAAGTCTCCTGGAGGTAATTTTAACTTTTCTAAAAAAATTTCAAGATTTGTGAAATTAATTTAAGTCTTCTGGTAGTTTAAAATTTTTTGAAAGCAATATCAAGTCTTCTAAAAGCAGTATCAAGTCTTCTGGAAGCATTTCACGTCCTCTGGAAGCAACGTCAAGTCTTCTAGAAGCAGTATTAAGACGTTTGAGAGCAGATTGTCTTCCAGAAGCAATATATGGTTATATGGTTTTGCATGGTTCAACTACCTTAACCGATTTTAAAAGAAGTTTAGACATATATAAAAGAATGAGGGATAAATGTACGCAAGAAGAAAATGCTTGTAATCAAACTTGATCACCCCACTACTAGTCACCGGTCACCGTTTTGACTATGTCTCCCGTTGTTTCAATTCTGAACAAAAGGGTCACCTATCAACCTACAAATGTCGCTATAGAGAGAAGGTCAAAAATGTTTTCAGTGTGGTGAATTTGATTATATTGCAAAAGTTTGTAGAAATCAACAGCGAAAAAGAGATGATCAACGAATTAGAAATAACTTGAAAAGATTGATTGAAAAGTTTCTAAAGAAATTCAAGGATATGTCAAACTATCTTATGAAATCTGGTAGTTATATTGCCATTAGATCACCAAATTTTGAAGAAATTACTGATATTAGTTTTGATGTAACTTAAATGATTGCAACTATGTTAGGACTATGTGAAATGAAGAACTTTGCGACAATGGTTCTTTATGGCTGTTCGACGTGGAAAACAAAATATTTTTAATCGCTGTTGAAGATAATAATGATATCGGTAGATTAATTTAAATACACTGAGGTTCGAATGAAAATTGTATCAGAAGATGACGTGCCAACCTCCATAATTACCTTAAATAAAAGCTGCTGGAACAATGCTGGAACTTTGTAAGTTAACTGCCCACAGACTGGAGGATTTTTGTGTTCTCAAAATAAACTATTTAACGCAGAATGACATAAATTTTTTTTTTAGTATTTTTCCTATTTTCACTAAAAAAATTAAACATAATTTACCAACATGTCCTACCAAGGTGTGTCTTTGAGGCACATACTGTTATTATACTATAAAATGCATTGCTACGTTATTTAGCTAGGTATGTGGGTAAACCCCCGTAATAAGATATGCTTTATATTTTGGGACTTTCCCCTTGTATGTAAGAACTTACAGTTGCATATGAAGGCGAATTCCCTAAATGCGTTTTGCTAAACAGTCAGCTTACAAACTACATTGCTATTAGCAGTGCACTTTCCTAACGAACGCATTGGCCGTTTCAGGTGTCTATTAATTAATTTTATTTCTTTTACCTAGTGGAGAGTATATAGACCAGGTAAGCAAAATAAAGTTTTGATTGACCCCAGTATAAAAATAGATTTGTTTTTTTATGCTTATTTGGTTTTTAAATTTATGCAGAAAGTATGACTGACCGACGCAGCCACTAACTGAAAAGGAGTTGCTCGATGCATTGTACGAAAGTGATGCGGATTTGGGAAGGAATGTAAATGATGGTGAAGATGAAGAAGAGCCAAATGACGAAACTCTTCTAGTGAAGTGGACTATCAAGAAACTGGCGATGAAGAAAGCGATAAACAAGAAGGAAGTGACGATAGTGATGCTAATGATGAAACGCCCGGCAATTCGTAAACTTTTATTGGAAACGATGGTACCGAGTGGAATGCCACACCGATTGCCAAGGGAAAAACACGTGCACACAACATAATTACAACAGCGTTGAACAAAGTGAAACTTCCACCTGGAGTGCATGTTGATACTCCTTGTGACGCATTCAATTTGTTTTTTGATGATACGGTTATTGGTATTGTGGTTACTTTCACTAATAAGGAGGCTGTTCGTATTCGTGGCGATTTGTGGAAACCAGTTGACGACGTTGAAATCCGTGTTTTCTTGGGCCTTTTGCTTACTGCTGGAAGAAATGGAGTAATGGTAACAAGGAATGGTGGACTATAATGAGCTATGGAATCCTTTATATGGAAATCCTGTTTATCGAGCGTGTATGTCACGAAATAGATTTACTCAATTACTAAGATTTATTCGTTTTGACGATAAAGCGACCAGAACCCTCCGAAAGCAAAAGGACAAGTTGGCACCAATTAGAGACCTGTGGGACCGTGTTAATACAAACTTGCTGAAATATTATCTTCCTGGCAGTAATTTAACCATCGATGAACAACTGCTGCCTTTTAGAGGTCGTGTATTTTTCCGACAGTACCTGCCAAGCAAGCCAGATAAGAACGGTATGAAAATTTGGTGGATATGCGATAGCGGAACTAGTTATCCGTTACGTGGTATGCCGCACTTAGGAAAAGAAACTCTCAACAGAGCAGGAAACTTAGCGCAAAAGGTGGTTGAAGACCTTTGTGAACCTTTTCTGAGAACTAAAAGGAATATTACGTTCGACAACTTCTTCACCAGCTATGAGCTTGCATCCAGTTTGCTTACCAAAGGCCTAACTTGTGTAGGAACGTTCAGAAAAAATAAGCGCTGCATACCACAAAATTTTTTACCTCACAGGCAACGGAATATTGAAAGCAACTTGTTTGGTTTTCAGAAGACAATGATTTTGGTATCTTATGTACCTAAGAAAAATCGTTGTTATATTATTATCTACAATGCACAACGACTCCACCATTGATGAGGAAAATAAAAATAAATCTGAAA
Source organism: Onthophagus sagittarius (assembly GCA_036711965.1). Lineage (NCBI taxonomy): Eukaryota > Metazoa > Arthropoda > Insecta > Coleoptera > Scarabaeidae > Onthophagus > Onthophagus sagittarius. The sequence continues at coordinate 22,381,772 of JASERS010000006.1, read as the reverse complement.
TTAATAAGTACTACAATTCCACGAAAGGACGGGTGGATACACTTGACCAGATGGTACATACATATTCAGTGAAACGCAAAACTAATAGGTGGCCTTTGGCCTATTTTTTCAATATAATTGATGTGTGTGGAGTAGCTTCATTTGTCATTTGGAGAAATATCCATCCTGACTGGCATATTTCCAAAAAACGAAGACTTCGCAAAATTTTCGTACGAGAAATTACAACAGAATTAGTACTGGGGCTTATTAGATGTCGTAGTTTGTGTGGCTTGCATAAAAGTCATACTTCATTGATACAAACTACGTTGAATCGAGTACCAACCACAGGGGACTCCCCTTCGGCTCGAGAAGTAAGAAAGCGAAAACGGTGCTATATTTGCCCATCAAAGAAAAGCAGAATGTCAACACAGTTATGTGATAAGTGTAAGCAAACGGTTTGTGGTGACCATTCAGAGAAAATACTCACGTGCACAAATTACAAACTATATAAATAACTTTCAAATATTTAACTATCTTGTACTATTTTTAAATTATATCTTCTGACACACAATATTCTTTCTATATGTTTTAATATTACTGTATACCTACTACATGAAATAAATAATGCATATTTTGCTATTATTTAGATCAACAATGTGTACAAATGGATATGTGCCTGTGAGGCACACCTTGGTAGGACACGTTACGATAAACCGTTGGTAGGACTAGGGTCAAATAATTTTATTTCTAATAAATTTTTTTTGCAACATGGATAATTTTCTAGATTTTTATTGTAATCGTTTATATATACATCTGCATGTTTTAGTGTTTAAATTTTAATCTTTTTATTATAAATTATTTAATTGTTTTATCAAAACTTAATATTACATAATAATAATATTTACTGGTTTATATAAGTACATAAACAGTACAGTTATGCAAAAAGAAATAATAATAATAAGAAAATAACAATCAATTAAAACAAAGAACCAAAGAGAATTGAGTCAGTTTGGCTAGGACCAGACAATGGTGTAAGCCTACTGTTTTTCATCAAATCCTCAATTTACCTTACATAAAACTAATGCATGTACGTCGCAGATTCAAAGAAGAGAAAATAGAATGAAAGCAAAACAAAAATTACTACTTGATTTTAATGAGAACAAGAAAAAGAAATATAATATAAAAATTAACAATACTTGCTTTTTAAACGTATTAAGTGGAAAATATGTATTAGAATAACTAGTAAAAAAGCTATTTTAAGTAAATGAAAACATCCCAGAAAGAAAGATTGAAAGGGGAAGAGGACAACAGGGAAGAAAAACGCGCCATTCCGTCTACACAAGATCATTTTGTTGGTTAAGTAAACGTTTCTTTACTGTTATTTTAAATGTACAACACGATAAACGATTTAAAGAATCAGGCAGATGGTTGTACAAGTTAGGCACACAATAAGAGAACGATCTTTTATAAATTTCATAATTCTGCCTAGGTATTGTTGAGGCATCCCGGTGCCTAGCATTGACATTATGAACATCAGTTCTGTAGCGATTCTATTGTATAGGTACGGCGGACTTCTAAACACAATGACTTTATGATACAAGCATAATGAGTGGAGAACTCTTCTACGAGCCATGTTCAACCAACCCACCCAGCCAAGTGACTGAGATATATGCTCCCATCTTTTTATTCCGTAAATAAACCGCAAACATGAATTTTGTAACTTTTGAATTTTATGAGTGGTTACACTGTCCAAACAAGAATTATATACAGGAGCTCCGTAATTAAAAATGCAGAGCACTAAAGTGTCACATAAATGAATTTTTAGTTTAGTACTTAAAATGTGCTTATTAGAATATAACAGTTTTAAAGTGGAATAAGCTCTTTGAAGTAGGGAGTCAACATGCTTCCTAAATCTGAGGTCCTCGTCGATGATCATACCCAGATTCATCACACTGTCCCCAAAATTCAGTGTGTGTCCACCAACTATAATATTAAGGTTGGATTTGACATACCGAACTGCACCAGCACCACCGAAAACCATCACGGATGATTTTGAGCTATTAACACTAAGATTAAGCCTTTTTGCAACTTGAATTAAGTTTTCAACATCAATATTTATATTTTTTTCCACATTTAATAAATCAGTAAGATCAAAAGAATAGCGTAGTTGTGTGTCACCTGCATACATATACGGTGTACAATATTTTAACACATTAGCTAACTCACGCGTATAAATCAAATATAATAGTGGTCCCAGAATAGAACTATGTGGTACTCCTGAAATTATATCTGCTGCAGAAGAACGAGCATTACGGAAGGAGATAACTTGTGAGCGGTTGGCAAGAAAACTTTCAAGTAGTTTGATAGCCGGTTTGGGAAGCCAAATATAGTGTAAGATAGCTAATAAGGTTTTGTGATTTAAACGGTCAAAAGCTTTAGAAAAATCTAAAAGAAGAAGGACTAAGACCTTTCTATTATTAATAGCTTCAAAAATATCACAAGTCACATCCAGCAGCGCAGTGGTACAGTTAAATCTCGTTTCCCACCTGTTTCCCAATCTGAATCCAGATTGGAAAACAAGCAAAACATCAAATCTTTCCAAGTGCTTGCGCAATCTGAGAACTATAATCCTCTCAAGAACCTTGGAGAGGATAGGCAAGATACTTATAGGGCGGAGATCGGCCAACTGTGCAGGATTCTTAGTTTTCGGTATTGGGATAACAAGTACACATTTCCAAGCATTGGGGAATACAGACTCTTCAAGACAACAATTGATAATGTGGCAGATATAAAGTAGTACATGCGGACAACAAAGCAAGATCATCTTAAGACCAATTCCATCCCCACCAATAGCGTTGGTTTTGAGCGTAGATATTATTTGGGATATTTCATCTATAGTCAAGGTAAAATGAAGTTTTTCTTAAGTTTGAGGTAGACAGGTATTTTCATAATTGTTTATTAGAAAAGGATCGCCAACTTCATCACTTTGACTGGACATGAAAAAGTCATTAATCTGGTCTGCATTACCAATACTAGCGGAGACAGAATAAGTGTTATTCCGAACAATTCCTAGATTTCTAAAGCTGTTCCAAAGTTCTTTCGAAGTGCGATCCCGAAAAACATAATTCAAGTAAGCTTTTTTTTCTCTACGTAGGGAGGCATTAGTGAAGTTCCTCAACTGTTTGTAATATAGAAAATGAGTAGGGTTGCCGCTAGCCCGAATTCTGGCATATGAATCATTGCGCAAGGTCATTAGAAGCTTAACGTTATCAGTTACCCATGGACAGTACTCTTTCCGATTAATAATAGTCTGTAAAGTCACATGAGTATCAAAGAGATTCAGCAGTGCGTTGTTAAAAAAGAATGTTTGTCATTAATATCCTTCAAGAGAATTAACTGATACCAAGGTATGGAAGTACCTTGGTATCAGTAAATTCTATCAAGGTATATATCCTTGGATCACGCATAAATTCTCCGTGAATAAAGTACCGGAAATCCCTATAAGTAAATTCCTTAGGAGAGTCACTAGACCCACTTTTAACATTAACCGGAACAAAAATCATAAAGTGATCAGCGACGTTGTGAACAGGAATAACCCCAGAATCAGTGAAAGAAACATCATCATGAACAAGAATGTGATCAATTAGACTAGAGGTAGCTTGAGTAGCTCTAGTTCAGCCATGTCCAACCCAAATTACTCTTCGGGCCAAAATTTAGGAATGTACAAGGCACTGGGCCGCCACCCACCTGAACAAGAAAATTTCAATTCTAGCGCACACTCGCTACTAGCATGTATGTGTAACTAGCATGTACACAGATATACACAATAATATATAGGTATTTCAGTAAATTACAATAGATATTTAATGTGAAACTTGTTTATTTATTTTATTTGAAATTTTTTTAATATCAACTTCTAATTTTGTTGTGGCACAACGTAACTGATTCGTCAAATTTGCGTCGGTGAGCCTATTACGATCTTTGGTTTTGACTAATTTTAATCTAGAAAAAAATGACTCACAGAGATATGTTGTGCCGTTTGCTGCCACAATACACATAGCTAATTTTTTCAAATTAGGAAATTTATCTTCCTGGATATATTTTCCATAAAAGTCGACTATATTGATGTCCTCAAACCTTAATTTCATTTCTGAGTTGGACTGCAGATCGATAAGTTGTAAATAACCTGGAGCTGAATTCACATCAATATTAAATGGACAATTAAAAATATTGAACATTTGTTCAAATTTGTCTAGGTAGGCAAATCTTTTTTCAAATTCCTCAAACAAATCTTTAATATTATGCGAATATTCGGAAATGGGTTTATTTTCCATTTCGAAATCATTTAAGTGAGGGAAATGGGTGGCATTATTCGATTTCAGTTGATTTTGAAAATATTTTAATTTAGCAATGAATGTCTTTATGTCTTAATAGCAATTCGTAATTAATTTATTTTCTCCTTGAAGATTCTGATTTAGTTCATTTAATTTAGTTGTGATATCTATTAAGAAACACAAATCCAACAACCATTTTTCATCGTATAATTGTGGAACGCCTTCGCCGTTCTCATTCATGAAAATTCTAATTTCTTCCCTGAGGTTCCAAAATCTTAATAAACATTTTCCACGACTCAACCATCGTATTTTGGCGTAATATATTTGGTCACAGTACTCGGACTCCAGTTCGCGAAGGTATTCTTGAAACTGACGGTGTTTTAATGAATTATTTTTTATTCTGTTAATAATATTAATGACAACTGACATCACGTGAGACATATTTAATGACAGAGCACATAGATTTTCTATATGTAAAAAACAATGACAAATAAACAAATCCAAAAAAGATGTATTTTGTCCCAAGCTTTCAATATGTTTCCAAATTAAAGTAACTGCTCCTATGTTTTTTCCTATCATTGATGGTACTCCATCGGTTGTAATACCAATAAGTTTTTTTAAATCTAATTGTCGATCTTCCGCGCTTTTTAGAACAGCATCTTTAATATCTTTGCCCGTTGTTGTATCCTTCAGACTCACAAGATCAAGTTCTTCTATTACTTTCAGCTTATTATCAAGTCCGCGAATAAATATAGCAAGTTGTGATGTATCCTTGATATCGGTTGTTTCATCCAAAGCTAATGAGTAGTCCACAAATTGTTTGGTATGTTCATTGAGGTTTAAGGAAATTTCATTGGAAATATCATCAACTCTACGTGCAACAGTTTGATGAGACAGACTTATTTGTTTATAAACATGAACTTTTTCCGGGCTAATATCTTCAGCTGCAGCAATTAAACATTCTTTGATGTATTCTCCATCCGAGAAAGTTTTCATTTTTTAGCAATAATTTGAGAAATTTTTAAACTTGTACTGACAATGACGTTTGATTGTTGATTTTGTTTTTGAAACACATTTTGTTGAGACTTTAAGTTAGCTTTAAGTAAGTGTAATTTGGCCTTGCGTTCACCACCAGAAAGTAGAGAAAGTTCCGTATGTTTTTCATAATGTCTTCATATGTTATAAGTTTTAGCAGTAATCGTTTCACGGCAAACTAAGCATACAGCATTATTTTTTACTTGCAAGAAAAAGTGCAAGTAAAAAGTCATCTAGTCATCTTCCCAATTATTTTTAAATTGTCTGTTTTCATCTTCTAGTTTTCTTTTCTTCCTATCCGACATCGCACGTCAATATTATGGACAATTTTATTTATTCTGGTACAATTAAAGAAACGAATAAATTTTTGTAGGACTGCAAATTAAAATAAAATATTACTTACTTTTATTTTCACAACCTTTTTAAAACAATAAGTTTATCAACTCTGTGATTAATCAGTTCTCTACGAAGAACTCGCATAAACTGAAGGGACTAGAAAATTTTATGATTCAATCCACTTTTGAGCGAAACAGGGGTATACCCGACAAAACGGACAAATTCGCAGTTACGTATCTCCGAATCTACGTAAGTCGGGTTTACGTAGGTCGGGGTATTTACTGTATTCGTAAACGCCATACATCGGGATTCGCTATTGTGCAAATTATTTTTATAACATCGTCATTGCCGCCACCTCGGCGGCGGTGTCAAAAAAATTAAGATGAAAGGTTCTTTCCAATACATTAAACTATGTGTTTATCAAATTTGGTGAAATTCGGCCAAGGAATAACTGAGTAAAATCGGTATATAGGTACCCACATACATACAAGAGTCCATTTTTATATATTAAGATATAGGAGTTTTATAAAACGTCATTCGATTAAGTAATAAAAATTATTTGTATTATCGATTATTAAAATTTAAATATTAATTTGTGCGATTTTCTTTTTTTGTTATCGGGCCGCACAAAAATTGCAATCGGGCCGCAGGCGGCCCGTGGGCCGCCAGTTGCACATGGCTGCTCTAGTTGGTTGTGTTATTATCTGTCGAAGTTGGAACTGCTGAATTGTAGGCAAAAAGTGATTGCCATAAACACCATCAATATCAAATCCATTAATATTAAAGTCGTCATAAGACTTTAATACATAATTTACATAGTTTTAACATGTTTCGTGTATTGTTCTTTGTGACATCAATTTTATTCAATCGACCGTAGGTTCTATTAGAATTTTAAAATTTTTATAATTTCAGTAATTTCTAATAAACAAAAATTGTAGATTCGGCTGAGGATGACTATATAAAGTAGTCGAAACCGGTACCGTTGAAATAAAAATAATTGCTAGAAGAGAGTTGTGTTTTACTTATTTAAACTGATGTTCCATATTTTACCATGCATCATTATCTTAAATAAACATCTATTTTTACTTTTAATGTTAGTTATAATATTAGTTCTAGTAACACTTTTAGTGTTATTTCTAATTTTAACTTCAGAATATTCTAATTGAATCCAGAAAAATATTAGAAGGTAACTTCGCGTAGGTCGGGTTGAATTAGAATTAGAGAACTTGGAAATTTCCGTTAATTATAAACGAAACAGTGATGGGAGCGAGTTATATTAGCGCATTAAACGTTTTCCGTGGCTCGGTGCTTCCGCGGGACATCAAAGGAAAGGTGGCATCTAACATTAAGTGCTTCACGTATATAGTTAGAAACTTAGTTAAAGGGATGAATAGATAGAGTACATGAGAATATTTCTCTATATATATGCACAAAAAGGGGGTGTTAGAGTGGTGTAGAATGAGAGGGAGTTGGTCCTTTTTTAGTACCGTTAGTATGCGTCGCAGCGTGTTAGTCGAGTTAAAATCCAGCAGCGTCGCTTAATTATTCTCGAGCTATTAACTTCGCGAACTCAATTCGACCGCCCGAAGCTTCCCGATCCAACTCGGAAACAATTTACACCTCACATCCATGGTGAGGTTTCCTTTTGCAAAATTTATCGGAAAAAACCCTCCATCCTTTACAATCGGTTTACAATCGTTGACGACCATCTGCGACACGCCGTAAAACGAATGTTTACATTTCGCAACGGGGAAAAAGCCAACAACGGAAACCCCATAACCCGCAAACAGTAAATTATTCTTGCTGGCCAATATTAATTTTGCATCGAGTTGATGGAAAGGTTCGATTTGGAACGTGACATGAACTGGAAACAACACTGATCGTATTAATTTCTCTGCTCTAAAAATATCTACACTGAACGTGGATTTAAACAAAATTACCAACAACATTTGTTTCGCAAAAAATTTCATTTTAAAACATATTTTTTCCCCAGATAACTTTATTGTCGAAGCAATTTTTTCTGTTTCCGTATAACCATTTTAATATAAATGCAAACATAAATTTCCATTCGTATGCAACGAAATTTTCTTGTAATTACCGCCAACGATATATCATCATATTGTAGTAGATACGTGAGTGCAATTTTGCAATATGATTTACGCACAAATCACATTATCCGGAACTTTTAATTGTTCTAGTTTGTTAATAACTCCGCAATCATTAAATTCCACTCGATATTCGTTATTTTATGTATTGAACGTGTTTGTTCCTGTAATTTATTAAATTTGGTTCATTTTAATTATTAAAATTAACATAAAGGAATTTATCAACCGTATCAAAAACTCGATTGAGGCTATTGAATAAATCATATCTCGAAAACTAGTGGAGATGTCATCATGATATAAATCGCATTTTAAAGCAAATTGAATGTAGTTTTGGTGTACCGGGAATAATTTGTTAATCTTTGTAAACTTGGTTGATATGTTTTTTTAATTAGTTATACAATTAATTGAAACGTATCTCAGAAGCTAATTGGGTTATGATGGCGTAATATACGTAATTTTGAACCTGAATTAATATATTTTTAGTGTGCCATAAAAAATTTCTTAATTGCTATAAATCTCGTTTCCTCTTTGCGTTAATTTGAACGATTAATAAAGTTTATATGTATTAGTATAAATGTGAATAATTATGGCATCGTATCTCAAAAACTAATAGGGATATCACAACGATATAAGGAACATTTTATGGCAAATTTTATTAATTTAAACTTATTAATTTCTATAAATCTGCATGATATGATTCTTTAAATCAAATCCTTTCCCATTTATAAGTTATTGAATTGATTAAATCGTATTTCAGAAACTAATTGGGATATCGTAGTGAGATATATCCCATTTTAAACCTTAATTAATCCAGTTTTAGAGAATCAAAAATAATTCATTAGATGTAATAATTCTCGTTACTACAATTCACTTAATTCTAGCATGCACGATTCGATAAAATTTAAAAATATTAGTGAATTTAACAAAAACCCAAGAGGTCGTACCTCAAAAACTAGTTGAGGTACCAAGGTCATATAAAGAGCATTTTCAAGCAAATTTAATCTAATATCAGATTACCAAGAATCATTTATTAATTTCTATAAACGTGTGTGATATGATTTTTGATTCAAATTCGTTTCGCTCTATTACAACTAAAATTGATTCAATTATAACTCAGCAATCAATTGTGATATCTTAACAAGATTTATATCGTTTTAAACCAAAATTAATCTAGTTCTAGTGTATCAAAACTAATTCATTAAATATAATAACTCTCGTTCCCACAATTAATTCAATTCTAGCATGCACGATTCGATAAATATTAGTTAATTTAACAAAAATATAAGAAGTCGTATCTCAAAAACTAGTTGAGATATTAAGGTGCTGTAAAGATCGTTTTCAAGCAAATTTAATCTAATTTCAGAGTGCCAAGAATAATTTGTTAATTTCTATAAATTTATGTGATATGATTTTTTGATTCAAATTCGTCGTGCTTTATTATTAATAAAATTGATTCAATTACATCACAGAAGTCAATTGTGATATCTTAATGAGATATATCTCATTTAAAATCATAATTATTCTAGTTTTAGTGAATTAAAATACTTCATTAGATGTACTAATTCCCGTTCGTACAATTCACTTAATTTTAGCATGCACGATTCGATAAATATTAATTAATCTAACAAAAGCATAAGAAGTCATATCTCAAAAACTAATCGAGATATTAAAGTGATATAAAGAGCATTTTCAAGCGAATTTAATATAATTTCAGAGTGCCAAGAATGATTTGTTAATTTCTATAAATCTGTGTGATACGATTTTTTGATTCAAATTTGTTCCGCTTTATTATTAATAAAATTGATTCAATTATATCTAAGAAATCATTTGTGACATATTTGTGAGACATATCTCATTTTGTATCATAATTAGTTTAATTTTAGTGCATCAAAACTAATTCATTAGGTGTTATTATTTCCGTTTCTACAATTCACTTAATTCTAGCATGCACGATTCGATAAATATTAGTTACTTTCACAAAAACATAAGAGGTCATATCTCAAAAACTAGTTAAGATATCACGATGATATAACGAGCATTTTCAAGCGAATTTAATCTAATTTCAGCGCGCCGAGAATAATTTGTTAATTTCTATAAATCCGAGTGATACAATTTTTTGATTCAAATTCGTTTCGCTTTATTATTAATAAAGTTGCTTCAATTATATCTCAGAAACCAATTATGATGTCTTAATGAGATATATCTTATTTTAAATCACAATGAATCTAGTTTTAATGTATCGAAAATAGTTCATTAGATATAATAACTCTCGTTCCTACAATTCACTTAATTCTAGCATCTACGATTCGATAAATATTAGTTAATTTAACAAAAACATTAGAGGTCGTATCTCAAAAAATAGTTGAGATATCAAGGTGATATAGGGAGCATTATCAAGCAAATTTAATCTAATTTCAGAGTACCAAGAATAATTTGTTAATTTCTATGTCTGTGTGATATGATTTTTTGATTCAAATGCGTTTCGCTTTATTACAAATAAAATTGTTTCAATTATATCTCAGAAATTAATTGTGATATCTTAATGAGATATATCTCATTTTAAATCATAATTAATTTAGTTTTAGTGTATCAAAAATAATTCACTAGATGTAATAATTCCCGTTCGTACAATTCACTTAATTTTAGCTTGCACGATTCGATAAATATTAGTTAATTTAACAAAAACATGAAAGGTCGTATCTCAAAAACTAGTTGTGATATCAGTATGACATAAAGAGCATTTTCAAGCGAATTCAATCTAATTTCAGCGTGCCAACAATAATTTGTTAATTTCTATAAAACTGTGTGATGTGATTTCTTGATTCAAATTCGTTTCGCTTTTTTACTAATAAAATTGATTCAATTATGTCTCAGAAATTAATTGTGATATCGTTACGAGATATATCTCATTTTAAATCACAAGTAATGTAGTTTTAATGTATCAAAAACAGTTCATTAGATATAATAACTCTCGTTCCTACAATTCATTTAATTTCAGCTTGCACGATTCGATAAATATTAGTTAATTTAACAAAAACATAAGAGGTCGTATCTCAAAAACTAGTTGAGATTTCAAGGTGATATAGAGAGCATTATCAAGCTAATTGAATCTAATTTCAGAGTACCAAGGATAATTTCTTAAATTCTATAAGTCTGTGTGATATGATTTTTTGATTCAAATGCGTTTCGCTTTATTACAAATAAAATTGATTCAATTATATCTCAGAAATTAATTGTGATATCTTAATGAGACATATCGCATTTGAAATCATAATAAATTTAGTTTTAGTATATCAAAAATAATTCACTAGATGTAATAATTTCCGTTCGTACAATTCACTTAATTTTAGCTTGCACGATTCGATAAATATTAGTTAATTTAATAAAAACATAAGGTCGTATCTCAAGAACTAGAGATATCAAGGTGACATAAACAGCATTTTTAAGCAAATTTCATCTAATTTCAGAGCTCCAAGAACAATTTGATAAATTCTATAAATCTGTGTGATATATTTTTTTGATTCAAATTCGTTTCGCTTTATTATTAATAAAATTGATTCAATTATATCTCAGAAATTAATTGTGATATCTTAATGAGACATATCGCATTTGAAATCATAATAAATTTAGTTTTAGTGTATCAAAAATAATTCACTAGATGTAATAATTTCCGTTCGTACAATTCACTTAATTTTAGCTTGCACGATTCGATAAATATTAGTTAATTTAATAAAAACATAAGGTCGTATCTCAAGAACTAGTTGAGATATCAAGGTGACATAAACAGCATTTTTAAGCAAATTTAATCTAATTTCAGAGCTCCAAGAACAATTTGATAAATTCTATAAATCTGTGTGATATGATTTTTTGATTCAAATTCGTTTCGCTTTATTATTAATAAAATTGATTCAATTATATCTCAGAAACTAATTGTGATATCTTAATGAGACATATCGCATTTGAAATCATAATAAATTTAGTTTTAGTGTATCAAAAATAATTCACTAGATGTAATAATTTCCGTTCGTACAATTCACTTAATTTTAGCTTGCACGATTCGATAAATATTAGTTAATTTAATAAAAACATAAGGTCGTATCTCAAGAACTAGTTGAGATATCAAGGTGACATAAACAGCATTTTTAAGCAAATTTAATCTAATTTCAGAGCTCCAAGAACAATTTGCTAAATTCTATAAATCTGTGTGATATGATTTTTTGATTCAAATTCGTTTCGCTTTATTATTAATAAAATTGATTCAATTATATCTCAGATATCAATTGCGATATGTTAATGAGATATATCTCATTTTAAATCATAATTAAACTAGTTTTAGTGAGTATAAAATAATTTATTAAATGTTATAATTCCCGTTCGTATAATTAACTTAATTTTAGCATGCACGATTCGATAAATGTTAGTTAATTTAACAAAAACATAAGAGGTCGTAACTCAAAAACCAGTTCATATACAAAGGTGAAATAACAAGCATATTGAAACAAATTTAATCTCAATTCAGAGTGGCAAGAATAATTTGTACATTTCTATTAATCTGTGTGATATGATTTTTTGATTCAAATTCGTTTCCCTTTATTATTAAAAAAATTGATTCAATTATATCTTAGAAATCAATTGTGATATGTTAATGAGATATATCTCAATTTAAATCATAATTAATCTAGTTTTAGTGTATCAAAGATAATTCATTAGATGTGACAATTCTCATTTCTACAATTCATTTAATTCTAGCATTTACGATTCGTTAAAAATTAGTTATTTTAACAAGAACATAAGAGGTCGTGTCTCAAAAACCAGTTGAGATATCAAGGTGGTGTAAAGAGTATTACCAAGCAAATTAAATCTAGTTTCAGAGTACCGAAAATAATTTGTTAATTACTATAAGTCTGTGTGATATAATTTTTTGATTCAAATGCGTTTCGCTTTGTTACAAATAAAATTGGTTCAATTATATCTCAGAAATTAATTGTGATATTTTAATGAGATATATCTCATTTTAAATCATAATTAATCTAGTTTTTGTGCATCAAAACTAATTCATTAGCTGTAATAACACTTGTTCCTACAATTCACTTAATTTTAGCATGCACGATTCGATAAATATTAGTTAATTTAACAAAAACATAAGAGGTCGTAGCTCAAAAACTAGTTGAGATATTAAGGTGACATAAACAGCATTTGTAAGCAAATTTAATCTAATTTCAGAGCTCCAAGAACAATTTGATAATTTCTATAAATCTGTGTGGTATGATTTTTTAATTCAAATTCGTTTCGCAATATTACAACTAAAATTGATTCAATTATATCTCAGAAATCAATTGTGATATCTTAATGAGATATATTTCATTTTAAATCATAATTAATCTAGTTTCAGTGAATATAAAATAATTTATTAAATGATATAATTCCCGTTCGTACAATTAACTTAATTTTGGCATGCACGATTCGATAAATATTGGTTAATTTAACAATAACATAAGAGGTCGTATCTCAAAAATTAATTGAGATATCAAGGTGATATAACAAGCATATTAAAGCAAATTTAATCTCAATTAAGAGTGGTAAGAATAATTTGTAAATTTCTATAAATCTGTGTGATATGATTTTTTGATTCAAATTTGTTTCCCTTTATTATTAATAAAATTGATTCAATTATATCGCAGAAATCAATTGCGATATCTTAATGTGATATATCTTATTTTAAATCATAATTAATCTAGTTTCAGTGAATATAAAATAATTTATTATATGTTATAATTCCCGTTCGTACAATTAACTTAATTTTGGCATGCACGATTCGATAAATATTAGTTAATTTAACAATAACATAAGAGGTCGTATCTCAAAAATTAGTTGAGATATCAAGGTGATACAACAAGCATATTAAAGCAAATTTAATCTCAATTAAGAGTGGTGAGAGTAATTTGTAAATTTCTATAAATCTGTGTGATATGATTTTTTGATTCAAATTTGTTTCCTTTTATTATTAATAAAATTGATTCAATTATATCGCAGAAATCAATTGCGATATCTTAATGTGATATATCTTATTTTAAATCATAATTAATCTAGTTTTTGTGAATCTAAAATAATTTATTTGATGTAATATCTCCTTCCTGCAATACACGTAATTCTAGCATGAACAATTCGATAAATTTTAGTTGATTTAACAAAAACATAAGAGATCGTATCTCTAAAACTAGTTGAGATATCAACATGACATAACGAGCATTTTTAAGCAAATTTAATCTAATTTCAGAGTTCCAAGAATAATTTGTTAATTTCTATAAATCTGTGTGATATGATTTTTTAATCTAAATTTATTTAGTTTTATCATTAAAATAATCGATTCAATTATATCTCACAAGATAATTGGGATATCTTAGTGAGATATACATCATTTTAAATCTAAATTAATCTGGTTATAGAGCGTCAAAAGTATTTTCATACTTGCCGTTAATTTGTCAAACTCTACACGATTTATAAACATTGATTTTGTATAAGATCTCGCATCTCAAAAAATATTTGAGATATTTTGGTGATATAGGAAATATTGTAATTGGAATATCATAGTTTTATATATCTTAGTTTTCATAAATCCTGCTCGAAAAGATCTTTTCAAACATTTTTATTGAAAATTGAAACACGAGTTATTTAATATAGCACCATGTAGAGGAAAATTTGACATACAACCAACAAGACAATTACAATAATTAAGTTCAGCGTCATCATAAAGTAAACGACAGATTAAATATTTTCCGAGCATTCAAACACGCACAAACAGACATGGAGCCCTAAATTCATTATTAAAGTCAATTAATCGTCAATAATGACCCAAAGGCTCTCACGTGTATTTAAATATTGTATTTGCCCCGATCCATGACATCAACATTCGCCTTGAAATCGTCATCAAATAAACCGCACCTCTTAAATAAAACACTTCGAATTAATAGGGGATGTTGTCGTGGAGAGCCGATTTGCCCTCGAGGAATTCACAGCTTTAACAATGCTTGAAACAACAATTATATCAACCTCCAACGAAAATGTTTTGAGTTGATGTTGAATTTCTGGATCGAACTTGAAGATTTATCGACGCTCTTTTAGTTTTGATTTGTGAATGTCGATTGGTGCTTAGAATTTTATTGGGATTTCGTGAGTTAATGGAAAATATGGGATTTAAAATTAGAAATGTTAAAGTTTCAACCAAAATTTTAGAGACATCATAAATTATTTTTCGTTTTAGAAATAAATTGTGAAGTGCTACAATTAACTATGTATAATTAAAATAATTGATTAAAAATACATAAAATAAATAAATAAATAATTGGATTTGCAGGATATTATGGAGAACGTGATCACGTTGCTTTTGAAGTAGGATTAACTGGAATTAATAAACGTTTTCGAGTGAGTACCTAATCGACTAATAATTATTCACGTAGATTAGCATCATTTCGAAATCATATCTAACTAAAATTATGAATTTAATGAGTAAATGTATTCCGAATTAGTTTGGTTGAATGCATGAGCATAGAGACGGGAATTAATAATCGAATAATCCTCATTGCATTAATACCTAATTAAATGTGAAAGTTTAAAAAGAAGACTCAATCGATTAAATCAAATCATCATTTTATTCCTTCAACTAAAGCGAAGACGATTTTTTTAAAATTTTCTGTTAAGGCAAAATTTGCGATTTTTAAATGCTGTATGGGTTTATCTAAACAATGTTATTATTAACATATTAATATCTATTGATGTTCTAAAATTAGACACTTTTAGCTTTAATTTAGTGCACACATCATTCCGATTAAGTTTGCGTATTATACATCAATTTTATTTAAGTCAAGAAGTCATAAGATTTGTGATATTTGTTTATCGCAAAAATTTTGGTATTAACATAGTAAGGTTTATTGATAATCTTCACGTGTACACTTTTAGCATTAATTTGGTACATAATTTATTTATAAATTCCATTAAATAGAGTCAGGATAATTGTTTTGTTTAATTTTTCACACCTTTTTTATTATGTTAGGTTGGTTGATTTTATTGGATTATTTCAAAAATGTTGTAATATGTGGACTTACAATGTTTCCAGAAGACTTGAAATACTTTTAGAAAACTTGAACTGCGATTAGAAGTTTTAGTACTGCCCTTGGAAACCTTGATACTGGTGCTAGAAAACTTAAAAAATTTGAGAAATTTAAAAAAATGCTTAAAATGCTTCCAGAAAAGTTGCAGTGCTTCCAGAAGATTTGTAATGTATCTGGAAAACTTGGAATGCTTCCAGAAGACTTGATATTGTCTGTGGAAGATCTGAAATACTTCCAGAAAACTTGATATTGCTTGTAAAAGACTTCAAATGCTTCCAGAGGATTTAAATGCTCCCAGAAGACTTGATACTAACTTCTAGAAGGCTTGAAATGCTTTCAAAAAGTTGATATTACTACTGAAAGACTTGACATACTTTCAAAAGACTTGAATTACCATCAGAAGTTTTAGTACTGACCCTGGGAGCTTTGAGATTACTCCTTAAAAACTTGATATTGCTTCCAGAAGACTTGCGGTGTATCCACAGTACTTGCAATGCTTCCAAGACTTGCCATTGCTTGTGGAAGACTTCAAATTCTTTCAGATTATTTGATATTGCTTCTAGAAGACTTAGTGTTGCTTCCAAAAGATTGAAATGCTATCAGAAGACTTGATACTACTTCTAGAAGATTAGAGAGTTATAAACAAGTATTCGAAGTCAGCTCTCAACCGCATCAGACGAGTGTAGTCTAACGAGTTTTACCGCTGTGCGTTCATAAAAGATCACGTTATTCTGCAGAATTCAAGAACACATTGATGAATTATTTGTATTATATTACGCAAAATAAAGCCACCTTTGGGTGAGCAAAATAAAATTAAAACGTAATGTCCAGCTCAAAACGATTTGCAGATCATTTAACACCTCCCGCGGATGATCTATCCAAAAATATTCTTGGAATCCTCCAAATATATTAGGTCAAAATCGTTATCAAATTTTAAAGAATGTTTCATACATGTTGATGAAAAGGGCAAAAGCTCACAGCAACAAACCTCACATTCCAAAACATCATCTAAACAACAAGATCCTTCCCTACAATCTTCCTACAAAATGCTCCTAATTATCAACAAGCTATAAATGATCTCAAGGCCTTAACCGTTTATGATTTGGTTACCACGTATAAAAATTAAAAATTAATCTCATAGATAGTAACGATTATAGAACGGTCACTAAATATTACAAAGAAAATTATGCGCAATTTTATAGATTTCAAGATTCTTCTAAGATCGGACGATGAAATAAATTCTGAATTATTACCATATAAACTTCAAATAATAAAAATAACTAGATTACCTCACAAAGAAAAAATATCCTATACCTCGGTGTGCAATTGATCTCACTCCATGTGAAAAGGCAAAGGAATTATTTACGATCAAAGAAATTTGTAAGGCAATAGTTTCAGTTGAGATAAGAGCAAAGTCAAATAATGTCCCTCAATGCTATAATTGTTAAAGATTTGGATATACCAAAAAATATTGTTCTTTGAAGCCGAGATGCGACAAGTGTGGGGAGCAACACAACCATGCACAATGCATAAAAAACAAAGCTGATTCGCCTAAGTATGCGAACTGCGATGGCCTACATCCATCAAATTATAAGGGATGTAAGAGTCACAATGAACTTCAAAATAAAAATCCCCGAGATCAAGATCATAATTATATCAATACCCAAAGAAAAGATTCTCAACCCAGTTTCCGCAATCTTAGTCCTGAAATTTCTTTCGCCGTCGCAGCCTAAGGTAAATCTAATAAATCCAATAATATTCCTTCCTTCTCAACGCAAAATGAATCTGAAACCTCCTCTTCTTTGGTGGCAGTCATTATGCATGAGACATTCATAGTCTCTTGAAACAAGTCCTTATCTCAATAATCAATGAAATCAAATCATATATAATCAACGAGATCTTACCTTCCCTTATTCATATCAAATAATAATAATCAACAACGTTTAGAAAACATATCAATTTTAAATTGTAATGCAAATCAGTTAAAAATGTAAAAAGCTCTTATCACTACATTCCTTGCGAGATATAACATAGACATTGCGAGTACGAGACACATTTTGCTCAAGGAGAAAATTTCTTTATTGGTGGTACATATACAGGTATGATAGAAACCCTCAAACAGCAGCTGGTGGCGTCGTAATCATAATTAGAAGTTAGCATTACTATCCCATTATTAGAAACTGTTACTATCCAATATGATCTAATATGTGCTTATAAACAGCCAAACAAATCGTTATATTAATGATGATTCTAAAAAAAAATTTCAAATAGTAGGACCTGTGATGTTAATTGTAGACCTCAATAGTAAACTAAAACTTTGGGGATGCCGTGCAGGCAATCCTTCTGAATCTCAATTAGAAAGTCTGGCAAACATTCATCAGCTTCAAATCCAATGTCCAACTGATTATACATATCACCCATTCCGTAATGATCATCTTCCAGATATCCTAAATATTGTTATTACTAAAAACTTCCATCTTCCGTTTACTCGAACAGTCATAATTGAGCTAAACTCAGACCAGCCGTCAGTCTTAATCAACTTGTCAAGACAGATGTTATACGTTCCAACTGTTCTAAAACTTATAAATGGATTTGTCAACTGGAATAAATTTCAAGGCACTATGAGGTCCTACCATAAAAGTGAACTGCCTCCAATTCAGGAATCAACAAATGTTTCAATAAGGCAACCTACTACAAATATGACAAAAATAACCAAAAAACCCATTGTAATTTATAAATACCACCCTCTTGAACTCGATGCTCATCGAATTCAAAAATACAATGACATGTTAAATGATTTAGATTCATCAGATCCTGGAATATATAAGCCACCAGACGAATTTAAAAATATATATGAAGAAATTCCAATTTTAATAGTGGATGGCATACATATCAACACAGATCATGGCAAAACCCATGCTTTTGCTAATTACCTAGAAAATTCTTTTACTCCACATATTTCGGACAAAAATACGACATTTGCCGCTATAGTTCAACGATATAATTAATCACACTTACTAAGCGAAGGAAACTATACTGAGACAATAAGAGCAGAAAAGGTTAAGGCGCAAATTAAACGTCTACTCAATCGTAAAGTTCTGGACATGATTTGATACTAAATTTTTTATTGAAATATCTTCGAGATAATATCATTGACCACATTAAAAACATCTTCTACAGTTTTTTACAAATAGGTTCATTTCCCATTGCTTAGAAGAAAGCTGAAATTTTATTATTCCCAAAACTCTGTAAATGCAAATCAGAAATTCAAAATTATCGTCTTCCAACTCAAAACTATTTGATAAAGTAATACTCACTCGTCTGCACGATGAACTGATGAATCTGAATATTATTCTTGATGTACAATTTGGATTTAGAGCAAATTATTTCGCAACACACCAACCAGTAAAAGTCACAGAAATTATAGCAAAGAGCTTTAAAGATAAAAAATATACCGCAGCTGGTTTCTTGAACGTTTCTCCATCACGTTGGTTTAAGCAAGTATCTCTGCTAAGTTAGAATAAATGGTTACTGTTCCTCTACTAAACCCATCAGAACTGGAGTGTCACAAGGAGGTATATTATCACCTACGTTATTTAATATCAACATGCACGACGCCATTGAACAATTCCAAAGCTCAATCAATGAACTTTTGAAAGCCACAGAACAAAGTGGCTTTCAAAGTGGTTTATTCATTTAAATACAGATAAAATGAAACAAAAATGTTTACTTTGAAATGTGTGACAAATCCACCGTGCATAATAATAAACAATAAGCCTATAGTTTGGAATCAAAAAGACAATGTGTAATCCAACCTAATACACCAGTATATCTGGCATATAATCGGTTAGAACAACTATATCCCCTGATTAACACCCCCTTAATGATCGAATGCACACTTTCACTGTATAAAAACAACTTGGTTTACAGGAAACGAGCAGTTGTATGATGAATTGTGTATAGAGCATATAGCAAACTTTATAAAAGTGATGACCAAAAATTTGCACTATAATCTCAACAAGTGTCCCAGTGCGACCAGACTCCATATTAGTAAACGTAACATGCACTCCAGAATAAAAAAAAATTGCCTCAAGATTTACTGCCAGATGAGTCGAAGTAGCGGATGGTGAAATGTTTCCTCGTGTGATTTCTTAGTTAAGTGTACGTCAATAAGATATAAACCATGAAATAACATTGTAATTGTTGAGCTATTTATAATAGAAATAAAAAATAGATTACAAATGCTTCCAAGAGGCCAAATCCAAATAGAAGATTTGAAATGCTTTCAGAAGACTTGAATGGTGTTCAAAAGGGTTAGTTCTGCCCCTGGAAGCCTTGAGACTACTTCAAGAAAATTTGATCTTGATCCCCAAAGACTAGCAATACATCCAGAAGACTTGCAATTGCCTCTAAAAGACTTTAAATGTTTCCAGACGAATTGATATTCACGACCTGTGGATCTCTTCATATGCTTCCGAAAGGCTTGTTACTGCTTTTAGAAGACTTAATGTTGCTTCCAGAAAATTGTAATGATAGATACTATCTCTAGAAGATTTAAAATGCTTTCAAAAGACTTGATATTGCCTCTGAGTGTGCTGAATATATGAAAATTACCTCCAATTTTTAGATCTATGTAGATGAATTCAAACTGCACACCCATATAGATAATACTACCAAGAAGCAAAATGGCGCAGTTTACTGTGGTGGGATAATCAGAGCTATCAGTACTATAGAAGCGGAATACATAGAATACATATTATGCCAATTTCTACACGGTAGCAACGTATAGCAATCTGTTCTAGGGCATGTTTTCAGCAGAAAATTCAATCTACAAAATAGTTGTAGAGAACATTTAGCAATACACAAAATTCTTACCAAATCATCTGTAAACTATTCAGCTGCAATTAAAGCATCTATGAAGAAATCAACCTCACGAAAATTTAAGATACCCACAATTATCCGGAAGGCTTGTTACTGCTTTAAGAAGACATGATGTTGCTTCCAGAAAATTGAAATGCTACCAGAAGATACTATCTCTAGAAGATCTAAAATGCTTTCAAAAAATTTGATATTGCCTCTAGAAGAGTTGATGCTTCCAAAAGATTTGAACTGCGTCTAGAAGATTTAGTATTGTTATTCGAAGCTTTAACATTGCTTCTATAAAACTTGATTTTACATTCAAAAGACTTTTGAATGTTCTCAAATGACTTAAATTTGCCTCTGGAAGAGTTCATATACTTCCAGAAGTCTCGAGAGCAAAGTTAAAAGAAATGATTTTATGAATGGATCAGAAACATACAAGTTCCTGTTTTGTAAGACCGATTAATACTAGTGAAGTCAAAACAATAATGAAAAGTTTTAAATTAGAAATAACTGAGGATATCTATGGAATATCTGCTGCTTTTTTGACAAGAACAATATGTACAATTAGTGTATCTTCTTATCATGTGTTAATAAGATAACACAAAGAAGAAGATGCAGAAAGCCTATTTCTATTCTCCCTGTTACTTCGAAATCCTTTTCCAACTTTTTGTTTTTTTACCGTAAACATAAATGAGTAGACACTGCTATACAAGATACAGCAAACAAAATACTAGAAGCAATAGACAAAAGAAAATGTGTAAACTTGGTACGAATTGGTGTATCAAAAGCGTTTAATGGTTTAAACCATGCCCTACTCCTAGATAAACTGTATTACTATGATATTCAAGGTATTGCACATAACATTCTGAATTCATCCTTGAATGCTAGGATGCAAATCATGGTGGAGAATGCAGGAAGTTCTGATGCTATAGAGGTGTTGGTGGTTGTTCCACAGGGTTCGGTATTGGGTCCTTTGTTTTTTATTATATACATAAATGACATGCCAAACATTTAGCGCATGGAGATCTTTGTCTCTATACAGACGAAATAAGTATCGTTTCAACGGGCGAATCAATAGAAGATGTTCATAGTAAGTTTAGCAAATCCATGCATGCTGCAAAATAATGGTTTAATGATAGTGATAAATTGATAAACGAAGATAAGACGCAATACGTTACCTTCAACAACGGACTTAGCATTATCGAAAATAAATACCTCTAATTTTTAGATTTATGTAGAGGAACTCAAACTGCACATCCATATAGATAATACAGCCAAGAAGCTAAATGGCGCAGTTTACTGTGAAGGGAAAATGAGGGCTATGAGTACTGTAGAAGCGGTAAACTCAAATATTATATATATTATTTATATATATATATTATTTATTAATTATATATATTATATATATTTATAATATTATATATAGGTGAATCGAAAAGAAAACGTAAAATGGCACTTCTCATAAAAGAAAAAAGAAATAATACAACAGTTACACAAAGAGGGGAAGAAACTAAGAAATCACAAAGCAAATACACATTTTATGCCAATAGTATCCAAAAAGACAGTCACAATAAAATTCTGATAGACGAGGTAATTATGGAAAACGTAACTTTTGCTGATAAGTTTACAAATCTTTCCAAAACTGAGTTAAATAAGGAAGAAACAAAATTATTACAACTCGGACATAAATTCTCCCTTCCTGACATTAATTATAAAATTGAAGAGCTAGCAATTGACCTAGAAAGCCAACTCCATAAATACAAAGATTTCTTGGAGATATCTAATGAGATCAGACCCATCTTGGAGAATATCAAGTCTAATCTAACCATAAGAACCTAAATAATACCATCCAAAAATTTAAACAAAAGATAAAACAAGATAATACTGTTATTACACTAGGCGATAAAGACGCAGGATTGGTTCTAATAGAATACGATTTATATATACAGAAAACAGAAGAATTTTTTCATAATAACAATATTAAAATCATCAAAAAGAACCCACTAGATGGTTTCTGTAGAAAGATGAAGCAGTTAATCAAATCACATCAAGAAACATTAAATAAATTTAACATAAATAGTTTTAATTTAATAAACATGAACCCACAATTACCTGGACTTAACAGTCTAATAAAGCTTCACAAAGCAGATAAATCTATTAGACCAATAATAACAAATACGAATACACCAACACAACATCTAGCCAAAGCAATACATGATACCATAATAAAGAAATTTCAATTTAAATCCAGGTATTCAATAAAAAATTCACACAAACTTATAGAAGATCTAAAAAACATCGAAGTTAAAAAGAATACCATTATCTTATCATTTGACATAAATAACTTATACAGCAACATTCCAGTTAAAGAAGCAATAGACATAACTAAGAAATTTCTCCTGGAAAATATAAATAAACTCAATAACATTGAAGAACAAGACATTAATAGTCTAATAGATCTCTTGGAAATAGTTACAAAACAGAATTTTTTCACGTTCAATAAAAAGATTTATATGATGGAGGATGGAGTTCCGATGGGTTCCGCACTTTCCGGACTACTAGCTGATATTTATGCCGATCACCTGGAAGAAAAAACTATTCTCTGACAGATACTATATATTCACTCAACATATCAAACTATATTGGAGATATGTAGATGATATTTTTATAATCCACGAAGGTTCTAAAGCCAATTTAAAGGCAATCCATAATATTTTAGATAACCTCGGCACTTTGACATATACTATAGAGGAAGAAAACAGAAACACTTTAAACTTCCTTGATTTAACCATAACAAAAGATCATCAAAAAAATATTATTGACTTCAGCATCCATCATAAGATCACCTCGACAGATACTATCATACACAATAATTCATTCAACAGCAAAGAACATAAAGAGGCATCTTTTAGATTTTTCTTCCACCGGGCATCGAATATCCCAATGAAAAACGTGGATTTTATAAAAGAAATTAAATATATATTAAAGATGGGTATCAATAACGATTTTAAACATGAACAGTTACAAAGAATTTATAATGAAGTACACAAGAAAAATTTAAATAGATTTATATATCCACATTACATCAAAAAAGATAGATATATATCAGTAAACTATCACACCCAAATGAACATTTTAAAAAATTTGTTGAAACAACACAACATAAATATGACCTATAAAAACAATAATAAATTGGGTAGTATTTTAATTAACTCCAGAACAAGAATAGAAGAAAGAATGAGGAGTGGGGTTTACGAAGTTCGATGCAATAACTGCGAAGAAACTTACATCGGTCAAACTGGGCGTAGTTTAAATATTCGCATGAAAGAACATTTAAATAACAATAATTCAGCAGTATACAAACATATTATATCAACCGGACACAAAATAAACAATAATTCAATAAGACTGCTACACAACATACACAAATCAAAAAAACTAGACCTATTTGAAGAATATGAAATTACAAAGAAAAAATCAGCAGGTATCAAATTAATGAACGAATTCTTAGAATTCAATCAAAAACATATGTTTTCACAATTTATAAAATAATTTTAAAGTATTATAAATTAAATTTCATACCGACCGGTTTTACCATCTGTTCCCATGCTGTCATCCAGTTTATGTTTAATCACCAATCAAGAAATCTTAAAAACATCACCTAGAAATTATTTAATTATTCAAGATAACTCAAATACGAAAATAGTCTATATTCTATATGTTATTAATGTTTGTGGAAGGATAGTTACTAAACCATATATGTTTGTTAGATCAAGTATTTTAACCTAAAATGCCAACCTTTATGTTTTTTAACTTTTGACGGTAAGAAATATTACATCATTCAAAAATTTTATAGACAACACATCTTAATCATTTTGTAGTGCATGACCTGTTGACGTGATAAACACATCACGAAACCGGTTGTCGATTTCTAAATAAACAATTTCTTCAGAAATTTCATACATTTTATTTCAATAATCAAATATTATGCCAATTTCCACAGCGTAGCAACGTATGGCAATCTGTTCTGGGGAATGTTTTCAGCAGAAAATTCAATCTAAAAAATAAGGTTAGTTGTAGAGAACATTTAGCAATACACAAAATTCTTACCAAACCATCTGTATACTTATTCAGCTGCAATTAAAGCAACTAAGAAGAAATCAACCTCACGAAAAATTCAGATACCCACAATTATCCGACAATACGGAGAGACGAATTGTAAGTTCCACGCCATCGTCTTGTAAAGACTCAAGATAACTTCGAATATTTTACAATAAAAATTTACAATCACTTACCACAGTCAATTGCCTTAGAAGAAAATTGCCTTAGAGGAATGAACTCGTTCATTAAGAATTGCTTAGCTCTTAACCCAATACACAGGATAAATGAATTTCTTCTAGAATATTTTTTATAACTGTCAAAATCTACCTTTTTAAAAAGTTGATTTCTAAGCAATTTTTAGCAGTCGTAAATAAAATTTTATATATCACACGTGGGTTATAACACAATAACAATACTTGTTTTTTCCGCACTCAAACAGTAATTATATTTTTACTACATATTTGATATAAGTAATTATTACAGATATTGGTATGTTAATAACATAATTTATAAGATAAACTACTTCATACATAGACACATAGTTTTCTCAAAAAACCGTTAACAAATATAACTATGTTTTTCTTTAGCAGCATGTTTAATTTCGCCTGAAGGTATTTCGCAGAAAGTACACCATTAAAACTTGGGCATTATGCAGGCAGCAGCAGTTAGTTCGCCTGGAATTAATAGTTAATGGGAAACATCGATTATTCTCACTTACGCGCGCTAATGGATGTAGGTAATAGGGAGGTAATGGATCTTTGCGTATTTCGCGGAAAAGAGGACTTTGCGCAATTACGATGATTAAAAATAAACAGGTAAAAACGGAGAGAAAAAAGGAAATTGGGCTGCAATTTTCGCACGCGGCTTGCATCCAAATTCCCAACCAAAATTTCGGGTTTCATTAAAAATTAAACGGGCGGGCCAGTTTCCCCGCGGCGCCAGTTTCGACCGCTTTGTTCGAGAGCGTTTTGTGCAATAATTTATTTGTTAATTGAAAAATGCCTTTTTCGGCGACTACAAATATGTAAATCAGCCACCGCGGGCGGGTAAATAAATAAACGGTGCCCGCACGCTCATTTTCGCTTGTAACTGCTACGCTTATTTGTTTATTTATTTTCGGGGGACCGTTCATAAAGGAATTTTTGATTTTCGAAACGGTGATTTCAAATATTCATAACATATTGCGGCCCGATACCGCTCCACAAAAAAAAAACTTATCCGCCCGAAAAACGTTAAAACAATACGCGTCCGCTGTTATACACAATTGTTTTTGTTCCGCAAACATTGAACTCACCGACAATTGTTATTGGCGTACGCAAAAATCCCATATGCGAACCGGAAGTTTCTATAAATGCGTATGGTACCAATAAAATATATTCGATGTTCCAACTCTACATTCATTTTTCGTTTTATTTATGCACAAAATTTTTGTGTACTTAAGATCAAAATTATTTAGCAAGGTTAACACATACATACAGGGTTAGTCAAAACAGCAACAAGGTTGCTTTTTCTTTAAGATGTTCCTGGTGGTGAATGGCATTAATTTTCATAATGAAACAGAATAACTTCATGAAGCAGAAAATTTTTGTGATTATTATATTAAAATAATGACTAAGCTATTGTAGAAATGAATCAGTAATCTTAATCCAACCCAACCTAACTATATATTTAGTTTGCATTAAATATTAGTGGGGTTCAGTTAAACCACCAACCTTCTCTGAACCCTATCCACACAAACTAGCTCTTAAGTGCTAGATATTAATTGGATTAGGTTGAGCCATTAATTTTAACCCAACCCAACCTAACTAGCTAGTTAGCATTATTTCTACAAACATGATGGAGATAGCTATAACTTTCCTACGATATGGTCATAGATTTATACATTAGTACGGGTCGTCGACTTAACCGACAAAAAAAATTAAGAAAATAATTTTGTATCCTGAAAAGTATAAAAAAAATATTTTCCATTATTCAGTTATATGACCAAGCTACTTTAGCATGGTATTAATAACATCATATAGCCAAGATTATGGTAGGCGTGTAAACTGTTAAAGGTAATACAATGACATTCCACTATTTAAAGCATCAACTTCAATAGCAGCTGAATGGCCAACATCAAGTCCAAGTTGCGAATCGGTTGATAAATCTTAAAATGTAAATTAGACGAAACAACACATTCAACTAAGACCCCGCTAATTTATAGCATCCTTATTAAAATGGTTTTACTGAGACATACAATGTGTCCGTGAAGTCATGGTGCATTTTTGATAATTTCATAGTTTTCAAAGTATGATGTGAAAGGTGGTAATACCACACTATGCATTAAGAGATATTCATAATCCTGTCTGGGAAATATATTCCTTTGACCGACTTGTTATCACAGTTAGGATATATTCCGTCAACATGTAGTACGTTAACACTACATATTAATTAAAGGTCAGAGCATCGTAGAACCATATTATCACAAAATATTACTTGGGTTGTCTTGAGCCATCAACCTTACCTCAACCCAACCCCAACCAACTAGTTAGTAAGTGCTAGATATTCGGATGTGTTGAACCATTAATTTTAATACAACTAAAGTCAACCCAACTAGCTAGTTGTCACCATATATTAGTTGGGCTGAGCCATAAACCTTATCCGATCCGAACACAGTGCACCTAGCTAGTTAGTGCTAGTTATTAATTGTGTTGGGGTGAGGCATTAACTTTAACAAAACCGAACTAACTAGTTAGCATTAAATATTAATTGAGTTGGGATTAGACCATTTACTTGATCTAAACCCAACCCAACGCAAGTAGTTAGTAAGTGCTAGATATTAGTTGGGTTGGGTTGAACCATTTATCTTAATCCAATCCAACATAACTAGCTAAGGCCCTCTTTTACAAACCTCCAGTTAAACTATCTAGCGGTGGTTATATCGATTTTATGCGCTCCCATTGGTTATGAGCCGGTTTTTAACTTTTAGAAAAATTTATCAAGAGGTGGTAAACGTGGCCCTTAGTAGTACTAAATATCAGTTGGGTCAAGCCTTCAACTTGATCCCGTTTAGCTAGTTAGCACTAGACACCAGTTGGGTGAGTCAAAATTTTATTGAAGTTATTCCTTCAAATAAAATTTGCACGAAATTTTGAAATTCGCGCTTCAAGATTTTTGTTATTGAGATATAAGATTATCGAAGTTATTTAGGTTTAAACCAAAAATGTTGGTATTAAGACTTTTTAATATGTCCTAATGATCTTAAACTGCACACTTTTTACATTAATTTAATATAAAGGGTGCTCATTATGCACGGTATATGTATAGTATATATCACGGTAAATATCCACTTCACAAAAAATCTTTATAGTTATTTAAAAGTTTTAAAAGTTATTTGCTATGATACAGACAACATTTAAATGTTTTACATATTAGCATATGCCGCCGAATACGTGGGTTCTTTAAGTGTACAAGCAAACCATATGAAATTGATGATGGTTTTATTTACATAGAAGTTATTATATTCAATTAATTTCTGAATTTTCATGTACTATTAAGCTTTTTCTTCCCAATTTAGTCCCAGAATCTGCTGCGAATGATTTTTGGGAACACACATTTTGAATTAAGGCTTGATACTTGTTCCAAAAGATCTAAAATGCATCTAGAAGACCTGCTGCTGCTTCCAGACGCTTTATACCACTTCTGGAAGGCTTGATATACTTCCAAGAGATTTGATGCTGCTTCAAGAAGTTTTAATATTATTCCCATAAGACTTAAAATGGTTTCAAAATGCTTGATACTGCTTCTAGAAGACTTGAAATGCCTCTTAAAGACTTGATACTACTTCAAAGAGACTTGATACTGCATCCAGGAGATTTGATACTGCTTCCAAAAGAGTTGATACTGCTTCTAGAAGACTTGAAATGCTTCCAGAAGACTTGATACTGCATACAGGAGACTTGAAAGTGGTTCCAAAAGACTTGATACTGCTTCTAGAAGATTTGAAATGCTTTCAAGAGACTTGATGCTGCACCCAGGAGACTTGATATTGCTCCCAAAGGACTTCATACTGCTTCTAGAAGACTTAGTATAGTTTCAAGAAGACTCAAGAAGAGTTTCAAAAGGCTTAAAATGTTTCCAGAAGAGTTGGTATTATTTCTAGAAAACTTGAAATGTTTCCAAAAGACTGATATTACTCCGTGAAAGCTTGATACTGCTTCTAGAAGACTTGAAATGCTTTCAGTAGACTTGATAGTGCTTCTAGAAGGTTTCTAATTAATTCTAAAATGTTTTCAGAAGACTTGAAACTGCCTCTTGAAAACTTGAAATGCTTCCAAAATACTTAATATGCTTCTAGAAAACTTAACACTGCCTGTAAAACTGCAGACAAAACACATATTCATCGCATAAAAACAATACACCGATGATAAACTTTTTTACTTTGCAAATATATAAATATATATAAATGGTGTTGGACAAAATGCAAATTCTTGACGTTAGTAGTCTAAAAAATGTTAATTTAGGAACAAATACTTCTGGCAGAAGACATTTTTAATGAAAACAGCAAGAAATTGTTAATAAAATTTGGTTTGCTTCTAAAATACTAAATACTGATGGTAAAATACAAAACATTCGTGTCAAAAGATCAAAAACTGTCAATTAAAGACTAGATATTGCTGGTACAACTTTAAACACTGCTGGTAGAAGACATTTTCATTGCAAATGAACCATAGAGACCAGATATGTGGAAGCTCTTGATGCATTAGCATCCAAACA
Organism: Onthophagus sagittarius; assembly: GCA_036711965.1. Lineage (NCBI taxonomy): Eukaryota > Metazoa > Arthropoda > Insecta > Coleoptera > Scarabaeidae > Onthophagus > Onthophagus sagittarius. Next base: position 22,352,156 of record JASERS010000006.1, on the reverse strand, counting down.
ACAATTTTAATAGTTAATTAACGTAGTTTTTGAATTAATACATACACTATGTTATTCCGTATGATAAAAAGTTACATACGTCAAGTAGGTTGGCTATATCAAATAAGCATAAAATGTGGCAGTTGTTTTAGTAGGAATATTGCAAAAACTAAAATCATTTTTGTTTATGGAGAAGTAGGCAGAGATATCAACAGTTATGCTTATCGAACGCACTTATTTTCAAAAATAATAGTAAATTAGGTCCTTAGCTTAGGTACTTTAACTGATGATGTTAATTTAACTGAATCTAAGGCTTTTGATTGATTCTGCAGGAAACCAATTAATTAGATATATGTTGGAATTTCGAAAGCACTATGTTCTGTTTCAAATTTTGTCTTAATTGACATATCTAATTTTTGCAATAAAAGATTAAATAATAAAAAATCCCAAGCATCAACAGGAAATCCTAACGTTCTCGGAAAAGGTTCTGAGAACCTTCACTCTTGACTGTCATGTTTTGAAGTTCATTACAATATAAAGTTGCAAGATGTTTATTTTTGATATCTAGTTTGGAAGTTTGGATGGCTATCGAATAATTCACCTCTGTCATTGGCAAACCTTTTACAAGATTCAAAGCTTCTTCAGATAACTATATTAAAAGATATTGGTACTTCGCCACCTCTGATAATGACTGATTTTCATGTACTAAAGATCGGTACAGATCGTAAGAACTTGGACAGCTCTTGTAATCGCCTGAGAATACTGGAAGCGAAATTTTATTTAATTTAGGAGAATTAATAGGTATAGGCGGATCTTTTGGTTCCGAAGTTTCATAAGAAATCTTATAATGGACGGCGTTTATCTTAAAGTAGGATTCATCAGCTTGTCTACGTGTAGCATCATGTGCATCAAAATCTCTCATCTGTAAGACCAATAACCTGATTATAAATCGTTTTAAATTCTTTATAACTATCTTCGGCGTCACTGGCACAGGCAATGAAAATTAATTTAAAATCAGGATTATCATGTATAGTAAGAATAGCATTAGCAGTCTCAATTAATCGGTTAAAGAAACCGTTACGAAGTAAAATTAATTTTGACAATTTGTGGTCAATCATATTCATAATTAGTTTAAGAAGGTATCGAGAAAATATAGCAAAATCATCTAAATTTATTTGCGATTCCAGTAAACACCAGATGTGGAGCGGTGCGAATCGAAAAAGAAGTAAGAGCTCCTGGTGTTGCACGTGGGCGAAAATATATAATTGCAATTACAAAATAAATCATATAAAATATGCAAGATCAACCGAAATGACACCGAATTCGGCTCGAAGAACCAAAATGAAATTCTTTAGAATCGTATACTTCATCCGTCAATTTCTGAACACCCTGTTTATTAATATTCTCTAATTACACACTTTTAGCTTTTATTAAGTTAAGATGAAAAATGTTATTGTTATTAAGGATAGTTATTAAAATAATAACAAATATATTGGCTTCATTGATTTCCTGAGGATGGTCCATGAAGCCGAAACCGGTTGAAACTAAAAAATACAAACATCAAATTTCATCGTAAAGTACTTCATACATAAAGTACAAAACAATATCTTCGTTATTGTTTTAATAACAATCCTATATAACATTCACGATGATAAACAAAAATCAAAACATATATGACCCACACATATATATTATTAAATTCTCACATTTTGAGCTTTAATTTGTTGTATAAATCATAAATATCAAGACGAAATCAAGACGAGATTAAACAGGTAGCAAAAAATGTACTCGCAACGTGCGAGTCCATATTCCGGAGTGATTACTAAAAATGTCGACATATTCTCGGGTGCAAGAAACCCTTGGTTATATCATCTCGTTCATCACTCACATATACGACGACATAAGATCGTTCGCAACGGCTCAAGCCAACCGTTTACGACAAACAGTTTTTAAATCTCCCAAGAAAAATGACGGTTGACATTAAATTTCTCGTTTCAACTTTTATTTTTCTTTCAACTTACTTATGGGATCAACTTTTCAGTGTTAAATAAGAGAATAGAATTGAGCGAGTCGACAAAATATTTCTTGTAGACAACAACAAGAATAAGAACAATATAACGGTTACTTTGTCGTTGAATAATTATATAATAATCCCAAAAGCGGATTGTGCGGCGTTAATCATTCATAATCCCGATAATGACTCAAAAACTAGCGAACGTTTTTCTTGCTAATCCCGAGATTTGTGCGAGAGAAATCCGAATGCGTCATAATTCCGCCGGGCAGAGTACACACGCGTTTCCCAGAGGAATTACCGGCTAATCCCCGAAAATGAGGGATGCCACATTCCGCTTCTTTCTGGATCTTTCTAATTTTGACGGCAGGGGCGCTTGGAAATCGTACAGAATTTCCATAACAAAGCCCAACGCGAAAAACGTCAAAATAGGTCTATCTAATAGACGTCAGATTAACATATTCCCGGGCGCGAGTTCATTTGGTATTCTTTTGTAGGGTGGACGTACAAAAAAAATCTGAATGGAAGTTATTAGGGAAATTTTTGCTTCTTTAGCGCGGTAATAAGGCGCTGCAGTCCAATTTTAAAATTTTTAATAAGCAAAATTGCCGTGAAGCTTCTGCTCCTTCGTCTATACAGCAGACTTCAATTTTTAATGATTCATTTCAAATATTCATATAGCATCAATTACATAGAATATAACAGAAAATGTATTTTTATGACATAACCCATCACATATTGTATATCATTTAAAATACTAACGGAACATTTGTGTCATTATCGATTATTGTCAACATACACAAGAAGACATAAGCTTTAAGAGTTTTTATTTTATTGGTGATTATTACCATCTTACCGTAGTATTAATTCAACTCACTCTTTTACGAACGACATTTCTTACGAAGGTCTTATTTACAGCACAAGAAATCGAATAGTTGAAAAAAGGCTTAAAATATACTATCATATGATGCTTATAGCATCAACATACAACCATGCTAAAGAAGAAGAAATAGAGAATTACAATTATTAATCAAAGAGGACATGGGTAAGAACAAGAAGAAAAATTATCATAACATAATAAGAAACAAAAAAGAAAGAACTGAGATCTTAAATAAAAGAAGTAAAAATGATAAAGATTGCTTAAACAACATGGAGATGTTTCAAATTTCAGTTGAACAGAATTTCTGTGCTTTTGATCAAGAAAGAAAGTTAGAAAGTTTGCCTATGGGATTTCCACTGAGCCTTTTATTGACACATATTTTTTTTGATAAACTAGAGAACGAAGAAATTATGTGTGCTTCTAAAGAACAACTTAAAACGTCTTCATAACTCCATTGATGGATCATCCGGATGGAGGACCGAGAAAATCTACACATTTATTCATAAATTAGAAATGAAGTTTTTTAATTTAGACATAATAGTATTTCTCCAAACCCCAAAAAATATTTCACAAGAAATCATCAATCTTTAATCCCTCGTCTCTATGCTAAAGCTGTACTTTTTCTTAAGGAGGACACACCTGATCCTCTGTTGGTGATTCCGGCTGATAAGGGCCAAGTCACTGTGGTTCTCAACCAGTCCCAGTATGTCAATAAATCTTCAACATTACTTGGTGACTAATTCACCTATGAGGTACTAAAATCTGATTCTGCTTTACCCATTCAGAGGATACAGCACCAATTTTGTAAGGAGCTATTTGATAAGGAATATATTTCCAAAATTCTTGGTTTGTCATAACGGTGTAACTCCTAAGTTTTATGATCTTCCCAAGATCCATAAAGAACAATGACAATCAAGGCCTATTATTTCCTTTGTTAGGTCTCCTATGTACAAGTTTTATAGTTACCTTGCAATGATGACGTCCTCCACTCCCGTTAACAGAATTAGTACAATATCAGCGGCTCGTTTGCGTTTGCCAGTGAGATGAAGGGTTTGATCTTGTTTTCTGATTCCTGCTTTAATATCGTTGGATGTTGTCTCCCGTTTTAACAACATCCTTTTGCAGTTCATGACTAAAATTAACATATTCATTTATAAATATATCGATGACATTATTTGTTCTGTTCCTTATGGCAGACTATTATTTTTACAAAAGGTATTTAATTCTGTCAACCAACATATCCAGTTCAACATCGAGACTGGATCTCAATGCTGTATTCCTTTTCATGATTCATTGGACATATTCTGGTCAGTTCATTAATTTCTTTTCCTGCTGCCCCAGTCAAACAAAAGTTAACACCCTGAAAGACTTGAAAAGTAAGATCTTATATATCGCTGTCCAAGAATTTCGGAATCGTAACCTTAAACTTCTTATCAGACATATTCTGTAATAAAGGAGTTTTTCTCCGTTCGTTAGTCAATAAAATCCTTTATTCTCCCGATATGCCCCCTCATAAGAGTTCTGATCTCACGTATCTTTTCAACTTGATCTATTGATCACACATCCTTTGGGTGATGACGTGCCTTTTGCACCCATAATCTCGTCAACAAGGACTCGTTCTCTCCTTCAACCGAACTTGGTCTACAGATCGATTGCAAAGGTTGTGAGCAATGCTACGTAGGCACTACATCTCAGTATCTTAAATCAAGGTTATCACAACACACTAGAGATTCTAAACCGCCTTATTTGAACATTGTGTATAACAAGTTCAAAGTTTATTCGGGAAAACGAACTATAATATCACCAACACTCTTCGGTACGTAGATGAGTTCAGGGGTTACAGCCTTCCGGAAGACCGCATTTTAATATCTTTGGATGTTGTAAGTTTATTCACAGTCATTCCATTGGATTAGGTTAATCACATCGTTAATGAGAGATGAGATATTATTGCTGATAATTGTTCATGGGATAAGGATACTTTCCTTCTTGGTTTACAGTTAATCTTCGATTTTAATTCTTAGAATTTTTACGTTTGACAATGTCATTTATTATCAGCTTGAGGGTACCCCAATGAGATCCAAAATATCACCGATTTTGTTTCACCGTAATCCATCACTTTGATTGTGATGGATTACGCGTTGGATGAGATTCTTAGTGATAATGGTTTATAGTTTCGGATTAATTTTGTTAAGAAATATGTAGATAATTTAATCTTGGGAGTTCACAAAGATGATATTAACATTCAGTTTACCTAAGTCTTTATTAATTTTTACGCACACCACATCCACCTCCGATTCATTGCATGAATTGTATACTTGTATGCCGTCCGTATACCAATGGGCGGTGTAATACTGAATTTTGTGTTTCTGAATTGATTTGTGTACATATTATACAACAAAGGAGATATAATTGATCCCTGAGGACATCCAACCTTGACAAATGTCGGATTCGAAAAGCGACCATTTATTAGTACTTGTTGTTCTTTATCAGATAAATAATTCATCGAAAGATTTACAGCTGGTTGGCTAAGGCCAGCATATGTTATCCAGCATATGAAATATCTATGTTAAGATATTTCATACCCCTGCCCTTTCTAACATAGTCAATTTTAGTATTGACTCCCAGGGTCTTGCTGAGATATTTTGCCACCTACTCAAATTAACTAGAAAACGTCACGGCCCCTTTTATGTGACTCTTCCTTGGGTTCGATACGATTTTGATTATGGTTTGATGTTATGGATTCCTTTTGTCTTGCTCTTTTAATTTGGTTTAATACTTTTCTCTTTGTGCTGGTTTTCTGCCATAGGTAGAGCTTGTAATATCGGGATCTCGACAACCGGGATCTCGGAAAATTTATGTTCGGTATTAAACAGATATTGACGGCAAAATACCTGTACTTCGATATTAATATTATTACTAAACCAAATAACATATTATACAACAAAGGAGATATAATTGATCCCTGAGGACATCCAACCTTGACAAATGTCGGATTCGAAAAGCGACCATTTATTAGTACTTGTTGTTCTTTATCAGATAAATAATTCATCGAAAGATTTACAGCTGGTTGGCTAAGGCCAGCATATGTTATCCAGCATATGAAATATCTATGTTAAGATATTTCATACCCCTGCCCTTTCTAACATAGTCAATTTTAGTATTGACTCCCAGGGTCTTGGTGAGATATTTTGCCACCTACTCAAATTAACTAGAAAACGTCACGGCCCCTTTTATGTGACTCTTCCTTGGGTTCGATACGATTTTGATTATGGTTTGATGTTATGGATTCCTTTTGTCTTGCTCTTTTAATTTGGTTTAATACTTTTCTCTTTGTGCTGGTTTTCTGCCATAGGTAGAGCTTGTAATATCGGGATCTCGACAACCGGGATCTCGGAAAATTTATGTTCGGTATTAAACAGATATTGACGGCAAAATACCTGTACTTCGATATTAATATTATTACTAAACCAAATACAGAAGAAAAACTCTTGGAACCAGTCCAACCCAACCTAATCCATCCCAACCATCTCTAAAGGTATGTTGTTAAACAGGGACACCACATCAAGAGATGCCAATACAAACCCTGGGGGCAGAGTAAAACCTCTGATCTTACTTAGTTGTAAACACAAAGCAATCATTGATATTATACTCTGTTCGGTCTGAAAAGGCTTTAGACAGAATTTCTGACATAAAAGACGACAGTGCATATGTTGGTGATCCAATGAACTATATGATGGGCCGGGAAGAGACGTCCATCTTATGGATTTTTGGGAGGTCATAGTACTTGAGAATAACAACATTGTGACAGATCAATTCCTTATATAATTCTCCAGGGATGAGACCCCTATCAAGGAGTTCCTTACAGCGGGATTTGGATTTCCTTTGGACTGTTCTTAACCTCTAAATGTAAGATTTAGATAGATTTTTAAATTCTAATTAAAGGATTTGTTTTTGATTCTTTCCCCATTTTGGTTGATTTCTCAATAACTAACTTAATTATTAACAGTTTAATAGCGTAACATTTCATTAAAGCCTAATCAAAAAGTACATTGCTATTTAAAAAAATTAAGTATCATTTGTTGTGCATTTGTTTTCTAAAATAACATTTGAATACTGTCTTATCATGATAAATAGAATATTAAGCAAATTTTATATAAAAGTTTCTTTATAAAGTGCATATTTACTGCATTCTATGCATAATGGTCAATTTATTTTAAGTTATCGTCAACGTTTTATTGTTTTTATGTATTACCAAGAGAACATCAAAAATAGTATAGAATCAATTTCTACTTTAAAACTATCCATATTTTAACAAACAAATTGCTTTTGCAAATCAACTTTTCAGATTAACATATTCACAACGCGAGTTCATTTGGTATTCTTTTGTAGGTTGGACGCAAAAAATCTGCATGGAAGTTATTAGTGTTATTTTTTTCTTTTAGCTCTATAATAAGGAGTCGCAATCCAATTTTCAAATTTTTAATAAGGGAAATTGCCGCAAAGCGCGCGTCCTTACTCGACTACAGATTTCGAACAAAAGCCTTCGTTAATTTAATAACCTTTTTTAAGGAGTTTCGTGGAATACACTTTAATCTTGAAAAAACATAAATAAAAATTGTTTAATTTGTTAAAATTAAAAAAGGCGCGCTTGCAAAAACAAAAATAAATCTTACGACGAGAAGTTTTTTTATTGGTGCCATAAATCCCTGTCGGTATCGCTTTCCTCCTCAGCCAAATCTGTATAAGCCCCATCAAGAAAGATTTATGAAGTACTCGCAGATGCCAATAAATAAAGCCGACGCTTACACGTGTTCGGCCGAACGGCCCCGATCAGGCAACAATTAAGTGATAAATCAGGGAAAGACAACAGGTGCTTCAAGCTCTTCCAACGGATTCATCCAAAAACTAAAGACCTAAACGGAGCCGCCGCAAAAGAAAACAAAAAACGCACCCTAAGAAAAAGAAGGAACCTAACCTTTTTAAATATTTAACCGTTAATGATATCTCCCTAAGCCGGTACGATCGTCTCGGGAGCCCTAAGGCTTCGGCTGCGACCATCAAAAATGTATGGACGCAGAGCGGCAGCAGTACTCGACATTGTACTTAAAAGCGGATATTAGAGACGGCTTCATGCCCCAAATATTACCAGGCCTCTTAACCAAAAAAAAAGTTTAAGAGCTTTCAATCTCGCTCGCCCACAACGGAATTAACTTTAGACGTCACGACCGCGCAACCTCATAAAGCGCAACTTTAAAAATTACCATATGCATAGACCCTTGTTGGAATGGCGGAGGCGCCGGTTGGAACATGATAATATATGCGCAAGTCGTGACGTGTTCGACCTCCACGTTAAATATACTCGATTTAAATGGCCATAAAGAATCTTCAACGTTACGTCTAACAAAGTTTAACTACATTTTGAGAAGAATTTTATTTTATTCCGGATATTTACAGATTTTTGTTCTTATTTTAAGGCGCGCAGGTGTAGGTTTAGAGTATCGCTGCGAAAGAAGCAGGTGGCTCGTTCTGCAGAACCATTACGAACCGGGCATATTCGTTATTTCCCTTCTAGTTGTCTAAGGATTCACCTTTGCGAAATAATTATAATGAAAAGTTTGTATTTTTAAAATAAATGTTTTGGGGATGGTGTAATTTCTAAATTTAAAATAAATCGTCTTGAATTTATTTGAAAGGAGGAAAGGATGAATTATTTATCAAGTTAAAGATAAAACTGTCCAATTTAAAAATCTTAACCCAGATTGTGATGGGTGAAAACTTACAACACCCATACAAAAGCTACAAAAGCCCGGATTGATATCTCAAATTGCAAGATTTGGTATCTCAACCAAGATATGTAATGAACGATTTCGCCTCAAATCACCGAGGTCGCTTGCGAGCGAGGCGCTAGAGTTGGTGTGTCACCACGAAATCGACAATTATATAGGTCAGCTATTTGAGTATAAATGTCAACTTATAAAAGATATGGTATCTCAACCAAGATACTGATTTCGTCTCAAACCACCGAGGTCGCTTGTGGACGAAGCGCTACAGTTGATGTATTAATACGAAATCGACAATTAAAACATTGTCGCGGCTCGCCAGTAAACGACCCCGCCGATTGGGAGTATAAATGTCATTATTAAAAAAATAGTTTCTTAACCAAGACATGTAATGGATGATTTCGCCTCAAATCGGCGAGGTCGCTTGCGGACGAGACGCTGGAGATGATATATCAACATAAAATCGACAATTTCAAAGAATTGTCTATCTTCTGAAAAATTTGGTATCTTAACCAAGATATGTAAAGGACGATAGCATAGCTATGTGCATTTTGGCTCGAAATCACATAAGATTTAACACAGGGTTGCGACATAATTTTTTTTATCCCCACCACTACCTCATTTCATGGTTATGGACACTCCTACATTCTAAATTTAAAAAATTAGAGCACAGCATTTTAAAGAATTTCTTTTTAGCGGAAAATTTGAACTAGATCGATGGGCATTATGACGATGACACCTGGATTATCAAATATGGGTTGGGTGATGTCTGTGGGTTACTAGATACCGAACCATACAGTTTACCACTGCCCAAAATGGCGCATAGGAGGAATTGTTTTGATGTTAGCCGATGGAAGATCCTGGGAACAAATAGGAGCAATACTGGAGAAGGCAAAGAGGAAAAACAGACGAATGGCACTATGCTTAAGGTATATGACGAAGTCGAGCGAGAAGGAGACGACCAGTATCATAGTGGTAGACAACCAATATTGCGGAATGGAATGAAGGCGTTGATATATCGATGATAATATCATCGTCATAAGACCCGTCGATCTAGTTAAAATTTCCCGCCAAAAAGTGGTTCTTGAAATTGCTGCACTCTGATTAGTTGAATACAATATGTAGTTAGAACCTCGGAAGGAAATGGTGGTAGGGATAAAAATGATTTGGACCCCTATATGGTATTTTGAGCCAGAACGCAGATAGTTATAGTGCTAACGATTTTGCCTCAATTCGCCGAGGTCGCTTGCGGGCGATGTGTCGGAGATGATATGTGAACACGAAATCAATAATTCAAAGGTTGTAGCTCCTCACTCGCAAGCGACATCAGTGATTTCAGCATAAATATCAACTTATAAAAAAAATGATATTTTAACCAAGGTTTGTTATGAATGCTATTGCCTCAAAGCGCGGAGACCGCTTGCAGGCGAGTCGCTATAATTGATTTGTCAACACGAAGTCAACAATTCAAAGGCTGTAGCTCCTCACCCAGATATGTCCTAAGTTATTTCATTATAAATATCATCTTATAAAAAAAAATTGGTATGTTAACCAAAGCATGTTATAAACTTATGTAAAAGGAATCCTGGTCGTCGACAATATAGGCAAAAAATTATCTTGAGTAATCGACTAATGCAAAAAAAATTAATACAAAACTAGTCCTTGTTTTTCTATCTAAGCTTGTACCCGATACAAAGCCAATTTTTGTTCCCAAATTGATCGCAGAAGTTGAAACAATTATTAGGTTGGTTCCTAAAGACGAACAGAATGAAAAGAGACACCAAAGTTATCACTAATATTTTGCAAAAAAGACCAGAACTCTCACAATCTCAAGTTTTTTTTAGTTGTTTTAGTTGCTGAGAATATCTTTTTAAAAAAGTCATTCTTAACCACTAAAGCATTTCTAAGGAAACATAGAGATGACCCTCTCTTCATCTTAAGGGCTGATAAGGATCAAGTTAACATTTGTATGAATCAATCAGAATAGATTCAGAAACCCAATAATTTGTTTACGGATCAGTCTACATACATAATTTTAAGCAATAACATCTATTGACAAAATTTGTTCGTTGAGTTGAGAGTGTTTTTATTTGGAACATCTCATTTTGTTTTTAATGAAAAGAATTACAGCCAGAAATTTGGCTCATGCTATGGGTAGCCCTCTCAGGGCCATTCTAGCTACTTTAGTGATAGATTATCTTTTGGATGAATCCATTCCTTTGCTAAACTTTACTTTTCCTTTTATCCTTAAGTATGTGGATGATATTATATGTGGGGTCCCTTCTGATTAGACTGATGACGTTCTTGATGTCTTTAATGGTTTTGATTCAAAGTCTTTAGAAATGAAATTTAAATAAATGATTGATCGGGAAACGATCTATTGAAAAATGAACGACTTTATTTCATACTAATATTTAGGGACTGCTATATATTATAGGACTGTATATATTATAGGACTATATATTATAGGACTGCTATATTTCAGTTTTATTCAGAGTATAAAAGTTGTGTTCCTTATTTAATAAAACCATTACCGTTGATAAAAAATTTAATTGTCAATCAACTTATATTTTTAATGTCGTTCGTTCTCGTTTTAAGTTTTATTTTTCAACATTAAATTTTAAAGTGATCTGTGTTAGTGTTTTTTCAATAGTTTTCATAATCAATTAAATTTTTCATCAACGTTAATGATTTTATTAAATAAGGAATACAACTTTTGTACTCTGAAGAGGACTGCAATATAGCAGTCGAAATATTAGTATGAAATAAAGTCGTTCATTTTTCAATAGATCGTTTCCCGAACAATTATTTATTTAAATCAAATTACTTACGATCGATAATTTTTTTTATATTCTTATTAAACATGAGGACCATACCATTATCTTGGATTGGTACACGAAACCAACGTACTTGAGTAGATATATAAATTAATACTCCAACCATTTTATTAGTCAAACGTTAAACACTTTTATCATTATGCGAGATGGAGTTAATTTAATTTCTAACCCTGCTTTTTGGGAAACAAATAGGAAAAAGTTGTTTAATATTTTTATTAATAATGGTTTTCCATCTCGCCTTGTGAGTGGCATTCTTAACCACAGTGGTAATGGGACAAATATTATTGATATAGTGGAACCACAGCATACATCCACAGCAGTCAATCAAACTCAGATCAATAGACATATTTAGATCCCTTATTTATCCGGCATTACAAATCAACTGAATTATTTATCGTCTTGTGACACCCTGAAGTTCTCTAACACTAATTTTTGTTTATAAGATTCCTTGCGTTAACTGCGATGGATCATATATAGGATCAACTTCCCAATATTTATCTAACCGTGTAAATCAACATAAGAGGGATTGTCTATCACATCAGGAAAAAACAGTGCTTTAGTAGCGCATCATATTGGGAAGGGACATCATTTTGACTTCGACAATATCTCCATCCTGGAGACTGAATTAAACTACAACAAGAGAGTTTCTTTGAAAAGTTTCTTATTTTACACATAAATCTGGTTTTCAACTTTTAACGTGGCTCGTGTCATAATGTAAAATTTTGTGTAGTTCAATTTTATTGCTTCGTTAATCTTGTACAGCAATAGTATTTATATTTAATAAAATTAATAGCATTTTAATTGTAACATTGCAATTATACAAAAATATAATTGATTTGTTACAATTTTTACTTTAATTTTGTACTTATTAGTAAGTTAATTTTAAGTGATATGAATTAAGTTAATCTGATGGTCCAAGTGTTTTTTTTTATGTATTTGTCGTTTTTTCAATTCCTATTGTACGTAATTTATCAGGTTTTTCTTTTCCTTTTTTTAAATTCAAACCTTGTTTTGTTTTTATCGAAAAGCTTTTCCCTCATGAAGGAATAAACTTATTTCCGAAAGCTTCGATAAAAAGAGGACAAGGACAAGGACTAGTTTTGTTTTTGCATTGGCCAATTACTCAAGATAATTTTTTTCCTGCATGTTATGAACGACATCGGCTCAAATCGCAGATATCAAATCGCCTAGCGGGCGAGGCAGTAGATTTGATGTGGCAACACGAACAAGTTAATTCAAATATTATAGATACTATTAAGATACCAAATAATGTACAAAATGACATTTACTCTCAAATAGTTGATATCGCTTCCGATTTAGATGAATTAGAAGCTAACTAGATCTGGTAATTATTTTAAAAAACTACTACACTAACTGGCAGTTAGTACTCCTCATAACATTAAAGGTTGGACATTACAGGAGGAGAATAGGGATCAACTTTCAATCAAAATTTATGTTAATTCAGACATACACTAAAAATCGGTGACAATTACAGAGGAGATTCCAGTCTAATAACCCTCCCAATAACGACCACGACCATCCTTTGAAAAAATTTCGTGTTAAATTACCTCCACTTTTACATCTCAATACTGATTATAAATTGTTTTTAACAATCAACATTGTTTTGTAAAAAGATTATGTTTAAAAAACTATTCCCGGGTGGATTTTGAATTAGTCTACGTTCCGAGATCTCGAGATTGACAATTTTCTTTTGCGTAAACATGGAAGGAGACAAGGAGGGTTCGTTTATCATCGAGAAAAGCAAAAACCCGCATTGCTTTAAATGACCGCACATCAACAAACTTCTTTTAAAATGGGAGCGTAATAAAAAGGCCTGGATGACAATACAGATTATGACTTCGTGTTTTAACCAACTTGATGAAAAAATGAAAAAGCAAAATAGAAAAATACTTTTAGTTCTGGATAACGCCACATTCCATCCCAAATTTGCATTAAAATATGTAAAAATAGTGTATCTATCTCCAAATATTAGTTCACATTGCCAGCAATTAGATAAAGGTATCATTCGTAGCTTTAAAGTAGTTTATAGAATTAAAATGCTTTTCCGAATGATCCGAATGATCCGAAGATGCTGAAAAATGTATCAATTTGACCAGTGCCTTAATTTGGACAATAACAGCTTAGAAAAGTGTTTCCCTAAAAACCATTTCAGAATGCTTCGCAAAAGCCAGATTTTTCAAAATTTTTTAACCAGAATTCGAGTTTGAGAAAGAGGATGAATTTCCACTTATTAACTATTTCAAATTTAAAAAATATATCAAAGATAAACCTGGAACAATATGCGTCTATTGATTCCATCCAAGGCATAATTAATGAACGATTTGACGATAAAATATGAGACACTGAATGTGATGTTGAAGAATGTGGAAGCTATACGTCAGATATCAACAGCATGGCTAAAGTATGTGCAAAGCTAAGGGATGTACTAAGTTGTTTATTTTGCAACAATAAAACTAGGTGAAATAATGAATACGATTTATTTACTTACTTATTACCTGTCAATAACGACCACCACCCTTTAAAGACAATTTAAAAAAAAAATTTAGAGATTTGTTATATTTTCAATTTTTTTGCAATGTAGACCTTTTTTCTTTTAGAAATGCCAAATAAAGTTAATCATATCCATTTTTTGAAGAGTTTGAAATTCTCTTTTTCCAGCACTGCAACACATACGTATTTTAAAAAATTTGCGCATATGGAAGCAAGTATAGAATAAGTATAAACAAGAATTGAACATAGAAAGAGCGGAAACAAGCAAAGTTAAATAACAGCTTTAATCTGCAGTATGAAAAGTAAGAAGCAATGTATTTAGTTTAACATACATCAATATAAACGTATCAATTTCCATGATATCCATGCAAAAATTTTCAAGAATTTTTTAGGATTTCTTAAAATTTATACGTGTTAGAATAATTTTTATATATTTGATGAACATTCAAAGTTTTTGGAAAAAGTCCAAGTATTTTTAGAAGATCTTCAAATATTAGGTGAATTTGTGAAGTGATCTTCATATATTATAGAAGATATGGAGAGTCACCAAGGATTCCTTTAGTTTCAAAGTTTTAGATTGAATTTAAATGAAACAAGTATTGCTAATTGCCTAAGACATCCGAGAATCCCGCGAGAATTCTCGAGGTATTTCCAAGAAATTCCTAGTAATAATAACATAGCTTTCACAGATTTCCGAACATAGTTAAGAATCACAAATGATTTAGAACAAGCTTCCAAGAAATTCGTCGAAGGTTAAAGCAGTTCTATGAATTATCCATGATTATTATCGAACAATGTTTAATAATATCCAAGGTTTTATAAACTTTCTTGTAGTAGTTGATAGATATTTAAAGTTATTGACGAATTTCCAACGATTTTTAGAATATTTCTAAATATTGGCTGAATGAATGATTTCCAAAACTGTCCATGTCTTCAAAGTTTTAGAATGCGTTTAAGTGGATCAGACATTTGCTGATTGTTTAAGGTATCCGAGGTGAGTTTCGAATGTATATATTAAAAAATCCTTGAGGTATTTCTAAGAATATCCTAACTTGATTTTCACAGATCTCTGGACATAGTCAAAGATTACACATAATAGTAAAGTAGGCGTCCAAGAAATTCGTGGAGATTATGGAGTTTCTATTTTTATCCAAGAAATGTCAACATTTGACAAATATTCAAAATTTTGTAAGAATTTCCAAGGATTTTTTAAATATTTCCAATTATCGGCTAAATTTGTAAGATTATTTCCGAATATTGTAGTAGATATGGAGGTTTCCAAGGATGTCAATTCTTTCAAAGTTTTAGAATGGATTTGCATGAATCAAATATTGCTGATTGCTGATTATATCCGAATGTATATTTTCAAAGATGCACGGGATATATTCAAGAATATACTAATAATCAAACTTAATTTTCAAAGCTGACAATGAACAAATTAATAATAATGAACGAATTAATCTCGGCCGACTTCGACGACGTCCCTGGTATCATGAACAATACTTGGTGCGGCCGGCGTCTCCAAAGTCGGCTGAGATTATTTCTTTCCTCCATTCCAAGCAGGGTAGTTTTATAACATCATAAATAATCTTATGGAAGAATTAAACTCAGCCGACTTCAAAGACGTTGGGCGCTCCAGGTATTATGAACAATATTTGAGGCGGTCGACGTCTTCGCAACGGGCTGAGATTACTTTAACATTCATTTCAAGTAGGGTAGACTTATGACATCATCGACAATCTTATGGAAGAATTAATCCCAGCCGACTTCGAAGATGTCGGCCGGTCCTGCTATCATGAACAATACTTGGAGCGGCCAACATCTCCAAATTCGGCTGATATTATTTCTTCCCTCCATTACAAGCAGGGTAGTCTTATAACAAAATCAACAATTTTATGAAAGAATTAATCTCAGCCACCGTCTTCGAAGGCATCCGAGATTATTTTCCCTTCATTTCAAGCAGTGTAGATTTTTGACAGCCGACTTTGACGGCCGGCCGACTTCAGAAACGTCGGCCGCTCCAGGTATTATGAACAATACTTAGAGCGGCCGACGTCTCCATAGTCGGTTGAGAATATTTCTTTCCTCTATTCCACGCAGGATAGAATTATAATATCATAAATAATCTTATGGAAGAATTAATCTCGGCCGACTTCGAAGACGTCGACCGTTCCAGATATCATGAACAATACTGCAGCTGCCGACGTCTGAGAATTCGGTTGAGATCATTTCTTCCCACCATTCCAAGTAAGGTAGTCTTATGACATCATAAACAATCTTATGGAAGAATTAATCTCGGCCGACTTCGAAGACGTCGGCCGTTCCAGATATCATGAACAATACTGCAGCTGCCGACGTCTGAGAATTCGGTTGAGATCATTTCTTCCCACCATTCCAAGCAAGGTAGTCTTATGACATCATAAACAATCTTATGGAAGAATTAATCTCGGCTGACTTCGAAGACGTCAGCCGCTCCAGGTATCGTGAATAATACTTGAGGCGGCCGCCGTCTTCGAAGTCTCCTGAGATTATTTTGCCTCCATTTCAAGCAGTGTAAACTTATGGCATCATCAACAAACTTATGAAAGAAATAATCTCGGCCGACTTTGAAGATGTCCGCCACTTCAGTAATTATGAACAATAGTTGGAGCAGCCAACGACTTCGAAGTCGGCTGAGATTATTTCTTTCCTCCATTTCAAGCAAGGCAAACTTATGACATCATTAACAATCTTATGGAAGAATTAATCTCGGCCATCTTCGAAGACGATTAAAGATTATTCGTGATATTTCAGGTGATCGAAGTATTCATCATGAATCCTCCATAACTTTTTCCACGGAGTTTCTACAATTTCCAAAGTTTTCATATGATATCATAATGTTTCTTATAGCATTTGATAGATATTCAAACTTTTTGAAGAAATGTTTGAGCATTTTCAAGTATTGACTGAAATAATGATAAAGTTTTCAAATATTGCAGTAGATATAAGACTTTCCAATGTATCCATGCTTTCAAAGCTTTAAAATAGATTTAATGGATCAAATATTACAGTTTGCCTAAGAGTTCCGAGAAGATTTTCGCATGTATATTAGGAAGGATTTTAGATGTATTTCTAAAAAACTTAACTGACTTGTAAAGAGTTTCGAATATATTTAATAATTACAAACCTCTAATATCTTTATGGTATTTTGATTTTCAAGGTTTCGTTACGATTTGTTTTACGTCTTTTGTAGTAAGCAGTATAGCTATGGGTATTCTAAACCGGGACTTTGGTTTAGAAGTAAGTCTTAACATAGAGGTCCAAAATATTTATCCCCACCACTTTCTAATTTCGAGGTTCTAGTCACGCCCCCATTTTAAATTCAGCCAATGAGAAGCAGTTTCCAAATAGCCTATTTTGGCGGAAAATTTGAGTTAGGTTACTTAGATTGGCAGGTCTTATCCTAATGATATCATTCAATTCAAATCTTCAAATCTCATTCAAATTTCCCGCCCAATTTTATGGAGAAATCTGCGCTCTTATTGGTTGAATTTAAAATATGGGCGTGACCAGGATGTCGAAAGGAGATAGTGGTGGGGATAAAAACTAATTTCGGATCTCTATGTCAAGTCTTATGAGAATTTGCACTAGAATTCCAGAATTTGAAGAATTTCTAAGTATTATCTGCTATCTCTTGTAATTTCTCCGAGAACTGGATATTAATTAAGGCTGTTAATAGAGTCATCAATACCAATTAGATAGATAATCGACAAATACATAACTTTTCATTTGTTGAATAAGGATTTTGAAAGCAAATCGAGTAATTCGTACAAACTCGTTAGCGGAAAGGGCGTTCTGAGTGCGACATCGCTGTAAATCCTTTGGTCGTCCGTGCCTTCGATTTGCGCCAATGAGGATTTATAGACCCCAACTGGCTTTATTATCTCCGGCTGGCGTTCAGCGGCTCCACGTTCAAAATTCCCAATTGAAGACTAATTATGAGTTACGGCCATCGATGGATATCGGTGCCTCGTAGACCATCATGGAAGTTGCTGTTTTAATAAACCCGTTTTCGGCACATTGACCGCAAGTTATCGCCCGGCATCACGCTAAAGAATGCTCCGAAGAAACGCCTCGAATAGTTTTTCACTAGAATAGTCGTCGCGTGTTGACGGTTGATTAATCAGGTTGAATAATTCTACCCTTTTCTGTTTGGATCGCTATTTTAAAAGGTAAATGTACTTCAATTTTAACCGAGGAAAAAGAATTATTTTATATTCAACAAGTTAAAAAAAGCTAAAAAGTTGTGATTGTCTTAATTGTTAATTTTCGCCACTCCATCAAAAGGGAACCACGTCTTTGAGTGTTGTGAGTTGCGATCGATATTCAAGGACGTCCGAATGAAACCCTCCCCTTTTCACCCTTCTTTCATCTCATCTCCCAACCGTTTTCCAGATATTGCGTGCAGTCCGTTTCTTTCTTCGTCCTCCAGAATGTTTACTACCCGACATCGTAAACCTCGGCGTCTACGTAACTGACCGTTAAAGTCGAACCAAATAATAAAACGAGGACAAGATGGTGGAGGCGACGCGAAACCAACAACGAAGAAGGACGTAGACGTCGACGTCGACGCAGCCTTCGGTGCATTTTCCGACATTTCCCCCCGGGTGAAGATTTAATAGCGATCTCGATAACTTCCGCCGTAAAAGTTTGATGGCGAATTGAAAATGAGCCCACGAAGTGGGTTGCGACGGCGCACGACTTCACATAATACCAAAACCTAATCGATTTCGAGTTAATGCTACGAGCACAGAAGCTACGTTTTGAATAAATTTAATAAATTGTATTCATTTAAAACGTAAATAATAAATGCCTTGTATTCATACCGTGCAAATAGAAAAGATTAATGGGGTTTTAAATTTATGATGTTGTATAAACGCTATTATTTGCGACCACAATTTCCTTTGAAAACTAACCCAACCCACGACCGCGATTTTATTTTGATTATAACAAGAGCACCGCTTGATTTTGACGAACAATGTATCATTCGAAAGTGACGAAATAACCAATATAAAAGTGGAAATGAAATTTGAAATCTCTTTCAAATTTTAAAATCTCCAAATTATCATGAAAATAAAACAACATGAAATTGTAATTTTTATTTAGTTTGATTTCCTACTCAATAATCAATAATCAAGACCTATTATATACCTTTTACTCGCTTCTCCGGGGTCGTTTGCGGGCGAGGAGCTACAATCATACAAAATGAACGATTACGGGTTAAAATTTCATATCCAGCACATAACCTGAAAGCGTTCTCTTCGATTTGATGTGGAGCCATCCTACAAATATCTAGGTAAAGAAACAAGCTCTCCCATACGAACACTTTTATTCATTTCGGCGAGGTCGCTTGAGGGCGAGGCGCTACAATCTTTCGAAATGGACGATTTTCTGTTGATACTCGACGGTTTGAGACGAAACTGTTCTTTGTATATCGTAGTAAATACATAAAGTATGTAAGGCGAGGCGTTATAATTTGCCAAAATGAACGATTTCGTATTAATATTTCATACTCAGCGCCTCGCCCGTAAGCGATTTCGACGATTTGAGTTAGAACCATGCTACAAATATCTTGGTAAAAACACAGTGTCTTCTAAAAAAAATTCTACTCACTTCGTCGAGGTCACTTGCGGACGAAGAAATACAATGTTTCGAAAAAGACGATTTTCTGTTGATATTTCAAATATACAGCCCCACCTCAAGCGACTCAGCGATTTGAAGCGAAAGAAATCGTTCCTTGTATATCTTAGTAAATATATAAAGTCTCCTATGAGATGATTTTATTCCCACTCTGCAGAGGTTGCTTGCGGGCGATGCACTACAATCAATCAAAATGAATGATTTTGTGTTAATATTTCTTCTGGTACACCGGTTATCAGATATCTATGTTCCTTGTAAATATTTTTAAGTACATTACTAATTTTAAGTAAAAATTCACAATAAATAAAAAGATTGGTAAAATTGGTTGGTTTGACCTACATAACAACCATTGTAACCACCACATGGTAACTAATGTATAGTACCAGACTGGTAGTCTTTATGTACTTTGTCTTTTAATGTAGAATAACATGACTTGGGTTTATGACGGTAATGTTCGATTAGTTTTAAACTTTCCGAACAACTATTCATATAAAAAGTACGGAAGAAACATACGTCAACTTTTTATGTCGTAACGTGGTGGCAGATTGCTTCAAATTTACATCCATATCTGCGGAAACATTGAAAATAAGCTTTTTTAACAAATTATCTAGATAATTTGTTAAAAAAATTCTCTCAATTTGTTCAAATTAACTTGCAAGAAGAACGAGTCTGATGTATTTAAGATTCTCTGTTTCATGGCTAGACCAGTATTGATCTTATGTTTCATTTTTGTAACGAAACATATTGTATAAAACGTCCAGAGAATGTGGCTTTAATGTACCAATCAAACATAACTTTATTGTCTTTGCTTCTAATAACCTTTGTAACCAAAACCGACACAAAACCATAATTTTCAATTTCCATGGTGAACTATACTTTTTTATGAAAAGTGTTGAACAGTTCAAGGATATTATGTACACAATCACCAGGTAAGAACAAGATAACGTCATCCACATACTCCTTTGCGAAAGGAACCTCAAAGTTCAACTCAGCCAAAACACCATCCAAAACATAATCCATTACAATCTGAGAAATTATGGGCGAGATTAGTGAGCCCATAGGAGTACCAAAATTTATATCACAAACTTCAATTACGTACCATTACACCATTTCTCTTTTATAATTATCAACACCAACTCCAAAGGTATATTTGTGAATAAACTAATTACATCCAAAGAAGCAATGACGTTGCTTCCATTTATTTCTCTGACAAAATCAAAAGTATTTTGGATATTGTAGCTAGTTCTAGATTTAAAAGCTCTGGTAAGTATCTCAGACAACATTCATGAAATACAATTCGTGGCTGTGTTTATTGAAGGAATGAATCAAAGAAAACCGTTTAAATTTCAACTTCGTAAGGAAGGTAGCAGTTCCTTAATTAATTTATTTACTTTTTTGTTAACTTTTGGTTTCAAAGATGTTCGTCATGTTCCTTGACCTCAGACATATGTAAGTATTGGCATCTTTAAGCATTTCTTGCGCTTTTATCTGCCTTCATGACTAGAATATTGGGAGCTATCCTTCAAGAAATGACTATTTTTAAGGATTTTTTTAACATATAACTCTAGAATCAAGAAGTCCGGCTTTAACGATGCATCAATTATATGCGAAATATTGGCTCGATAATTTAGTCGTCTTTTAATTTTTGATTCTTGTCCCACCCAATAAACCACAAGACAACAATAACAAAACTTATAGAACACTAAAATTCGAAGGTAATGTAAAGAATAAAATAAGAAAGATATTCAAGAAATAATATTGGCATACTCACGTTTAAAAGTAATAACACCATGGGACAAATTTTAATAAACAACAAAGACAAAATAGATGAATTAGACAATAATGGAGTGTATAAATTAGAGTGTGACACATGCTAAGCACCGCATCTTGGAAAAACAGGAAGATTGTTAACTAAAATAGAGACCAATAAAATCAAATTTCGGAATACACCGTATCTTCAACGAAGATCACCAATTTGATGAGAGACATAATTGATATTTGCTACATTGTATGAACAAAAGGAACCAAAGGGATACTTTGAAGATTTACGAGATCAACCAATTTAAGCCATATATCACAACTAACGATAAACCGTGTATAATTTAAGCAATACGTGTATAAAAATATACACGTATTTAAAAAATACCATACACCTCCCCTAAATTAAAATCCCCAGATGAACGAACGTCGTTTGATTTCCAAATTTCCTTTTAACCCACACTAATTTCCTACCCAATCCTTCAGCCCTCAGTAAGGGCGTCGAATTTCCGGGACTACAAATGTTTTTGGGATTCGGGATTAACTTCTAAATCACGGTACTTAGGATAAAAGTCTTGAAATTAACGAAAATAGACCCGAAAATAAATTAGTTTGCAAGAAAACGTTTAAAAACGTACTAGAGACTTGATACACCTTCTAGGAAGCTTGATGTTGCTTTCAGAAAACCTGAAATGCTTCTAGAGGACTTGATACTTCTTCCAAAAGATTTGATCTTTTGATATTACTTTCAAAGTTACAATAATTCAAAAAGGCTTGATACTGTACCTATAAATCTTGAAATGCTTCCAGAAAGCTTGATATGCCTCTAGAAGACTTGAAATGTATCCAGAAGATTTATTATTTCTAAATAACTTGAAACTGTTTCAGAAAACGTGATAATGAAATGGTACCAGATCGGTAGATACAGTATCAGGTACTTAATATCGCTGGAAGATTTAAAATACTGCCGGAAGATTTAAAATACTGCCGGAAGATTTAAAATACTGCCGAAAGACTCGATACTGCCCATAGAAGAAATGATATTACTTTCTGAATTACCTGAAATGCTAGCAGATCACCTGATACTTGTTTCAGAAGACTTGACATTGCTTCCAGAAGACTTAAAATACCTTCAAAAGACTTGATACTGTTTCTAGAAGACTAAATATCACTTCTAGAAGGCTTAATATGCTTCCAAAAGAATTGGTACTATTTCTAGAAAACTTGAAAACCTTCCAGAAGACTTGACACTACTTCTAATAGACCTGATACTGTTCCCAGAAGACTTGATATAGCTTCTAGAACAATTAATATTGCTTCCAGAAGACTTAAAATTGCTTCCAGAAAATATGTAATGTATCCAGAAGAATTCACACTGCACTTAGAAGACTTGAAATGCTTCCCGAAGACTTGTAATGTTTCCAGAAGACTTCATACTGCACTTAGAACACTTAAAACGTTTCCAGAATACTTCATACTGCTTCCAGAAGACTTGATGTTGCTTACAGAAAACTTGAAATACATTCAATAGATTCAAAACAACTTGCAATGTCTTCAAAAGACTTGGAATGTATCCAGATGACTTGAAATGTATCAAGAAAATTTGAAATGCTTTCAGCAGACTTGAAATGGTTCCAGAAGACTTGAGCTGCTAACACAAGATTTACTGCTGCCCCCAGAATAGTTGATAGTGCTTGTAGAAAACTTGATATTGCCTCCAGCAGACTTGAAATGCATTCAGAAGACTTGTCACTACTTCTAGAAGATACGACATGATCCCGGAATTCTTGATATCACTTCTGCAAGACTTGAAATGCTACCTGAAATCTTGATACTGCTTCTAGAAGACTTGAGCTACTTCCACAAGACTTAATACTGTTTCCAGAAGATTTGAAATGCTTTCAAAAGATTGTATTGCCATATATAAACAACTTGTATATGGTTTTAGGCAAATTTTGATAATTATTAGCGGTTAGGGCCAGTTTTAAACAGTTTATGATGATTCGAAACAACTGTAGACAATTATAGACAGTTAGATATATTTTAGACAATTGTTGATGATTTTGCCAACTCATAGATGATTTTAGACAACTTTAGATACGTTTAGACAGCTAGATTAATGTAGATAACGTTGAAAGATTTTAGACAACTTGTGGGTAAACTAATTTTAGATGATTTGAGACAGTTATTCATGATTTTAAATAACATTAGACAATTGTAAACGATTGAGACATATTTTAGACCTATTTGAAGATATTTGATGGATTTTGATGATTTCAAGATCATTCATTTTCAAGGTCATAAATTCCATCTTTTTCTTTTTTCTTTTTAGCACTGCTAGCTGATCTCAAGAATTAAAAGAGATATCTTAAAAAGCAGTATTGATTAAGAATAGTATTTCGTTAAGCAGTTTTACCAACCCAACTTAACCTTAAAGCAAAAATTCATCATTTTTGTTTTTAAGACTATAATAGGTAATATCCTAAGAATTAAAACAGATAGAAAATAATTTTGAGAAAATAAACATTTCTTATTAATTTAATAAACATTATTGATTCAAACAGTGTTTTGTTAAGCAGTTCTGCCAACTTAACTTTAATGCAAAAATCATCACTTTTGTGTTTTTAACATAATAATAGGTGATATCTCAAGAATTAAAACAGATAAAAAAGTTTTAGGGATCTAAATTATTTCTAATTAAGCCGGTAAACATTTCTGGTTAACGATAGTATTTTATAAAGCAGCTGCACCAACTCAATTTAAACCTAAATCAGAAATATATCAATTTCACACTCTCTTAATGGATATGGGGTTATAAATCGGATATACAAGGAGCTAACGAAAATGTTTTGATCTAAGAATGTTTTTATTTACTTTTACAAAGAATTCCAACTCAAAATTATCGGTCCTAGAATAGTTCAACCAACCCAACTTAGTCCAAATATGAATAACCCCAATATTTTCGTTTCTAACATTGTATTAGATATGGTGATATCTAATGAATTAAAGGAGATTGAAAAAAGTTTTAAGGAACAAAAATGCTTTTGATTAAGCCAGTAAACCTTTTAAATTAACGGTTATATTCTATAAATCAGTTATATCAACTCAACGTAACCTTAAAGCAGAAATACATCGATTTCATACTTTCTTAATCGATATGGGATTATAAATCGGAAATAAGACAGCCTAAAGGAAACATTCCGTCTCAAAAATATTCTTACTTATTCAATTAAGGAGTACCAACTCAAAATTACCGCTAGTCAAACAGTTTAGCCAACCCAACTTAATCCAAATATGAATAGTCCCATTTTTTCATTTCTAACATTGTTATAGGTGATAACTAGTTAATTAAATGAGATAAAAGAATGTTTTTGGGAACCAAAATATTTCTGATTAAGGCAGTAAACATTTTTGAGTCATAATTATATTCTACAAATCAGTTATACCAACTCAACCTTAAAGCAGAAATACATCGATTTACTTTCTTAATCGATATGGGATTATAAATCGGAGATAAAACAGCCTAATGGAAACATTTTCTCTTAAAAATGTTCTTACTTACTCTATTAAGGAGTACCAACTCAAAATTACCGCTAGTCAAACAGTTTAGCCAACCCAACTTAATCCAAATATGAATAGTCCCATTTTTTCATTTCTAACATTGTTATAGGTGATAACTAGTTAATTAAATGAGATAAAAGAATGTTTTTGGGAACCAAAATATTTCTGATTAAGGCAGTAAACATTTTTGAGTCATAATTATATTCTACAAATCAGTTATACCAACTCAACTTAACCTTAAAGCAGAAATACATCGATTTCATACTTTCTTAATCGATATGGGATTATAAATCGGAGATAAAACAGCCTAATGGAAACATTTTCTCTTAAAAATGTTCTTACTTACTCTATTAAGGAGTACCAACTCAAAATTACCGCTAGTCAAACAGTTTAGCCAACCCAACTTAATCCAAATATGAATAGTCCCATTTTTTCATTTCTAACATTGTTATAGGTGATAACTAGTTAATTAAATGAGATAAAAGAATGTTTTTGGGAACCAAAATATTTCTGATTAAGGCAGTAAACATTTTTGAGTCATAATTATATTCTACAAATCAGTTATACCAACTCAACCTTAAAGCAGAAATACATCGATTTCATACTTTCTTAATCGATATGGGATTATAAATCGGAGATAAAACAGCCTAATGGAAACATTTTCTCTTAAAAATGTTCTTACTTACTCTATTAAGGAGTACCAACTCAAAATTACCGCTAGTCAAACAGTTTAGCCAACCCAACTTAATCCAAATATGAATAGTCCCATTTTTTCATTTCTAACATTGTTATAGGTGATAACTAGTTAATTAAATGAGATAAAAGAATGTTTTTGGGAACCAAAATATTTCTGATTAAGGCAGTAAACATTTTTGAGTCATAATTATATTCTACAAATCAGTTATACCAACTCAACTTAACCTTAAAGCAGAAATACATCGATTTCATACTTTCTTAATCGATATGGGATTATAAATCGGAGATAAAACAGCCTAATGGAAACATTTTCTCTTAAAAATGTTCTTACTTACTCTATTAAGGAGTACCAACTCAAAATTACCGCTAGTCAAACAGTTTAGTCAACTCAACTTAATCCAAATATGAATAATCTCAATTTTTTCGTTTCTAATATTGTTATAGGTGATAACTAGTGAATTAAATGAGATAAAAAAATGTTTTAAGGAACCAAAATATTCCTGATTAAGGCAGTAAACATTTTTGATTCATAATTGTATTCTACAAATCAATTATACCAACTCAACTTAACCTTAAAGCAGAAATACATCGATTTCATACTTTCTTAATCGATATGGGATTATAAATCGGAAATAAAACAGCCTAAAGGAAACATTTTCTCTTAAAAATGTTCTTACTTACTCCATTAAGGAGTACCAACTCAAAATTACCGCTAGTCAAACAGCTTAGCCAACCCAACTTAATCCAAATATGAATAGTCTCAATTTTTTCGTTTTTAACATTGTTATAGGTGATAACTAGAGAATTAAATGAGATAAAAAAATGTTTTAGGAAACCAAAAGATTCCTGATTAAGGCAGTAAACATTTTTGATTCATAATTATATTCTACAAATCAGTTATATCAACTCAACTTAACTTTAAAGCAGAAATACATCGATTTCATACTTTCTTAATCGATATGGGATTATAAATCGGAAATAAAACAGCCTAAAGGAAACATTTTCTCTTAAAAATGTCCTTACTTACTCTAATAAGGAGTACCAACTCAAAATTACCGCCAGTCAAACAGTTTAGTCAACCCAACTTAATCCAAATATGAATAGTCTCAATTTTTTCGTTTCTAACATTGTTATAGGTGATAACTAGCGAATTAAATGAGATAAAAAAATGTTTTAGGGAACCAAAATATTAATGATTAAGGCAGTAAACATTTTTGATTCATAATTATATTCTACAAATCAGTTATACCAACTCAACTTAACCTTAAAGCAGAAATACATCGATTTCATACTTTCTTAATCGATATGGGATTATAAATCGGAAATAAAACAGCCTAAAGGAAACATTTTCTCTTAAAAATGTTCTTATTTACTCTACTAAGGAGTACCAACTCAAAATTACCGCTAGTCAAACAGTTTAGTCAACCCAACATAATCCAAATATGAATAGTCTCAATTTTTTCGTTTCTAACATTGTTATAGGTGATAACTAGCGAATTAAATGAGATAAAAAAATATTTTAGGGAACCAAAATATTCCTAATTAAGGCAGTAAACATTTTTGATTCATAATTATGTTCTACAAATCAGTTATACCAACTTAACTTAACCTTAAAGCAGAAATACATCGATTTCAAACTTTCTTAATCGTATGGGATTTTAAATCGGAAATAAAACAGCCTAAAGGAAACATTCTGTCTTAAAAATGTTCTTATTTACTCTATTAAGGAGTACCAACTCAAAATTACCGCCAGTCAAACAGTTTAGTCAACCCAACTTAATCTAAATATGAATAGTCTCAATTTTTTCGTTTCTAACATTGTTATAGGTGATAACTAGCGAATTAAATGAGATAAAAAATGTTTTAGGGAACCAAAATATTCCTGATTAAGGCAGTAAACATTTCTGATTCATAATTATATTCTACAAATCAGTTATACCAACTCAACTTAACTTTAAAGCAGAAATACATCGATTTCATAATTTCTTAATCGATATGGGATTATAAGTCGGAAATAAAACAGCCTAAAGGAAACATTTTTTCTTAAAAATGTTCTTACTTACTCTATTAAGGAGTACCAACTCAATATTACCGCTAGGCAAACAGTTTAGTCAACCCAGCTTAATTCAAATATGAATAGTCTCAATTTTTTCGTTTCTAACATTGTTATAGGTGATGACTAGTGAATTAAATGAGATAAAAAAATGTTTTAGGAAACCAAAAGATTCCTGATTAAGGCAGTAAACATTTTTGAGTCATAATTATATTCTACAAATCAGTTATACCAACTCAACTTTACCTTAAAGCAGAAATACATCGATTTCACACACGAACTCAAAATTACCGCTAGTCAAACAGTTTAGCCAACCCAACTTAATCCAAATATGAACAGTTTCAATTTTTTCGTTTCTAACATTGTTATAGGTGATAACTAGTGAATTAAATGAGATAAAAAAATGTTTTAGGGAACCAAAAGATTCCTGATTAAGGCAGTAAACATTTTTGAGTCATAATTATATTCTACAAATCAGTTATACCAACTCAACTTAACCTTAAAGCAGAAATACATCGATTTCATACTTTCTTAATCGATATGGGATTATAAATCGGAAATAAAACAGCCTAAAGAAAACATTTTCGCTTAAAAATGTTCTTACTTACTCTATTAAGGAGTACCAACTCAATATTACCGCTAGGCAAACAGTTTAGTCAACCCAGCTTAATCCAAATATGAATAGTCTCAATTTTTTCGTTTCTAACATTGTTATAGGTGATGACTAGTGAATTAAATGAGATAAAAAAATGTTTTAGGAAACCAAAAGATTCCTGATTAAGGCAGTAAACATTTTTGAGTCATAATTATATTCTACAAATCAGTTATACCAACTCAACTTTACCTTAAAGCAGAAATACATCGATTTCACACTTTTTTAATCGATATGGGATTATAAATCGGAAATAAAACAGCCTAAAGGAAACATTTTCTCTTAAAAATGTCCTTACTTACTCTAATAAGGAGTACCAACTCAAAATTACTGCCAGTCAAACAGTTTAGTCAACCCAACTTAATCCAAATATGAATAGTCTCAATTTTTTCGTTTCTAACATTGTTATAGGTGATAACTAGCGAATTAAATGAGATAAAAAAATGTTTTAGGGAACCAAAATATTCCTGATTAAGGCAGTAAACATTTTTGATTCATAATTATATTCTACAAATCAGTTATACCAACTCAACTTAACCTTAAAGCAGAAATACATCGATTTCATACTTTCTTAATCGATATGTGATTATAAATCGGAAATAAAACAGCCTAAAGGAAACATTTTCTCTTCAAAATGTTCTTACTTACTCTATTAAGGAGTACCAACTGAAAATTACCGCTAGTCAAACAGTTTAGCCAACCCAACTTAATCCAAATATGAATAGTCTCAATTTCTTTGTTTCTAACATTGTTATAGGTGATAACTAGTGGATTAAATGAGATAAAAAAATGTTTTAGGGAACCAAAATATTCCTGATTAAGGCAGTAAACATTTTTGATTCATAATTATATTCTACAAATCAGTTATACCAACTCAACTTAACTTTAAAGCAGAAATACATAGATTTCATACTTTCTTAATCGATATGGGATTATAAATCGGAAATAAAACAGCCTAATGGAAACATTTTCGCTTAAATATGTTCTTACTTACTCTATTAAGGAGTACCAACTCAAAATTACCGCTAGTCAAACAGTTTAGTCAACTCAACTTAATCCAAATATGAATAATCTCAATTTTTTCGTTTCTAACATTGTTATAGGTGATAACTAGTGAATTAAATGAGATAAAAAAATGTTTTAAGGAACCAAAATATTCCTGATTAAGGCAGTAAACATTTTTGATTCATAATTGTATTCTACAAATCAATTATACCAACTCAACTTAACCTTAAAGCAGAAATACATCTATTTCATACTTTCTTAATGGATATGAGATTATAAATCGAAAATAAAACGAATTGAAGGAAACATTTTGTCTTAAAAATGTTCTTTCTTACTCTATTAAGAAGTACCAACTCAAAATTAGTCAACCCAGGTAACCAGTTTGTTGACCAGTTTAGTCAACCCAACTTAATCCAAATATGAATAGTCTCCATTTTTCGTTTCTATCATTATTAAAGGTGATATCTGCCTAATTAAATGAGATAGAAAGATGTGTTAGAAAGCAAAAATATTCCTGATTAAGCCATGAAGCATTTTTGATGCATAAAACAGTTATACCAATTCAACTTAACCTTTATGCAGAAATATATCAATTTTATACTCTCTTAATGTATATGGCGCTTTCAAATGCATAAATATTCAGATAAATTCGAATAAGTAAATTCTATTCGTGCATAAACAACAAACCAAGCATGTCGTTCTGCATGCTTAACGAAAAAGAATTGGAATCGGGAGTTTTGTAATTTTGTATATCGATCGAAGGAAATATGGTGAATCGAATGACATATCCATCTCAATTATTGAATACATCGTTTACGAGTTATGACCTAAAAAATCACATAAAATCCTTTAATACACTCTACTTTCAATGCATTAGCAAACTTGAACTTTTTCAAAACTCATAAATTACAGGTTTATCGTGACACCTAATCATCCCCGTTGATTACTAAAATGGGAGTTTGCTAATAACAGAATTTGAAATTAAGGTTAGTCGACAACAAAGGGAAGTCGGGTTCGGTTTAAAAATCATTGCGTGACACGACCCCAATCAATCTTCACCTTTATTAATATGTTAACCGCGGCATGTTTCGACGTGTTGCTTTCCTCAGATCGGCGCGTGCGGCAATTACCGGCTTTGTTTTGATTAACCAAAGTAAGAGGATTGAGTGAAGAATGCGCGAGAGGTCTTAAAAATAAACGGGATACTCGTTAAAAACGTTAAAACGTCAGACGTAGACGGTTAGTGTAAATATTTTTTTACCCGCTCAGATCTATTTTTAAAGCAATCGAGATGAAGAATGAAATTTTCAGAAATATCCTACATAGTAGTGCTTTATATCTTCTTAGCAAACAGTACTTTTTTTTAGAACTAAACTCCCCCAGCTCTCAGAGACTCCGTTAATCCCTATGGCAAACTCGACTTTCTTAAATGGAGCTTCCCTACCGGACCGGGAAAATTATTTAAGAGAAAGAAAAGAGACAGGGCGGAGATAGCATCTGTTAGGGTTGACTATGAAGGAGAGGGTAAAAAGGCCCTCGGAGGATTACGCGTTTGTTTCTCGCCCTTATCATTTCCCGTAATATCAAGTTCGTCCGCTCTCATATAAATTACAGACGCGAAAGTTATACGTTCGTAGGAATTCGGCGTGGAATACGGTTGGAAAATCCATATTTCCGAAAGTTTTCCGTGTCCCTACTAGTTAATATGGACGCCGACCCTCGGGATGTACGGAAGTTTCGCACGACGCCCGCTACATCGAATCATAGCGCACCAGATATTGTCAAAAGAGATAAATTGCCACCGGGCTGTACACGTTTTTGCATGTGCTTCCTCCACTACGACGTCGTCCATAGATTAAACCCAACTCAGAGATGTTATCGAAGTTATTGCGCACATTATTGTTGTAATCACTGTTCTCTGCAACTTTAGGTTATATCCCACCATCACCATATTGTTGGGCTGTTCCAATTCATTATTCAAAATGGAGGAAAGAATAATAATTAAAGAAGTTTTGGAGGCTTAAAATAGAAATTATATTAACTATTAAACAAGATAAAGGCCAAGTTTGTATTCTCAATTTGGGTCAGGTTTATCATTGATTGGTTTTATTATTTATGTCAAAGTCGAATAAGGAGTGAAAAAAGTCGAAGAAATAATGAATTATTTCTTTGAAATGTAATGCTGTATAAATAATTTTTAAGAAAATCTAAAAGGATGAAAATCGATAGCTTGAATGTGAAAGTATAGCAACCGAATCCATCCTTATTTCATGCAGTTATCCCATAGCCTCTAAATCCAACCTTGACCTTATCCTTTGTTATCCCTTTGTCCCACCTGATCTTACTCCTCTATTTGTTTCTGCCTCACTTCTTGTTTTGAAAAAAAATGAAATCGTTGAAAAGATCAAAGAAGAGAAAGTTTGAAAAAATGTTTGGAATAATAACGACGTTAATGACAAAAATAGTCAACCTACTCTGCACAACGATTTCGAATTTAGAATTTTTGAAAGATCAGTGTAATCTAACGTCACTGAGATCGCGAGCGAGCGAGGGGCTAAAATCCTCCGAAATAGACACTTTTTTGTTGATATTTTGGATCCAGAGCCTCAAACGCAAACGACCTCGTCGATTTGAAGTGAAATCGCTCTTTATATGTTATAGTAAATACGTAGAGACTCCTTTATTACGATTTTATTCTTACACTGCTGTGGTCTCTTGCGGTCGAGGCGCTACAATTTTATGTATGTAAATATTTCAAACCCAGCGCCTCGTCCGCAAGCGACCTCGATGATTTGAAGCAAAATCATTCCTTATATACCCTAGTAAATACATGAAGTCTCCTATAAGAAAATTTTATTCTCACTTTGTCGAGGTCGCTTGCAGGCAAAGCGCTACAATCTTCCAAAACGGGCGATTTTCTGTTGATATTTCAAATCCAGCGCCTCGCCCAGAAGCGACTTCGGCGACCTATAATACCGTGGTTGACAGACAATATCAGATTGTTGCAAAATCTGAGAAATAAAGCCAAGGCTTGATTTAGGCAAACTAAAAGTGCGGCTCATTGGGATTATTACAAACAGTTGAGAAACATTCGCTCTATGTAATGTAAAGAAGGCATACTTAGAATATATGCACTCTATAGGTAAGCAATATCCGAAATTAATGTTGTCGTAACAGTAGTAGGCATGTATCTTGCGTTTAAAGTGATTCAATGATAAACCAGAAATTGTCGTTGGCAATTTATTAACAAAATTGACAGCTGTAATATTTACACTCTGGCAACATTTAGTTAATCTCGAATACCTCTGCAAAATTTTGTTTTTATTCCTGGTGGGGTATTGATGCATATCATCATGAATGACAAATAAATTCATTCACATTTTCACATATAGCATGTCTTTGTTGTCGAAAGACTTTGTCACAAGATGATGCACCACTCCATACAATTAATGCGTATACGAGTAAGAATTGGCACAGGGAAAAGTACGCAATTCTTAAAACTTCAAGAGATACATTTTTGCTGAGAACTCGCAGACAGTATATGTTACTGTTTACCTTATCACAAACTGCAACTGTGTGTTGCTCCCGGTCAAAAGGGGATCGACGTTCACCCCGAAAAATTTAACAGAAGTAGGACAACCCTACTCTTCAATTAGGTGTCTAAGTAAAAAACCTACAGAAATCGTCTTTTGCCTCAAACCAGGCCTTAGCATTAGCCAGTGCCGTTAAAGCAAGTTCAGAAGCAGTTTTTTGATCGTTGCTTCTAGTGATTAGAGTCATCAGCGTACATAATTATATCCGGGTCATCCACATTACTTGGCAAATCATTCATATATATCAAAAAGAGAAGAGGCCCCAGAATTGACCTCTAAGAGACTCCTATATCAATATTCTTTTTTGCTGATAACTTGCCTTCAGATTTGACGATTTGAGACATATTTGTGAGGTAGGACTCAATTAATCTGAGACTATCCTCATAGAAATTATATTTTTTTAATTTTTCTAATAGTAAACTGTGCTGCACGCAGTCGAACTCCTTACTAAGGTCGCAGAAAACGGCAGTCATGTACTCTTTATCCTCAAAACAGGAGAGAACAACTTCTACAAATTGTAATATAGCGTCTGTGGTCCCCATACCACGCCTAAATCCGAACTGAGAGGTTGTAAATAAATTGTTTTCCATAAAATATTCCACAATTTGCACATTTAAAACCTTTTCAAAAATCTTCGAGAGAGAATTTTCAATACACAAGTTTATTAATTTTGTTAATGGAGTGATAATGATATCCTTCACATCCCTTAAAATAATCATATTAAGTCCATAAAATTCTTAATTATATCACGAATTTGATTACAAGATATTTTTTGAAAAGAGAAGTTACGTTCTATTATATTATCTTTCAGGATTTTATGATGGAATTGTTTACTATTTCTGCTTAAATTATTTAATGAATTTACGATTTTAGTTGGAAGATTAATAAAATATTCATTAAGGAAGTCAGGATCAAAATCAGCTTTGATTGCAGCTTTCCTAGTTGGCCTGTTATTATTAATAACACCCCAAATTGCTTTAGTTGAGTGATAAGCATCAGCTAATATCGCGTCATTGTGTTGAATTTTCGATGCTCTCAACTTTTGATTATATAATTTACTGAATTCCAACCACTCAGCTCGTAAACCAGGCTAGTCGAAACCAGAACATAGAGTATTCAGTAAACTCAGATGCTCGCGCATTGCCTTAAGCTCGTGGGTAAACCAAGAAAACAGAGAATTTATATCCTTTTGTTTAGTTTTAAATTCAGGAAAAGAATCATTATAAGAAACTAACAGTTTTTCCATAAATAAATTACATTTGTCATTTCCGTTCAAATTATTATTTGACAAGAAACCCCAATCAAGCTCAGAAATGTGTTGATAGAAAAAATGTCTGCCTTTTTGAGTCAAAGGTATCGTTAAGTATTTATTATTATTTTGAACCCCCAGTAACGGGTAAAAATTAATAAAAATGTTGTCAAGACAATTCTCACCACGCGTGGCGGCCTTTATTAAATGTACAAAGCCAAATGACACAAAACAGTCAAGCACTAAACCAGATTCCAAACTCCCTGTGCCAAACCAAACATTGAAATCTCCCCTGACAATTACCCTATCCGTAGTTTAATAGTATATTAATATAATTTAAGTTAATATAATTTAATTTAATTGTATATTAAGTATAAAGAGTAAATCTATTAGATCCGAGATATCTATATATCTATATCTATAGATAACTATGGAGATATCAATCTCCATAGTTATTGTTAAGCTTGTACTCTCTTCTGTGCTCCCATACATAACACACATACTGAATAGCTGCATAGCAATGTAGCAATGCAATGCAATTAGTTTCCTGTACAGTGGAGGTCTACTATTCTGCTTCCCCTGCCTAAAAACTCTTCACCATCGTCTTAGATGGCCTACGTTCAATCAGTATAGTCCCCGCGCTGAGTAAAGTTTTGGAAAAGATTATATGTAATCAGTACAAGGAACATCTAAAGTTTTATAATATTTTGCCAGTTTATCATTCAGACTGCACGTTACAGATTACCTTATAAGAGGTAAAGATGAATAAAATATCGACATATTAGTTTATCTAGACCTTAGCAAGACATTTGATACCGCCAATCATCTCATTTTACTGGCTGTTCTGATGAATCATTCAATGGGATAAAGTGTGTGAGATTGAGCGCTGTGTTTTTACTGCTTTTCTGCATCTACACGATCTTGTTACCCAAACGTTTCAAATTCTTAAACGCTCATCAACACGCCGATGACACTCAAGTATATCTTAGTTTTCCTACGTCCGTGTTACATACATGTATAGCTAAAATTAATGAAGTTTTTTGCAGAATATGCTACCTATAAACATTCGCTAATATTGAATCCGGACAAAAGCATAGTATTGTTGTTCGGAAAAGACAAGGAGAATGAATCTTTGACTCACAGTGTTAATATCAAACTGGGTGGCACGAGTATACTTGTAGTGCCACATGATCTGGGATTAGTTATTGACAATTCTTTCAGATATCGTCATTATATTTCTAAAATAATAGATAAAGCTTATCAAAATTTAAAGTTATACCTTTAAAGATATTTTTAGTGCTAGATTGAAGACGGTCTTATACCAGGCCGTTGTAATTTCGTTATTCAATTACTGTGCCCCAGTTTTTGGTTCATGATCTTGACGTAGTCGACATCGGTTGGTTGCAGAGAGTGCAGAAAATTCATGCATGCTATTTCTTTTCAATATATTAAAGTATGATCATACTTCCCATAAATTAGTTGAACTGAAGTGGCTCAACATGCGTGATCACGTAGTATTACAGTCCTTGACTGTGTTTAATGGAATTTTGGTTTCCAGGAATCCTCCATATTTGTCCCGTAAAGTGACATACAGAAGAAACCTCATTACACTTCCAGCTCATAATATGACTTTATTTAGGAGATCTTTTACCTATAGTACATAATCCATGTATATACAACTGTCTCCCTCAGATTATTAAAAATAAAAGTAGTGTAGAGATTAAACCTGCTCTGCACAGGCATATATTTGACAATAATGCGAAACGGTGGCAATTTTTTATAGTAATTATTATTATTTATTATTTCTTATTTATTTCACATATTAATTTCATTTATTTTCATTTTCTTACTGGAAAATAGCATACTTATCAAGTATTTTAGATTATTTGTTGCAGTCTGCTAGGATAATTACTATAAGTACTACATGAATAGGCATGTAATTTTGTTTGCTTGGAACACGTTTTAATTAAGGGTACGGTTTAAAAGCAAGGAATGTCTCCTTCAGACATTCATCTGAACCGCTCATTAAGGTTCTCCGAATGATATATAACATTTTTAATTGTAGTCGTATTTTTTAACCACTTTTTTTGTTATGTTATGCTTTTCAGAGAATAAAGACATTTATTATTATAATTATTATCATTTGAGATGAAATCGTTCCTTCTATACCATAGTAAATATATAAAGATTCCTATAAGACGATTTTATTGTCACTGCCGAAGTTGATTGCAGGTGAGGTGCTACAATTTTCGAAAATGAGCGATTTTTTGTAAATATTTCAAACCTTAATAACCCTATAATTGTTCTTTATACAGGATGGATCATGTATGAATAGAAAAAAAATCTTTTAACACAAAGTTCCATTCTTCAGCCTTTTTAAAATATGATACGATAAACTTAAGGGTTAACAAGAGTACTACTGAAAAATGAAATATACCAAACATGCTTTTGTATTGCTTTTATTGAAATTCTTCGAATATAAATTATTCTCTTAATACTGTTGTATACCAATGTTTCCCAACCCATGGGTCGCGACTCAAAATAGGGCCAAATTTCCACGTAAAAGTAATACACCTAATTTTCCTTTTTACACGAGACATATGTTAATTAAAGATTCGTGTAAAAGGGAATTTGATGTAAGCAATATTAAAAAAAAAATCTTTTAGAGTTCATGTCACAATTTATTTTGTGCTTATACAGGAATTTTTTGTGATTTATAAACGAAAGTACGCAGTTTTCCAAGAATAAAATAATACATAAGCATTTCAATTTCTTTTGGGATATCAAGTTTTTTATTCAGCCTAAACTTGTAGCATTTTATAAAATTAACAATGGCCTTAATCATTTCTGTGATTTATAAAGAACGCACTTTTCCGAGAATAAATCCATACTTGAGTATATCAATTCGTTTTTGAAATATCAAGTTTCGAACTCATCCTAAATTTGTGGCATTTTATAAAATTTAAAAATCGACCGAAATGTTAAGATGTAATGAACTTGTTTGTAATTTATACAGGAATGTACTCTATTTATTAAACAAAACGATTTTTATATCGCAAATTGTTTTTGAAGTCATACTTCAATTTTGTACTTTGTAGTATTTCATAAAATTAACATTTCTGTTTAAAAACATGTTTTTTTTCGTTTTAACTCGCGCAAAAATAATACGTGTAAATACATAATTAAATGTAACACTAATAACAATTTCGAATTAAGGGTCCTGTAACTTTTTTCTGGTGTTTTATGGGTCGCAATAGAAGAAGGCTGGGAAATGCTGTTGAACACCAATAATGAATACACTGATATGGTTCTGTTTATTAAGTAAGGTTAAGCCCATTAAATATAAATTAAATATCTGCAGTGTACAGTGAAGAAATGAAGAAGAGTGAAAAATTGATATCTCACGAATTTGCATTTGTGAAGCAAAAATGCCTTTGAAAGTGCAAGGCAAAATCTAAATAATATCCTTGAAACTGAAGGAGGATATTTTGATCAAAATTGGTTCGAGTTTTATGATTTTATTATTTTTAACAGTAGAAGTTAAAAAATTAAACGAAATTAATTAGAACAATGAAAATAAAAAACTTTAATATCGTATTAAAGTTGTGTTAACGTGATGAGAAGAGGCGAGACTGTGTTGAGAATGTTTCGTTTCATTTTCGCAACAACGCTATTAAAACATTTTTGCAATCTTCATTTTGTGTATCCATCAGATTACAAATTGCTTCATTTTCTTAATTATTCCATTCTACGTCTTTCGTAGCTCTTTTGACTTTGTCGCTGATGATGGGGTAACCCGAAACTAGTACGACTATAAATAAATAAACGCAAGTTAGAAGTTTTTTTTATGATTTTTATTTGTTCATTAATCTTGCAACATGGATCATTCCTTCAAAACGGAGTATGTTAAGTGGCGTTTTTTGATCATAAATTATTAATAACTGAGTAAGGTTAGTAGGTATAACGATCAGTTAAGAAAAACAAGTACTAAATTTTTCTTTACGATATTTCGGAACATTATTGCTCTTTCGACAAGTAAAAAACTGCAATAGGAAAAAATAACAATCAATCTCACGTACAATGAGAAACAATAATCAAACATCACTTTTTGTAATTAAAGTTTATAGGGTGTTTCCCATTACACCATAAATTTTGTACGAAATTTTCTTTAATCTGATGCTTAGTGCTTCAGATGTTCTGTATTGTCCAATTAAATGGGACACCCGGTATAAAGTTTCCTATATGACGATTTTATTCTCACTCTGCCGAGGTCGCTTGCATTCGAGGCGTTATAATTTACCAAAACGAACAATTTAATGCTCATATTTCAAATCTTGAGGCGAAATCGTTCCTTGTATTCATAGCAAATAGATAAAGTCTATTATTTAAGTTTTATAAGCAAATAATCTTATAAAACGATATTATTCTCAGTCTCGCCCACAAGCGACCTCGACCGAGAGATCATAAAATTGTCTTACAATTAGAGGGGAGTTTATATATTTACAAAGATATACGAAGAACGATTTCTTCTTAATTCCTTTTGTGTTTGAAATGTTTACACAAAATCGTCCATTGTGGAAATTGTAGCGCTTTGCCCGCAAATGACCTCGACGGAGTGAGGGTAAAGTCGTCTTATAGGAGACCACATACTTTCTAGGGGATATATAGGATGTCTCAGGTTTATGTAGCGGGAAAAAAATTTAAAACATTTTTGACAGTATACTTTTGAATGTTTGAATAAAAATTTTTATTCTCTGTTAATCTCATTTTTAAATAAAAAGGTGCTCTTATTAAAGTGCGTTAAAGTTAATCATTTTCAAGGTAATCCGATTTTATCAATTGATATAAACTATAATGTATATAATATATGCCATGAAAATAAAATAATTAAACAATTTAATACGTTAATTAAATTGTTCTTTTGTAATTTTTTTGTATATAAAATGCCCTTTGTTTATCTAACCAAGACATAAAAAATACTCATTTTGTTTATAGGTTTGCGAACGGAAACTGAATGTAAGCAACCCGAGAGTGTACAAGAAGACATCCAAATAGAAGCCATCCGCATCTTTTTGTCTTTGCGAAACTGCATAAACAAATAGTCGAACAAAGGTTAAATAATGATCGAGTAGATCTTAATAATAACAATATTAGATAGCAAAGAAATTTTAAAAGAATTTTCGTACGAATTTTTCGACAATCTTTCGTATGCCCTAAGCCTGTGTTCTCCAAACTGTGTTCCGAGGAACTCTGGGGTTCCATTCAAACGCTTTAGAGGTTGCGAATAAAAGAAATGTCAGATTTTTACGAAGCAGACCTGGTAGAGAATAGAATTAATGGAAGCGTATCCGGAGTTTCAAATGCACCGTAAAAGAACTAATGCTTTTTGTAATAACCTATCTCTATGATAGATCCTTTTCCAATTAACATCGATTCATCCAGATATTATTATCCCATACCGAAACCATTTGTAGAATTCAGTGAGTGTATCAAGAAGGGAAAAATGAAAAAGAAAACTGCTTAAAGAAACAGATACTTATAAATTGTTATATGCAACAAAACTGAACTTGAAGATTAGTGATAAAGTATTTAAGAGCATCTAAATTTCTTAAATCGACTGCTAAAACACCTAACATCCGGGACCATACACATAGTATTCACGTCTATGTCAGAATCTTGAGGAAATTATTGGAAAGTGCTATGAAGAAAATAGATTTAATTTTAAGTTTGGTGCTGTGATGGATGTCAGTGGAATAGAAAATCGAAGATGAACTTGACTTTGATGCAAATATCTTCTAGAGCTCTTGTGTACTACTCAAATTAAGTGTCAAAAATGATAACATATTGCGACAAAACCCAGTACAAGTCACACTCAGATACTCTCTACCAATAAGAATAAGGTTTAATTAGGGATATCGGTTCTCCATGCAAAGATACGCGTGTGGAACCATTATGCAAATATCTTGGCAAAGACAAGTGTGTTATAGAAAGATTTTTACTCATTTCACAAGTGGACGATTTTGTATAATCATGTTAAATTCATCGCCTCGCCCGCAAGCGCCCTCGGCGATTTCAAGCAAAATCATTTCTTGTATTTCTTAATAAATATATAAAGCCTTTTATGAGACGATTATATTCACACTGCTTCCAAAAGACTCGATACTGCTCCTAGAAGACTAGAGAAGTACCA
Source organism: Onthophagus sagittarius (assembly GCA_036711965.1). NCBI lineage: Eukaryota > Metazoa > Arthropoda > Insecta > Coleoptera > Scarabaeidae > Onthophagus > Onthophagus sagittarius. The sequence goes on along the minus strand of JASERS010000006.1, from coordinate 22,311,722 downwards.
AGCATACTTGACACTGCTTCTAGGAGACTTGATATTGCTTTCAAAAGAGTTAAAATGCTTCCAAAAGACTTGAACTGCTTCCAGAAGACTTGATGCTGCTTCCAAAAGACTTCAAATGCTTCTAAAAGACTTAATGCTGCTTTTAGGAGACTTTGAAATTTTTCCAGAAGACTTGAAATGCATCTAGCAGACTAAATACTGGTTCTAGGAGACTATAATGCTTCCAGAAGATTTGAAATGCTTCTAAAAGACTTAGTACTGCTTCTATTCCTTTATAACGTGGAAGAATTAAGTGGATTATGTTTTCTCTTTCTTTTCACTTTTAATCCTTAGATTATAATTGATTAGGAAAAATCATTGAACTTTTATGCATTATGATTAGTGTTATATCACCAGGATCGTATTATAGCTATTTTCGAAAAATGCTAGTTTGGTAGATGTCTGCTTGAGCATTCATCGTGGTTCAAAACGAACTGCTGCCATCAAAATCGAGATTGATCGGTCATAGAGGGCTGCTAATGGGCCAGAAACCGATACGGGCGTAATAGAAACTCGTAATACGTCCGGGCCGTCCGGTCGGAATGTCATTCGGCGCTCGCCATAATAAAGATTAACGACGGCGAAGTTTGTTTGGGCCGTTTCCGTTCCGCGAAGGCCTTTTCTGGACGGGCACGGCCGTTATGAATAAAATCCCCGCTCCCGTCGGAAATAAGTTTCCGCGAACTTCTGAATCTCCGCAACTTAGCGCTCCGGTACCGTATAATGGCCAGATGCCATTGAACCCAGCCCAGCGGTCGCCTCCGAATGCCTTCTTTACGGCCAAAGCTATTTCTGAACAATTGAACGTCGCAGATGTGTGCTGCTCGCGATCGAAACCAACATATGTTGACCGTCTGACGTGGGGATGATTAGTTTCGAATATTGGATATGGCACTAACCGCGATTCTATATACCGCCTTTGTATCTAACTGTCTTTAGATTTTAGTTTCAACACATCAAATATGACAATAATTTTTTTTGATAGTATACATGTAATACTATAATCGAAATTTTGGTGAAGTTGGCGCAATTTATTAACATTAGGATGCTTTTATTGTATTGGTGACATAATAGATGACAATCTTCCTATTCCTTAATTGATAATTTTTTCCAAGTTTTCCTCAAACAGCTCATTTTAACTTGCAAAGTTAAAAGTACTTCAAAGATCAAATTAAAACAATACATAAATTGTTTGTGAATCACCAATGTCACATCTTCGTCTTTAAACTAGAATGCTTGCATTCTTGATCGTTGCTATGTTCTGCTGTTAATTGGCCATCTATTCGGTACTTCGCTGGCTAATATGGTGAAGATCTTTCTGAGTTCTCTCATAAATCAGATACTAATTTCAACGTCATCGACGTGTGTCTAATTTTTGATGACTGCTTCCTGCAACGGATTAAACTGTATAACCAACAACATAAGTTTATTGCAACCCAGCGTCAATTTAATGTTTTGACCAGAAGAAGGTGCTTTTTTGCTGATAATAACACAAATCAGCTTGCAACATTCCTTGACACATCACAACACACATCAAAGCATTTAGGTACACTATGTATAACTTGACGGAAAACGCCATGGATAAGAAGTATCCCTAAATAATCCATAATTATTTAACACTTATCTATAAGCAATTATTAGTGATACAAAATATCAAAATTGGATGATTTTCTTAATAAAATCAACTACAACATAAGAAACGAATGTAATGGAGAATGATGTTATGAATAAAAAATATTCCTAACGCTCTGAACGTTTAGGTATCTGCTGGAAACGTTTTTATTGGAGAGAACGTATTTTGAAATTAGACATGATACTACTTCTAGAAAACTTAATACCGCTTCCAAACGACTTGAAATATTTCCAGAAAATCTGAAATGCTTCCAGAGATATGATATGACTTGCAACGTTTTCGCTTGAACTGCTTCCAGAAGACATGATACTGCCTCCAGAAGAGTAGATATATGTTTCCAAAAGACTTGAAATTGTTTCCAAAAGAGACTTGAAATGTGTCCAGAAAACATTAACTGCTTCCAGAAGATATAGTACTGGTCCAGGAAGACTTGATACTGCTATTAGAAAACATGGTATTGCTTTCAAACTACCTGATATTGCATCTAGAAGACTTGAAATGGTTCAGAGAACTGGATATTGCCTCTGAAGGAGTTGAAATGCTTCTAGAGGCCTTGATACTGCTTATATAAAAGTTGTTATTGCTTGCAGAAGACATGATACTACGTCCAGAATACTTGATACTACATCCAGAGGACTGGATATTGCCTCTGAAAAACTTGAAATGCTTCCAAAATCCTTCATACTACTTCTAGAAAATTTGATATTTCTTGCAGAAGACTTGATTCTGCTTATGGAAGATTCGAATTGGTTCCAGAAGGTTGGATACTACCTATAAGACTGGAATGCGTCCATAATACTTCATATTGCTTCTGGAAGACTTGATGTTGCTTCGAAAGGCATGAAATGCTTCCAGAACACTTCATAATGTTTCTAGAAAACTTGATTCTGCTTCCCGAAAACTTGAAATGCCCCAAAAAAACTTGAAATACCTCCAAAAGCCGTGATACTAATTCTAACTGATTTGAAACGTGTCCAGAATACTTCATATTACTTCTGGCAGACTTTATATTGCTTCTAGAAAGCTTGAAGGAGAATACGTGAAACTTTTACTAGAATATTTTAACTAGTTCCAGAAAACTTGATATTACCTTTGAAAGACTTGAAATGCTTCAAGAAACCTTAATACTGCCTCTAGAAAAGTTGGTATTGCTTGTAGAAAACGAGATTCTGCTTCTAGCAGATTGGTAATGGTTTCAGATGATTTGATACTGCTTCAAAAGACTTGAAATGCTTCCAGAATAATTTATGACGCTTCTGGAAGACTTGATATTGCCCCCGGAATACTTGAAATACTCCCAAAAGCCTTGATACTCCTTCTAACAATCTTGAAATACTTCCAGAACACTCCATAATACTACTGGCAGATATTATATTGCTACCAGGACTTAAAATATTTTGGGAATATGTAATACTGCTACTAGAACACTTCAACTGGAGACTTCATACTACTTCTGGAACACTTGAAATGTTTCAAGAAAACTTAAAACCGTTCCAGATTTTTCAACTAGGATATCAAGAAATTATAACCCATATGATTTATCATTGTTTATATAGTCATAGCACTAAATAGTAAAGATCAGAAAAAACGATACAACGACTCAACGACATAAAAAAAACGCATCACTTAAAAGTTCCAAACCACAATAAGTTCTGAACGTAGTCTTTGATTTTAATAAGTTTTTTTTTGTATTTGGAAGGTTAAGTCATTGGATGAGTAATATTGTGTATTCCCTATTTTGACGCTCTTCAATTGCAGCAATGAATAACTGCGACTCGAGCTTCCTTTCAAGCGCACCGATATATGATTTTAATTTTAAACATAAGAAGCACAGAAATCGACCAAAAAAAACATTTCATACTATTTAGATTCTTTGGCATGAAAATTGACGAAAACATTTTAGTGATGTTTAGTGATATTAACTTCGTTGACTGTTGCTACAGAAGAAAAATGCTAATCTATATTGCCCAGGTAATGGTTCGTTTGAGTGCAACAAAAAAGTAGCACTCGATATGTTTCTTGTGTCCTTGGCCCCATTGAATCATTACGTAGAGTGGCACCTTCATCCGTCGATCTGGGTCAGAAAGAGCACCACACAATCTTATCATAATTGATATATTAGTAATAGTTGGCGATATAAGGCTTCAGGTTCATCAATTGGCAAATTGATATGAAAATCAAACCATATATAAGATGGGTGATCTTGACGTTGACTTTAAGGTTCTTAGAGAAGATCCGTCAATTAGTAAATAGATATGAAGATGAAACGGCATATCATGATGAATAACCTTTTTGACCTGAAGGTTCTTAGAGGAAGTTTATTAATCGGCAAATAAATTTGAATACTCAACCCCCTACATAGTTGGTGGCTAATGGGTAACCTTTAAGTTATCCTTCGAGTGACCATGAGGAGATTCGTAAATCGGAAAATTTTCTTCAGTATCATTTTCAAAACATGATTTCATTTTGTTTGATTTACTCGCCATAAATTAATTGAATTTCGTCGGCATTCATGATTTTATTTTAATTTCTGACAAACAGAGGTGATCAGAACAAGCAAACTATAAGTTCCTTATATTTTAACGTAATTTCTTTTGTCAAAAAGATTCAAAATGTATGAAACACACATTAACATTATTCACCATTGATAAATTGGAGGAGGTCAAAATAAGGAGTCAACTACAGAAATATTGACAAAAAGTTGACCTTTCAAATAAAAAAAAGCTTGATTAGGTTATTGGTATTGATGAAAAAAAAAAACATTATTAATAGAAAGTACTCCTACCACATCAAAAAACCATAATCCACTATTATTTTAGATTTATCTATCATCAGTTTGTAGTGATACGACATAAATCATAAAATGTCAAAATTATACGATTTGAAAGGAACCGGAAGTAGTATGGGTTAACACCTCTATGCTCGAGTATTTACGGCTCAAAAATCGTTGCTGCTTACGAGGAAGCATAATATTCTTTCCCCTCTTTTTCGATGGTTCTAGAACACGCACACGTATCAGCCCTTCTCGGGGTGTAGGCGTTATTAAACGGGGTGATAGATACCGGTCGTTACCAAGGGACCTTTACTGTGACAGTATATTTTTTTACAGCACACCATCCGAAACCTTAAAAAACGACCGAGTTCAGTTGGAGTGTGGAGTGTTATCAAAAAAAAGTACCACCAAAATTTAAGACTAAAACTAATTCACCTTTCTTCAGATGAATTTATGCAATTATCTTGGTTCCCGAGCAGAGAGGCCTTCTGCAAAATCCCTTTAACGGCGAAAATTGGCAAATCGCTTTAGCTTGGCATCCCCTTTCGAAAGGCAATTGTTTCCGTCTCCGCGCCGCATCCAGAACGGGGAGCAGACGGGCAAAGGCCCTTTAGACGTTGATTCAATCAAGATTAACTCGCTCCAGTTTCAATTTTGGATCAAAACCGGGCGGCGTCAGCCGGAGGGGCCTCGGAAGCATTGTGTCGCTGTAATGCTTCGAATTAGTTTACCGGATTTTGCTGGTCCGCGAACCGCCTTTCCAACGAAACAATTAACGTGGCCTGCTTGCAAACAAATCCTGCTGCTCCTGCTCCTGCTACCATTGCAGCTACGATCCAAATGAACGAACTTGATGAACTCGAACGTTACATGCAAATTGGACGCTGTTATATCGCCAAATATTATTAATTTAAATAAAGTAAATAAACTGAAATATGCAAACGATTTTTTAAGAGGATTTCTCATCAGCTATTGTATTTTATGCGCGGTGGATGTTAGTTTTGTCGCTGCATTATTTGCAATTACGGCCGGTGGTGATGGCGTATGCCCCGACGTGAAAATATTTGCTTAGAGCGACGCTTTGTTGTTTTACTGTCCAATTTTAAAATTTAAATTGCAATAACGCGGGACGTGGCGCGGAGGGTATAGTTTGTAAACTTGTTCTGATGGAAAATTCGAATTAAAACCGTTTGTGCGGAAAGAAAAGCAGGTTTTTTAGCTCCATTATTAAACTTAAATTTATATCTAAACTTCGATTTCATATTTTTTGACAAAGTCTACATCAAGTTGAAATGACTTAAAGAGGAAAATTAATTTGATAAAGTTTGCTTCAATTTAAAGCGACGTATTACGTTGTATCACAAAAAAGAGGAAGGTTTAAGCTTTAATTTAAACATACAAATCATTCTATAATAATTAAAAATGAAATATCCACGATTTTTTTAATTTTTCACTTTTTATTAGAAAATTTAAAATGTCTCGTTTTTGAATATTATAGAATAAACATGTTCACCGATTATTTTGTAGGAATGTATCTTCCTGTTCCAGATATCAATTTTAACAGTGCCTAAATTGGTAATGGCTTGTATAGTGTCCCTTTCGGCATCTCAGAAGTGAGTCAAGATGAGATGGTGGAAGCTTTTAAGAAGATTAAGACAAAAGCTACAACTGATGCAATGGAACTGGGACAACAGCATAGATAGCCAAAGACTTTTAAACTTTAGAAATTGAAACAATTTTCCAAAATTTTAAGCATATAACATATCATGGGTTTCCCAAAGATAAATCCACAGCCACCAACCAACTCAGCTTCACCAAATGCTCTAGATCAGTAAATGAGAATTTACTTTCAACCTGTGGTCCGCAGGCAGTTCTCATATGGGCCGCGAAGCAAAACATTTAATAAATTTTAATCTTGAATCTGGACAAAAATTAAATCATTTACCGAAATTGCTTTAGTCAACATGCAACTGTAATTTTTTGTGTGTTTTGATACGCGAACATCGAGAAAATGAACTCCGCCGAACTGTCTGGAAATAGATGGAATCATCACAAGATTTCACCGTCTATTGTCGCTTCGCGATCGACTTAAAAGGAGCCGATGCTCTGAGTCACCAACAAATCTTCTGAACAATAGTGGGGTATTCTCGAAACGACCTTCCAGATGTACGAGAATTGAAATCGGCTGATATAAAAGCAAGCGACTGATTTGGACGTGAAGATTAGTCAGAGAGTTGGAATCGTCAGCGTGCAAATAAATGTAAATAGGACTTCTTTTATTGTTTAGTTTAGTGTTGTTAAATAAATGTTAGTTTTTCGTTTATAAATAAGTAACTTTTTCACATTGAACCTAAATTCGTTACAGTTTTATTCTTCGGTGATTGTATCTGGCTACAATAAGTAAACAGATAAAACTGTTGAGATTTTTTTAAGAGGGACAATGAGGACAGTAATGCAGGGTGTTCTATTAGTAATAGTGCCAGTTATAACACAAAATTAACTCAAAGTGCTTCTAAAAGGAAAGCTATCATCGGATGTCCATCTAAAAGGGATTCTCTGAAAATTCACTACTCAGTGAAAAGGAACTGAAACTTCTTCTTCCTTTTCATTTCACTTATCTTTGTGAAACAGCATTTTAGACATTAAGTGTTTTCAAGAAATCGTTTACTAAATGTGAATGAGACTAGTATTGACGGTAGAATATACATAAGTATATAAGATAATACATAAGTCACTAGAATGCAAATTTGGCCACACTATGAACAAAATTTTTATGCCCACAATATGTTTTTTACTTTGTAATTAATAAAATAAATTGATAAAACCTTAGGATTGATTTCATTTTACCTATAGTCTATTCAAGTCCAAGACGAACTAAATGTAAACAGAATCACACGCTGATCACGTGATTGTAGGAAATATCGAATAGGTCTGCATTAAAAGCTAACTGTTGTGATGTTAATAAAAGAATAAATTCAATCAGTAATAAAAGAATCTTCAGATGAATATTTTAAATAATAAACGGTATGTATTGATTCCTACAATTAAAACACTACAATAATTGCTTATTATTTTTTAACAAGCTATTGGTTTGTCGTGGATTTGAACAGACTTTAGTGACATGTATGAATGTATGAAAGTAACACTTATTTATTGGAATAGAGCCTAAAGACTTTAATTTAACATCATATTACGATATGAGCAAATAATAATAAATTCAAAGAAATGTACAAAGTAAGTTTGAATACTTTTTGATAAATATAGAAAAAATACTATTGAATTTTAACTAACAGTTTTCATACTTTTGCAGGGATGGTCGATTGATTTTTGTGTTGATCAATTTCTGTTACATGTATGAACAGAGCTGCCACAAAAAAATAAACAAACAATATTTTCATGATTCATTTAAAACCTCATTTAAAATAAACCTTTGTCCTATGTAATTGTTGCGGACATCTTAATTCTATCGTATATGGTCTTACTAGTTAATAATGCATACTTGGTACTTTGCTGCTCAATAAATGATTTGCCAACGATTTTCAATACTAATTCATTTTTATAGCAGACGACCTGAAACAGTTTAGGTTTGTTTGTTGTGAGCAGAACTGTAAATCACTCCAGATAGATTTACACGAACTTTATTTATGGTGTTTTGACATCCAGTTAACTCTAAATACCCTGAAATACCCTTAAATGTCAGGAAATGACAACCAAAAACGTAATACCATACTTTTTGAATATGTGATCTCAATAAAAAAAGATCTTGAAGTGTGATGATCGATTGATGTTCTCAGAAGGTTAAACGATTGAAAAACATACTAAATCAAGCTTGATATCAATCATGAAAATATATTTATTCGCTCAAAAGATACAAAAATAGGAAGGCAAGTTTTGATTGTAATGGAATCTTATAATGGAACTTTTCTAAGAAGCAGATTTGAGATATTCTTAGAATTTGATTAATGCGCGCAATATCGGCTTTAAATTAATATAAATTACGGATTCTATTGAGATATTAATCAGCAAAAGGTATTTTACTTATTCAAAAGTTATTGAATATAAAGGGTTCAAATCGATTTTATCAATTTCACTTCATCCAAGCACCCATATTTCAAAAATTATAGACATTGTATGAAATATTCTAGTTTAGAGTGACACTTTTCTTTACTTTTCTTAAGCACTATTTTAAGATGTAAATCATGAAAATATCTTTATTTGTTCAATAAATATCAAAGGAAAGATAAGTTTGTATTGTAACAAATGATACCTGTACTAAGAAGCAGTTTTAAAAGATTTTAGGAATTTGAGTAATATGCGTAATATCTACTTTAAATTGGTATGAATTGGGGATTCTTTTAAGATATTAATTACCAAAATGAATTTATTTACTTAAAAGTTATGAAATTTAAAAATTTCAAGACGATTTTATCAATTTCAAGTTCATCCAATATCCATATTCCAAAAATTCTACCCGTTGTAAAGAGTTCTACTAATATAGAGTGAAATTCTTCTTAATCTAGCTTTAATTTAAGATATCAATCATGAATATATTCTTGTTCGCTGAATATACAGGATGTCTCTGAAATGCATGTACAACGGAAGACCACAGATTAATTGGCTGAAAAGAGGTCAATTTAAGTTAACTTCTGCTTCTTAGCTGCTTCGTTTTGCAGCTAGAGGACTTCAAAGTTAGCAAAAAAACTAATTTATTCTTTATAACTCGAAAATGTGATCAGTCTAAACAATTTTTGAGATGTGAGTTCCTAAGTTCAATTAACGTCATTTTATAGTTTTAGGTAAAATTTTAAAAACACAGAAATGATGTAACAGCCATGTCTTCAGAATATCCACATTTTTTGCTGAATAGACGATGATTACATAATTAAAATGTCTGAATTGCTCCTTTAGATCTGGAAGTTTTTTGTTTATCATTCAGGTTTCCTCTTTATAGGTTTTGTCTTTAATTTATTGAAATGTGTACTAAAATCTTGACGTTCACGGCAATTAGAAGCTGATGTACACATTGATGTAAGTTATGGTAATGTATTTCGGGAAAAAAGAAGTTAAGTTTTGTGGTTCAGATATGTCGTTATTTATGTGTTAAGACGAGTTTAAAATGAGTTCAGGATATTATATTGGTGAAACAGGAGGGTTGTGGGAAATTCAAAATTACAAAATCAGTGTGTTGTTGAAATGTGTGAGTTTTGCTTCGTGTAGTTGTTAGTCTTGTTTTTATCTTTATCTGGCTTCTTCTTTCTTTTTATCAAATAATGGTCCTTTAAGTATTGGTACATAAGACGTTTCATGGGGATGATTTCATTAATTAAGACAAATAAAATAAACAAAAAATATTATAAGTATATTTAAATATTTCCTATCCAACTACATATACATGGTAAAAGAAATATGGATTATATTAAATCTAAAATTAACTAATTATGTAATCAAAATCTTTAGAGGCATAACAACTTCAGAATTAAGGGGAAATATCAGTATAGAATCCTGTTTACAAAGGTTATCTTTGGGATTTTTTTACTGGGAATGTTAAAGTAAAAAGAGAGATGTCATAGGGTTATTGTATACATCTTAACACCTGTATTTATTAATATGGTCAAATGTTCTGTTCTGCGTGACACATAAAAACACAAATCATAATCTAGAATAGAAAACGAAAGTTCTTTCTAAAGTTTAGCTCAAAATCTAGAGAAAAGCGTAGCAGTTTCTTCAAATATTAATTTTTGTAAAAATGACATGCCATTAAAAATTTCAGTGATTTTCACGAAAAAATTTCGTTGAAAGTTATTTATAAAAGCCGAAATAATCAATATTTAGAAAAATTCCTACGTCTTTCCTTAGATAATCTATGCTAAAGATGGTGTTAAAATTTGAAGTTAATCTATCAAAAATTGTAAATGTTATTTGTCGCGCAAGATTGAAAAATGTGGTTTCGAGAGAAACCGCTTTAAAGTTTTGGAAAGCTAGGATCCGCGTATAAGTTCTAAAAAATTAGTTTCTATAGGATCTTATCACTAATCGGTTATTCCAGTACCATAAAGTTAACCCCCAATGTTGCTATTTTTCTCTTCTAGCAGCTATCTGGCCTCTGTTAAGGATTGGCGTGCATCTCTTTTCATGATTGAGTTAGCGTTCGGAATATTTTCGTTTCGCATCGGTTTCGAGGCATAAATTACGACAGTTGTAGCCAAGTGTTATTTTCATAACCTTCATTATGTCATTTAGTCCATCATTAATAATTCAAGCGGCAATATCTGCACTTAAATCCAGCATCTTTTACCGTTTGATGTGGTTTTCAGAGCGATGGACCAAAGTAATGAATAAAGCTCTCATTGCTATTTTGTGGATATCCTATGCAACACTCAAGTAAATCCTATCTACTTAAATCTTCATAGATATGTTGAATCATTTCAAAAACATCCGTTTTTATTGGTGGTGGATGTTTGTAATTATCGCACCCTATGTCGGTAAAAAAAGTTTTTTTGCCGAAAGCTTTGAGGATATTAATATTAAAGGTCAAACATATCGCTTAAGCAACAGAAAATCGATTTTTCTTAATTCTACACTGATATTACCCCTTAAATGGGCTATTCAGAATTTATAATTATAAAAACGTCGTTTACTCAGGAAAAGTATGTACTAATATCCGCTAAACACATGACATTTTCATCATATCCGTGTTTTTAAAATTTTATCCAAAATCATAAAAATAGGTTGATTGAACCTAGGAACTTATTTCTCAAAAATTGTTTAGATTCATTAACGCGTTCTCGAGTTATAATCAATAAACGATTTTTTTGCTAACTTTGAAGTCCTGTAGTGGGAAACCGAAACAACTTTATATATAGGATATGGATAAGTTATCTTAAATCGGCCTATTTTCAACCAAGGAATCTGTGGTATTACGTTGTATATGCATCTCAGAGACACTTTTTTTGATATATATCAAAAAAGACATGTTTTGATTGTAACAAAATGGAACAAGTACTGAGAATCAAATTTGAGAGAGCCTAGAAATTTCATTAATGTGGGCAATAATGGCTTTAAATTAATATAATTTCCGGATTCTTTTGAGATATTCATCACCAAAATACTTGCATTTATTCAAACGTTGTGGAATATATTAGTTTCAAGACGATTTTGCCAGATTTAAGTTCATCCAAACACCCAATTTCAAAAATTCCAGACGTTGTATTGAAGTTTACGAGCTTAAAGTGAAATTGTGCTTAATCAAGCTTTCTTTTTTGATATTAATCAAGGAAGGATCTTTCTTCGCTAATAAAATATGAAAAAAATGGTAGGTTTTGATTGTATCAAATGGGTATTCAACATTATATATTGCTTTTAATCTTATTGATTTTAAGGTTTTCTCATTTCTGTCATAAAATATCTTTTAATCCAGTATAATAATATTTATTAAAATTAATCTAAATAAAATGTTGGGTCACGTCACTTTTCAAAAACTTCATTTTTCAAATTTATAATTTTTTTAATAGGTATCTATCTTCTATCTACTTCAATTTGATGCGACGTATTATCCACAGCCTTAAACAGGAAAGTTTAAGCTTTAATTTGACAAAAAAAGTCACTTTAACATAATTAAAAATGAGACATCTCCGATATCATTTTTAAAAATCGTTTAATGCTAAAACAGCAATCTTTACATTTCCCAAAAGAAGTAAAATTAAGCTTTAATTTGTTGCATAATTTATTTTTTGTTTGCTTTTTAGAATTGCGACTTGGAAGATTTTTTTTTATCTTATTTCAATTTTAATCTTGAAAATATAGAAATCCACATTTCTTTCATAAAATTTCTTTCAATCCAATAATGATTAAAAAAAGAAAGTGATTAGTGAGAAACCTTCGATTTTGAGATTTAATTTTTTTACCAAAAAAAAAACATTGACAACATGAAATCTGTCCTAGTTTTTTTTTGTGTGAGGATTCACCCTTCGTTCCCCTTTTATTTATGACGCCGGGATCTGCCATAAATCCCTCCCCCGCTTGTTTTGTACGGGATGCTGACGAAAGCAGATCCTCAGGCGGCTTATTTATACGGTATTTAAGATGAATCATCCGATCATGATCGAACGTAATAAGGCGTAACATTGCTAACGAGCAGCAATTCTTTTTGTTTCCTCCTTGACGAAGAGGGTCTTAATATTTAAACGGGGAATGTTTGAGTTTTAGCTGTCTCCTTGGGAATGTAAAATGTTTAAAGGAATATCTAGGAATATTGTCCCGTCGGTAGGAATTTCATCAGAGCTATGGCCTTTTAGGGGGGCCGGCGCGCTCTGAAAGCTCCCATTGATTGCGATGAGATCTTTTTCAGCGGCGAACGTGGCGCTTTCAACTGTGCAAGTCACGTCGCACTCTGTTTACTTAGTAACCCGGCCATCGGGCGCTCGGTACATATTTATTCGCCTCTTGTGCTGCTAATTCGATCTCGTTTTTTCGCCTTCCTTGTTTTTACGATCTCCAGAGAGCGCCGCGCGACCTGAATGCTGATTTTTTTTGCACGAATTAAAAGCTCTGCCGAGTCCTCCTCATCAAGTCCGTGTCGTTATTACATTTTCAATTTTTTCCAATTTTTCATTTTCACCGTTTTAAGTTGACCTGTTTGATATTATCAAAAACTTGTACAAAATGGACCGTAATTATCAACGCGAAGTAATCCCAAACCGCAGAAATGGCCCTTAATTGCCACGCCGCGTGACGGATCCATTAATATCCCAACTTAATACCGTCGATGTTCCCTCGCTGATGTTAGTCCTCATCACCATAACATTCTCATTATTCTTGGGCACCTCTTCCCGTTTCCCTCGAAGCTGGGGATGGGGGTTAACCCCCTTTTCCTGCGGATACGTTCTCAAGAGGGACTCGGATCGGACCAGAAGATGCACAGTGCATCCGTCCTTGGTCTGTATCTAGAGCCTTCCGGCTCGGCTATCTGATATAATTTCGCATGGTAATGGAGCTGGCTCCGGGAAAGGGAGCCCGAGGCGAAACAGCTTGTGCTCATTGTCTTTTCGGCGCCGACACGCCGTCACATATCATCCTGCGGCAATTAGGATCCAGGGTTGGGCTAATGCACCCCCTGGAATCGTCAGATCCCGTTTGCTTTCTCCTTGAAATGTGGACGCCCTAATGCCTCCGACTCCTCAGGCTCACTTACTTTTACTGTTAGTAATTAGTTCTTGCGCAATTCTCCTACACCGAAAAGAACTTGGAGGCAACGGGGCGTTGGTGACCCCGGTAATTAATATTTATCGCAGGGAACCGGTACCAGACAGATTTATTGAGGGGGCGTTTCTAAGCCCGCAATTAATACCGTTTTGTTAATCATTTATAACGTCCTACAATTATTAATATTTTAACGTCGGTCATTTACATTTAAGGTTTCGCTTATAATATCAGAACAGTTAGTACAATTTAGTACAATCACCTGCAGCTTGATAACATGTTAGACCTCTCATTTCTCAGCGATGAAGCATGGTTTCATTGGAGCGGTTATGTAAATTCACAATACAGTCGAATATGGGCTGCAGATATCAACATGTGTTTGTTGATAGTTCTTTACATCCACAAAAACTTAGTATTTGGTTGGGAACGTCTAAAAGAGGAATTATTGGCCCTATTTTTAAATCCATTTGTTAAGCAACTTCACGATAATGAATTGCAACATTATTACTTCCAACAAGATGGAGCAACTGCTCATACCACACGAAAGATATTAGAACATTTGCATTAGTTCTTTGATGACAGGTTGATTAGCAGAGATTGATCTCATCTGACTTAACGCCATTGGATTAATATAAAATATGCCCAAACACAATTTTGGGTACTTAAAAACTAAAATATCCTGTAATCGCTTATATAATATGGATAAATTAAGTGATGCAATTAGAGAAGCTGTTCAAGGTTTTGCTGCATAAACACAGCACAATGTGTTCAACAATATGAAACGAAGAGTGAACTTATGGTTAGATCAAAATGAACAACATTTCATGATAATATTAAGTTTCAATGTTTCAAAAGATATTAGAAATTAAAGTGGGAAATTCAAATTCCTTACATTCATTGTTGAACGCTCTATAGAACGGAAACTTTCATAAGTTAATAATAAGTAATTGCACAATTGCAGATGCTATGATATAAGCAACATAAGGCGATATATTATATGCTTTTCTAAAAAAAGCTTAAGCTTTAATCTTATAGAAAGCTTATCTTATAACATTCAAAAATTTGACTTCTTCGATTTTTAATCTTTATCACTACCTTTAATTGACGTTAAATAAAATGTGTTCAATTTTTGGGTATTATAAAATAAGTTTTATGTCAAATTAATGCTTAAATTTTCCTCTTTAAGACACTGCATAAAACGTCGCTTCAAATTGAAGCAAACTTTATCAAATCAAAGTGTAAGATGTAACTTCGATTTTGAACAAAAATAATTTAAAAAATCATAAATTTGAAAAATCAAGTTTTTGAAACCTTAACTAAAGTTTAAACTTTCTTTTTCTTAATAAATATTAAAAATATTATCACGGATTAAAAGATATTTTATGACAAAAATAAGAAAACGTTAAAATTTTAATGCAATGTTGAAATTAACAAAATCTTCCAAGTCGTATTTGTTAAAGCTAAGAGATAAATTAAGCACCAAAATAAAGCTCGATTCTTCTTCTTTCAGGTAATATAATGTTTGTTGTTTTAATATTAAAAATGTACCCTAAAAATTAAAAATTTAAGATTCATGATGTGTTCTTGACTTTTTGATCGAATCATAAAGCTAATAAAAAAATGAATTAATTATTAATAAATTATAAAATGAATTTTTTGTCAAACTAAAGCTTAAACTTTCTTCTTTAAAATTCGTCCTTTCAAATTGTAGCAAACTTTATCAAATCAAATTTTAATGTAAACGATATAGCTTATGGTTTGAACAAAAACAATAAAACAATTATAAATTTTCAAAAATCAACTTTTAAATAAAATTTTTAATAAACATTAAAGATATTATCACAGAATAAAAGATATAATTTGTGCAACAGTGATAGCTTATGCTGCCAACAAGTTGCCAGCCATAAGATAATATATAGTTTGTGGAACAGTAATAACTCATGCTACCCACAGGTTGGCAGATTTCACGTTGACGAGCAGGACTTTTGAGACATAATAGCTCATGCTGCCAACAAGTTGGCAGTCTTTAAGATAATATATAGTAAGAGGAATAGTAACTCATGCTGCTTGCAAGTTGGCAGACTTCAAACTGATGAGCAGGATTTTAGAGATACAACAGCTCATGCTGCCAACAAGTTGGCAGACTCTAAACTGACAAGCATGATTTTATAAATACAATAGCTCATGCTGCCAACAAATTGGCAGCATTTAAGATAATATATAGCTTGTGGAACAGTAATAGCTCATGTATTGGAAATCATGTTACAAATCAATTATAAAAATAATGTCAGATTAACCTCTTGCTTGCTTTATTATTATTACGATTATTTTAATTACGATTTATTCAATCGACCAAGAGAGTCGTACATATTTTGGGAGATTCCTATCATCAGCGACAAGCTGTTAAAGATAACTATAATCAATAAAATGTACTTTAATTTTTTTTTTTAATTAATATGAAGCTTTACAATTACAATTATTTACAATTACAATCTTTTACAATTATTTGGTGTCAAATTAGTCAACTTAAATTATAAAAATAAAAAATATATAAAAAAATGATAAAGTGATTAGAACACGTAAACTTAATAACTATCGAATTCAAATCTTAAAAGAAAACGTGGATTTAATTGCAAAAAAGGCAATAAAGGTAAAAAAGAAAAGAAATGGAAAAAAGAGGAAAAAATAAAGAAACTCACCGTCAGTAGCTGTAGGAAATGGAGTAATAAAAGTAAAGAGCATTAATTTTCTGAAGGAAAGTTTAAGTATTGATGAATTAAAATTTTAACAATTTTAATGAACATAAATGTGAAATCGTCTGAAAATAAAAAAAATAAAATATCTAAAAATGGATGAAAATAGGGAACTTATCAAAGGAAACAATAATCTTTAAATATTGATTTGATGTAGCAATGGGAAGAGAAGAAACGACACTGAAGGTGGCTGACTGTAAGGTCAGTCACCAAGGTATGGAGAGATGAATAACATCAAAAAAATTTCTTTTGACCAAATGTATCAATAATGAAACAACAAATCGAAAATAAAATAAATTTGAACAATATAAAATTTGTTAATTAAATTAAATATATAAATAATTGTTGATAATTAATAAAGATCTGAACATTAATAACATTATGATTAGCTTTCTTTTTGTGTTTATGAATCTCCAACAGCTCCAATAAATCT
The DNA here is from genome assembly GCA_036711965.1 of Onthophagus sagittarius. Lineage (NCBI taxonomy): Eukaryota > Metazoa > Arthropoda > Insecta > Coleoptera > Scarabaeidae > Onthophagus > Onthophagus sagittarius. Next base: position 22,294,893 of record JASERS010000006.1, on the reverse strand, counting down.
ATCTCATAATTTTTCTGACATTTGTGAATCAAATTAGCGCTATTATAATCTATATTATGACCTGTTTCTATTTTATGTTTAATAAACATTTGATCCGACTTTATTTTTATGTTCATTAACACGAGTTTCCCATTTTCGGCCTGTTTGGCCTATATATATGCTATTACTATTTAATCTATTAATAGAGTATACCTCACTGTATTTCAATGATTATTTTTATTTAAGTGAAAATTAAAAAGCAATTGTATGATTTATAAATCTAAAAAATTATAATATTATTAAATTCTATTTCATAAGTAAAATATAGCTTGAGATGAATGTTATCAAGAAAATCCAGAAAAAAAGAAAATCAAAGCCTCATCATAGTAATAGCTCATATTGCCAACAAGTTGGCAGTCTTTGTCAACAAGCTCGCAGGTTTTGAATTAAATGAACATGACTTTGGAGACATAATATCTCATGCTACCAAAAAGTTGGCAGCCTTTAAGATAATATCAAGTTTGTGGAACAGTAATAACTCATGCTACCAACTTTTGAGACACAATAGCTGATCTTGCGAACAAGTTGGCAGTCTAATATAATAGAGGAGAGCCCGGCAAGCATGTCATATGGGGCAACTAGGTATTTCAAAACAAGTTTTTTATTTAAATACGTAAGTGATCTGAGTTAGGTTAAATTGTGTGAAGGTGTAGGTTACATTTAGTTTCGAAGTACCAAACAGTATGGCAAATATTGTTAATTTTCATATTTTATTGCTTTACATATTATAATTGTGACGACTTAGTATCGAAAATTGTCTGAGTTTACATAAGACCATAATTGTACCATCCCGTGCATTTCTCAGTACTCGTTTATGACAACGTTGGGAAAAGTGAGACACGATTTACCCCATTTCCTAAATCAAATCTATTGAGAAATTGAGGAATATTCTTAAAAGATAAAACTCAAAAAAGCAGCAAGAAAAAAGGTGGATCTAGTACAACACACAAAAATGGTAAGGAGTTTCGGATTCAAAACATATCCAAATCAATATAATTGACAGCAAAAATGGTAACACACAATGAATCTTATGTTAACACTTATAACAAAAATTGTATATTGTGTATGAAATGTAATCTCTGTGTCTATGAAAACTGTTCCAACAAGGTAACAAAATCAGAAAATTATATTTCTGATTTCTTTCTTTATATTATATCTCCGGCGAAAGTTGAGGAGCTACGAGGGTTTGTTGAGGCGGCATAGCTGACTCCATTCCACGTCGTGTAGTGACGCTCACGGAGGATACTTTTTCATTACTGCATTTTCATCCTACAGGGTTTTGTCGCTCTCCATGTGAGAGTTAGTTATACTAGTTTACTACTACTTCATACTAAATTTCATTGCGCTAGACATACACGTTTAGATTATACAGGGTGTGTTCGTGAATTATGTCCAACAGTGGAATAATGTCTCACTTGCCCCTTATTGGGGACAAGTGAGTCTTTTGGTAAATTTTTTTTAATATAATATTATGATATTAAAGAAAAGCCAGTATTATTTCATTTTCTGTGTGAATATGTTCGTGAATAGTTAGAAACTGGTTAAAACTTAAAAACTGCGCTTGCCCGCTCTTCCCTATATAGTTTGTGAATCAGCAATAACTTATCCTGCCAAGAAGTTGGCAGGCATCACGCAGATGAGCAGGATATTGGAGTCATAACAGCTCATGCTGCCAACAAGTTGGTAGACTCCAAATTGACAAGCAAGATGTTGGAGTCACAATAGCTCATGCTTCCAACAAGTTGGCAGTCTTTAAGGTAATATATAGTTAGGAGACCTGTAACTCATACTGCCAACGAGTTGGCAAACTCCAAACTGACAAGCAGGACTTTGGAGACATAACAACTCATGCTGCCAACAAGTTGGCAGTCTTTAAAATGATACATGTTTTGTGGAACAATAATAACTCATGCTGCCAACAAGTTGGCAGTCTTTAAAATGATACATGTTTTGTGGAACAATAATAACTCATGCTGCCAACAAGTTGGCAGTCTTTAAGGTAATATATAGTCAGGAGACCTGTAAATCATACTGCCAAGTAGTTGGCAAACTCCAAACTGACAAGCAGGACTTTGGAGACATAAAAGCTCATGCTGCCAAAAAGTTGGCAGTCTTTAAAATAATACATGTTTTGTGGAACAATAATAACTCATGCTGCCAACAAGTTGGCAGTCTTCATACTGACGAGCAGAACTATTGAGATACAATAGCTCATGCTGCCAACAAGTTGGCAGACTTCACGCTGACGAGCAGGACTTTAAGATACAATAGCCCTGCCAACAAGTTCGTAGTCTTTAAGATAATATATAGTTTCTAGAGAAGTAACAGTTCATGCTGCCAACAAGTTGTCAGTCTTTGAAATAATATATAGTCTGCAGAGCAGTAATAGCTTAATAAATTATTAAGATTAAAATTGAAATGTAATGCTGAAATTAACATAATATTCCAAGCTGCATTTATGAAAACTAAAAGATAAATTATGCACCAAATTAAAGCTCAATTATTCTCCTTTCAGAAAATATAAGGGTTGCTGTTCTAGCATTAAAAAGATTTGATGTGAAATCCTCACTTTTAACTATTATATAATGACTTGTTTACTAAATTGGAACTTAATCTTTCCCCTTTAAGACATATTAGTGTATTAATGAGTATATCTTCAATTTTAGCTTTATTAAATAAATTTTAAAATCGTCAACCAAACTTTTCTATCGCAATAAAAAATTTGATATTGCAAACATTTTCCCCTCCAAAAAAAAAGAAAAAAATTAAATTTCAAATTGAACATTTCTCACTAATGGCAATTTATCGCGTTGATTCGGCTGAAAATTAGGTTTCCCTTGGAAATCCTCCAGACGTGGCGCGTCGAAAAACCCGATGACGGCGCTATTTCCCAGATCGCCCAATTTCCCGAGAACAAGTCTTCCTTCGCGAACTTTGAACCCCCAAAACTTCCCGGAATTCAATGAGTAATAATCCCAGGACATATCTAGCATTCCCCGCAAAAAATTCAAACCCTATTTCATTTTAAATTCTTTCAAATTCTTCGTGCTCCCATAAATCTTGCAGAAAAAGTTGATTTTTTCTTTTCCACTTTGCATTCGCGCTTATAATGCAGCAATGGCACTCTTCGTCATCCGCATCAGATGTGCCATTATGATTACATACGCTATTGCATATCCAATATTGTGCAACCGGCGTTGGATGATGCATTGGTAGGCTGTCAAGGTGACACGAAGGATGTATCGACCGAAACCACGTTGGATGGAATGGGATGGAATGGGGTTGAAACGGGATGGGATGGGAATAACCGAACCCTGGCTATCCGACGTCCTGATTGATGTCCTTAAGAAATCGGGCCATGTATAGAGGAGGGTTTTGGTCTATTGAGGTAGAGTAAAAGTTTTGCGTTTATCCGAGCCCTTTATCCGGGTGGTAAATACTTCGGAAATTGTTTCGGCAGATCAATCGTTGAATAAGCCGAAAAGCGCAACAGCGCTCGCGTTCCGGCCCGGTAATTATAAACCGTGGGTATTGATTATCGAATAACGCCGTTTATAAAAGCGTAATTATGTTTGTGGTGCTAACAGCAATACCGGTAAGTGTGTGCCGCGCCGAATTTATGCCGATCTGTGTTTATTTGTGTTAAACATGAATTTTGCATTACCTATATCCTCTCCACACATTTAGAACGATCAGAAAACTAAAACACTTTGTTCTAACAACTTAAAAAAATAAAATTGAAATAAAATTTTGGATCGGAGAGCGATGTGATATCCGAGAAACTAGACAAGCGGAGAACGGTCGGGGGCGCCTAACCCATTTTCCCGTCAAGGGGGAACACAATGGGGGCGGCAGACGTCACCGGGAGCTGACAGCGTGCATATTTCATTACTTTCGCTCTCTCCCGGCACCCGTACTAGGCCATTTTCCGTGGACGATGCCAGATTACAAGTACACGTGCCCGGATGGAAGAGATCTGAGGATGTGGGCTGAACAATTGCGCCGCCAGTTTCGGTATCGACCATCTGTATCACACCGAAGCTGTAACTAAGTTTGCCGGTAGTCCGCGAATTGGGTCGGAATGTCACAAAGGTGTGCTATTTATATTTTATGCCACTTACCCGAAAGCGAACGAATTATATCGTTTCACAATCGATATTACAACATCATTGTATAACACACATTACTACAATAATACGATGCATTATTTACTAACAAGTAATAAGAATTGCTTCAATATACAAACAACACGTGCCATCTTTCCATCCAATATTTCTGGATGGTAGTGTTATTAAATGACAAGATAGTTATCTATAGACTAAAAACTGCAGACAAAAGACAGAAATGTGTTGTTAGAAGACTAGATACTGATAGAAGATAATAAGATATATCTTATAGTAGAGTAATAAGATATTACCAATTTGAGACATAATACACCTTATCGGTGACGCTGCAGATATTTATTAGATATTTATCTAATGCATGTTATATTAACTTACCTATTCGAGGGGAGTACAATTTACACAAAGCGAAATATCATTGTCAAAACTCAAGTTAGTGCCAAATGAAGGTTTGATTTTCATTATAATAGTTGAGGTACTGGCAAAATTTTGGATAGACTACTAAATACTTTTAAACCCGTTACTACCAAACCGTTGGCATCGGTTAGATAAGGTAGCTATTAGCTATTAACTCTTGGGCCCATTACTACCATTTTTTAGTTAAATTTATCTTACAGATAAACCCATCCACTAGCCAATAAAAATGCTTAAAATAGCCGTAACTATGGTAACAATCTCTTGGATAGCTTAACCAGAAGATGGTAGTAACGAGCCTAAGGTCCATTACTACCATCTTTTAGTTAAATTTATCTTATAGATAAATTCACCTATTAGCCAATCAGAGCACGTAAAATAGCCGTAACTATGGTAATAATCCTTTAGATAGCTTAACCAGAAGATGGCTTTAGATAGCTTAACCAGGCTTAGGCTCATCTGTTACCATCTTGTGGTTAAGCTATCTAAGGGATTATTGCCATGGTTAAGGCTATTTTACGCGTTCTGATTGGCTGGTAGATGTGTTTATCTATAAGATAAATTTAACTAAAAGATGGTAGTAATGGACCTTAGGCCTAGTTTATTCACCTTTAGTTAAATTTAACTATCAGATATTTACCATAGTTACTGTTAATATAGCCAATCATGGCAAGTGAAATTACAGTAACTATGGAAAATATCCAGTAGTTAAATTTAACCAAAGGTGAATAAACCGGCCCTTAGGCTGGTTACTACCATCTTCTAGTTAAGCTATATAAGGGATTATTACCATGGTTACAGCTATTTCACGCGGTCTGATTGGCAAGTAGATGGATTTATCCATAAGATAAATTGAACTAAGGGCCACTTTTACCACCTCTTCATAAATTTATCTAATAAATAAAAACCGATTCATAGCCAATGGGAGCGCTTAAAATCGCTGTAACCACCGATTGTTAATTTAACTAGAGGTTAGTAAAAGATGGTAGTAGTGGATCTTAGGTCGAGTCTTAGGCTCGTCTATAATACGAGAGACTTAGGCTCGTTACTACCATCTTCTGGTTAAACTATTCAAGGAATAATTACCAGGGTTACGGCTATTTTACGTATTCTGATTGGCTAGTGGATGGGTTTATCTATAACATAAATTTAACTAAAGATGGTAGTAATGGACCTTACCACCTCAAGTACCATCTCACAGGTAAGAAATCGTTGAGATATTTAAACAATCTAATAGCCATACAGGTAATCATACCTCTGTGTGACTTTATTCCCTTTATTTTCCAAAGTATAGAAATTACCTTAATACCGTAGAAAATAATCGTTTTTTTATTAAATTGTTAAAATTGTTACAATATACTTTAAATTACTAACTAGACCATCTACTTTCCAAAAATGAAGTTAATATTGAAATATCTCATTTAGTTCTAGAGATATAAGCTGCTGAACTTTGAAATGGGATTTTTCAATATTTTCAATAAATCTAAAAATTCTGGAAAAGTCGATTTTTATTTTGAAAAGTGTTACGAAATTGCTCTCAATCACTAATTGGAATATATATTTTTCAAAAATAATGTCATTTTGAGATATCTCTCTTAGTTGTCGAGATATAAGCTGCTAAATTAACTCGGATTTTTCCAATATTTTGAATAAATTTAAACATTCTTGAAAAATTGATTTTTTGGAATATTGTTAGAATATTACTTTCAATTACTAATTGGAGTATCTACTTTCCAAAAATGAAGTCCATTTTAAGATATCTCATTTATTTCTTGAGATATAAGTTGCTGAGCTTATTGGGATTTTTCAATATTTTGAATAAATCTAAAAATTCTGGAAAAATCAATTTTTATTTTGAAAAGTGATACGAAATTACTCTCAGTCACTAATTGGTACATCTACTTTTCAAAGATAATGTCATTTTGAGATATCTCTCTTAGTTCTCGAGATATAAGCTGCTGAATTTAACTGGTATTTATCCAATACTTTGAATAAATTTAAAAATTCTTGAAAAATCGATTTTTTTGAAGATTGTTAGCAAATTACTTTTAGTTACTAATTGGAGTATCTACTTTCCAAAAATGAAGTCCATTTTAAGATATCTCACTTATTTCTTGAAATATAAGCTGCTGAGCTTAATTGGGATTTTTCAATATTTTAAATAAATCTAAAAATTCTGGAAAAATCGATTTTTATTTTGAAAAGTATTACGTAATTGCTCTCAATCACTAATTGGAACATCTATTTTTCAAAGATGATGTCATTTTGAGATATCTCTCTTAGTTCTCGAGATATAAGCTGCTGAATTTAACAGGGATTTTTCCAATATTTTGACAAAATTTTAAAATTCTTAAAAAATCGATTTTTAGGAAAATGGTTACGAAATTACTTTCAATTCCCAACTGGGGCATCTACTTTCCGAAAATGAAGTCAATTTTGAGAGATTTCTCTTAGTTTTTGAGATACAAGCTGCTGAACCAAATTGGGATTTTTCCAATATCTTCAGAAAATTTAAGAATTCTTGAAAAATCGATTTTTTTTTGAAAATTGTTACGAAATTACTTTTAAATTGGAGCATTTACTTTCCAAAACTGTAATCAATTTTAAGATGTTTAGATAATTCAAATGATTTAGTCTTTTGCGAATTATACGTTTACTTCTTAATGGAAATAACCCATTTATTTCATCGAGAATCATTTCTTCGTCCCCAACGTGCATAAAAATAGCTATATTTTAAGTATTTAACTGAATCACATAAAAAAAACACGTGTGCCGTTACAACACCGGGCGATTTGCGAGGTTAGGTTTCTTCTTATATGTATTAGATACCGACTTATTATTACCGACTGGTTATGGTTAACACGAAAGTTATCTTTGAGTTAACGTTAGCTACAAGATAAATGCGGTGGTAATAATCGATTTTTACTTTATCTTTTAAATAGCGCTGATTATAACTTTAAATATGAGTGGCAGTAACAGGCTTTAGAAGACGAGATGCTTTTAACAAAGAGCTTGACTAAACACTAAATAAATTGGTGGCAAAAGGTTAAAAAAAATGTTAATACTGCAGGTTAAATACCATTAGCATTAATTCTGGTGACTATACTGCTAGGAAAAAAGCTAGATCTAAGCAGTAACAACATTTAACCACAAATTTCTGTCTTTATAATAATATGAACATACAATCTCGCAAAACTCTCCATTTTTTTTTCATTTCGCTCTTTGTATTCACGATACTTTCAGAGCATGCTAATCCTCCTCGATTCTCCACGACATGTTTGCTATTAGAGATCATAGATTGCAGATATAGATGACCAAGTCTGACAGAAAAGTGCTGTTAATTTATAGAAATAACAAGGGTTATGCTAACAAATATTAAATGTATTTAGAAAGGAAGGATACCATATAACATAAAATTTAAGGCAAGATCATCAAATTGTTGTTTGAATCTAGCTAGAATCTGGAAATTCACAATATATTAGTTTGGACTGTGTTCGTTACAAAAGTCGAGCACAACTCAAACAATAACGATGTTGGAACTAGAAATATTAAACATAAATTATTTAAAATGATGTAAAAATACATAATCCATAACTATAAATCTCCAAAATATCAAAACAGATGGTTTTTGGTACAATTACTAGCGGTTACTCAACTAATAAAAGATAGGAAACAATTATTTGATTGATTATAATGAAGTAACAGCCATATCTGTGGATATTCATAATATATCAAAATTGATGGTGTTCATATTAAAGTCGATTATAACTCAAAAAATAACAAAAAAAATATTGAATACATATTGAACATATTATATGGTCGTAACACATAAATTAGCAAAACCAAATAAATTTTAGTAACAGACAATGTTTCTTATCGTGTATCGACCAAGCTTATCTAATGTGTAGGTGGGATTTGCACGTGAGTGTACGCAACGGACCGGATGCTCGTTGTGGTGTAAACACACCATCAGGCGACGGGTTGCGGCGCCCTTCGCCTCCCCGACGAACTTGCTCGTAAACGTCTAGCGCGGGTGGGAAGAAATATCGTCTCTTACATTACCAAGCGGCGGCACGAGGGAAGGCACGCGATCAAAACTTAACTTCATCAGTTTGAAGGAAGCACTTGACCTATATACACGCACGTGTGGACACGCTCCCGGAATAACTACACGATGATCGACGACGACGAATAGATTTCCCGTTTTCGGTAGAAAAACGGTGAATACTCAAAGAAGAGCGATTTTATTACGAGCGATATGAGCGGAGAATGCACACATGGCCAGGAATTATTATATTTATATATTGAATCAATAAATGGAATAGATTCTATTTCTGATCTAGGCGATTTGAGTAGGTTGTAGCGCCCCGCCCGCAAGCAACCTCGGCAATTTGAGTATAAATGTCTTCTTATAAAAGACTTGATATTTGACTTTGCCTCAAATCGCCGAGGTCGCTTACGGGCGAGACGCTAGAATTAATGTGTCAACGTGAAATCGACAATTTAAAGCAAGGTTGGTCATTTTGTAGTCAACCAAGATATGTGATGAACGATTTCGCTTCAAATCGCCGAGGTCGCTTATGAGCGAGACGCTAGAATTAATGTGTCCACGTGAAATCGACAATTCAAAGCAGGGTTGGGAATTTTGTGAATTACTCTTTATTCAGTGGTAGTTAAAAATGCAAAATCTTTACAATTAACTTTTAACTTAAAAGTAATAGTAAAGATTTTTTAACACTTTTTAACACTTAAAGTTTAGTAATCACTAAACTTTTAGTGAAATATGATTTTTAACAGAACACGTTTGAATTTATATTTTATTAGCATTGATGCTTTACACTGTTTTCTTATTTTAAAATAAATGTTTTTAAAATGCAACACTCCCCTTCCTTCGTCTGCCTACAAGACAAGTTAGCAATACATTTTCTCTGATTATTGACAAAAACATAACATAATTAAACACAAAAAATATGTACGCAAGCGGAAGTTTTTCGAGTATTGGGTACTAAATGGAAGTTATACAATGCAAAATTACACGCATTTACTCGGCGTTTATCAAGCTAAAAATATAGATATCGCACGTATGTGAAAAAGTGAGGTAGGCCATTTTTTTTCAAATACCGTGAGCAGATATAACTGTACAAAAATTATGAGATTTATTCGATTTGACAACAGAAATCAATACAAATAACTTTTACAAACCGATAAAATTGCTTTGATTGCGGAAGTTTGGAACAAATTCATTGAAAACAGTCAAAGTTATTACAAACCTGGGGCATACATAACTATAGATGAACAACTGTTTCTATAATAGCAAGATGTAGATTTACGCAGTACATGCCTAATAAAACAGACAAATTTGGTAATAAGTAGTTGATTTTGATCTGATGTAAATAGCAAATATGTTATGAACATGTTTCCTTATTTGAGAACAAATGAAGCGAGAACTCCTTCAGTTCCGTTGGGAGAATTTGTAATTCTGAAATTAGTAGTCATATACAGGATGTGATAGAAATAGAACCACGGATAATTGTTTTCACGAACGTGTCTCTGGTAACAAAACTTTTAGCAAAGAAAACTACGATTGTTGGGACGATTCGAGGAAATAGAAGAGAGTTGCTAAAATTTGGGAAACTGAAAAGTGACAACATGACGCGTTATTCTACAAAATCATATAATAATAATAATAATAACCTTTATTGTATAGATTAAATAATTATATTATGACTACATATTGAAGAGAAAGATACCCGGTACACCACGACCTACAAAAGCACCAAATATGGTGTAGATGTGACCGATTAAATGCCTAGAACGTACAGGTATTTTGCAATACCTTAGATTTGGTTGAAATAAGAGCATGGGTTTTATACAAAGATAGCGCGGGAAAAAAAATTTCGAGACAAGATTTTTTGTTTCGATTGGCAATAGAACTACCCATGAAATATTAAAAAATTGTTCAGCAGAGCAAAGATGAAATAATGTCGTGTACTCGCTAAATACAATCGCACTGTTAAGTAATAACAACACGATTAATCAGATTTTTATTGCATTGCTTAACATGGGCGATTGCGTTATGAAGAGTGCAAGAGTTGCAAGTAAACAATTTTAAAAAATTCTTTATACTTCATATTAATAGTTTAAAGAATTATGTAACAAAACTATTTTTTAATTAAACTTGAAAAAGTACTAGAATTGATGTGTCAACATGAAATCGACAATTCAAATGTTGTAGCGCCTCGTCCGCAAGCAACCTTGGCGATTTGAGTATAAATGTCGTCTTATGAAACATTTTGGAAACATCGTCGACATATATTATATATAGTCTAGAATATGATGTTTTCATATGGGTTCCTGTTAAAATACCAGATATGAGTCCACTTACAGGTGAGACCATGGATAATTCTTCCGTGAATCAAAAGATATTGTCTTTGAAACTGCAAAAGTTTAGTTCAAAAATTTAGAGAAGTTTGTTAAAATCTACATTATTTTTAAGTTTTTCTTGTATGATTTTTTCGATTATCTGTAATGTTTGTTGAGTTAGAACATTTGTATAGAGGTTGGTTATATCGAATGAAATCATCGTGAAGATTTCAGGGAGTTCTAATGCATTGATTTCGCTTATTAGATCTTGTCTTCTTAAAATGATGTGTTCAGGATGCTAATTTATGACATTCTTAAAGAAACTAGCTAGAAATTTTGATTATCCATATATGTTGGAATTAATACTAGATATAAGGGCGCATTGTTACCTTCATGAGTCTTTAGTAGAGTACATAAAGTAAGTATTTTGGCACTTGCGATGTAACATACATAGGGCTACATAGGTTTTTAATAAATATCTAAAATATAATAACAATGAATTCTACGTCAATAAAATTACAAGATTATTAAGAAGTTCTTGTTCAGTTTTAAATGAACAAGAACTTCTATATTTCCACACTTATATGAAGCTTTAAAAACTCCATTTATAACCCACCCATAGTTACTACTAATTAGTACATTGCTTTTGCTTCAAATACCAATTTAAATATATATTCTGTTCGTCCAAATAATTTTGATTTGGCTTATATAGCTTTTTATTTTACTGATTTCTTTTTAGACAAATTTTTTAATATGTATTTGTCAAATACTTGTTAAGAATTTATAATTTTTATTAATTTGTGAATCCATGTTGCAAGTTAAAATTTATTTATATTAAATATAGGGAAATGAAATTTCCGACTTGCTATTATTACTTGTATATTTACGGTACTAGTTTCGGAAGATTTAGTTTCCCACCATCAGCCGAATATATCAGCCATACAACACAAACCCAAACTAATCGACATTACCATAAAATTTGACATTATAATCAAGAATCATCCTAACAATACTAACCAGAAAAACTGAATTTACCCTCAAACAATAAAAATAACCACCAAATAAAACAAAATAAAGTTACAAAATTCCATCAAAAATAAAATAAATAACAATAACGCAATTTTTATAAAAGCCGATCAATAAAATTAAAATTTTTGTTCATTCAATGCAGTTTTTTGTTATAATAATGAAGGTCTACCCATGGAAATGCCAATTTCAGGAATACTTGCCGATTTATTCATTGATCATATTGAAAACAATAAAATTATTATAAGTACGAAGGCTTCCACGACCGGTGTTAATTGAACTAAAATTAGAACTAACACTAGCACTAACACTAGAACTATCACTAGGATTAACACTAGATCTAAAAGTTAGAACCAGTCTCTGAAGAAGGTTGCAACATGGCATCCGAAACGTCAAATATTTTTTCAAAAAACGCACGGCGAATCCCGAAAGTTTCTAGTTTTAGATCTAGTGTTAGTCCTAGTTAGACCTAGTGATAGTTCTGGTGTGAGTGCTAGTGTTAGTTCTAACTTTAGTTCAATTAACACCGGTCGTGAAAGCCTTCGTACTTATATTATTAACCTTTATGGATAGGATATCAACAAACAAATCCAGGACTTCGATAACTCACGGATTAGACAATGCAAGCTGTTAAGCAGTTATGTTTTTTTGCGAAGATGCAGAGAGAAGAAAGTTACGCCAATGTTCTTGAAGGTGAAGTACCACATCCACTCCGCTGCAGCTCGTAGAATCTTGATTAGGACAGAACAGGCATTACTACGAGAAAGGATATATGAGACCTACAGTGATTTACAGAAGGTAAGTGAGAGGTTACTACGAGTCCACCTCTCACTTTCCAATAGTATGTCCGGAGAAGACTGGGATAAAATGGACACTAGTCTGTCCATAATGGAGAAAGCCGATCGTGAATTCAAGAAGACCCGCGACACACATACCAAGAAATTTGAAACATTGGAACGCCGGGTGCAACAGAAGAGAAACAACAACAGTCTACCATCAGTTAGAACCAGTTTCTGAAGAAGGTTGCAACATGGCATCCGAAACGTCAAACATTTATTCAAATAACACATGGCGAAACCCGAAAGTGATAGTGATAGTTCTAGTGACAGTTCTAGTGACAGTTCTAGTGTTAGTGCTAGTGTTAGTTCTAATTTTAGTTCAATAAAATAACTTATTAACAATTCAAATCCTTATAACGCTCACATTAATTGTTGGACAAGATATGTTGATGATGTTTTTTGTGTTTGGGAGTTAAATATAAATACATTGAACGACTTTTTAGAATATATAAATAATTTACGTCAAAAATTAAAATTTTCGGTTGACATTGAAAAAGAAACACACTAAATTTTCTAGATCTATAGTCAAAATGCCTAGAAAATGGTAAAATTGAAGATTTTTCAAAAATCATTTTTCGAAAACCGTCAATGATACCAACAATTATTCCGTATGACTTCGCTCACCATCCAAACCAAAACCTAGCCAGTTTTAGATTCTTACATAATGGGCTAATAGGCTATTTAAATATCCATTATCAGTTAACAAAATCAACGAATATAAGTATTACGACTTTAGCATTTGTCAACAACCACAACTTACATGGGATCTTTTGTAATTACCGCAACAAAAAGAAGAATGGCAAAATGAAAGAAAGTTTTGTTTATTCTCTGACATGTTCTGAATGTAATCCCATACATATTGGACAAACAGGAAGAAAACTGGAGACACGAATCCATAAACACAAAATGAAAGAAAATTCAAATGTTTACAAACGTGCAATAGAAACAAAACCTAAAATAGACTATGAAAACGTGAATCTTTTTCATAGATGTAGAAAAGGTTTTAAATTTGATTTATTGGAATCCTTCTAAATTCACAAACATAAAGTGAAAAATCAACATAACATACTATGAACAAATTCAATTAAATCGGAAAGCTATTTACATGTATTTAAAGGACTTAACGTATTTATAATAGATTTCCAACAAAGGCAGCCAGTTTTCGTCTTCGTCTGTGTTTATACATACTTTACAATATTTTTTAAAACGTATATGATTTGTTCTTTACACATATGTAAACGTTTTAAATGTTTTTAATTATTTTACACGTATTTATTTATGAATAAGAAAATTATTTAGAAGGCTTTTGACACAAACAAGGAGACATCGCAATTGACTTCACCAATTTGGATGAAACTTTTTGTGGTAAATCTGTATTGAATATCTATCAGTTTTACCAGAGCTTTAGATCCAATGGCCCTTCTAAGAGACGACATTTAATTTTAAAGTTTAAGGGTATTTAAAATTGATTTAGTTCGGTGAATTAATTTAGTTAATTAGTTCGGTGAAGCTTACGATCTGAATTTCTAGGATCGACCCTCAAATTCGAACGTTTTTTCCAACTTATTGTTATATTAATTGTATGTTCTTATAGTTTATATATATTTTTGTTAATCAATAATAACATGCAAAGTTGTAGTATTATTTTATCTTTTAATTTAGTAAACCGTAAATATACAAATAATAACGGCAAGTAGGAAATTTCATTTCTTGATATTTAGTATAAATTTATAATTCTCTTATCAATTATTGTTCCGTCTTTGACGTAAGTAAAACTACAATTGTTCACTGTATACAATTTAGATTGATATATCTATTTAGGTATTCTTTCTGAGGATGGCTATTATGACTAAGATTTAATGATTTTTATTTAAACGTTAAATCACGGGTTGTCGCGCCTCGCCCGCAATCCCTCAGCGGTTTGAGTACAAATATCATCTAATGAAAGATTTTGTATACAAACAAGACATGTAATGAACGATTTCACCTCAAATAGATAAGATCGCGAATTGATGTGTTAACATGAAATCGACAGTTCAAAGTATGTATCGCCTCGCCCGCAAGCGACCTCGTCGATTTGAGTATACATAAATGTCATCCTAAGAAAGATTGGCATCTAAACTAAGTCATGTAATGAAAAATTTTGCGCTACAATCTTTCATTTGTCGACTTCGTGTTGACAAATGAACTCTAGCGACTAGACTCTAGACTTCGGCGATTTGAGTATAAATGTCATCTTATGAAAGATTTGATATCTCAACCAAGACATGTAATGACTTACAAATATAAAAAACTTTATTTTGTATTTTAACTGCTGCTTTATTTTAAAAATATTACTCACTAGTTTCGGCTAATCGCCATCTTCAGAGATAAAGTCAATATAAAAAATTAACTCGAACCATTTAAATCGGTTTTCATAATCAAATAAATTGTATCGATTACATTAAAAGTTAAAATACATTAAAAACGTGGAACACAATTTTACTAAGTTGACGAACGTGTGATAAAATCTGTGATAGTTCACAGATTACCTGAAATGTTAATTAACTTCTGATATACTACAGTATCAGTTGGGTTATATCTATCAAATTGAGCAATAAAATCACCATTCCTCACACCAACATTGAGCAGAAGTTTATTGACTAACCTATGAGGATATATGTTGGGAACAAAAATTGATTTTAACTTGTTAAGGGAATATTAATTAAATTAGGTACTGAAATTTTTTCAATTCTATATTTCTTAGCTAAAACTGTGTTAATTTTGTGTCTCATTTTATGTGATGATGTGAAATGGATATATCTACCCGAACATGTCGGTTTGGTATATCAAGCAAATTTAATTTTTAGACACTAAGGTCATCAGAGACTGAACCCTTAGTGTCTAAAAATGGAACAAAATTATTATTTTCTTTTTTTACAGTAAATAAAAAACTTATTATACTTATTGAAACTCTCCAATATGGAGTCGAAAGCAGTTTCAGGGACCGAAATTATGTCATCAATATATTTTGTCAAAAACGGAACGTTTTTTCGAAAATTTAACGTAGGTAGAATTTTATTTAAAACATGATCGAGCAATTTTTTGGATCAAAATTCGAAAGATTGGCGGAACCATTGGTGTATCAAAAGTTTGTTTGTATGTGTTACAGTGTTACTGTTGAATGTGAAAAAAATGTTATCACAAATTGGGTATATCTTATCCTCAAAAATAACTCCTTCTGCACGTCAAAATACTCCAATACATAATCAAAACTTTCATCAATAACCTTCAAAATAAGTGCAATGGGGATAATAGTGACAAAACTAACAACGTCCAGGGAAATAATAATGTACCCCTTAGGATGTTCTAATCCCCTTAACTCTTCTACAGAGTGGAAAATATTTTTGGTATTAAAGTTTGTTCTGGAATCAAAAGCAACCGAAAATATCCTCGCCAAATATGTGGAGATATTACAAGTAGCAATACCAACTGAGGAAATTATAGATCTTAACGGAACATGAATTCTATGTATCTTTGAGAGAAAGTATGCTTTAGATACAATAATGTTATGACTTATTAATCATTGAATTCCAACTCATCGATGAACTCTTCATTTAAAAGATCTATATAAATTGTTAATTATATTTTTAACATAGGTTGTTTTCTTTGTTATTGCCAATTACTTAACTAATTATAATAAGTGTTAACATCTTTAATCATATCTTCAGCCTCACTAATCCTTCAACAATTTTACTGTTTGTTTTCAGTACAGTTTTTCGAAATAAATTATTACGAAAAATGTTATGTCCAGTAACAAGATAGTTTGTTTTCTAAAAAAAGGAAAAATTTAGGCGTTATACCGTTGTATTTAATTGTTTTTTAGCCAGTTTCATTACAATAGTGTTAAAATTATTATACATTTTTTTGTTAATATTGTTTTTAAATCTTATCTTGTTATATTGTTGTACAGATTTTCACTCGCTAAAGAAGATTCAATGTAGAATCGAAAGATTGGAATGATTAATTGATTATCATTTTGATCCAATATCGTATCCTGAAATAATAATTACTTGGTTTTGTTGTTTGTAATGTGATAAACGAATAATTCATACGATATTATTGTCTAATACGTGTTAAGTATTTATAATTTTTTATCAAATATTCTTTCTTTGACGTACGCAAGCTACAAGTGTTCATTGTACACAATTAATTTGACGTATTTATTTAGTTGTTTCTTCTGATGATGGCTATTATGAGCCGAATCTTTAAAATGGCTAAACAATGAAAAAAACTTATATCACTAAATTCAAAAAAATCGACCTTGGCTATGTGAGTATAAACGTCATTTTATGAAATATTTGGTATAAAATATTTGGCGCTAAAGTTTTTTAAAGTTATATTAAATTAAATTTAAATTTAATTAAATTAAAGAGTTATGTTAACCCTCAACTACTATTCTGGGGTGTTTAGAAACCCCAGATACCAGTTTTTGCTTCATATCTTTTAAAAAATTTTTTTTACAATTATTTGGATTTAGGTTAATGTTGTTTTTCAACAACATTAATATGTTCAATAAAACATTAACAGATATTTTTTTATTTTTAACCATTTTTGAGAAAAACAACGTTTGGGGTGGTCTAACACCCCACTATAGTAGTTTTATTAGATTTTTATTTGTAATTTTTTCATTTTTATTTTTTTTCAACTTGAAAATTTCATTGGATTGTTTATAATTAGCGCGCTCATACTTCGGAGCCAAAACATTTAGACCAGTACAATATTATCATACTTGAGATTTATGCATCAGGGAATATTTGACAACACAACTGTTACATATGTGATTCCCCGGTGTTTTGTATTCTATATCTGTAAAGCGACCAAGAGGGTCCACATCATTTATTGACCAATGTTTGTCTTCACAGTTTCATTGTGAGTTTTGTCTTCTAGTAAGGAGTTTGTGAGTTGAAATCAGTGTACAAAATAATGAGTCGGTTTTTGACAAATGAACAAGTTGAAAAACTTGCCGAGATCTTTTATGATGATATGAATATTGAAGATGAACTTGAAATTGACCAAGATGATGCATCGAGTGAATATAGCAGTCATAATACCGACATAGATGAAGAAGAAGATGAAGTAAATGAGACTAGTAAAGCAGATTACGATCTTAAAGGGAAAGTAAATTATTTTTATGGCAAAAATAGATGTAAATGGTCAAAAATTCCACCAGCTTCTTCCTGAAATCGACAGGTAACTAAAAAGTAACGCATCTGTGAAACCCCCTAACAGTCCATTAGAATGTTGGCCACTTTTGACAACGGATGAGATCATATCTGAAATTTTGGAACACAGCAACTCGAAAATTACAGATTTAAGTGTAAACTACGGTCTTACAGCTACATTTGTGGGACACATAGACGAAATAGAATTGAAAGCATTCCTGGGTTTGATGCTCCTAGCTGGAGTCTGTAAATCCAACCATGAAGACGTAAGATATATTTCGCGAGACTATGCCCAAGGAGAGGTTTTTATTTTTTGAGGTTTGGTGACTGGAATTCCCAGCAGGAAAGAATTGAAAGTGGGGATAAACTAGCTGCAATTTGAAGATATATTATATATTCAATACCGAATGTAAAAAAAATTATACATGTAGTGAATATGTGGTGGTAAATGAAATGTTAGTTGGTTTCAGAGGAAAATACTCCTTCCGACGGTTCATTAAAAGTAAACCACGAAAATATGGGTTGAAAATAATGTGCTTATGCGATGCAAAAACACATTACTTGTTAAGTTCCTATATATACTGCGGCAAATCCAAAGAATCAAATCCAAAGAAATCAGTTCCCACACAGATTACTCTAAAGTTAGTGGAACCTATTAGGACTACCAACTGAAATGTTACCGGAGACAACTGGTTTAGTTCCATTGATTAACTGACAATGAGAGGTATTGGTCTACCTCTCATATCTTTCGTAAGGTATGTCGGTACCTCACGAAAGAACAAGCGGGAGGTTCCTCCGCAATTTTTCCCAAGCAGACATCGTGAATAGAGGTCATCAATTTTTAGATTTGCTCGTAATGATACAATAGTATCGTATGTACCGAAGAAGAACAGATCAGTTATACTGGTTTCAACAATGCACCATGCGGCAAATGTAGAAGAAAATGGGAAGCCAGAAATCATTGATTTTTATAATTCTATAAAAGATGGAGTGGACGCTCTAGATCAACACTGCATGACTTACTCTTGTCCAAGAAGAACTAAAATGCTACCTGTGGCTATATTTGGTGCTATTATTGACATTACAAGATCGAACAGTTTTATACTTTACATAGCGGCTTCCCATGCAAATATCAAAACATCACGACGTAAATTCACAATTGATCTTGCTAAATCTATGATTCATGATCATGTAAAACGTAGGCTTGAAGCAAAAGTAATGACTGGGGATTTAAGGTGTATAATTAAAAATATACTGGACGATGGTACCTAATAGAAACCAACTCGAACTTTCAAATCAACCCCGACCAGTAAATCGTGCATGTTCCAGTTCTTATGATCGTTATTACATGTGTTCTAGGAAGCAAGACCGCAAAGTCAAAATAAGATGCAAAAAGAATATTTGTAAAAACCTTTCTAACAGTTTTGTGTACTGTAATAATTGTAACGAGAAACGGTAGTGTAATATTAACGATTTTTCACCGATTTTTTTCCCGTTCAAATATGTTCGTTCTTTTTTTTTGTTTTTTACATGTTCCTAAACTTATATGCAATACACAAAGCAATATTTTTATTTTATTATGCAGTATTTTGTTGTATTTTGTATATATGTTGTATTTTGTTTTTGTTTATACGACGTTATTAAAGTTTATTCACTTCGGTCACTGGTAAAGATAATAAATTTTATTTTGTTTATAATGTTTCTATGTACATCCAACGTGAACATCTATATCATAAACCATGAAAATACAAAGGACATTTTATTATTTTTAAATATATATTGCGGTGTCTATGCGTTAAAGTTGATGTGTCAACACGAAATCGACAATTCAAAGATTGTAGCGCTTCGCCCGCAAGCGACCTCGGCTATTTGAATATAAATGTCATCTTTTGAAATATTTGGTATCTCAACTAATACATGTAATGAATGATTTCACCTCAAATCGCTGAGATCGCTTGCGAGCCAAGCACTAAACCAACACGAAATCGTTAAATCAAAGGGTTTATTCCTCGCCTGCAAGCAACCTCGGCTATTTGAGTATAAATGTCATCTTATGAAATATTTGGTATCTCAATCATGTTATGTAATGAACAATTTCACCTTAAACCGCCAAAGTCGCTTAGAGGCGAGGCGCTACAATTCAAAGGTTGTAGTACTTCGCCCGCAAGCGACCTCAGCGATTTGGTGATATGTTATGATGTCATGTTTTGAACGATTTGGTATCGCAACCAAAACTTAATTTCATCAGTTTGAAGGAAGTACTTGACCTATAAAGACGCACGTGTGGGCCCGCTCCCGGAATAACTACGCAATGATCGACGACGACGAATAGATTTCCCGTTTTCGGTAGAAAAACGGTGAATACTCAATGCTATGTGAGCGGAGAACGCACACATGGCCAGGAAATATTTATATATTGAATCAATAAACAGCATAGGTTCTATTTCTGACCCGTAGCCGCGATAGAGCTTTTTGGAGCGTACATAACGGCACCGATAGAATAACAAATACGGCTCGTCGACGGACAGAGGCCAAACCGAGTTCTGATTTCAAATATTTACCTACGCCAACAGATAGGTGAGATATGGAAGTCGTGCCCACAGCACAGCACACCGCGCCATCGAGTGTAGTCCCGTTTTCACGCCTCGAGATTCAAACGCGTTCGGATCCTATCTTTAGCAACATGTTATGATTACCAAATCGAAAACAGTCGCCCGGTTTTAAGTGAATTATTGGCGCGGATCGATCCGAGTGAATCGAGACCGTCAATTTAACCGGGAAAGTTCAAAGGGAATCGAACCGAGACGGCATGTGCCAAGTCCGCAAAACTTTTTGGCAAGTGCGAAACGGTCGCGATCCGACGCGCCGCGGCGCGTGATAAATCCGAAGAGACGCCCGCCCGGATATATACGGTCCATCCGGATTCGTATGCACCGAACTTTCTGGGCGAACAAATTGAAATGGATTGCGCGAGGTGTGCCGCAAAAAACTGTTTTTCGACCGTAATACAAAGATGGATCGCGCAACTTTCGTACTGAAAACACGCTTAAAATTCACCCGGTACGCGCTCCTTCCAGATCCTTGTGGATTCTTATAAACTCGCATTATTGGTTACATAAACCAAACTTTCCGACGCGATTTGAAATTTTATACCATAACTTTGCCCCATTCTAACAACAAAAAAAGGAAGATACATCGATATAAAGCATCTTAACCTGATGCAATCTTTATTATATAGTATAGTAGTAACGCGTTAAAATTTAAAGAGATTTACGATAAGAGGCGGGTGTAGCCCCGCGAGGCTACCTCATCCGGAAAACTTATAAAGTCGTTTACCTTAAGGTCTCGCCTGCAGGAGAGCATAAGGTCCGCGATATACGGAGGCATTAAACTTTACTGCGGCGTGCCTCGCAGTTTTATTCGGCCCTTTCAACATTGGAAACAATAATGCGTAACAAAGGGAAAGTTCAAACAGCCGTAATTTGTGCTGTTATGGTTTTCGGATACTACGCAGACGGGATCTGGTCTTCAGTGTTATTTCCGACGAATACGCCGAGACAAAGAAGGAGGCTCCCGGAAACCTGAAGATAATGGTTAATGCCTACATCGGGGTCCCTAATCTTATTTATGGTCGCTCGAAAATTTACTCTTACATGTGGGGATGGAATAAATCTCGATAACACAACGGATGAGTCTCTTAGATGCATAAATATCCAGAAAAAAATCGGATTCGATCAAAGTTTTGGTGGTAAACACAGGATCGAAACGATTTAGACAAAGAGTTTTTACATAAAAGTTGGGGCAAATTAAAAAGATAAGATGTTACGATAAAGATTGTTAATAACGCTGATCGTTTACGATTTTGTGTGACAATGTATAAATATTATTATAATTTTAATAATATTACAAAGTAGAAAGCAATTTCTTTGATGCAATTATCTGAATTGTTAAATAATTCAAACAATGATCCTAATTATATGCCCGAAGGAACTTCTCTGAGCCCAATAAAGGGATAACTCCAAGAAAGAAGCTTCACATTACTTTAAGCCTGTCTGATGATGTCTGAAACCGAAAAGAAAAAAAATGTTACCCAAAGAGAAAGTAAAGAAAGTATCAGAAATACAAGTGATGGATACTGCTTCTAGAGGATCTAAAATGCTTCCAGAAGACGTGGTATTGCTTGCTACTTCTGGATGACTTGCTACTGCTTCTAGATGACTTGCTAATGCTTCCAAAAAACATGAAATGCGTCCAAAAGATCTGAAATGCTTCTAGAAGACTTGATAATGCATCTAGAAAACTTGCTACTTCTTCCAAAAGAGTTGAAATGCTTCCAGATGTTTTGAACTGCTACCAGAAGGCATCAAATGCCACCAGAATACCTGATATTACTTCCAGAAGCTTTGAAATGTTTCCAGAAGGTTTACAGTGCTTGCAAAAAACCTGATTTAATTCTATAACATTTCAAATACTTCCAGAAAACTTGATATTGTCTCTGGAAGACTTGGAATGCATCCAAAACACCTGGAATGCTTCTAGGAGAATTGACAATGCTTGCTGGAAACATGACACTGCTTACAGAAGACTTAAAATGCTTCCAGAAAACTCCATACGTCCTCTGGAAAACTTTATACTGCTTCCAAAAAGGTTAAAATGTATCCAGAAGGCGTCAACTGCTTCCAGACTACTTCCATAAAACCTGAAATATTTCAAAAAGACTAAACATTACTTCCAGAAGCTTTGAAATGTTGTCAGAAAACTTACAATGCTTTCAGAAGACTTAATATTGTCTCTGATAGACTAGAAATACGCCCAAAAGACCTGAAATATTTCTAGAAGAGGTGATAATGCTTTTAGCAAATTTGATTTTGATTCTAGAAGACTTAAAATGCTTCCAGAACACTCTATACTGCCTCTGAATGACTTGAAATATTTCCAAAAGCCTTACAATGCTACGACAAGACTTATTACTGCTTCTAGAACACTTGAAATACTTCCAAAAGATGTTATAATCAGCTTTCCAGAGGTAGGAAAGCTTATTAACTCCTCTGAAAGATTTAAAATTACATACAAAAACTTTGAAATGTTTCCAGATGACTTTATACTGCTTCTAGATAACTTGAAATGGTTGTAGGATACTTAAACTTCTTCAAAAAGACTTGCTGTTGCCTCTGGAAGACTTCACATACTTGCAAAAGATTTAATGTTGCTTCTAGAAGAGTTAATACTACTTGTAAAACTTTGAACAATTGAACAAATTGCAAAATCGAGTCCATAAACTGATAGTTAACGACTAAATGTTGATGGCAGGAAACATTTCTATTACAAAAGAGAAGAAAATGTTAATATCATTTGATTTTGTTTTCAAAATACCAATCACTGTTGGAAAAATACAAAACGTTTATGTCAGAAATTCAAAAACTAGTAGTTAAAGACTAAATAATGCTTTTAAAACTCTAAACACTATTGGCAGAAGAGCTTTTCATTGCAAACAAACCGTAAACGACAGCTTTGACTGTTTTAACAGCTTTTATGATGTCAAAATCTAGAAGAAGCCTCTTAGAGTATGTTAAAATGATAGCAATTGGGTCTATAATCTTTAGGTAGTTTAATCGACGTAAAACAATTCAAAAACACTGAATGAAACATTTTTCAGGAAATGCAAAAAATTATAACCAAAACGATTCTAAAGCACCAAGAATAATTTTCCGATGCACACTTTACCCTGGATATTTCTAATTCTATGTCTAATGTTAGTTCTTGTGATAGTGCTTCTCAAACAATATAAAAAATTTATTTATTATGCAGATGCAGGTCCTCAAAACATTGCAGATTATTCGTAGTTACGAATGCGGATATCCGTTACATCACTAATATTATTCACTGAAAAATTTTCCTTGATCACTTGAAGAATACTTTAACTTCTATACCATAAATATTTTAGAAGCTTTGTGAAGAACAGATATGGCACCTGACATTGTATACATTGGAAAAGTTTAGAGTTCGAAATTATTGAAGATGACGTGGTGATGTTACAGTGAGCCCATAATCTAATAATCCATAATAAAGGAATTGAAACTTGAGCATATAAAATCTGTGTAGGAGGAACATTCAATAGAAAACGTGTGTTTCCAGATGAATCAACAATCTACACAAAGGATGAACACACCATTACCAGTAGATAATCTCAAGGGCAAAAGAATAAAAATGGCAGGCTAAAAAATCAGGAAAAATTAAAAAAAAGGATAAATAATAAAATAATTAAAAATAAAAGAAAATGTAGAAAGAATAATACACAAAAAGAAGTAGAACAGAAGTAACGAAGACACAATTCAAGAACAACCCTTGATCTTTCATTGTCCCCCTAATAAGAATTAATCACAAAAAAAATTAACTCCCGATCTATGTAACCTTATAACGTAGTTTAAAAAAAGAACAAAAAACACAAAAATAATTGAAAAAAAAGTTATATCTTCAAACAACAGAAGATTCAACAAGAAATCGAGAACAATCAAAATGAAAATATAAGCGTATATATATAAGCGACTTTTTTAGTCGATTAAAATGAACAAAATATATTGTATCAAAAAATGTATCTAACCAACCGCACATCTATACAAAATACTAAACAAATAGGTATCGTGAAAAATTAAAGCGGCAAAAGAAATTTAAAAATCATCGGTAACACTTATAAAATGACGATTTTAATCATTACGACGAAACCGAGAACAAATTTAGTAAGCAATTTACAAGATGGAAGGATGTACTTCATAAATCGAAATCAGAAGTACGTGAAATCAAAATGTATAAAGATTTTTTTCAAAATCCAGTTTAAGAGGATTTGAAATCTTAAATTAATTTTAATAATATATTTAATAAGTTATAATATATTTAACGTGGGTGCTCAGAATATTCAATGATTAATCTGGATTCATCATAAATGGATTCATAATCTGGTTACCATTTTCAATTAATTTTTGAATTTCAATTCAAAAATCCGTCATTAGTTAAGTCTCAATTAATTAACGGAAATATTCCCAATTCCGCTGTTTCTCATCATTCAGCACTTATACATATCTTCAAAAACTGGCACTTATGGGCGATCATACAAGCCAATGGAAGTACTAGCAAGATGCGTTAAAAACATCTAGTAAGTCAAAATTAAACTTCTTTAGAACATACCTGCTTACTTTTAATAATAATGAAATCTCTTGCTAAACTATGATTCTCAATGCTCTCGGGATATCAGAACAGCTCTAAGCAAAATTGGGAAAACATGATCCCTAGAGGAAGATTGAAGAGGCACAGTACGAGATCGAATAATACTGACTTACACATTATAAATAACATTAAGCAACAGATTCAATTTCTCCCCGTAGTTAGTTCCATCCCATTACACTACAAGAAAGTCAACAAAATGTACTTAGAAAGAAGATAGACTTAACATTGAAATAATTCATCAACTGTACTTCGAACATATGTAATACAACAATGCTCTAGTACTCTAAGAATATATAGAAAAACTTTCAATTTCGAGTTCAATATTGCCTTTTTGAACCTAAGAACAATCAGTGCAATATATGCGCAGCTTATACAATTTCAAGTACAGAAGAGAAGCTCAAAATGCAAGAAAAGTACGATAAGCACCTTTTTGATAAGGAAGTTGCTTATGTATATGCCGTTAGCTTTGACGTATTAAAATTATTGTAACATCGCAGTCCATTTACTGTTTATGTTATGAGAAATCATCAAAGTTACTATTATGTTTGGAACGAGGTGACTGTTAAGAGAGAACCAAACGAAATAACTAGTTCAGTTTTACATCATCATAGCAACTCTACAAAGAATAAAAGTATTTTTGTTTGTTATTTCTATGATCATTCATAACCCTCTACAGATAACCATTGCAGCAATTGAAACGAAATTTGTCGCTAAAACAATGTTATTTCTTATTATATTTTAGAATGTCTTCCGATATCTCAGTTCAACCTCAATGGAGTTACCATAATCTTCGTTGCATGGATCGATGTAAGAAATTGAGAACATTGTAGAATAAAAATGAACAACATTGTTTTTTTATACTTTTACTATCAACACCGAGAAAATGCGAAAAGGTGAAAATTAAATAAAGTGGCTTTAAATATTCTTATTGAGAAGGCTTTAATGTTCTTATTGCAGCTTAGATGCTTTGTAATTCAGAAAGCTACTAATGGCTTGTCGTATTTTGTCTGCACTACATTTACTTAGCATTCTTTCTGTTTTCTGCAGTTGTTGTTAAAGTCACTTCTAAATCACCATCCTTCATAAATAAGCCGATTCATCACATTAGATCAGAAGTAATAATATTTTTCTTGCAACACTAAGACTTCTTGCTACCTTCAAAATCTAAATGACAGATTTCAAATTTATTATAAGCTATTCTCACTTTCATTGCGAGGTTGTTAACATCAGTTCACTACTAAATGGCTGGCATAACTTCAGTGAGCTTATTTGCAATGGGTAAATTGTTTAGGTAAACGTTTAGGAATTGTCAAATTAGTAAATAATAGTCAACGTCAAAGCTCATCTTGGACCAAGTTAATCGTTTCACTCATTCGACTGTCTGATTCGCTTATTTAACTTTTTCTCAATGTTAAAAAATACTTATATTATAAAAATATTATAAAAATTGATTGATTGTATGGAAAATTAACTTCGGTTAAACAAATTAAGATTACTATATTTGAAGTAAGACATGAAAAGTGACCTTTTTCATCTATTCTACTCAACACAAAACCAAGAATCCAAACGTCAGGCTATATCATTCTTAGTAAAGTCATTAATAACTTTTAAGTTGCAGTTTGTAAGTTGTAGAAAACTTTATTATTAACAAAATTGCTCTTTTATACATTTACTCTCAGATGTGTCAAGATCCAGAATAATTGAAATAGGTGAAATATGTACTTGTATAAACAAGAAACCGAACACGTTTTCTTTCTGGGAACTGTACGAGGTTAATGCGAAAGAATTGAGTTTGGATATTTTATGACTTCGAAAGAATAAAATATGGCGATATGCGACGTATATGTCTCCGTAATCGATCGCCATGTTTACGAGTTATGACCAAATAAAAAAGCTTATTTTTGTGCTTAATTCGTGCCTCACCTTTTAAAGCTGTAATGACAGCGATAAAACAAAGACATCTATACAAATGTTTTTATGGATGCAGAGCAACCACACGCATAAACGCCTAATACGATAATAAATATTATTTTATGAAAGATCATTTTATGAAAATTTTATGGTATTTTATTTAAGATATGTAATAAACCACTTCACCTTAAATCGGCAAGGTCGTTTGCGGGCGAGGCGCTACAATTTACGTGTCAACACGAAATGAACAACTCAAAGGTTGTAGCGCATCGCCCGGAAACGACCTCGGCGATTTGAGTATAAATATTATCTTATGAAAGATATGGTATCTGAACCAAGATATGTATTGAACGATTTCGCATCAAATCGTCGAGGTTGCTTGCTGGCGAGGCGCTAGTATTGATGTGTCAACACGAAATCGACAACTCATAGGTTGTATCGCCTCGCTCTCAAGCGACCTCGGCAATTTTAGTATAAATATCACCTTATGACAGATTTGGTATCTCAACTAAGACATGTAATGAACGATGTCGCATCAAACTGCTGAGATCGCTTGCGGTCGAGACAATACATTTAATATGGCAACACAAAACTTTTATAAAATGACATTTACACCCAAATAGTTTATGTCGTTGGCGGTTCACATAGGCGTTATAACTTCGACAATTTCATTAATTTTCATCTTTCAAATTAGCTCTCGTATATATTGGTTCAGGATAGGATAAAAGAATCAATGACAATCAATTGAACAGTCCTATATTTCGATTCAAATTGAATCTTCTTCAGGGAGTGAAATTTTCTACAAAATTACAAGTTAATAAAAAGTAAGTAATTAGAAATAACACTTACGATTGTAATGAAACTGGCTAAAATAAAACATTAAATACCAGAGTATTTCGTCCAAAATTATTCTTAAAATTATTGAGAAAAACAAGAAACACGTTGTTACACACCATAGCGCTTTTTTTATAATATGAATGACAGTGCAACCACCTTGTAAAAGTAATACGGCAACTTCACGTGAAGCGGGAAGCGCCAGAAATTTAAATTCAAATGTTTGAAATATTTAAATTTTTAAATTCATCTCTACAAAAATCAAAAATTAGGGCATATATAGAACTTAAAGAGCCGATATCAGTTCTGTAATTGATAGTATTTTTTTTTGTGGTTGCTATGTGGAACATCTCCAAAAATAATCTGTTGTGATAGTTGTTAGTTGCATCTATAATTTTAGTATTATCAAAATCAAAAATATGACCACTGTCCAAACTATGTTGGGCCAGAGCACAAGATCTTTTGTTACAACGTATATCACTTTTATGTTGGTATAATCTTCTTTTAAGCCATTGGGAAGTTTGTCCCACATAGCAACCTTCACAACCACCACATGAGATGTTATAGATAACCCCAGACCTGTATAGTAAGGGCGTGGGGTCTTTAAGGTTTGTGAAAATTGATTGAGATTTTAAAGGATAATGTTCTACGATCTTTAAGTTGTTAAGATTACAACAATGTTTAAACATTTTGGTTAGTTTGTCAGTTAACTCAGGGATGTAAATGAGTTTTTTGTATAGAGTGGGTTCATTAATGTTATCAATGGCTGAGTCAACATCCACACCAGGGTCAAACACAGTAATACTGAAAAGCAATCTGTTTAATAACTTGGGAAGGTACATGTTGTTTATAAAAATAGTTTTTAATTTATTTAAATTTATATTAATTAAATTAGGTTCTGAAATTTTTTCTATTCTATATTTCATTGCTAACACAGTGCTAATTTTATGTTTTATTTTATGTTTAGATGTAAAATGGATATATCTTCCAGAAAACGTTGGTTTTGTGTACCAATCAAATTTGATTTTATTGTCTTTATCACGAATGACCTTAGTATCCAAAAACGGAACTGAGTTGTTGTCTTCTGTCTCAAGAGTAAACTGTATGAATTTGTTGTGTTTATTAAAACTATTTAAAATTGAATTTACGTAATTACCCGGGATAGCAGTTATGATATCATCTACATATTTTTTTATAAACGGAACTTCAAACTCCAACGTTGGTAAAATTCTTTTTAATACATGGTCCATAACAATTTGGGCCAAAATAGGTGATAGCGGAGAACCCATAGGTGTACCGAAGATTTGTTGGTAAGTAACACCGTTGAAAGTAAAATAAGTATTAGTGCAAATTGTTGATATAGTTTTTAGGAATAAATCCTTTTCAAAATCATAATTTTCTGAGATGTAATGGAAATTCTCTTCTATAATTTCTAACACCAATGTAGTGGGTATGTTGGTAAACAGACTAACAACGTCGAGTGAGATGATAACATAACCTTCAGGAAGTTCGAAACCTCTCAATTCCTCAACAAATTGAAAGGTGTTTCTCACATTAAAATTAGTTCTTGAGTCAAAAGCAACAGTTAATATTTTAGCTAAGTAAGAAGAAATATTATACGTTGCAGCACCAACTGACGAAATTATGGGTCTTAGAGGAATATCGGGTTTATGTATCTTAGGTAAGAAATATGCTTTGGATACTAAGGTGTTATGTTTTATAAGTTTTTTGAATTCCAAGTCGTCAATAAAGTTTTTGTTTAGGAGATCTTTCAATAAACTGTTAATAGTGTTCTGAATGAAATTAGTCTTATCAGTGTTACCTATTAATTTGTAAGTGTTGTTGTCTTTTAGCATTTCTTCTGCTTTTTTAATGTATATGTCCCTTTTCATCACTACCGTGGTTGAGCCCTTATCTGCCTTCGTTACTATAATATCAGGGTTATCTTTTAAAAATTTTTTAGTTTGTTGTTGACAGAAAATTAAATATGAATCCAAGTTCGTTGGAAGAAGTTGTTTAGTTAAAAAATTTGTTAGAATGTTAGTACTTCTGGCTCTTATACTATCTTTTACATTATTTGATAATGAATTAATTATGTTTTCAATTTCCATTAATAAGTGTTGGGTATAAAATGTTTTATCAGTTATAGGATATACAAATTTAGGGCCTAAGGCCAAGAATTGTTTTACTTCCTCTGGTAAATCAATCTCTGAGCAATTAACTAACCATTTATCTACATTTCCATTGATTGACACTCTAAACTCTCTAATCATATCCTGATGTAATTTTTGAAATTTCTTAATATTAGTTTTTTTGATTTTGTCAAAAGTTTTTTTATAATTTAATTGTAAAAAATCTTTAAAGTTAAGTAAAATGTTGTGAGGTAAATTTACATAGATTTTTTCAAACAAGGTATTAGTTGAATTTGTTAACAGTTTGATCTTATTTAACGTGATTTTAATTTCAAAAGATAGTGTACGTGTTGCTAACCTTTTCGTATAGCATCCTATCTTTTCTTGTAATGGAGTTTCTTAAGTTTTTTGTGCCGTCACTTATATGGTTGGGGGTCACGCCATATCTTCTGCATTATTAAAAATGTGAGTCTGTTTTTCAATTTTGCCAGTTTGATGTTGTTATTAGAGATGGACTTTAAGTCCTTTTTCATCTGTGGGCCATGTGAAACTTGTATATCGTTGTAGAAACCCATAATTTCTGGCGCTTCCCGCTTCACGTGAAGTTGCCGTATTACTTTTACAAGGTGGTTGCACTGTCATTCATATTATAAAAAAAGCGCTATGGTGTGTAACAACGTGTTTCTTGTTTTTCTCAATAATTTTAAGAATAATTTTGGACGAAATACTCTGGTATTTAATGTTTTATTTTAGCCAGTTTCATTACAATCGTAAGTGTTATTTGTAATTACTTACTTTTTATTAACTTGTAATTTTGTAGAAAATTTCACTCCCTGAAGAAGATTCAATTTGAATCGAAATATAGGACTGTTCAATTGATTGTCATTGATTTTTTTATCCTATCCTGAACCAATATTTACGAGTTGCTAACTGGGATAAAAAAAATTATCTCATAAAGTTATTTCAAATTAGCTTGGCATTGAAAAAATAACTAGATCTGGTAAATTTTTAAAAAGGTAACTAGCAATTTAAAATCTGCGCCAGCTAGTGGTAGGTAGTGAGATGAAACTATCAGATCTAGTTCATTTTTGAATAGCAATCTAGTTTTAACGATGTGGATAAAAAGGTATTTTTGGAATTCGTTTCGGCTTACTATGATCGGTTATACCTGTATTTAGGTTTTGTTCCTTTTTGAAAATCATTTTCAAAGAGAATATTATCGTATACGATCGGATCATTAACAAATTGTTTAACAAGTTTTTATTCGTTACTGTCCTATTTATTTTCAAAGTGTGGTGTTACCTTTATGCTGTAAATTCTTTGAATCTGGCTTCTAGTGCCTCTTCTGATAGAAGTATCAAATCTAGGGGCACCAAGAGACAGTATAGCATTTCTAATTATACCACCTCCAAGTACAAGTATTTTGTGCACCGTTATGAGATAACTAAAATAAATCAAAATTTTCTTTCTTTCTTTTGTGATATAGATTTTTAATATCATCTCCTTTGATACAATTTCTTAGGTTAAATGTTATACAAATGAAATTGTTTAAAGTTATTTATTCTTTATGTGCTACCATAGTGCATCTACATACAGGGTATTTCAGAAGGACAGGGAAATATTTCAAGGACGTATTTAGAATGTTTAAGTCCGATTGTCATCTGTTATAAAAATAATTGAAATAATTTTTGCAATGAAATGCATGGTGTCCATCATATATGTAGTCAGTATCTGGAGTTAGTTATCATTTTATTTCAATTCTAATATATAAAGTTGGATTGCCTTTCAGTACGTATCAAATAAACAATAATCATTTGCAGGAGTTTATGTTTTTAATATACAGTATGTCCGTAAAGTAACGGATAGAGACAGGTTTAAAGGTTTAGATTTTTTGAAACTTTTTGGAGTACTTTTCAAATCTTTTCAGCCATTTTTAACCAAGTAATGAGATATTTTGCAACTGATACGTTGGTACTCTGCATTATACAACATTTTTCTCTACACCCATACGTAGACTTAACATTGCCTCTGGAAGACTTGATATTGCTTCTAGAAGACTTGATACTATTCCTAGAAGACTTGATATTGCTTCTAGAAGACTTGATACTATTTCTAGAAGACTTGATATTGCTTCCAACAGATTTGATTTTGCTTCCAGATGACTTGATACTGCTTCTAGAATACTTGATATTGTTTACAGAAAACTTGATGTTGCTCTACAGAAAATGATTTTATCGCAAGAAGTAAAATACTGTTGATAAACCATTTCAGTTTGTTTCAAAAATATTAAATTATAAAGTATTAAACTATTGGACAAAATGTAAAATATTAACATAATATTGACATAAGTGCCTTCTTAAACTGTTAATTAAAGACTAAATACTGCTGGTAAAAGACAGTTATTGCAAAAAGGCAAGAAACTGTTAATAAAATTTGATTTTCCTTACAAAACAACAAATGAGGAGCGAACCAAATAAATCCGTTTTTAACAAAGGGTTAAAAATACAAAATCTTCAACATGAATGAAGTTTCATGAAGTTTCAAACCTGCCAATTAAAGACTAATGAAGATTAAAAATCTCGTTAAACCTTCTAAAGTTTTATTAAGACAACTTCTATTTGTTGAATTTTAATTAGTTGGTTGCCATTACGCATAGTTGCTAGTATTTGTTTCTGAAATATTTCTCTCTTTGTTTAAAATGAATGGAAAATTATGAAATTTGAAGATAATTTTTCTCGGAAATTTTCATTACCTAATATAGGATTTTATCACCGATATTCGTTATTTTAGGGACATGCTATATATATATATATATATATATATAGCGTACATCTCTCGAGGACTAAACCCGAATGATTCTACTTCTAGATCTACTGTTAGTACTAGTTTTATTTTAATTCTAATATACAAGGTTGAGTTGAGTTGGGTTTAGCCGTGATAATTCTTTAATAATTCTTCAATAACAGGAAATTGAATAAGTTAATTGTTATAGAAGTTGTTTACATCGTCAAAACAAAAAACGTACTATGTAATTTAACATGAGAGAAAAGGAATTGAAATAGACGTCGGTTGTGGATCACGTTGTTGCATCGATAAAAAATCAATAGGTGAGGTTAAGTTGTTGTTTACTTTATATTTCTGTTGCGCACATCGTAAATATGAAGGAGTCGAGGAGTGGGAAAAAGAAGAATGAAAAGACCCCTCGCAAACAGTGCAGCTCCAATTGTACAATCTTTAACTGAAGCTTTCTTCTGTTAAGGATAAGGCATGAAGAGAAAATGTGGTACGGATATATAGGTGATTTCAAAAGTCTTAAGTAGAATATCTTGGAAATGGTTTTTATAATGCTATTATTAAGGTCGTTTTTAAAGTCCTTTTTCCATTTTATGATAATTTTAACATGGAAATGTTAGATCTAAAGCTATAACTTGTCTCGGAATAAGATTGATCTGTTTGTTATTTCTGAGTCTTGTTTCTCTCTTATTTGTAGCTTTTTTGTCATTTTATGTTATAAAATCCTTGGGGTATCCATTATTACATGTATTTTTGTGAGTGATGATGATATAAATTGAATGGAATTACGACGTCATGTTGTGTATTCTTTCTTAAGATATCAAATTCTATTTTGTTACTCATGTTGAATAGTTTAAGGTAAAAATAAGGTAAGGTGTTGTTATGTTCCTTTTCCATTGTAAAATGCATATTGGGAAGTCTGCTATTAATCCGTCCAAAGGCGAACCGATACATAGTCTCTAATTTGTCTCTAAAAAATTGAGTATAATTTCAAGAATTTTTAATAATTTCAAAACTCTGGGGACGAAACAGGGACGGGGACATTTGTATACAAGTTCGTGATATCGAATGTGACCAGTTTAAAATCCTCGGCAGTGTTTAAATTTATTAATTCTTCACTAAATTGTTGTCAATTCTTTATGGTGTGTAATGATCTAAAGCTTAATGTAAATTGATTATTGACTCTCTCCAGTTTGTGGATGCTTGAAACAATAGAAGATATCGATCGAACAGGGTTGTTAGGTTTCTGCAGTTTGATAAGGGAGTAAAAACGGGACTTCTTGGTTTCATTGCTAAAATATTAGAAATCTTGATGTTATATTTGCTAGAAAAGACTTAGAATCTTTCAGCGTTTTTTAGTCTTTATCTGTAAGGTATTAGTGGGGTTGTATTCTTATCTATAATCACTATACCCGCATTTTTATCCACTTTGGTGACTATTACGTAATTCATTTTAAGCTTTTATCTGATAGACTTGATGATTTTCATTTCTTGGGTATTCGTGTCTCTTTTATTATTTCTGTGCTGTTGATGTTTTTCAGCTTTCCTTATGATCGATGAGGTCGAGTTGAAGATCCTTCTCATATGAGTGGTATCTTGACTTAGTGTAGGAACCTGTGGTGATGCATACTTGTATCCTTTGTTAAAGACATCTTTTTCTTGAGTTGTAAAGGTTAGGTTTAGTTAGTTAGGTCTGTTAATCTGGAGTGAACGGTGAAAACTTCTGTTGTTGATTTAATTGTGGGTTTTCCTCTCGGTATCTTTTCTGCGTTATCAATTAATCTTTTTCTGTTTTCTTCACCAGTTTTTTAAGGGATGCAATATAGTGTAATCTCTTGATTAATATGAACAGAAGTAATCTGTTATTGCTGTCAATTTTTTATGATTTGTTTCTTAATTTCACTATTGATGTGTTTTTCTCCTATTTGTTGTCTTTGTGTGTCGTTCATATGATGAGGTAATTTATATTTAATATATGTTGGAATCAGGTGTTCTGTTCTAGTTATATTATGAAATTGTATGTGTTGCTTAAAATTGGCGGCTCCTCAAGAGATACAATATCAAGAGATACAATATAAATATATGCTTTAGATCTAACACTTAACCACGTTAAATCTCATAAAATGCAAAAAAAAATAAACAAGTAGTAATAAAATCTGTTGGATTTTATATAATCTCGAAATTAAGTAAACCATGGATCCCCACATTTCACAATATAAATTAAATATTTTCTTTGAACGGGACGAAGGCGACTTTACGCTATTATTGTGAAGGCAAGAGTGATATAACCCTACTAATATGTATACTTTTAATCTTAAGATGTGTGTAAATTAAGAAATATATATTTATTAATTTGATTTTTGTAATATTTTATCGCGGTTTTGGGCCTCTATGCGCCAGTCTAAACAACAACCCGAACACGTTTTCGTTCCAAGAACTGTACGAGGTTAATACAAAAGAATTGAGTTCGGATATTCTATGACTTCGAAAGAAGAAAGTATGGCAAATCGAATGACGTATAAAAAGCTTATTTTTGTACGATTTAGCTTAATTCGAAGTTGATTTGGAATCGGTCACTATCCCATGCACTTTATTTAAGTGCATAAATTTGAAAGCTGCAATAACACAAACACATCTCCATCATTGCCTTTTAAGGTTGGTATGAAACGATGTTGTCGATGGTATTTGCAATTTTAAATTTTTCTTCTTCGGCTTCGTTTCCGTCCTCCGGAAACAATTACGGCACGCGGCCGTGTAATTGAATTTTCGCCGTTGTTAATTTTTTCCGAACCCGTTCGTCCCGAAATATGTGAACCATTGAGATCCGGCCTTAATTAAGGGAAGTGTGGCGGGGAGTCCGCGTCGAGGGCCTTAATTGAAATTTAAATGAATCCCAAACGCGACCCGTGTTCCCCGCGGCAGGGTTAATTTAAAACTTGGAGCTTCCTGAATTGATCAACGAATCGGGCAACATCAACAACAAATCTAAATCATATAATGTTTTAGATCATTATTATTTAAGGTTAATCTTTCAAGTTAAAATAGCCGGTAGAAGGATGCAATTAGAAGAAAAGCCCGGGAAGTTTGTCCGCCAAGAGCGAGCTCGACAAAATCCGGACGAGTTTGAAAGTTTTTTGCCGAGACTGGGAAGTAATTTAGTAACTGGTGGAAGAAAAATAATGAGCGAACCGGAACTTTGTTGATTGTTTAATTGGCCGCCCGTAGATGGGCTTAATGTCCCCCCTTTTCAAGATTCAAAACTTTTTGTATCACCGGGTATATCGTATTATATCGTACCAGAGCTGCGGCTGTTGTCCCATCGTAATAAGCGTAGAGTTCCGGGTAAACCAAGAGGTCGTAATCCATTGTTTCACTGATTGTTACAAAATTGAAACACAAAAATTTAGCCACGTGCACCAACTTAACTAACAATAAGACTTTATCCCGGCAAATCGGGAGCACACGCACTACGTCGTGGGGAGATTCGGGCGCGGACTGACTCCTAGCTGCCGAATACCGGCTGTGGAACGTGATGTTTATGTCGGGCTCGATGACTGAAACTAAACAGCACGCGTAGACCACACGCCCCCAGCTTGTGCCCTTTTATTTTAACGAAATTTTAACCAAATCAAAGCAAATTGTGCTTTCGCTCGGAAAAATTTGTTGAACTTTTCCCTTCTTAGGAGTGTTCAAAATAGAAACTTGCTGTTTACCTCGCGCATTACGGCCGGGCGATAAATTTTTAGAGCCCGGCCCTGCGTCGCCGCTATAAACACGTCGCGGTTTACGTCGCTTTTACGACGGGGTCGGCGTCGTCGCTGCGCCATCTATTCGGCGACGCCGCGCGACGAGTCGATATGCCGGCAATCATCAGATATCCACGACGTCCTTATATTCGTAATAGGGTCAAAAAGTTTTTTCAAAAATTTAGATAGAACATAATTTAGAAAGTGTCAAAGTTGGACAATTTTTCTTAATATCAACTTATAACGCAAGAACTATCTGGTACTACACTATCATATACCTATTATATATTTGATGAAAAATATTGCAGTGTAATACATCAAATATGATAGTAGTTGAAGTATGATCATATATTTTCGTTAACAGATCGTATTTTTATAGTTAAAAACAAAATGACGTCACATAAGGTTTGATACACAGTAGCTGGCACCAAAGTATATTAAAAAAAAGTAAAAAAAAAGTTAAAAAGGTATATTAGGACTTCTTTCTGCACTTCATATTAGGAAATTAATAAATGAAACATTCTTTACATATTATATTATTTAATTCTTTCATGCAACGGTTAAACGTAGTAATTATATAACAGAAATACGCATTTGCATGCTCATAAATTATTTACTGAAGCTGTAAGTAATGTTGAATGCTATACATCAACAAAACTGATCAAATTTATTCTTCGTCCATCCAAAATTGTTGCTAGCTTCATTTAAATTGCAGATTTTTATCATTTTTAATTAACTATTTAGCTTTAACTGTACTATTGAGCTTTCTCTTCCCTAATTTGATGCAAATATTTTTTGGAAAGCACGTAATATAAATTAAGACTTAATACTGCTTCTAAGAGATTTGATATTATCACCAAAAAACGTGAAATGTTTCCAAAAAAATTGAAGTGCTTCTAGGTGACTTTATACGACCCCTGGAATATATGATACTACTTTTAGAAGATACTACTTGATATTACGTCTGATTTGATACTGATTGTAGAAGGAGTGAAATGTTTCCCAAAGATTTGGCGTTACCTCAGGAAGACTTAATATTCTTTTTGTATTCGTCTAGAAGACTTGGTATTGCTTCCGGAAAATTTGATACTGATTGTAATAGACTTGATACTGCTTCTAGAAGACATCATACTGCTTCTAGAAGACTTGATATTGCTTCTGATTTGATACTGGCTGTAGAAGAAGTGAAATGTTTCCAAAAGACTTGGCGTTGCCTCTAGAAGACTTAATATTCTTCTAGAAGACTTAATACTAATTGTAGGAGACTTTAAATGCTACGAGAAGACTTGATAGCACCCCTGGAACACATGCTACTATTCCTAGAAGACATGATACTGCTTCTAGAAGACTTGATATTGCTTCTAATTTGATACTGTTTGAAGAAGAATGGAAATGCTTTCACAAAAGGTGACGTAAACTCTAGAAGATATAATACTGCTTCCAAAAGACTTAAAATACTTCCGGAACATTTTCTTGATACTGCCTCTGGAAGACTTAATACTGCTCCTACAATACTTGATATTACTTCTGGCTTTATACTGCTTGTAAAAGAATTGAAATACTTCCAAAGAATTTGACGTTGTCTTAAAACGTATTGTTAGGTAGTATTGTAGGTATGCTGCTCCTAAAACACTTGATACTGTTTCTAGAAGATTTAAAAGGTTTTCATAAGACTGCTTTACTTTCAGAAGATTTGGTATTGATTCTACAAAACTTGAAATACTTTCAGGAAACTTGATACTGCTTCTAGAATACTTGAAATGCTTCCAGAACAAATGATGCCTCTGGAAGACTTAAAATGTATCCAGATCACTTGATTCTGCTTCTAGAGGACTTAATATTGCTCCCGGAAGATTTGATACTGCTTCTAGAAGACTAGAAAGATTCTCAGAGGACTTTCAGAAGCTTTCATACTGATTCTAGAAGAAATCAAATGCTTTCAGAAAACTTGATATTGTCTGTGGAAGACAATATCAAGAAGACTTGAAATACTTAAAAAAAATTTAATACTGTTTTTACAATGTTTGAAATACTTCCAGAGTACGTGATCTTACCTCTGAAAGACTTGAAATGCATCCAGATGACTTGATACTGCTTCAAGAAGACTTGAAATATTTCCAGAAGACTTCAAATGTGTTCAAATTGAAATGTGTTTGACTTTGTATCGCTGCTAAAAGACTTGAAAAGCTTCTAAAAGATTGGATATTGTTTCTAGGATATTTAAAATGTTTCTTGAAAAGAAGATAATGCTTGTAAAACTGCTAGCAGAAAACATATTCATAGCAAAAACATTATACTGTTGATAAACCATTTGAGCTTCGAAAATATTAAATACTATTGGGCAAAATGCAAAATTTGATATAAGTAGTCCAATGGAGACTAATTATTCCCGTCAATTTTTTTAACTTTTCATTTGCTTAGGTACTCCTGGTTGAGGGGAGGATCTGTGTTAAGCCCTCCTTTGTTCTTCTTCTCTCTCATCCCTCTCTTTCGTTGTAACAATCTCCCTGACGAAGTTCTCCATCGCCATCCAATCCTCCTCACCTTCCACCTTAGACGCCACTCAGTTTCCTGGGATAGTTTGTTTACCCACTTTCCTCCCCATTGTTGTTCTTGCATCCCCCCATCTATTACATTGAAAAAATGTGTGTTCAGCGTCGTCGGTTCTTTCATGGTATCGTTTACGACTGATCTATCATTTGTACTTCTACAGATTTGTTTTTAAAGCAGCCATGACTACCTATAAATTGGTTGATATGATAGCCTCGCCCAATTTCCGTTTCAGCCACACCGATATGTTTGGAACCAATCTTTAGGACCAGCCTGCTGTATTAGCTTCCCACCTCCTTTGCCATTTCTCTTCTGTACCGAGCCCGTTTTCATTTTGATTTTGCCCAACCTTTTTTTAAGCATATCTCCTATTAATTGTAGAGCGGCGTTTGACGTGGTACTGTATGCGCTGGTGACTCTTATCACGACATCTCTTTATACTTTAGTTACTTGTTCAATATTTTTCTTCACTTTTATCACGTTTCTCCAGGCTCTGCAGGCGTATAATACGTCGCAGCGATCATACATCTCCCATCCATTCCAACCATCACCCCCAGGTACTTAATGGCTTATCCTGTTTTTATGGAGCAGTGTCCCACCTTCAGCTTTACCTCCTGTTTTGTTTTTCAAACCTTCATCAGTTCCGCCTCAGTTTTTTCTGGCGCCATTTCCAAAACTGGTGATAAGTGGATAATAATAGTATAAGTACTTAATTAAACACTAAATACTACTAGCAGAAGATGTTTTTGTTACAAACCGGCGTTTATGCATAGATAGCTTCACATGCTTCTGGAATAATGTGTAAAAAATGTGTGTGATGGATCCGAATACGATATTGTTTCTCAAATGAGTATCTTTCCGTAAAATCAGTTTATGTATCCTAGAATTCAAGAAGCAAAACTTCTCAGCCATTCTTAAATACTTCTGGTAATGTTTTGGGTCTTCAGTTTTCAATTCTCCTTATGAATGATTATAAATTCACAAATGACTTAGGCAGATAGCAAAAGAAACATTTTTCTTTTGCTGCCTGCTGTTCAATACATTTGAATTATTGAATTATGGTTATATATATGTACATATACAGGGTGTTTCAGATAACTTGTTCATTAGAACTTTTTGGTTTTCACTATTTGTAGAGGCTTGAAATTTTGGTAGAATGAATTATTCATTCCGATCTTTACTTTTATTTATCACGAGGGTCTAGTGATATAGCATAAGACATAATATGTCAAAATTGGACTATTTTTTAGAAAAATTCGCTGTAACGTAGGACGCAAAACTGATGGATAGAGGTATTATTAATATAAAATGTTCCTAATGAACCACAAGATCATATGGATTATGATGAATTATTTCGTATCTACCAGCGCCTAGTGATATAAATCATGTCAAAATTGGACTACTTTTCTTAGAAAAATCTATCACAACATAAGATAAAAAGCTGATAGAGGCATTATAAAAATGGACCAAAAGATCGTAATCCATAATTATTGCATATACATACCGGGTGTCCCTCAAAAGTGGTTCACCCGCATATTTATTTTATTATTAATGATATAAGAAAACCATTTGGAATGCATAATTAGGCCAGTACAACGGATTATTAGGACACAAAATAAATCATTTTGTACTTCCGTTTATACCGAATGTGAGTACTAATTTCGCTATTTTTATAAATCTGAAATTTTTTTTCTTCAGGTAGGTAGAAGGCATCATCTTCCGTATCTTTTTTCGAAAAATTATAATTATAATTTTTTTTTAAATTTTTTCAAATAAAAGTTATGTAAAATTATGTTGTTTGCCCAACTGAAGAAAAACAATTTTAGATTTTGAAAAAATAGCGAAATTAATACTCACTTCTGGTATAGTCGGAAGTCTATATATAATAATCCTATATAAGTAATAATCCTACCTAAATAAGTCTATCTATAATAATGCGTTTTAATAGCCTAATTATGCATTCCAAATGGTTTTCTGATTTCCCGTCTGAAATGCTTCAACTCTGTTCTGATTGGCCAGAACCTACCTCTATCCGCTTGGTTTACGTCTGTTTCAAAAAATACGCAAGTTAATTACGGAATCCGGCAAACAACATTATTTGACACATTTTGGTTAAAACCGCGTTGAAATCCATCCGGTCGTTTTCGAAATAATATCTTACTAAACCGCGATGCCCCACATTAAAACATTACAATAAACTTTATAGCAATATTTTTTTTTCATTAAGCGATTTCGTAGATATCGATCTCTAAAGTGAGGGGCCTTTACATCTGGCACGGACTTTAGATGTCTCTATGTTTTTGAAATCAGAAAAAAAAACGAATTTAATAAGCTGTAAATCAGCGACTGTTTCTATTAAAGAAAACGAAAATTGTCATGTTTCAAAATTTAAAAGTGAAAAAAAGCTTTACATCTTCATCAAACTCTCGTCGTAGTTATAATACTCTACCAATAAGTTGCTGGTTTTACGACATTTTCACTTTTGGCGTATAGCTGAATCACAAAAAATAATAAACTCTGACTTTTAATCTACTTTTTATGTAACTCAAATAGTTTTCGAGGGAGCCTATTAGGACTTAGAATTCGAACCACCCGGTATAGAAGTAATGCTAAATCGGCACTAAATCAATAACAAACAAAAAATATGGTTAAGAGACAGTTTAACAACAGACATTAAATTTCAAAACGTTCAAAACAATGTTGATTACTTAACGTAACCTACCTCTCCTCACTAACGCCCACTATTATAAAAAGTAACAACTAATAGTATAATTCCTACATTAGTAAAGTTGTACGATTGAAAGTTGACCCCAACCAACCTGATTCTTTATTTACTGCTGAAGCATTTTCTGAACTAAGACAATGGAAAACAACTGCGATACTTAAAAGAAGGAAAATCAAGTAACATCTAAAAAATATCTCAATTAATAAGCTAACAAATGTAAATAAGTTCAGTGACAACAAGAAAAGATACTTGATATGAATATCTCCTAATCTGCAAGGCTATAAACACCAAGTATTCAAAAATAATTTAGCTAAATAGTGTACAGGCACCTATTATGCGTGCCAGATGTCAAGGCCCATCAGTTTAGAGATCAATATCTTCGAAATCGATCGATGAAAAAAACTGCGTTAAAGTTTATTGTAATCAATGAACATTTCTGTGTATCATCGGTTAATTTATAAATTTTTGGATCCGCGGTTTTTCTTCTATCGCGAGTTAATTGAAAACAAGTACCCGATTTTTTGAGGTGTCGGCAACTTTGTCTATTTTGCAATTTTATTTCTAAAAACAACTTGACGAAAAAATTTCAAATTTAAATTGATGATAACTCGATAATGTCCTTAATGGGGGGAATATTTTATTTTAACTATGCGCCATATAGTTTCGTGAAAAGTCGCGGTTTAGTAAGATGCGGTTATTTCGAAAACGACCGGATGGATTTCAACGCGATTTTTACCAAAATGTGTTACAGAATGTCGTTTGTCGGATTCCGTAATTAGTTTTTCAAAATGAGGTCTCCCTAATGAACACCTCTCTCCGGAGTGTTATTTCTGTGTCTCTTTTACTTATATTCCCATTAAATCGCTCTTAAAAAAAATAAGGATCACTTAGTTTAAAAAACTGGTAATCCCACATACATCGATAAAATAAAACATGCCCCGCGTTGGGTAACTCATTGGGTTACCATCAGTTCAAATTTGAAAAATTTTCGTCAAATAGTTTTTGAGAAATAAAATCGTAAAGTAGACAAAATTGCCGGCACTCTTAAAAGTCGGGTACTTTTTTCAAGTAACTCACGATAGAAGAAAAACCGTGGATCCGAAAATTTCCAAATTAACCCGTTAAAACCCAGCGTAACCATATAGTAACGTAAGTAGAGGTATCGTTTAACTGCTACTACCGCTTAGTTATTAATGTAAACTACTAGATAGTGGTACAGGAATGAAATTTAACGTCCATTTTATAAGTACAAAATTTTTGGTTCTAGACAAGTTAGTGTATATGTGTTAATTGTTGCTTTGAAAACTGTTGATAGAAAAATGGCAGAATCGTTGGATTTTCGTCTAGTGTTAGTAGAATTTTGATATGAAGTATTTCAAGTACCTAATTCAAATTATTGTCATGTATTGTAAAATGATAATGTTAAGTAATAAATAATAAGTAATAAATGTAAGTGTTAGCAATAATAGATTTAAACGTAGGCGGTATATATGTCGAACCTCCTATAGAGTTCG
This sequence comes from Onthophagus sagittarius, assembly GCA_036711965.1. Taxonomy (NCBI): domain Eukaryota; kingdom Metazoa; phylum Arthropoda; class Insecta; order Coleoptera; family Scarabaeidae; genus Onthophagus; species Onthophagus sagittarius. The sequence goes on along the minus strand of JASERS010000006.1, from coordinate 22,251,461 downwards.
AACATAAATCAGTGAGAAGACAGTCCCAACATAAATCATTTAAGCGGAAATCAACTGACCACCGCCGCCGAAATTGTTCTCAACCTTCCAAGAAATAATGAAGCAGAAACTGAAGAAGACGAAGATATAGATGATAACGAGAAGGAAAACAATGAAATGGAGGAACACGAATTCGTCGCATGTTCAAAGTTCTCTTGGATAGATGGAGATTTAGAAGCTCCAATATCAACGTTTCCAACACATGATTATGTCAATATCATTGGTAAATCCATCATAGACGTATTTGAACTATTCATTGATGACGAAATAGTTGAATACTTAGTGGCACAATCAAAACTATATGCTGCATTCAAAAATCGTCCCGATTATACCGTTACTTCTGACGAAATTAGATGTGCAATTGCAATATTAATTTTAAATGGGTACAACAAACTACCCGGTAAACGTTTTTATTGGGCTCAAATACTGACATGCAACATTCTATATCAGAATCAATGAGGCTTAATAGGTTTTTCACTATTCTGCAGTTTCTTCACTGTGCCGATAATAACGACTGTCATCTGAATGATAACGCTTGGAAGATTAGACCCCTAATGGATAAATTGAAAAATAAATTTTTAGAACACTATGTACCTGAAGAATATCTGTGCTACGATGAGACCATGGTGAAATATTTTGGACATCATGGTTGTAAACGATTCATACATTCGCTTTGGTTTCAAGATGTGGTCGCTCAATACATCATCTGATTATTTAGTGAATTCTGATCTTTATCAAAGAAAATCTCCGAAAACCGTTGAAAACTTTCAAACTAGTGTAAATCTGATGAAGTATATGAAGGAAAGAGGTTACGGTGCAACAGGCACGATGCGTGAAAATCGTCTCCCAAAAAGTTGTTGTTTACCTAACAAAAAAATGTTGACCAAAAATTTTAAACAAGGAGAATATTGTTCCTCTCTAGATGGAGAAAATGGTATGTATGTGGTTCGATGGCTTGACAATAATCTTGTTATAGTAATCTGTAATCATTACGGTGTAGCTCCTATTATATCCGTTAAGAGGTTTTCTCAAAAAGAAAAAAAATTGTAATAATTCCTAGACCAAATGTTATTGGACTTTATAATAAATATATGGGAGGAACGGCTGTCATGGATGAGAATATAAATAGATATAGAATATCAATCCGAGGAAAAAAATGGTGGTGGTGTCTTTTCACTTGGATGCTGGACACAGCCATTCAAAATGCTTGGGTGATATATAGAAAGGTACATCCATCTGTACAGCAATTACAATTTCGCAGAGAAATCGTTCAGGTATACCTCAAAAAATACGGAACCCCTAGTAAGGTAGGTGGGAGACCTTCAATACCTCCTTCGAGCATTTCACATAATCGAGTTAGTGATGCTATTTGATATGATCAAAGAAGTCATTTTCTGATTCCGACCGAAAGAAAACGATGTGCAGGATATGGATGTTCTTCAGTTGTAAGGACAATGTGCAATAAATGCAATGTTGGACAGTGCTTGTAATGTAACCTCTTTTTCATACTATGTAGTACCGTATATGTTATACTACAAGTTTTAGTTTCTTTTTTATCAAAACACTTTTTAATTTTCTACTGCACCTCCAAAGCTTAGTGTTACTATAAGGTAACACCGTGTAACAGGATAACTAATTAAATTAAACTGAAAATTACTGTTATTAATTATTAATTATACATCTATAAACGTAAAATAGCTAAAAAAATTCAAAAATATGATATAAAAATAATTCGGACTTATATGGGTTAATCTATGATACACCGAAATGTTCATTGATTATAATGAACTATATCGCAATATTTTTAATCGAGTGATTTCAAAGATATCGATCTCTAAAATGATGGGCCTTGACATCTGGCACGGACAATAGTTCATTTCCATTTTTCCAAATTTTCGTTTTTTCTTTTCAATTTTGGCACTTAGTCCCCTATAACTTTTACTCCTCAATTCAGCCAATCTGTTTAGCGCATAATTAAAACATGCATAAGCATAAAAATCCGATCTCCATTTAATTATGTCATAATTATCTGTTAGAAGTGTATAGTGATACAAAATTAACTGATGGAGAAAAACGTGACAAACATTTATCCATCATTAATGCCTAGTGACATGACACAAACCACAAAATTTCAAATACTTGCCGGTTTTTTATTGTATAGCTTAAAGTAGGCAATGCATCCCCTTTCAATGGGCAGTTACGCGTCGCGACGCCACTAAAGGGACGAGAGTAATACAGTGGCTGTATGTGTGTATTCCGGGAATGATGAAAGGGCCAACTCCGCTTTCAAACGCCCCCGTTAATGGGGGCAGCTAATACTTCATAATTCCAACCCGACGGTGTCGGTGTCGGCGTCCTCTACCATACTACCTTTACTACCATTAAGGTACAAGCAAAGTGCCTCATTTAATTTAAGTTTTATCTGAGAATCTTTTAAACGAAATCTTTTAATCCTTTCGTATTTATCTTAAAGTCGCATTCGACACGAAAATTGAATCGAGCACCGTCTCAAATCGAATGGGACCAAGTAAGTCCGAGACGAAAGTCGAAAATTGTAAGGAGCAGTCAGCGTGGAGAAGATAAACTGAAAGAGACTTACCCCTGGAAGCGTGTGTTTCTCATGCAGAGCTGCCTGGGCACAAACGGCACTCTCCGGACTGAAGTACGTAAGGAACGCGCAACCTGCAGCAAAGAAGAAACAAACGTTAGAATTAGTCCTCCAAGTAACTCTTTACATTTGGTATACATAATGAAGCGTCATGTTGAAATTATTTAGCCGGTTTAAATCTCTTTCGCGGCGAGTCCTATTTATGCAACGTCGACGTCGTTGCCGTCGTTGCCGTCGTCGCCGTGTGGCGTCAAAGCAAGCGCAAGGGCGCACATCGGCGCCGACACGTGATTCCCGCTTTTGTAAAGGGCCGCACCTGGCGTCGCGACGCCTCAATTGAACAAGTTGTACGGGCGCGCCGAGGCGTGTGTACGACAGGAACGTCTGCCCTGAAACTTTTCGAGGGCGTTTGAGTGGCTTATCTTCAGCAAAAAGCTCCGTGCACGGTACATTCTCTGTTTTTGTACCACAAATACCCTCGTTTACTCTAAGGGTTTTAAAATTCGCTGTATCTACTAAATCTTTAATGATTCTATACTTTATTCATCATCCATTTTAACATTATTTTTTGGATTATAACCACGCTTTAATATGCATAATTTATAATACTTCACAAAAAGATTCTAAAGCTTTAATCGGTTTGAGGGATTAACAAGATAAAGAAATTATTCATAAATTAAATTAAAGTTGAATATTGTGTTTCAAGTACACAGTTAATAATTATAAAGTATTGTATGAAATTGTGCAGCACTTTTTTCAGTGCTAATTCGATAATGATTCATTAGAGGATTGGGGAAAGTTTATTAGCTCAAATAAAACGTCCTCAACTTTTGCTGGAATAGAATATTTTTTAATTGGAAGAATTCATTCTCTTGAAGCAATCGAACCAATTTTTAATAATAATAAATTATCGATATTGCAACCCTCAAAATTCAACTCTCGAATCAAAAGTCATAATGCCTTATATTTCTCCTTGTCAATAATATCTCATAAAACACCATCTTAACGAAAAGAAGTTGTTACCTTAAAAAAAGTTTATATTTCAAATGTTTATGACTTTGCTTACTGAGGAATTGCAGATATTTGTGGATTATGCCAAACAACATCATACCAATCTACATAACGATGCGATATTTTTTTCAAAATATATTCCTGATAATGAATACAATGTTGAAGCTCTAATCCTGCCAAAGCTGTTAGTATTTCTACCAACTCAAATGTCATACAGTTAAAACTGGACATATTTGCAAGATATTCCTTTAGTTGATACTGATAATCTGTCTCAAAAACCTATAGATATTATTCTTGGCGTAGATGTTTAAACTTAGATAATTCAAAAATGTATTAGACGAGGAGATTCTGTCTGGTTCTATAGATGTCGAATTGAAAGATTTAGTGAAAAGTTTCTGATTACTAGAGGATGTGTTATTAACTCCAAAATCAACAACAGACAATTTAGAATGTGAAGAATATTTCAGTCGAACGCATAAAAGTTAAAATGTGTCAGATTACGTTTCAAATTAATTAAGCTTCAAGAAGTCGTCTTTGCTTTAATAATGGAGATAAAGGAATGAATCTTGACTTAAATTGAAGATGAAGATATCTTCTTTAAAAAAATGTATAATAACCATTGTTTTATTCAAAACTTAGTGAGATTAAAATTGAAGTATATAAGATTGCGTTTCAACTTGGATAATAGTAAAACAATAAAAATGAGAGAAATAACAAAAATCATTATGGTAAAAATAATGAAGATAATAGGTTGAGTAAAGGATCAAATTGAAAAACAAAATGCCCCGATTAAAATCATATGAGATAATTGACGTTTGAACAAAAAATTATTGGGATAGAAATTAAAATGTGTAAAATTACGTTTCAAATTAATTAAACTTCAAAAAATCGTCTTTGCTTTAATAATGGAGATAAAGGTATGAATTATGACATAAATTGAAGATGAAGATATCTTCTTTAAAGAAAGGTATCATAACTACAGTTTTATTCAATAATAATTGAGATAAAAATTGAAGCATAGAAGATTATCTTTCAACCTGGATAATAGTAAAACAATAATAACGAAGAAATAAAGAAAATCGTCATGGGAAAAATAATGAAGATAATGGGATGAGTCACGGATCAAATCGAAGACGAAAATTCCCTGTTGAAAATGATATGAGATAATTGACGTTTGAATAACAAATTATTGAGATAAAAATTAAAATATGTATGATTACGTTTCAAATTAATTAAATTTCAAAAAATCGTCTCTGCTTTAATAAAATAGATAGCGGAATGAATCATGACATAAAATGAAGATGAAGATATCTTCTTTAAAGAAATGTATGATAACCACTATTTTATTTAAAAATTATTGAGATTAAAATTGAAGTATATAAGATTGCGTTTCAACTTAGATAATGGTAAAATAATGAAAATGAGAGAAATAGAAAAAATCGTCATGGCAAAAATAATGGATATAATAAGATGAGGAATGGATCAAATTGAAGACGAAAATGCTCTCTTTAAAACGATATGAGATAATTGACGTTTGAACAAAAAATTATTGGAATAAATATTAAAATGTGTAAGATTACGTTTTAAATTAATAAAATTTCAAAAAATCGTCTTTGCTTTAATATAGGTGATAAAGGAATGAATTATGAAATAAATTAAAGATGAAGATATCTTCTTTAAAGAAGTGTATGGTAGCCACTGTTTTAGTAAAAAATTATTGAGATAAAAAATGAGGTATATAAGATTGCGTTTCAACTTGGATAATAGTAAAACAATAAAAATGAGAGAAATAAAAGAAATCGTCATGGCAAAAATTATGGAGATAATGGGATGAGTCATGAATCAAATTGAAGACGAAAATTCCCTGTTGAAAATGATATGAAATAATTGATGTTTGAACAAAGAATTATTGAGATAAAATTTAAAATGTGTAAGATTAAGTTTCACATTACTTAAATTTCAAAAAAACGAAATAATAATGAAGATAATGGAATGAATCATGACATAAATTAAAGATGAAGATATCTTCTTTAAGGAAATGTATGATAACCACTGTTTTATTCAAAAATTATTGAGATTGAAGTATATAAGATTACGATTCAACATGGATAGCAGTAAAACAAACAATGATGGAAATAAAGAAATCGTCATGGCAAAAATAATGGAGATAATGGGATGAGTAATGGATCAAATTGAGGACGAAAATACCCTGCTTAAAATAATATGAGATAATTATCGTTTAAACAACAAATTATTGAGATAAAAACTAAAATGTGTAAGATTACGTTTCAAATTAATAAAACTTCAAAAAATCACCTTTGCTTTAATAATGGAGATAAAGGAATGAATCATGACATAAATTGAATATGAAGATATCTTCTTTAGAAAAATATAAGATAACCACTATTTATATTAAATTATTGAGATTAAAATTGAATTATATAAGTTTACTTTCTACTTTCCCCGGTTATGACAATGTTACCAGGAAACTACTGAGAAGTCTGGATCTCTACATTCACAACTTCATTAGAGAAATAATTAACTTTTGCCTCACATCTCAGCATTTTCCGCACGACTGGAAAACGTCAATCATCATTTGCATCCCTAAGAAGGATTCGTCGCTTTCTGATCCGGCAAATTATCGCCCCATCTCGTTGCTTCCCGTTATTGGAAAAATTTTCGAAACGCACCTAAAGAACAAACTAATGTCTGCGGTATCAGAGAAAATTCCACCTTATCAATTTGGCTTCCAATCCGGCAAATCAACGTCCCATCCATTAACGATTCTGGTCTCCAACTTCCAGGCAGCACGTCACGAAAAACTAAAATCCGCAGCTGTATTTCTGGACGTCCGAAAAGCTTTTGACTCAGTGTGGCACAAAGGATTGCTATTTAAACTGCATAAGCTTAAAACGCCATACTACCTCTTAAACCTCCTGAAGCAATTCCTTTCGAATCGCTCCTCCATGGTAAAGTTCAAAAACCATTTCTCCCACTGCTTCTCCGCTCAGCAAGGCCTTCCTCAGGGATCTCCTATCTCTCCCTCTCTTTACAACTTATTCTGCCATGACGTTTACAATGACCACCCAGATGCTTTTAACCTGACCGCATACGCATTACTTTATGCCGACGACACAGCATTGGTATCGCACAGCAGGGACGTCGCTTCTTCGATCCGCAAGCTGCAGACACTCGTAAACGAAACGGAAAGTTGGTTCAGAAAATGGCGCATACTAATCAACCCCACAAAAACACAATTTTTATACCATTTCTTCCGCTTAGCGCTCCCTCTCCCACAATTATCATCCAATCTACGGCAAACTCCATCACGCCAACCTGCAACTATCTTGGCATAACACTGGATAGAACGCTAAAATTTTTCACCCATGCGACCAAGGTGAAGATGAAAGTCAACATACGCGCTAAACACTTCAAATCCCTGTCGTTCGGAGGTCGTGGAATCTCTACGTCATGTGCCTCGCACATCTACAAGACCATATGCAGGCCTATCATAGAATATGGTGCAATATTACTGAACGACGCACCTAGAAAAACCAAGTACCACCTGGAAGTAGCGGAAAGATCGGCTCTGAGATCCATCACCCGAATTAGAAACCCCCGTAACCCCCTCTTTAACCCAAGCAATCAGCTTCTATATCAGCTTACAGATATCCTCCCCATCGATACTCGCCTCCAACGTTTGTCAGATAAATATTTCATTAATTTACCTATCAAAGCTCTCCAACATATGCTAATATCGCCTCCAATACTCCACCCCATCAACAATCCAACGTTTCTCTTTCAAAAACTCCTTGCAGTCAGAGAAGACTAAATCAAGCCGTCAACTAGAAGAATTACGGGCAGAAAGACCCAGGGTCGATAGCCCTATTCTCGCCCCATTCATTTTATTTTTAATTTTATTTATTTATTTTTATTATATATTTATTGTACACATATTATATTGTTGCATGGGGGTTTAGAATAAAATTTGTTTTCTCTCTTCGTCATGGCAAAAATAATGGACGTAATGGGATGAGTCATGGATCAAATTGAAGACGCTAATTCCTTGTTTAAAATGATATGAGATAATTGACGTTTAAACAAAAAATTATTGAGATAAAAATTAAAATGTGTAAGATTAAGTTTAAAATTAATTAAATTTCAAGAAATCGTATTTGCTTTAATAAAGGAGATAAACAATGAATCATGACTTAAATTGAAGATGAAGATGTATTCTTTAAGGAAATGTATGATGACCACTGTTTTATTCAAAAATTATTGAGATTAAAATTGAAGTATATAAGATTGCGTTTCATCTTGGATAATGGTAAAATAATAAAAATGAGAGAAATAGAAAAAATCGTCATGGCAAAAATAATGGAGATAATGAGATGAGGAATGGATCAAATTGAAGACGAAAATGCTCTGTTTAAAATGATATGGGCTAATTGACGTTTGAACAAAAAATTATTGGGATAAAAATTAAAATGTGTAAGATTATGTTTCAAATTAATAAAACTTCAAAAAATCGTCTGCTTCAATAATGGAGGTAAAGGAATGAATTATGACATAAATTGAAGATGAATATATCTTTTTTAGACAAATGTATGATAGCTGCTGTTTTCTTCAAGAAATTTTGAGATAAAAATTGAAGTATGTAAGAGCGTTTCAACTTGGATAACAGTAATACAATGAATATGAAAAAAATCATTATGGAATAAATAATGGCGATAATGGAATGAGCTATGGATCAAATTGAAGACGAAAAAGTCCTCTTTAAAATGATATGAGATAATTGACGTTTGAACAAAAAATTGTTAGGATAATAATTAAAATGTGTAAGATTTCGTTTCAAATTAATGAAATTTCAAAGAAATCGTCTTAACTTTAATAATGGAGATAAAGGAATGAACCACGACTTAAATTAAAGATAAATATATATCGCTGCTTTGTTGTACAAGATTTATAAACCTAATAATACAAATGTGTGAAATTGCATTTCGATTTAAATGTCATTTGATCGATTTGGACCGATTAACCGAATTATTGATAACTGACAACTGATATCTCAAATTAAAGCTCAAAATAGGACCTTTAAAACGATATATTAAAATCGATATGTTGATAATGAAGAATCTTCTAAGACTGTCCGAAATCAAATCACCTAAATTCTGGTAATTTTGGCAAAGGAGGAAAATTTAAAAAAAAATCCTTGTTGCTTTATTTATGATGAGGAAGAAGCGATTGATATATTAAATTAAAGCTCAAGATGAGAGCGTTAAGACGATATGTTAAAGTTGAACTGTCCGAAATCAAACTATAAATTGTGGTCATTTTGATAAAGGAAGAAAATTCAAAAGACCTTTGTTGGTGTTTTTATGGTGATGAAGAAATTATTAATGTTTAAAGTTAAAGCTCAAAATGGGAGATTTATATGATATATAAACATATCATTTATATTTTAAAATCGATGTTGATTATGAAGGATTTTCTGAAACTGTCCGAAATCGAATTCTGTAAATTGTGGTCCTTTTGACAAAGGAAAAATATTCAAAGAATCTTCGTTGGTGTATTTATGATGATGAAGAAACGATTAATATATTAAATTAAACCTCAAAATAAGAGCTTTAGAATGATATATAATCGAACTCTTTAAAGTATGGTATCTTTAACAAAGGAAGAAAATTCAAGAAATTTTTGTTGGTGTATTTATAATAATGCAGAAACGATAGATATCTCAAATTAAAGCCCCAAATGGGAGTTTTAAAATGATGTATTAAAGTTGGTAGTTGATGAAGCTATTAATGTAATAAATAAAAGCTCAAAATAGGAGCTTTAAAATAATCTTCTGTCATTTTAACACAGAAGGAAAATATAAAATTCTTTGTTTGTGTATTTATCACGATTAAACTCACAATTAGAGCTTTGAAATATTATATTAAAATCGATATGTTGATTACGAAAGATTTTCTCAAACTGACTGAAACTTCATTCCCTTAATTTCGATCATTTTGACAATGAAGAGAAATTAAAAAAGTCCTAATTGCTTTATTTATGTTGAAGAAGCAATTGATATAATGAATTAAAGCTCAAAATGAGTGTTTTAAAATGATATATTAACTTCTATATATTGATTATGAAGGTGTATCTGAAATGATTACAAATCGAATTTTCAATATTTTGATGCTTCTCATAAAGTAAGGAAAGTTAAAAATCCTGGTTGCTTTATTTATAATGACGAAGAAGCCATTGATATCTCAACTTAACTTCAAAGTATGACGTTTAAAATGATACATTTAAACCAACTAGAGATGGATTAACTCGATTTATCAAACCGAGTTAACTCGAATTGAGATTATTACAAGTCAATTCGAGTTAAACTGTTACCAACTCTAATTACTTAGGGTTCATGAGATTTATAGAACAGCAGCAAAAACTATTCTCATTTAACTGCGATATAAAAATCACCGTTTGGTTCAGAAAGCAAAAATGCGAGAATGTGAACAGTAAATGAACTAAAAGACAGAAATTATTGTTATTTAATTATAATATCTATGTTGTATTTATATAGATATATCTATTATTGTTGGCACTATGTTCTCGTGTTCTTGACCCAAAAATATTAGGAACTGTCAAGAAGTCTAACTTTACCACAACTTCTTAATAAAACTATACATAAACAGAAAAGTAGATCTTCTCCAATTCATGAGTGAAAAAAGTGCATGTTAGGAGCTAGCATAACACCATTCAATTTATATATACAAAAGAGGTAGCCTTGAGTACGTTATTATTAAGAACATGCTCTTCACTCAAGTGAAGAGAAAGACTTAAGTTTAAATTACTTAATCGAAATTAAGACGGATCTTATTTCAAAAGAATACAATTTCGACCAGTCGTATAAAGTCATATTTCGAAGCAGCTTGTTTGGTATGATGCTTCGAAGACGGTCGAATCCGAAGCAAAATAATTTTTCAGGCAAAAATTCTTGCTATAAACTTCTGCACTTTGAACCAGGTCAATTAGGTCACAGCGACATATAATGCACCACTAAAACTACATTGAACCCCGATCATGTTGTTGACTACAAAAAACACACATAAAATAAGTAATTAACGTTGGGCGGATTCAAAGGTAGCTTCACACTGGAACGAACTTCTAAAACATAGACAAACGAAAACTATGATAACTTCTTAAGAAAATAAAACTCAAGAGGTTTTAAACCTCAGCTAAGGGGATCTAAGAACGCAGTTCTTTTGACGCCTGCCGACATAAAGAGAGATGACCTTGGAATAATTTTAAGGTTTAGTAATTTATTAACCCTTTCACGATCATGGGGACATATATGTACCAAGTACATAAACTTGTAAACTCATATGGTCCTGAAACCGTTAAATGCAAGTGCTTCTATTGGAGCATATACATACCTTTGATATACCCTTGATGAATGTCTTATTCATCAATTCAAACCAATCTACGCTTTGCAAATTTTAGATTTTTTGCTATCAACTCGGTATAGGTTACTCAATTTAAATTCGGTTAACGTAATTTTCAACTCGGTTTGACGAAATCCCGAGTTGTCCCATTACTAACCCTGCCCAACTCAATACTTATTGGTTCTCTACTCATTGCCACAACAGAATCTAGCCACCAGTTTCTTCTTTATTTCACTCCTTTCCTTCACAAGGTATTTTGGTAGACGTAAAATAATTATGTCTCCATATCGTTCAATGTTATGTCCCCATACCTTCCATGGTTATATTCCCATACCTTTCATTGTATCTTCTCTCTCTTATCGACCTTTCCTTCTATTTCTGGACGTCTCTATCCCTGTTAACCTAACATAACCTTTTTTTCATGAAATCGAGGAAAATCTGCTATACCTACAGATATCCGGCTAGGTAGATATAATCGTCTTTTCCGGAAACACCCTTCCGGATTTGCTGTCATGTCTGGCCTATTCTTCGCTATTTCCTTTTCGTTGGTATGTTCCCTTACAAATCCTCGTCTCTCATCATCCATGGCTTGAGATAATCAACAAAGGCAAATAGGTTTTCCAGTCTTTTAAAGACATCTTTGCAAAGGAAGACAGCGTGTCCTGTTATCCATTTCTCCTATATATACCAACACGTCATCCTTTATGCCTTCCTTGATCTGACAACTCAGGCTCATTCAATATCATTTCAGCGGCATAAAGTTATAAAAACACATTTATGAAAGTAATATATGTATATGTCAAATAGAACATGTTAAATTTTTTTATATAAAAATAAAACAAAAATAAATAATGTTATAGCAAAATTAATAAATTAACATTATTTAAAACATAAAAAAAGATAAAAATCTCTTCTTATTTTCGCTAAAATCAGTCCTAGCTGTGATATTAATCTAAAACAAACAATCAGCCCATATTGTAGTGCTATGCTCATAGCTTATTGCTATGTGGCATTTTATACAAGTTTTCTTTATTTTTCGGTCAGTTTTATATGGATATAGCCACAACGTACTTTCTTATCTAGCACTGATGCCACGGCAATAGTCTCAACAATCTATAGTATGTTTTTAATCAACTCTTTAATCAAGCGTGTTCTCAGAAAAGGTTCAATGAGGTCATATGATATATTAAGCAAAAAATCGGTTTTACTAATTTTCAATGATGGATTTGAAAATTTGAATAAAACTATGCCATTTATTCCATTGTGATCAGATACCACAAAAAACCCACATGGGCATCCGTCGAGTACAGCGAGCCCTACTGTAGGTATCATCTACACATGAGGACATACATGAGCAGAATTATTTTATTTTTATTTGTGACAAAAGAAACAAAAGTCTTGTTTTTGTCAAAAACGAATTAGACGCAGGAAATTAGCTTATTTTTTCTAATCATTCCTAACATCTTAAGTTTGTATTAAGTAAGTATTATGTCAAATAGTTCAACTGATGAAAAACTGTTGTTCCGTGAATTGGTTCTGACAATTTTCTGACAGAGTATGAGGATACGACTCATTATTATTTATTGACATTTCTGCTGTATATGGTATTGCATTAAATATATACTAAGTTCTTGCATCATTCATGTACATTATTCGCGAATAGGAGCAAACCTGTCGGTTTCTTTTCTGATGTTTGGAGTTTTTTTACTATTAAATCCCAAGCACAAAGTTAGGAAATTAAAACGATTCATCAACATAGATGTTTTAAAAAGTGAAGTGCCAAACTAATCTAGATAAGTTGATTTTTGTACACCACATTAATATAACAAGCATTTTATGCCCAGAATGTCCGCAGATTTATGGTAAGTTTGTGAATTACTTATCTAAAACATTAGAATGATGAGTGTCTTCATTACTATGAATTGTAATTTTATCCAAAATTACATTTCTAAATAATTAATCCCAAACTTCCAGTAGCCATTTTCTTTTCCATCTTTTTCTTCCATCGGTTTCTTTATAATCAGGATCGTTCTTAGAGTATTGTTTACCAAAAAAAACACATCGTCTAGTTAATTTCTACTACTACCATCAAATTCAAGTGCCATTTTATTTAACTTCTGTGTATTTCCTAATCGGATTTTAAAGTCATCTCAAAAACGTGTCGACGATAACTGAACGCATTTGAGAGATTCTACATGGGGGATAAACTTTGAATTACGACAATTGCGTGAATCATATCATGATACATTAAGTATGTTATAGGAAATGAAAGATTTAGTGGGGTACTATAGACACCAGTGTGAGAACGAAGAGTTAATAATACAACCCAGCCTAACTCAACACAACCCTTTCTTTACGAGATCGAGAAAAAAATTCTATATATATATATACAGTAACATAGATATTTATGTCTTCTCCAAGAACACACTTCCGGACTTTCCTTCAAGCCTCTACCTTAGTTGGCTTTACGCTATCATCTCTGAAGGCCAGAGGTCTTCTTTCCGTTGGTCTGTTCCCTCATAAACCATCGTCTCGCATTCCCGGCTCAAGAAAATAGACAAAACAAAACACATCTCCCGGTCTTTTAAATCATTCAGTTCTGCTATATCTACAAACTCGTCATCCCAGCCCTTCATACCTCCCTTGATCTGACAACTGAGGCTCTCCTTCAGATTCATTCATTATTGCTTATCTCATTCCATTGCCTTATAATCCAAGGTGTAACTTTTGGCATTATTTTCTTTGTCCATCAAACATCTATTTTCCTATTCTCATCAAGTCTCATTGCCGCCCTTGTCTTGTCTGCCTTTGTAGATATTGTTCTTTATGCACTTGTTATCCGAAACAGAATTCTTCTTTATATTCTAGATAGACCCTCACATATTTTTGGTGATAGAAGCATCATTCCAAGCCTGTGGCATTTAATTTCTCCTTATCCGCTTTTATTATCATAAGCTATTAATTTTATATGTTAGTTATCTCGGTCTTGTTCCAGTATGTGATCAAAAATGATATTCCACAATATGGACCCCAAGCAATAAAGCAAAATATTTCACCACTACGTATTTGCTAACTACTAGAACAATACTTGCCGATAATTTAGTTTTGCGATAATCAATAATAAATAAATAAGTAAATAAATCTTTGAAAAGTTGTTTTATTATTTCCGAAAGTGGCGAGAAGTTGAAAATTAATTTTCGCTGGAAATTTATATTCGCTTCCAACCCACTCTACGAACTAAATGGACGTCATTTTTATGTCAACCGAGGCTGGATGCACGGGGTACACTTGAAATTTAATTAAACAGTCCAGAATTCGCTCGGATCGCTGAGATGTCGAGACTTGGCTCGGATATTAATCTTGACGTATACCGAGATCGACTACATTCATCCGGCTCGTTCGAATCCACATTTGTTCGAAGAGAACGCGATAATTATCGGCTACTTTCACAGTTTAACGCGGATCTATCCGGATTTAGTATCTATCCGAATTGGTGGAATCAGTTGTCCCCGAAGAGCAAAAGGGGAGACATCCCTCCGGCGCTTGGCGCTCGGCGTCGGTCATCGAGAAGCGCCGTTTGGTCCAGACGTGTCCGGCGTGACAAAGGGCGGGCACGAAGATGTCAACCGCACGCCGGCAAAAATACAAAGGGCCACGAAACAACGGAATAGGTAATACAGGCTTCGCCCTCGGGGGGGCGGCGACCTCGGGGTCGGAGGGACAAACAATCCCCCGTTATGTCAGGGCCGGCCCTTCCGCGCGCCCTCTCGCTCCCGCCACCGTCGCCTCTTTCACGGATGGCGAATCAATAAGCCGGGACAGTGGATGGGAAAAAAGTGGACGGGGGCCCGGTTCAATTATCGATCAAGGGCCGGGACGTGTGCGTTCCTTCGCCCCCGGGGCCACGGGAAGAGTTCCCTTCTTTTTACACCGAGGCCCAATTTCGAAAGACCCCGCGTCGCCGCTAAGCAGGAAATTTGAATCGAAATGGATTTCTGTTCTTCGACGGAGGTGTGCCCTTCAGATGAATTGGGAATCGAGGGGAAGTTACACAAAAATTTTTCCTACAACTCTTCAATTTCAGGATTACTAAAATATTATATCATTATATACTATAGATTTTTGCACTTCTAAGTCTCTTATTGAGTTATTTGGAATCAGCGGATTCAGTTCTATGCAGAAGTGGATGAATGAAATAAGATTTGTATCTTAAACTCGATCTATTCAAATTATGGCTGGAGCGCCATAAGATATTGTTAATAACAGCAAATTCTTAATACATTATTTTTGCTGATGTTATTTAATAATTCAGTGTCTCTGCCCATAGGCGCCGGATACGTAGGTGGTTTGGAATTAAGGTGCATGAAATTGTATCAAAAATCATGTTTTCGTTTTATTTTCGGCCAATCAGAGAATATAATTATCGCGAAATTGCTGGGTGAAAGAGGAAAGAAGAATACGAGAAGAGCGAGAATGTGAAAGGAAGACACGATGGGAACTTTTTCTCTTCATGCAGCTTCGAAATGTTATCCGAAATTGTTGAGTTGCATGAGGAGAGTATCATTGAACAGTTATCATACCAGATCAAAGTATTAAAATGTAGTATTTAAAACTGTAAAAAAAAGAGATGTATAAACGTTCGATTCGGAAGAAAATTGAAGACAAAATGCGCAAGCTAAGAAGATTCAAAATGTAGTAATAACGTTGAGGTGCCTGCTGAAACCTCGAAGATATACCCTGAAAATTGTTCTGAACGATTCCAGGAAGGGAGTGGGTTGGGTTGGGTTGAATTGAGGTGGGTTAGGTTGTTCCTATTATCATATAGAAGAAATCGCCGATTTCGAAGACATCGGCTACCGAAAGTATTGTTCACTTGTATACTTGGTGATCATTTGCCAATAAAATTGCTAATGACATAGAAGCTGTAATAACAACTATGTATTTAGTATAAACTTGTAGCACTTGTTGTTATATATTGTTGGATTGGGTTGAGCGATCTATCTTATTTCAATTTACTCAGCCCAACCTATTTAATCAGTTAACATTAGTTATTGTTTAAGGAAGAAGTATGAAAGTATTCTTCTTTTTGCTTGCGGCCGAGGTCTTCAAAGTCGGCTGAGAGTATTTCTTCGATAAAGCTGTTCATAGTGTTTTATTTTATTTATTTATTCGTGATACAAACAGGGTTTTCCCCATAATAGTATCCTCTATTAGAATTCATTTCATAACAATAAAGCAAAATCTACATATAACAAGATCAAATATTTGATAAGAAACTAGAACATCATTAAAACTCAATAGCCTAGAAAAACAAATAACAAATTCTAGATATAACAATAATAAGATAAAAATCAGCTTGTATACGAATCACCAGATATTTGATGACAAATATTTAAAATTAATGTACTTTTTGGAAAAATGCTAACAAAGAAATAAAAATGTCGTACTTGAACTATGACGATAGTAATTAACGACGATAGTAAGAGTTCATTAATTGCGCAAAAGCGAGTTATAATAGCAATTAGCAGTAGAAGCGGGCAATCGAAAAAGACACTGATCTCGAGTGGGATAGCTAGGATTTAAGATAGGAATATGTCTTACTAATTCTGGCGAATCAACAAAGCCGTTCATTATTTAAATAAAAATAATAAGTCCATAGCCGCTCCACGAATTGTTCGTAAACGGAATACAGTGCGCATCTTTGCTCATAGGAGCAATAAGGCAGCGCGAAATTATGAGCCAGTTAAAGCACAAATTTAACCTGCAAGGCCTCAATACGGTCAATGTATACAGTATAAGCAGGATTCCATACAACTGAACAAAAATTAGGAATGCTGTTTACATAAGCCATGTACAAAGATTTGATGCACTGTAAAAGAATTTGACATTTTAATAATGAAATCCAAACTTCTATTCACCTTGCTAACAAGTTCCTCTACGTGATAGAAGAATAGCCTATAAGGTTAAGAGTAACTCAGTCTTACACGACACCCTTAAGGAAACAGGATCGAAGTTATAGTTTCAACTTATAGTGTAATTTTTTCTGGAGAACGTTATTTAACTACATTTATCATTGTTTAAAAAGGATAATTATTAGTACAGTAGCTTTGCAAGCGATTAAGGTCCATTTGAAGTTTATCGCAATCAAAAAAAATTCAACCTAGGAAAATATTTTTTTTACAATCATCGGCATATAACAACAAAAAATCGCTATTATAAAAGCAATCATAGATGTCGTTAATATAAGCCACAAACAGAACCAGACCCAAGTGACCCTAAGACTACCCTGCGGCACTCTTGAAGTAACCAGAACAAAGTTAGATAAATAATTATTCATTTTTACAGCCTGTTATCTATCTCACATCAAAAGCCCACTAGCCAAGTTAAATTTTTGTAATTAAGTCAGTAGTACCTCATGATGCAGCTTATCAGAGGTTTTACAGAAATCGGTGTAAACCGCATCAACCTGGTAATTTTCATGTCTATTCTTTTAATGATTGGTTCAAGTGAAAAGAAGGACAATGCCATAAAAAAATATTGAAATGCTTCCAAAATTCTCAATACTGTCTCTGGAAGACTTAACATTGCTTCAAAAGATTTTAAATGCTTTCAGAAGGCTTGAACTGTTTCCAAATTGTTTGAACTGCGTCCAGATGTCTTGAACTGCTTCCAAAAGACATGATACTGACCCTGGGAGATTTAGCGCTGCTTCTAGGAAACGTGACACAGCTTCTAGTAGACTTAAAGTGCTTCCACAAAACTTGATATTGTTTCCAAACGATTTGAAATGTTTTTAACTGCTTCCAGATGACTCAATTCTGCTTCTTGAATACTTAGTACTGTTTCCGAAAGACTTAAAATGCTTCCAGAAGGCTTGAACTGCTTCCAGAAAGATTTGATACTGCTTCTGTAAGACTTGATATTACTTTCAAAATTTTTGAAATGTTTCCAGAAGACTTACTATGCTTCCAGACTTTATACTGCTTCTAGAAATCTTTATATATTTTCACAAAACTTGATGTAGCCTCTGGAGGACTTGAAATACTTCCAGAAGACTTGATGCTGCTTGCAGATTACTTGCAATGTTACTAATAGACTTGATACTGTTTGTAGGAACCTTAAAACTTAATATTGCCGCTGGGAGACTTAAAATACTTCAAGAAGATTTGATCCTACTTCTAAAAAAATTGAAATGTTGTCAAAAGACTTGATACTGCTTGTAGAAGTGATAAGCAGTGAAACAAGATACTGTTGATAAAACCTTATAGTTTGTTTCAAAAATATTAAACAGTATAGGATATAATGCAAAATCTTGACGTAAGTAGTTCAGAAACTGTTAATTAAAGCTTAATTATTGGTGGTAAAAGTAAACAGAAAATTTGATTATCAAAATACCAAATACTGTTGACTAAATGCAATATCTTTATGTCCCAAGTTCAAACACTGGTAATTAAAAAACTAGATAATGCTATTACAAATGATTTTTTTTCATATTGGCTAATTGTAAGATAGATAATATATCGTTTCGATTTTTCGAATTATCGATGATTGTCATTTAGCGATATTTCATTTAATTCATATTTCAAACGATGTGAGGTGAATAAATTAACATATGTGACATTTCTACCATTTAATCCTAACAGAAGAATTTATAAGGAAATTACTTTCACACATATCAAGAACAACACGTTCATATTGACTTGTTTTAAGAACAAGATTTGTATTACTACCAATTAATTTGATGCCATATTTGGTATTCTTAATAGGTTGTACTGCTTGAATGATAGACGATCACTAAATGAAAGCAATTGCTCATTGATAGTTTCCTCTTTGCTGTTTATCGTCGAATCGTAGACAAAGGTTGATTTCTTTCAATCGAAGAATTGCCATAGTTGCAGCAAAAATTGGACGGCCACGTTTATCGTCTCATAAAATTCTTCAATACATTCGCTCTTCGAACGATAAACACCAGCTAATAAAAGGGATCTATAGTAAACACACATCGTATTTCGCTCTGTAGCGACGAAGGTCATATAAATTCGTCATTTCAATGATCGTATTTTCCAGTAATAAGTAATAAGAAGGCAGACAATGTGTCTGATCTACGAGCAGTGGAGAACGGTGTTGTATCTATACCACAAGCAATTCTTGGAATAGTTTGCGGAAATAAGAAATGTTCTTATATTTTTTGGAAGTAAGGAGATAGAACTGTAAAACGAGAGCAATTGGTATTGATTGTCTGAAATATTGAATTATTTTATCATTTATAAAATAGCCGTGTCTTTTGTTTTTTGTTCAATGAAGTCAATATCAGAATCGTCTATATCATATTTTACCGTTGCTTCATTTTCGACTTCATTTTCAGGTGGATGTGGTCGTTGCCATCATGGGAGTTAGTGTCATCACTGCAAATTGATCAAACCATGATTCATCTATTTAGCACAAATATTACACATGATTCTCTAAACGTTTCACTAAATGTATTGATTACAATGAAATTTTTATTGTAACCACTTATTACAATAACATCTACTTGCAAAATCAAAATTGAGATGTACAAATGTACGAATTAATGATTTTTCTTTTCCCATCTTCTTGATAAGAATTATGGCAAATAATGGAAATATAAAATAAACAAAAATTCATTCACTGAGCCAAAATATCTAGTCAATTCGAATGTTATTAACGAATTCTGAAAATTGTGTTAATTTGATACAAAATCCGGAGAATGGTTAAACATAGAACGCCTCAATGATAGAATGTTGAAAATCATTTTTAGTGCTATTTGCTAAATATTAGGATGTGGGTTGGATGTTACAGTATGAACGAACCAGGAAATTATGATGAATACCACATAGATACAATGTTGAGAATGATTTTGATGTGCCTTTTATAAACTTATAACATGCCACATGTGATATAACCTGACTAAGACCAGATTTATTAATTTTAGCTTTTGATACAGCATCACTTTCTATCCACTCCGGTATGATCTAATCATGTACGAAATCACTTCGAACCAGTTCCTGAAGCAGGTTGGAATATGGAATTCAATATGGTAATTCTATGATTTTCTTCCCCAAAACCTTTTTGTTAACATATAGCAATCCACTTTGTGATCTTTCGTTAGACGTTAATAGTCTTTCAACTAGATCAGTGGTTCTTAACCTTTTCATTATTGAGGACCACTTCGTAACCTTCAGAATCTGAGGGGGGCCACATACGATAGAAAGAATTATAGAAAGATTTCCATAACACTTTGGACAAAGATTTACCTTAAATGAGGTTTTAAATGATTCATGACAATATTGTTTTTTTTTTTT
The DNA here is from genome assembly GCA_036711965.1 of Onthophagus sagittarius. Taxonomy (NCBI): domain Eukaryota; kingdom Metazoa; phylum Arthropoda; class Insecta; order Coleoptera; family Scarabaeidae; genus Onthophagus; species Onthophagus sagittarius. Next base: position 22,231,047 of record JASERS010000006.1, on the reverse strand, counting down.
TTTGGCATAATGTTAAGTTGTTCGAAGATATCGGCCAGAAAAGCAAACCTGGCGATAACGCGATACGTAGTATTTTGACTAAATCAGGCTTTTTTTCATCAAAGAAAATACATACTTCTTTTCCAAGTTCCTAAAATCGGGGTACGACCCGGCCTCTGGACAACCATCGAACTTATGCAGAAAAGGAAATTCGAATGAATAGATCCTGTCCTTGCATAACAATGCAAGCAGTCTCGTGTTGATAGCGTTACTTTTTATAAAGTTTTACAGCTTTTATCACAGAAGTCAAAACGAGATTTAATTCAGGACTCAAACTATTGGCAGCAAAGTTCTTTCTAGGAATAATGCTGTGTTAAAACAATATCGCTGTTTACTTCTTTCCTGACTAAACTTGACAAACCCGTTTTTTGCCCTATGATTGCAGCGGCACCATCGGGACAAAATCGAACACGGTCTTTCCAGGAATGGTTTCTCACTTTGAGATATTTGTCAATGGCTTTAAATATATCTGCCTGTTGTGTGACCAGGAACTATTCAGATAACTTTTTGGTGTCTTTATCTATGTCTCTTACATAAACAAGTAGAATAGCTTTATTGGTATTATCTGTAGATTTATTAAGCTGTATAGCAAAATTTTTCGAGGTATGAATTTTTCTTATAAGTTGGGTTTCCACATCTGAAGCCATATCTTTAATTCTCCTTCAAACGGTTTCATAGCTGCATCTACAATTCATGGTAAAACCCACTCCTCTCCTAGAGCAAGGGTTTATTTTGGTTTTAGCGATTCTGAGAGAAAGTTAATATAATGCACTGAGAGTACGATTTAAGGGTATTTTTGACGTTTTCAGCTCAGCTTCCTTCCACTTAAAAAAATTTACATGTTTTGCGACAAAATCTTCATGCTTTGTTTCAAATCTCCGACTTATCTTCATTTCCAAATCAGTCGCTTGCTTTTATATCAGCCGATTTCGATTCTCGTACATTTGGAAGGTCGTTTCGAGAAGGCCCCACTATTTTCCAGTCGATCTGTTGATGATTCAGAGCATCGGATTTTTTTAAGTCGATCGCGAAGCGACAACGGTCATGTATTGTAAAGATGTTTGCGTTACAAAACACAAGAAGTTGCAGTTGCATCTTGAGTAAACCAATTTCGATAGATGCATGCATGTTTGTCCAGATTCAAGATTAAAATTCATTAGATGTTTTGCTTCGTGGACTACATGAAAATTGTGTACGGACAGTACGGACAGTGTGATAGGTTGAGAATCACTGAACTAGATGACCATATTATCTTAGTGCATCTTAGGATCTTTGCGCTCTTTGACACCGAGCCTAATCTCTAGCATTGGCGCTTCCATGACACTTTGGTTTATCAGAAGTTTATTTCGGGTTAATGTTTCCATATTAAATGTCGTTATTGTTATCATGGACTATCCATCTAAAATATGTCAAAGCATGTTGGGATATCTGGTTCGGTTGTAACATTGCTGATGGTTATGAGCATCATCGATCTTAGCATTTCTTAGGAGTTAGGATCCCCTAAAATAGCTATGGTTTTTTTACTAGGAAGTTTCTTTGGCAATGTCACAAAATGTGTCTCATTTTTGTCTTTTTGTTTTCTCTCAATGTTGTAATTAATCGTCTGAGATTAACGTGGTAGTCCTATAATCACTTGTACATTTTTTTAGGAAAAAGTACATCGACATTAAGTTGTCTAAAAAACGGATAGAGATGGGGGCCATATTTCCCAGCGCTTAAAGCGCTAAATAAACGGCCTTTAATTACGATCGGTTCGCCTAAACTACGCAATCGAAACGGCACAGTCAATCTTCGGCACGGAGTACGGGTTTTTTTTCGCGTCCTGTAATTTCCGCTGTCGCTACTGCAATTGATTTTGTTACAGGTACCATTAAATCACTTTTCGGTAAACTCGCGCGATCGTGGCCTCACCCACCCCAAAAAACACGGCTCGGCCGCTGTTGCCGTTTTTATTTCCTCTCTAATTCATCCAGATACAGCCGTGCCAACCCATCCGGACCGACGATAAATTTTCTCTCTCGCTACCGTTGAAAATACTCCGCGATCAAAAGACTAACAACACGAACTTTCATTTTAGAACGGAATAACGAAATGTAATTTTTTTGCGATAAAATTTTTTTTAAGTATTTGCTGTCACCGCATAAATCCGAGTTTTGCTACGTATGTAAATATATTCGCAATATAATTCGGTAAGGCGGAGTTCGCAGGTGCCGCACAACGGTTTTGCTTCTCGTATATATTAGCACGTTAATGCTCGCGGGGCAGATAGAGCAATAACTGCCTCTGGGACGGTCTTATCTTAGCCATTATCGCCCCCGGTCCGCTCCGGCGAGGTTGTTGCTCTATTGAATTGTCGGGGGTGGGTTCACGGCCGCCATAAATACAACCCGAGACTTAGAGTGAGAGACCTAAACCCGACGACAATTTCATCATGCAATAATCAATAATAAATCAATGCTCTCAAATGGTTAAATGTTAAGACAAATACGGAAATCTTAATATTTAATGAATGTCGTAATTGTTGATGAAGTTTTAGAAGAAATGATGCAGAAGGTTAGTGAAAATACGAAGAGGTGCTGAGTGCGGGAAAAAGTTCATTCCAAGCATTGGTATGATTGAGTTTTTGGTCTCTCCAAAAACAAAAAAGGTCTGTGTTACGAAAAAATTGAAAACAACTATGTATGTCTGATTTAACGTTAATTTTCGACGTTCGTCTTAAGGGATACTATGCACTAAAAGATGCTAGCGTAATAAGATTCTACAGAGAAAGTTGGCCCCATTATTCTCTGTAATGTCATCCTCCAAACGGTAATGTTATGAGGATAGTGAGAGACCAACTTAAAGCTAGAGAAAAAAAGTAGGTTGGTATTGAAAAAGGAACTAGATCTCACTACATACTCGGTAGTGAGATGAAACCATTACTACCACGTAGACTAGATAGATAGGCTAGATCATGCAATTTTTTAAATTTACTAGATACATGTTTAAAAAATTTGTCACATCTACTTGCTTTTTCAAAACCAACCTAATTTGAAAAATGAAAATTAACGAAGTCGTAATTTAAAAGATGTAGTGCCTCATCTAAACCGTAAGCGACATCAACTATTTGCGTATAAATGTCATTTTATAAAAGATTTGTTATCTTAACCATATCTATAATCTTTGAATCAAATATACTGCCTCGCTCGGAAAATCGAAGCAAAATCGTGCATTACATGTCTTGGAAATGTTAACCTGAAATATGCTTAGGACAAACCAAAGTGTTATGAAAACGGCAGTACTAGAGATTAGACCCATCTAAAATAACATAATCATCATCTACATATTATCCAACGCATCTTGGCTAATAAATCAGAGTATTGGAAGATGATCATGGTGGTGGTTCTAGGGTAACAACAGGGTAGAGGAAAACTTGGGTGCAAATGGTGTTAAATGAAAATTACGGATGAGATTATGACTATAAATACAAAGGCAAATTAGGACGTTTTGGATACCATGTTGCATCTAGAGATGTGCAAATTACGTGGGTCCCACCAGGTCACGATGGGTCATGCGTGACCCGCCCGAGCATTTTGTACCACTCACGTGAACGTGCGTGACTGTGAGCAAGTTTGCTTTTAATGGAACCCGGCATGAGCCGATTGGTTCGATTTTTCTTTAAGTTGAGGTTGAAATTGATTTTTAAGTTGAAATTGAGGTTGCAGTTGAAGCTGAGGTTGAAGTTGACGTTGAGGTTTTAAGTTGATTTTGAAGTTGAAATTGAAGTTGGGGTTGCAGTTGAAGCTGAGGTTGAGGTTGAAGTTGAGGTTGAAGCTTTGATAGGATGATAGGCGGGGGTTGGACAGATTGCTTGAGATTGATTCACGATCTTCGCAGTCGTTTCCCACAATCGCTATTGGACGACTTTAAACAGTTCTCGTGCGTTTATTATAAACAATAAGAAATAATTTTATTAGTTCTACATCGCTACATACCTCTGCTCCGGAAGATACCGGACTCCATGTATTATTTTAAAAACTGACACTTATTGGCAGCATCAATTGCTCTCCTCGAAAGTCATAAGAATATGCCAGCTTTTATTATTTATTTTAATTTCGTAACAGTCTCATTTATTTTAGAACGTGATAAATAATTAAATAATAACACAGTGAAACAGCCATTCTGCGGGTGAGATATTCAAAGTCAGGTTGAAAGTAACAGGTTAATATAGAAGAACCTCCAAAGTGTTGTCGTTTTCGGGTTAATGTTTTTATTTATGACCTTTCATATTGTTTTCATATCTTGATGTTAGTTTGCTTAGCTTTTTCGGTTATAACTCAAGGACCAGTGATAATTTCTCATATCATTCTTCACAAGATAAAATGCTTTCAGAAAGCTTAAACTGCTTCGGTAAAGGTTTTTACTCTTTCCAGAAGACTTGATACTGCTTGTAAAACATTTGATATTGCTTCAAAATGCTTTCAAAAAAATTTGATGCTTCTCCTAGAAGGCTTGAAATACTTACAATATATGCGATAATGCTTTTAGAAGACTGGAAAGGGTTCCAAAAGACTTGACATTTCTTGTGTTAATTCTCCGTCAATGAAATCAAACTTTTTCATTGCCCCACCCTGTAGTTACAATGTGTAAAACTCGAGTTTGACGTAGCTTTAGGAAGAGACAAATTGATGTAAATAATTTGACAATTTTTTGAAGACTTGCTTCTATAAAAATTCATCAAGCTTATTTTTTTTAATTATATATTTAGGAATATGCTAAAATTTTGCTGATGAGTGAAATATGAAATCATCAATGATTTTTGAGTTCTAACTGGAAATCTAAGAAAATAAGCAGCAAAATATGATTATAATTTAAAAGGTCATTAAGAAAAGTCTGGTCTAACAATGCTAAATCCTTTGAAGGTTTTAAAAGGGTTCTGTCAAGTGTTCTACACGAAATCAAATTAACAAGTAATCAAACCATGATTCATACATGTGATCACCTGATCCAGCGTGAGTCACGTGAATCGACGTGACCCACGCGTGCGTCATGTAATTCGTGTATGATATTCACGTGAGTGACGTGCGTGACCCGCGTGAGTCTAGATCATGAGCAGGCATAAAATGTCACTCACGCGCACATCTCTAGTTGCAATCTTCTTCAAAAACTGATTCGAAGTATAGAATGAAGCGTAAATGATTAAATCATAACAGATGTCAGCTTAGTAAGCTTATATTCCAAATGGCACTAAAAATTTACCAGATTAAGTTACTTTTTTCAATACCAATCTAATTTGAAAAATGAAAGTTGACGAGATCGTTATTTAAAGGTTATAGTGCTAATCGCAAGCGACATCAACTATTTTTGTGTAAATGTCATTTTATAAAAGATTTGGTATCTTAATCTTTGAATTAACGGTTTCGTGTTCATTACATGTCTTAGTAAAGATACCAAATCTTTCAAAAGATGCCATTTATGCTTAAATCGCCGAGTCGCTTGTGGGCGACCTTTAAATTGGCGCTACGACCTTTAAATTGTCAATTACGTACTGACCATCAAAAAGGTGTCTCGTCCGCCAGAGACCTTGGCGGTTTAAGTCCAAATCGTTTATCATATGACTTTGTTGAGATACCAAATCTTTCATAAGTTGACATTTATACTCAAATCGCCCATATATCCAGCGCCGTTGTTAACCAAATTGCTCTTTTGTACTCTTACTCTAAAATGCTTAACAAGTTGAGTGCCTTGTGTCCATCGATGTATATTCTTTTTTACGTTTAGGGCCAATGTAACCATCAACACAATGGACACAATGTTATGTTTATGGCCAGTAAATATCATGGCCCGGAAAAGAAACATGGTTAACTTGGACCGAGCGATTAACTAATTTTAGATAGTTGATTGGAGATTAACTGCAAACACTTTTAATTCAGCAGAATTCAAACATTATTCTTTAAAAAGCAGTAACGCAAAATGTTATTGTTTTATGTGCTTTTGAAAACAGGGTGCTACAACCTTTAAATTGTTGCACACTCTTGTTACACACTCTTGGTATTCTTACGTGCATATGCAGAGTTCTATTTGGCAGTCATATTTTTATAACAAGTACTACATCGTATTGGATGGTGGCCTGGCGCCTTGGTTTTGACTGGAGGATATCTTGCGTGCTCTCAGGGAGGTTGATTTTAAAGCTGAGGCTGCTCCGGGCAAGTTGCCCGGTTGCTTCAATAAATACTGTGCTGCTAGCTTAACAAAACCACTTCTTATTATTTTTTTATTTCCTTGATCTCCGGATCTTTTCCCGTCGAATGGCGGAGGGCCTAAGTTTTGCCTGACTTTAAGTCTGGTGACCATAGTGATGTTTGTCAGTATCGTCCAATTTCAATTTTATCTTTAGTTTCTAAAATCTTTGAAAGAATTATTTATTCTAAATTACTATATATCTTGAAGCCGCATTTGTTGAACTTAATGATCTGCATCAACGTTATACATAATGCTTTTAACGCATCTGAGCAGGTTGACGCTGAATCTACACTGACTTCAGCAAAGCTTTTGATAAGATTGACCATATATTGATGGACAAACTTTCACTATTTGATATTCCTCAAGATCACGTAACTTGGCTGAGTTGTGTTGGCAATTATATTTCCGCATTTCGCCGAATTACATCTGGTGTTCTCCAGGGTAGTCTCCTATGGTAGTCTCCACCTTGGTCCCATCCTCTTCTTGGTATATATTAATGATATGATTGCCTGCTTTGAGCACGCAAAATTTTTACTTTATGGGGATGACTGTAAAATCTCTCTGAATATAAAGCGTAACTCTGATTGTCTTAAACTTCAGAGTGATCTGAACCGCTTTTACAACTACTGTTTCAATAACAGTCTCTTCCTAAATTTTAAAAAGTGCTCTAAAATCTTATTTTGACGTAAACGTTACCCCCTGAATTTTTCTTACAATCTAGGTGGTAAAGATCTTCAATCTATCGGCCACATCTGCGATCTAGGGATTATACTACTTAGGAAGCTTTTATATAATTTGCATGTAGATTTTATAACATACCAGGCTTTGAAGAGGTTGGGTTTTTTCATTAGAACTTGTCATATTTTTATTGTACTAGATGTGGTCTAGTTTTTAGACTTAATAGATCTAATACCAACGCTCATTTTAACTCGCCTCTTCAGATGTCGAAGTATCGATTCTTTTTATTATTTTCTTTGTTAGAGCTATTGTATGATTATTGCGTATTCTTTTTTAATTTATGTTCTTTTCTTTATTGTAATTTTGTTAAAAATGTGGATGCTTCACTGGGGGTCCACCCTGTTCACATCCCTTGAAGTAAATACATAAATAAATAAATCCCTTTCTTGTTATTCACTTCTCTTCATCATCTTCTTTTAGGACATGTTTTGCTCTTAAAGTTGGAAGTTGAACGATAAGGTGATGCAATTTTGAAGAGGTAAAAGTGCTGACTTCTTTGCGTTTCTTCAGAAACGTAGCCTAGAGGCGTCATCCTTAGTACTACAACTACCTTAGTATCTAATAATATCTCTCTTGTCTTTCTGTTTGATAACGATAAATCTTCATCTTTGTCGTGCATAAACTTCTCCCTTCATCAGTTTCTCGCCAGTCACATATTTGGGTTTTAATTTGTCAAGTGCGTTTTCTCTTTCTCCAACAGATAATTTACCTCAGCAACACATAATTTGAGTACTTTTATTCCACCTGTGTCTCTTATTAAGTATGTATTATATTCCTTGAACACGGATGTTACTTTCATCAATACAAATAACTTCCATGGATTATAGGACGACTGGAATCTGGTGTGACGCATATCAACGAAAGAAGCTGGTTTGAACAGCCTTTTTGCTCCTCATTGTTACAGATTGCTCATGACAAAGGGAATGGCATTTTGATTGATCTTGTCCAATAATCCCTCAACTAAGGTATTTAAATAACCCCCATCTACACCATACTTCCCAAAAATTCCCAATCAATTTAGAGATTCTCCCTCTGCTTTCTTATCAGAATTAGTTTCAACAACAAGACTCCGAGATGCTGATAACTTCATGGTCTATGATATGATTAAAAAATCGATAACACTGTTTTGAAAACTTACGTTGAATGTTAACCTAGATCCATAAACAGTTTCCTAAGTTTTTGCGTTTATTACTTTGATAAGTGGTACTACATGACTGTCATTACCATCTCCATCTAAGGAGTCACCAACAATATCAGGATCATCATCTCTGAATTTTGATGGTTCTGCTTCTTCATCTAAGTGAAAATTTTCGGGAATATAAGTGCTATCAGTGAATGAGCCATCAGCATAGCTCACACCAGCTTCTTCGAGAATTAGAGTATATTACAAAGAAACTTTTCGAACACAGGATATTTGTAACAATAGTGCTCTCTAAGGTAGCTACAGATACTTCAGAAATAGTAACCGAGATTGCAAATGTACAATCCTATGTAGATTTGTAAATGAAAATGACCCACAAAATCCCATGTAGATGATGCCATATCAAGAGATAATGAATTAGGATGAACTACAATGCATCCTACACAGATTTACAAAAGTATTGGAAACATTTATTTTATTAATTACTTCCATGCCTCCATTGGATAACCTCAAACCATTTTGTTCTAACTTTTGCCTTTGACTTATTATCTACCCATCTTCTTGGAGACCATTCTAAACTTTGCTGTGTTATTGCTAGCTGTCCAGCTTACATAGAGGAATGTTGACTATATGTTCTAAAAGCCATATCTTTTAGCCACTCTAAATTAAGTTGCAATTTTGATTTAACCAAAATTAATTCTTGCTAAGAGATCATAATGCAATGGGCAACTTTGTTTTAAGATGATATTAATTGCTGTACTTAGGCCGCAAGCGATCTTAGCATATTTATCCTTTATTTAATTCTACTACATAATCTCCACTCATATTCTTAGCCATCAACACACTCTTTTATTAGAGCAGCGATTTTCTGATTTTCCCCTTCAAGCTGATACCAAGTATAGCTCGCATTTGTGCTTTCTATATGACTCAGCTGAATTTTATGCAAGCAGTAAATTTATAGTGGTCAACCAAAGTATTAAAAGACTGAGGGGATTGGAAATAACATTGAAGTTTAATTACTTTCGGATCATTCTAGAAATCACAGCTATTGATTTCATGAACTCGGGTTGGCGAACTTTGGTAATCGAAATCCAAACTGAGATGTAAGTGAGTTGGGTTAGGTTGATATAAGTATGTTGGATTAGATAAGATCACAAGATTAGAAAACAACATTAAAGCAGAAGTGATTATCCATCCAGGATTTAAGCGTTCCAGACGTTGGCAGAAAAGCTGGATTCTTTTTACAAGATCGAATGAACCAAGACGTACAGTAAGAAGAGGCAAGACAGAAGCAACTTTACGTAAATCGAATCATTATGGGTTATTTCTTAACCGATTCATTCGATATGTAATTCGTAACGTCGCAATGTAAATTGCGGGACACGAAGGGAGTTGGTAAATTCGTAAAGGCACGTCGTACGAACCGAGAAAATATTTGTTCAGCAGCCAGAGCAGTATTTGAAGACCGACGCTGTATAAACACAGGTGGGTGGGTTGAAGTGGATATCCACGTGGAGGATGTGTTATTGGGTATTTCGGGGCGGATCCGAACTTTCTATTAAATTGAACGCGCAAGACGTAAATCGCGATTAAAACCGTACGGAAAACGAAAACAAGAAGAGTTTTTAAAATAAGCGGAGCAGAATAGAGCGGGTCATATATTATTCATTTAATTTGCCTGAGAACCGAACCGGACCCTCAACCGCACGGTATTGACCCGGGAAATAACGAAAACTGACATTATTTTCATTCAACTTGACCGCCGCGTTGTTTATCGCGTGCTTAGCGCCGCTGTAAAATTTCTTATTCATTGAACGGCACTCTTTACTGCCAATAACGGCCGTTTTACGACGGAGTACGTTGCGTGTGGCCCAAAATTTATTAAAATGTTAAGTAATGTTAAACCTCATTTCCTTTTCAACTCTATCACAGTTAAATTTTCATCACAAAACGAGACAAGTTAATAACATAGGTGCCACATACGTAGGCTGCAGAACCAAAAGCACTACTCATACATATAAAAGCAGGATATGTGGACAATTTGAGTATAAATGTCATAGTATAAAAGATTTGCTATCTCAATTAAGACATGTAGTGAACGATTTTGCCTCATTCGCTGAGGTCGCTTGCGAGTAAGGCGCTAGAATTTATGTGTCAAGACGAAATAGACGAATAAAAAGTTGTAGCTCCTCACTTGCAAATGATATCAGCGAGTTGAGTATAAATATTATCTTATAAATAGTTTGGTATCTTAACCAAGGCATGTAATGGAACGATTTTACCTCAAATCGCCGAGGTCGCTTGCGGGCAACTCGCTAGAGTTTGTGTACCAACAACAAAGATTTTAACGCCTCGTCCGCAAACGACCTCGGAAATTTGAGTATAGATTTCATCTTAAATAATTTAGTATCTTAACCAATACATGTGAGGCACGATATCGCCTCAAATTGCCGAGAAATCTACAAGGTTTTAGATCGCAAGCAACCTTAGCAAGTTGAGCATGAATATCATCTTATAAATAGTTTGGTGTCTTAACGAAGCCATGTAATGAACGACTTTGCCTCAGTTTGTCAAGCTCGCTTGCGTATGAGGCGCTAGAGTTGATGTGTCAACACTAAATCGATAATTCAAAGGTTGTAATGCCTCGCTCGCAAGGAACCTCAATGAATTGAGTGTAAATTTTATATTCGATTCTGAATCTATAGTACGCGTACCACTGGTGATACGCAAAGATCCTGGGAATAGTACGAAAGCCAACGTTAATTTCTTTCAATAAAAAAAATGTAACACCGTTATAAAAGTAACATTTAAAATCGATAGGCTTTGGATTACTGAATATGATCGCATCTATTGAAGTGATATCCCCAATTTGTAGATATTCAGCAGCATATCAAGGCAGTTCTAATAGTCGAGTTTATCGTTATATTGTGCATAGTATCGTAATAGATAATATATAGCATTAACGAGTCTTTAATAGCCAGTTTTTGAACGTCGAACATAGAGATATTGCATTTTGTCAACAGTATTTGGTATTTTGGTGCAAAATCAAATTTTCTGTTTCCTTTTACCACCAATATTTAAGCTTTAATTAACAGTTTTTGGACTACTTACGTCAAGATTTTGCATTATATGTAATAGTATTTAATATTTTGGAATCAAACTCAAAGGATTTATCGACAGTTTCTTGTTTCACTGCTATGAAAATATTTCTTGCTATCACTTCTACAAGCAGTATCAGGTCTTTTGTCAGCATTTTAATTTTTCTAGAAATAGTATCAAATCTTCTGGAAGTATTTTAAATCTTCCAGCAGCAGCAAGTTTTGTGAAAGTATATGAAGTTTTCTAGAAGCAGTATAAAGTCTTCTAGAAGCATAGTTTTTGAAACATTTCAAAGGTTTTGGAAGTAATATCAAGTCTTCCAGAAGCAGTATTAAGTTTCCTGGAAGTTTTCTGGAACCAGTACCAAGTTTCCTAAAAGCATTATCAAGTCTTCTAGAAGCATTTTAACTATTCCGGATGCATTTCAAGTTTTCTGGATACATTTTAAGTCTTTTGGGAGAAGCATCAGGTTATTTAGAACTAGTATCAAGTTTTCTAGAAGCAGATCTAAAAACATTGTAAGTCTTGGAACATTTGGAAACAACATTCTGGAAACATTTTAAGGATTCTAAAAGTTTTGACTTCTAGATAATGCTTTTAGAAAACTTGGTACTGGTTCCAGAAAACTTCCAGGAAACTTGATACTGCTTCTGGAAGACTTGATATTACTTCCAAAACCTTTGAAATGTTTCAAGAACTATGCTTCTAGAAGACTTTATACTGCTTCTAGATAACATGATATACTTTCACAAAACTTGCTGCTGCTGCTGGAAGACTTAAAATACTTAATAAAGTCATTGTCTGCGAATTATTATATTCATCTATTTAGTATTGGTTAGTTTTGTAAGTTCACATGGATAAGTGGCGTAAAAGACCATCGGAAAAGCAATCGCGTACAAAAGAACCAGTGGAATCTAGTTCAATGTAATGATGTGCAGTTAACGAATAAATTTTTATAAGGTACGAAAAGTTGTTAGGATATCATATTTTCTTTATAACTGTATTAATATTGGATTAAGTGAAAGAAATTCGCAATCTTTCTACAAACCATTCTACTTTTTTTTGTAAGATGAATGAAATAAAAGTACCAAAGAAGCTGATGTCTAGTTTTATTGGCATATCTCAAAAAGGAGTGGAGGCATCGTTATTAATCAGTTGAAGAATAGCACAGTGTAGAAAAGCCCGAAATGTTATAAGTATCAAAAAAAAAAGAAGATATGTAGATTATATTACCACCAAATAATACCGTTCGACGTAAAATTAATGTTATTGTATTGAACGTGAACATGTTAATAAAGAGAATAAGAAGTAGTGATCTTTTTGCAATTAAACCCAACGAAAGTGCGATGTGGAAACTACTCCTAACTTATAATTTATGCACAATATTTATACAAGTCTGAAATTAAAGAAGAATATCTATTTCGTACACCATTATCAAAACGTACTACTGTTGATAAATTTAAGAATGTGAATGACTTTTTTGAGGAAAATGACCTGGATTGGAAGAAATGTGTTGGATTTTGTTCTGATAGTGCTCGAGCTATGACCGGAACATATGTAGGTGTAGTCAGTAAGATCCAAACTGTTACAAATAATTGTATATTTACGTATTGTAGTGTAGTTGTGTCGTTCACAGAAAAGCTGTCGTGGTGAAGCGCATTCCAGATGATTTTAAGAATATAATTCTTCAAGTAACTGTTAAAATAGTAAATCACACAAAATCTCGTGCTAATCCCTCATTTATTTTCAAAACTATTATCAAAAATGGCCAGTGACTATATTTAATTATTACTTCAGACTAAAGATGTGCTGATTACGTTACTTACGCTGGATCAAGATGGGTCATGCGTGACTCACCGTGACCGGGCATCAACTTTTGTACTACTCACGTGAGCGTGTGTAATCATAAGCAACTTTTTATTCGACCAGACCAAAGAACACAAAACTTTCTATTTCTAGGTCTAGTGTTAGTTCTAGTTTTAGTTCAATTAAAATATACAAGGTTGCCAAACAAGTTTGTAAAGTAGTCTATTTTAAAAGCTCTTCATTGTAGAGGCCTTTGCTAAAAAGTGTTTTCAGATGCGCGGCTGTACCCAACCCAACCCAGTATACTTGAACTAGAGCCATCCTAATACATTCGGTGTTCCAAGGCTGGGTTAGATGAACAAACCGAGTGCGTCCCTTTTTGATATTGGGTACATGTATGATGTTAATATACCATACATTTCATTGCAAAAACAAACGCTATTAGCCCTTCGATTTAGGACGGCTCTGGAACAGACCGGTATATCAAATAATAGCTTGCTTTGAGGTTTCGAATGTTTTTACATCATTTCGTCTACGATGAGTGAAAAATGTGTAGTTACCTTTTAACATCTCAATACGGAGGAGATGTACCACGGCCAAACTAGAATTCCCTTTAACGTTCTGTCCAAAGTATCTCGTTATTAATGTTAAATAAATTAATATGTTTTAGAATTTTTGACTGCTAAACTATATGCTCCAACAATTAAATCTTTCGCCTAAGTTTATAACATGTACTTATTCATTTTTTTCAGAACATAATTAATAATCAAATTAACAAGTAATCAAACATTATTCCTACATTTGAGCACCTGATCATGCGTGAGTCACGTAATTTGATATGAATCACGCGTGAATTGCGTAATTCATGTATGATATTCACGTGAGTGATGTGTTTGACTCGCATGGGAAAAATCGTGAGCGGGCATGAAATATTACTCACGTTCACGTCTCTACTTCAAAGGTGAGATGATTTTGACGTGAAAAAATTTTAAATCGATTATTTGAATTACATTCTGATATACATAACGTATTATGTTTTTAATGAACAGTCAATTTGATTTGCGTGATCGATGAGTTATGGTTATTAACGGTAGCGTATCGGATATTTCAGTCGTTTTAATATTCTGAATTTAAGTTTGCAAGGGAAAACAATAAATCGCTTTAGCGTAAATGATAAAATTCGTATACTTACCAAGAAATGTGAAATGATTGACCGTTTCGAAAGAAAACTTGGAATCATTTCTTAATTTAGAAAACTTTGTAATTGAGCACGATTTAAACATACAAGACAATTTTATTGGTAATATAAAACGTCATTGCCAAACGCTCGTTGATTCTTTCGAAAATTATTTTAAAGAAGATTCCCTTCAATTTCATGGTATAAGAAACATCGATGAAAATGAATCTCTGATAGAACTTGTAACGGTGGCTTGAAAATAGAGTTTAACTAATTATAGTTAAGTTAATGCTGGCTAAAAATTAAAAACAAATAGTCATCACTTTGCGAAAAAGCGTTGACATTCCCGTTTCAATTTACGACTACCTATCTTTGTGAAGCTGGATTTTTTGCAATGGTGATCATAAATAATACATTTCGAAATAAATTGAACCTCGACCCAAACTTACGTCTAAAATTATCTACACTTCAACCCGATATATCCTCGCATGTTTCAAGTATGTAGCATCATCCTTCACACTGATTTATTTACTAATTCATAGTAGTAATATTTTGTTATATTTACTAATATATTGATCTAAAATCAGAACTAACACTAGCACTAACTCTAGAATTATCACTAGAACTATCACTAGGACTAACACTAGATCTAAAACTAGAAACTTTCGGGTTTTGCCGTGTGTTTTGAAAAATGTTGCACTTCGAACCAGTTTCTGAAGAAGGTTGCAACATGGCATCCGAAACGTCAAACATTTTTTTCAAAAAACGCACGGCAAAACCCGAAAGTTTCTAGTATTAGATCTAGTGTTAGTCCTAGTGATAGTTCTAGTGATAGTTCTAGTGTTATTGCTAGTATTAGTTCTAATTGTAGTTCAATTAACACCGGTCGTGAAAGCCTTTGTACTTATATTTACTAATATAGTCAGTTTATTGTAAACTTGATTTATTAGAGATTGCAAATATAATATGGTTTATTTTTATTATCAAATCCAAAGGTCGTAGCAGCAAGCTCGCAAGCGACCTCGGCGATTTGATTATAAATGTTTTCTTATAGAAATCTAGTATCTTAACTAAGACTTTCAATTGTTGATTTCGTTTTGACACATCAACTCTATAGCCACAAATGCACCCAGTTAATAATTTAGGGTAATAATAAAGAAAGTTAACGTTGCCATATCGAATAGTAATATTTCGTTAAAACCGTTAAAGAGGGCACATCTCGTCGTAGTCTCTTAACCGTTTTCTCGCGGCCCCGCGGCGATCTTCCAGCAAACGGTCGCGTCCCTAGAGACGACCGCACCATTAAACAAGATTAAAACCTCTTGTACTACTAAGTATGCCTCACAGTTACGAAACTTCACTATTGTCTCGCAGTTTGCAGTTCTCGAGTGAGTGCCGCTGGAAGCAGGAGGGTAACGAGGGGGAGAGTGGGGCCTCTTCCCTTATAAATACGGGGATAGTTTAATTGGAAAGAGGAGTGGCGTTTAGTAGAAAAAGCACCTCTCCAGTCAAAAGACCCATCGGATATCGACCGGCTCCGGCAACAATGGAGACACGCGATTAACGAGGATCTCCGGAATCGACGGTGTTATAACGGAAAATTATGATTTAATTTCGCGGATTTTTCGTTTTAGATCCGATTTACGCTCATTGGATCGTCCCAGGCATTGACAAATGGGCCCGCTCCGACCCGGAATTAGGCTGCGCCCGTAATCATCGGTCATTTCTCAACGAAGAAGCGCCGATGGCACGTTATCTCCACTTCTGGATGGGTTGGCTTGGACGTGACTGATGCGAACCAAATTGAGATCGTAAATTGTCGCAATGGCGTTGATGGTTCGCGCTTACCAATGAATTTTCCAACCATGATTCCTGAATCAATACGATTCCATATTTATAATGCAAAGAAGTCAAAAATCTGCAGAATAAAATTTTGTCTTTTGGTATAATATTAATCAAAAGTGTGCTATGAAGAAGCATTGGTGATTCCCTCACCAATGGAATCAATATTCCATCATTTTATAATAAAGATGTCAAAAATCTGCCAAAGTTTTCTTAAAGTGTCTCTAGGCATAATATCGACCAAAAGTGTGGTATGAACAGCCGACTTCATCTCGTATTCCATCTGCCGACCGCGGCGCCCCCGAGAAAAAATGTTTGGAAACTCGAGGGCCCAAACTTTTCGCATTAAATAAGCATGAACACGTCGCTGGTTCGTAGCCCCGAGGGCTCACGATCGATACATCCCGATGTTGAAGTCGACTCGAAGTAAAGGCGTCCCTTCGCTTGAAGTCAAATGGACCCGTCAAAGCCGCCTATGACGGGTCGAGTCCGAGCGTCAACTTAAAACTGCATTAAACGACTTCCTTTGGAAACTTGTCGAATTTTAAAGGCACCCCCGAAAAGATAAAAAAAACGTGCCGCCGATTAACCAAGAGAAATTTCTTCGGATTCAATTTCTGGGAGCGGAATTTTAATTAAAAGCCGCCCGCATGCAAATTGCGGTCGCTATCTGCGCCCCCAATGGAAGAAATCGTAAAAATAGGGCTTAGTATCGGGAGTCACGATACGTGCTCACTCTTGGCTGACTTCCATAGATAATTCCGGGCGATAGAGGGAAATTAGTTTTTAAGATATTAGGGCGCCGATACGGGCGCTACTCGACTCGCCCCCTGACAGCGCCCTCGCGAGGCGAAAAATCGAATTAAACGCCAGGAAAAGGTTAGGGCCTTAAATTATTGCCGCCCGCTTAACGTGGAATTTTCAAGTGGAGCTCCGAGTACCACGATCAAAGGCTGACCCTTTTTACCGACGATATTTATTGGTTGACATCCACCTACCATTTCTCTTCAACTCTACTTAAAAGATAACAAGCTGTTCAATCTTATTAAATCATAATTTTATCAATCTTCCTTTTGGAAACATTTTATTTACCTAAGTATAATTTTAAGATATAATATCTTAAAACTAATATTCAACGCTAGCACCCAATATTCAACGTAATCAATCATGGAACTGATAAAGACTATGGCTTCATGACCTTGAAGTTTAATGTTTATAACAATGAAGATCGTTATCTAATTTATTGTTATAATCAGAAAATGCCTCAATATATGAAAGCAGACATGAAAGCAAATTATAAAAGCAGTGGATGATTAGTGATCAGAAGCTAGATTTTGGTTTGTTATCAGTAAGTGATTGTGATTAAGTAACCAGTCTCAATATTTCCTTCCAATCACCTTTAAACAAGAGATGTGTTTCTTTTATCCAGTTGGCATCTAAAAAATGAATTAATTCAGGGATAAGATCGAGGAGGTAATTACATTTTCATTAATATGTTTCGCTTGTTTTTATTCAAGCTTCTTCAATGTTTGAATCTCTACAATGAAACAATGACTTAGCAAACAGATAGCTCTGAGATGAAGGTCCTGTAGATGTTTAAAGGTTTTGATAATCACGTTCAGTTCACTATTGCAATGGAAGACGATAACTTACGCTTTCAGGAAGATACATCCAATTTAAGACATTTCATAAACTTAAACATTAAATTAATACCGTTCTTGCTATGAAACATATACTTATCAATATTTCAGAACCTCAAAAATTGCTATTTAATGTTAACACTAATAATATCAATGAATGCTTTCAGCTATCATCTAACGAAGGTGTGATATACATGAAGTTGATATACGTTCCAAGCTCCAAGCACAAATAGCATAAATATAAATATTAAGGTTGGTTGTTGAGAGAATAGAATAGCTTCGCAGAATCTGCGAAGACCTGATTAAAACTTATGAAAGATTTAACTTTCGAAGTCATCTTCACAGTCGGCTGAATCCAAGTATTATGGACATTGCTTATATTTAAGATACTTTTGGGAAGCCATGAAAAATACTTAGATTAATGATGTCCCAACCAAGATTTGTTTTTCTTAATCTAATTGAATTTTTTGTCTGAAATAATCTCGGCCGACTTCGAAGACGTCAGCCGCCCCAAGCACCATCAATCTAAGTATTAAGGATAGTTGTTAAAAATAGGGTAGCTGTACAGGATAAGTATAAATAAGGAAGGAAGAACACTTAGATTGATGATAGTTAGGGCGGCCAATGTCTTCGAATTTAATCGAGATTTGCTTTTCTTTGTCAGTTTTGCCTGCACAGAATACGTATAAATGAGGAAGGAAGAATACTTAAGTTGATGATGCTGAGGGCAAGATTTGTTTTTCTTAAGCTGATTGAAATTTATGGATGAAATTGTTGTTGAGAAGATAAAGTAGCTGCATAGGATAAATATACGTGAGGAAGGAAGAACAACACTTAGATTGATGAATTTTGGGACGGCAGACGTCTTCAAAGTCGGTCGAGATGCTTCTCTTAACCTGACTGAAGTTTATGGACGAAATAATTTCGACCAACTTCTTCAAAGTCGGCCGTCCCAATCACCCTCAATCTAAGTATTAAGGTTGGTTGTTGATAAAATAGGCTGGCTGCATACATATGAATGGGGAAGGAAGAATACTTAGATTGATGATACTTCGGGCGGCCGACGTCTTCGAAGTCGGTCGTGATTTGTTTCTCTTAATCTGAGTGAAATTTATGGATAAAATCAACCTAAGTATTAAGGCTTGTTTCAATAAATCTCGATAATCCATCATCAATCTAAGCATTAAGGTTGGTTATTGAGAAAATAGAGTAGCTGCACAAAATCTGCAAAGTATTCCGAAATATTCTCTATATATGCTAACATAAGAAGTTAGCACAACACAACTTGGCAATACGTCATTTGTTTAAATTTGAAGAAATTAAGAGTTTTGGTCAGGAAGATTGTGATAACTAGTGATGGCACGGATTGCGATTTTACTAGATCACCGGAAGGGGAATTCCTGCCAATTCCTAAGCCGGATCGCCGGGAATTCCGACCGCCGGATCATTCGTTATTGGTTTATTGTATATTTCGGTACAAACCATGCGGTGGTGACTGCTAGCTTAACCCTTTACTTGCAAGAAAAAATTTGTTCACTCTTTAGAGTTTATTAATACGACGTACTAAGAAACTTGAAACTGTAAGAAACTTAATACCGTAAGAAACTTGAAACGATAGAGCTAAAGCTAAAAACAAATTTGTCACAACCAACTTTACAACCATACCAAACGAAAAATCACCCTGTAATATATACGAGCTATGAGCTAAAAAAATACTATCAAAATAGCTAAAATGATCTACGTAGATAATCATCCGTGTTCGCTGATTGATAATACAGGCTTTTCTGTTTTATTTTCTGCTATTGTTCCACAATTTACAGTTCCTTCCCAGACCATACGAAAAATGCAATATCCATAGGTCCCCATAGGTCACAAAAATCGGATATTAAAATTTCTCAAATTTCAAAAAAATATCTAAAACAGAACATATAGCGTTAACTTGTGATGTTTGGATATCTTCTAAAAGCAATAATAGTTGTGCAAGAATTGAACTAAAATTAAAACTAACATTAGAATAACTATTATGATTATTACTAGATCTAAAAATAGCTTTCATATTTTGTCCTGCGTCTTTTGAAGAAATGTTTGGATAGTGATGTTTTGGATACCATATTTATACTTCAACTATTCAATAAACACCGGCCGTCTAAAGCCTTGCATTTATAATTTTGCAACAAGTTAATACTTTTTAGCATTTACCTATAATAGACAAAAGTTCTTATGCAATTAAAGCAAAATTATCCAATTAAACAAAATATAATAATGCATGCGTGATGTCACTAAGAGTGTGACGATTAAAAAATTCGAAAAAAAAGTTACTCCAGTTGTACAGCTATAATCAAGATACCAGTGTAATGTTTAAGATGAAGCACAAACAAGACCAGTTTATCAAGGATTTGGAGATCATTGATGAGTTCTCCATCATTTAAAGAAAGCATAAAGTATTTTT
This sequence comes from Onthophagus sagittarius, assembly GCA_036711965.1. Classification (NCBI taxonomy): domain Eukaryota; kingdom Metazoa; phylum Arthropoda; class Insecta; order Coleoptera; family Scarabaeidae; genus Onthophagus; species Onthophagus sagittarius. Next base: position 22,210,894 of record JASERS010000006.1, on the reverse strand, counting down.
GACAGGGATCAAAACGATATTGTATGAAGTATATTGCACTAATTTTTACGAGACATTATGGAAAGTCTTAGATGGAATTAAGGACAAAAACAAGAAACAATGAAACAGATTCTTTTTGGGTTAGGATAGATATGTCGCAATCTGTTAAGATTAATGAAAAAACAAAGGAAAAATAGGAAAACCACTTTTATTCATACCTGAGGCCAAGAATTAGGCAATTTTCCTGCTAGTTTTCCTTTTTATAAGCTATATTTCTACCTAACAAATTCTGATACGCAGTATAGTCCCGGCATTTACAAGATTCTCTGAAAATGCCAAGACCTTCATGTTATAGATTATGGACGCTTATAAAAATCCCACTGCGGATTCCGAAATGACAAAGGCTATTCTGAGGTAGGTCTGCTTACTTTCTTTTGCAGAAGTAAGACTTGGGTTAAAAAGTGCATAGGAATGACATCTGGAGAATTGATGGTACGTGTGGCTGTTCAGAGTTTGACAGCATCATTAGAACGTATCAAACAATTTTTATTAGAAAAAGGTCAAGCTGATACCCAAGAAGTCACTTGGCCTTGTGCAAGGCTAATACAAGACGAGTACCATAGTGATTACTCATTTTGTCATGGTATGTGTCTATCTTGCAATCAATTGTGAGTTGAAAGAGGAAGTCATGAGCATTTTTTAATTAAACTAGGCAAAGAAAAATAAACTGGCATGTAAACATGCTCTTCAAATTTTTCAGGGCGTTAAAGAGATCTATCTAAAAGCTTCACTAGAGTTTACCTTCCATCCAAAAGCCTCTGCTGTCGTTAGTGCAGTTATGAGAAAGAAAAAAACAATTTCCGCTGCATCAGACGCCTCGACATTGGAAATTGTTGCTGATACTCTTTTAAGCAAAACGTGTTTATCTCGACTAGGGACTGATAATCAGCAGCTACCAAAAAAAGAAGAAGAATTTGAAGATATCAACGATATACGCATTATGTATTACTTTGTTGGATTTGTGTCATAAACTCAACAAATTAACAACGTCGGTACAAAAATCTACTTTTACATGAATAGATCAAGTTTTGGACGGTGGATTAATAAAACTTCCTCAAACCAATTTATGAAAAAAAATCGCTGAAATGGGACTGAAAATTTAAATTTTTTAGAAGTATTTTTTGTTTTTACCAACCCACATTCATTGAAATTAGAATAAATTATAAAAATTAGCGTTCTAGATTAACTGCTATTACACGCAGAAACTGATAAACAGAACTAATAGAAAAAGAAGAATCCTTTCTTTCTTCTGCTACTTTGGAATCATTCCTGAAATATATATATTTTATTTACAATGATATTCAGTTATGTTTTGATCCGGCCAGTTTTGTCAGATGATTCGGCTGGTATCGGATTGTCAATAAAGGACCTGAATTAGTATCAACGTCGAATTTTCGTGTCATCCCTGATGATAATAGTTTAAAAAAAATTGTTCCAGAAATGTTTGTATTCTTAACACTAATTACGCAGTTATATCTTTATAACTGCGTAATAACATCTTTGATTCAAATCCTGAAGCTTGAATAAATACAAGCAAAATTTCTTTGTTGAAACCTTGTATATAACTATAATATCACCAAGGCAATGTTGTGTCCAAATTTAATTTCGTCAGAAGTAGCAGATACTGACGTTAAAGTAATTCGCATGATTATTCTTACGATTGACATGATCGTGACATGACATGATTATTACGGTTTCTGCATATTCAATGGACAGAAAGTCTAAAATTTTTAATGGACTGCTTCATCCCTACTAGAAATGGAATTTAATTTTCTACAAATTATCAAAACCATTCCTATGCATATTTATGTAGCTTATTGGAAAACATCATTTCGAAATAAATACTATAAGCTGTAATTTAACATAAGAAGTAATTAATTATTTTAATAAATAAGGAAGATGCGATATTTTAAAAATTATCATTACATATGACGTCAAAACCTCATTTTACATTTAATTCTTTCCGAGTCAATTTCTTATTCAACCGATAAAGTGTTGCGTATTGCTCTATAGCAGACATTTCAATCTTTAATTTTGTGTAAACACCACTTCTTATTTCCAATAAATAAATCACACGTGATTCTTTAAATCTCATCATTGGAAAAATATTAATTTACTTGTGCATGATATGTATTATGAGTTGTATATAATTAGTTTAAAATCGACATTTGAAGCTTTAATTCGCTACAAGAATAAATTAATTATTTTAATGAGTAAGGGAGATATGATATTTTAAAATTTATCATTGCTTATGACGTCACAATATCATTTTACATTTAATTCTTTATGACTCAATTTTTTTTATTCAACCGATAAAATGTTGTGTGTTGCTTTAAAGTAGACATTTCAATCTTTAATTAGGTGTAAATATCACTTCTTATTTTCAAAAATAAATCAGATATTCTTTAAAGGGCATTATTGGCAAAATACTAACTTAATTATGCATGATATGTATATGTTTTTTCGTTCATTTTGTCATATAACTCATTACGAGTTGTATATCATTTTAAAATCGACTTTTAAGCTTTAAATTAATACAAGAATCAAATAAATATTTAATAAATACGGGAGATATGATATTTTAAAATTTATCATTGCAAAGATGCACAACCTCATTTTACATTTAATTCTTTATGAGTCAATTTCTTATTCAACCGATAAGTGAAAATAGTAGCTTACTTATTCATGATATGTATATTTAAGTTCTTTAATAAAACGTTTAAATTTTTTTAAAGTCTTTATTTAAATTATAAAAGTAACTTAACACTAATCGCGTATCGAGTGTCGGCGATTTGAGACGACACACGCAGACGACGGAAAAATATTAATTCGCAATTACAATTTTTACCTATTTATATGTTTTGCTTTTGTCAACATCGTACGACTTTATTGCTTTGTCAGCATCGTACGACAATTCAATAAAGTTGTGTAAATTTCCTTATTTGGTCAATGGGTTTGGATGTTGTAACTGTATATGTTTTCTCATTTCTTCGTCATATAACTCATACTGAGTTATATATCATTTTAAAATTTACATTTCAGCTTTAATTTAGTACAAGAATCAATTAATTATTTTAATAAAAAAGGGAGATATGATATTTTAAAATTTGTCACTACTTATGTCGTCACAACCTGATTTTACATTTAATTCTTTCCGAGTCAATTTCTTATTCTACCGATAAAATGTTGTGTATAGCTTTAAAGTAGACATTTCAAGTATTAATTTGGTGTAAATATCACTTCTTATTTTCAATAATAAATCAGATATGATTCTTAAAAGCTCATCATTGGAAAAATAATAACTTACTTATGCATGATATGTGTTTGTTTTCTCGTTCATTTTGTCATATAACTCAATAATGAGTTATATATCATTTTAAAACGACATTTTAAGCTTTAATTTAGCACAAGAATAAATTAATTATATATATAAAAAAAGGGGATATATGATATATTTGAAAATTTATCATTGCTTATGACGTCACAACCTCATTTTACATTTCATTCTTTTTGAGCAAATATCTGATTCAATCGATAAAGTGTTGTGTATTGCTTTAAAGTAGACATTTCAATCTTTAACTTGGCGCAAATATCATTTCGTATTTTCAATAATAAATCAGATATTCTTTAAAGCGCATCATTGGCAAAATACTAACTTACTTATGCATACGTATTTGTTTTCTCGTTCATTTTGTTATAACTCATAATGAGTTATATATCATTTTAAAATCGACATTTTAAGCATTTTAACATTTTGAGTAGGTATATCATTTTAAAGAGGTGTTTAAAGCTTTAATTTGCTACAATCTGTTATTTTATAATTTTAATTTTTCCATGTAATTTCCGAACATTAATAACTTCAGCCCTATTTTGTACCTATCCAATTAAATTATAAATTTAAATACAATTATACCAATTCAGATTGGTAAATGCTATTATCATTGTGAATGTTAATTTGGCGGTTAGCAATGTTATTTCAACAAATATCTAACGATATACCCTGCACTTGACGGAACGCGCATTCGAATTAATAGCGTTAAATTTTAATTAACTCGAAATTAATATTTAAAATTGTTCTGCTGGCGGCGTTTTAATGGAACAAATGGAACCATACTTCTCCCAATGTTAAAATTTAATAATTTCCCCCCAACCGGACCCCGGTTAACGTAAAAAATCAATGCGAAAAATCGGCTTCCGGCATTTTTCTGATTTAAAATGCGACGGCGGCGGCGGGGACAAAACGAAAACCATGAAATATGGAAATACAATCCCGTAAATGTATATGCACCGCCGCAAATTAGATAAAGTCCGTGTCATATCGCGGGGTGAAAAATTGAGATTCGCCGTGTCCCAAGAGGCCGGTGACTTTCCATTTCCCGTGCATTTTCCCGGAAGCGGCGGAACCCTTTGCCGCCACCACCACTGTTGGCTTTGGAATTGTAAAATAAATCATTGTCACGTGTAAATCACGTGCGGGAAACCGCTCCAGTTCGAATAAGCTAGCGACTACAACAAACGTACACGTAAATTATCATTTCCAATGTACCTACACTCGCCGGTCCATGATATCTTCGGTCTCGAACCGTGAGAGGTATCATGGAGAAGTTATATCGCGACGCATTTATCATCGAAACGAACCACCGAAAGCCGTAATAACAAGAAATTTAGGAGGGGCCCAAATGGAATTGGATAACTAACAGCGAGGGAAGCCGAAGACATGTATCATTAACCGACAAAGCAACAAATATCGGCTGACCACGCTGGAAAAGAAGAAGTAATTGATTGCCGATGGGAACGTGGGAAAGCCCGGCTATTCTATTTTCCACTTCTAGCGGCGTTTTTCCGAGCTATTAGTTATTTCCCCCATCTCACCCCATCCCCCTCACCGCTTTAGGAGATGTGTTAATATCACCCCGTTTCCGCATGACTTGCACGTAGCCCCCGTCTTAATGAAATATACGATATATACCCCGAAAATTATTTTCAGCATTGTGACTATTAAAATCTTCAAATTCCGAATTGAATCGGAATAAAATTGTTCACGTCAAAGTAAATCGATATCAATTGCAGTTGTTTGGCAAAAACCGACTGGACCTCCGCTAATTGAATGAAACAAAACGGACCGGATGGCAACGAAAAATCCGGTGGACAAATTGCCCTCGGGTAGAAAGTAATAGGTTCATTAAAAATCCCTCCATCCCTTGTGAATGTGAACATTTGTGAATAACGTCGATAAAAAATATCGTATGTGACTGCATTTGATTTTATAATTGATGTAAGTTTAGATTACACCATTAAAATATCAATTAAAATGAGTAACAAAAGTTTGAAGGTAATGGTTTTTTTGATCAAATCAAAATCGTACTTACACACCATATTCTTGTATATCTTAGCAATGATAACACTTAATTTAATAGCTTATGAAAACATGTAATTAGTTAAATCTAAAATTACACGAAACAGTTTTCAAAACGTGTTAAAGTAACTGCGGAACAAAGGAAACTAAAATCAAAAGCGGGTAGAGGTACTTTTTGTCTAAAAAACAACATCTGTGCGCAGATGTGGGGGTAAACTTTCGATAAAAGATAACATAATTTTAAAAGCATTTATAAATTTTGATTTTAAAATCTAATTTTTAAAGGAAATTATTGAAGCTAAAGGAATCGTATCTTAAGAACTAATCGAGATATCGAAATAAAATGAGAACCATTTGAAAATAAAGTTGAAATTTGTCAAAGATAATTATTTAATACGTAGTACGTAGTTAATACGTAGTTAATACCCAAGCTCTAATTAAGATATCTTGTTGAAATATCTTTTAAATTCTATTGTTCTGGTTGATGTGGTTTCTTGAATCAAAATCAATAACTTAATATTGCGAAAAATGCATTAAAATGAAAAATTGTATCTTAAAAAGACTTTAAATACTTCTAGAATACTTGACATTGCTTCCAAAAGACTTGAAATGTTTACAGAAAACTTGAAATACTTCCAGAAAATTTAGTACTACCCCTGGCAGACGTAATGCTGCTTCTAGAAAACATCACGCAGAAGGCTTGAAACGCTTTCAGAAGACTTGAAACACTTCCAGAAGACTTGAAATACTTCCAGTAAACTTGAAATAGTCCCAGAAGACTCGATATGCTTCTAGAAGTGTTGAACTGCTTCCTCGATACTCCCTCTGAAAGACTTGACACTGCTTCCACAAGATTTAACATTGCATCTATAAGACTTGGAATGCTTCCAAAAGACTTGATACTATTTCTAACAGATCTGATGTTGCCTCGAGAAAACTTGAAATGCTTCAAAAAGACTTGAAATGCTTTCAAAGGACTTAATATATTGGCCGAAGACTTAAAATGCTTCAAAAAAACTTGAACTATTTGCAGAAAATTCACTACAACTCATGGAAAATTTAATGCTGCTTGTTGAAAATTTTATATTGCGTGCAGACGGCTTAAAATTCTTCCAGAGGACTTGAAATATTTCCTGAAGATTGTATGCTTCCAGAAGTTTTTAACTACCTCCACAAGAATGCTTCCAGAAACCGTATCTATTATACGGTTTCTGGAAGACTTGTCACTGCATCTAGACGATGTAATACTGCTTTTAGAAGCCTTGATATAGTTTTCAGAAGACTTGATACTGCATCTAGAACACTTAAAATGCTTCTAGAAGTCTTGATATTGCATCTGGAAGACTTGATATGCTTCCAAAGAACTTGAAATTAGTTCTAGAAGACTTAAAATTAGCTCAGAAAGACTTAAAATGCTTCCAGAAAAGTGGAATTGTAGTTAACATTTTCAATTAATATTTACAAAACAATAGACGGTAGAAAAGTAGTTTCGAATATTTTAATTTTTTCTTAATTTCGAGATATTCAAAATCCCGGAATTTCTTAATAACGAACTTATCATTTTTTTCGTGAAATCTCAAGAAGGACCCGGGACTAAGTACCGGAACTGGCCACTAATTGAAATATGTTGAGGAAATGATAAGCATCAAAGCTTGCTTAAAGCCATAATTACTGCATTAGATGAAAGAGTTGCTTGGAACAAGCAAACTGCAGATGGCACGCTTACTGAAAGCGCATCAGAATGATCATCATTATTGCATTTGCGTTAAATAAAAAAACGTTATATTTTGTAAATTTTCTTGGTGTAATTTTGGAAAGAAGTAATAATTATTACACTACATTAAGAACTTCATTTGAAGAATTAATCTGCAATTGATTTATGTTTTGGCAGAAAACTCTTGTTTGATATATGTAAGAATGTACTTTGTTACATTTGTTAACAAACATAGTTACTGCAGTAGATGAAAGAGTTGACTCGAACAAGCAAGTTGCAGTTATCACGTCTTCTGATAACTAGTATAGCTGATACGAAAGAACAACTCTGTAGGGTTTGCAAACACATAAAATTTTAGATTTAGAGATTTGTTCTTAAAATTTTGGAAGGAAGCTATAATTACTGCATTAGATCAGAAACTAGTTGACTTGAGCATGTAAGCTGCAGTTGGCATGTTATCAATTAGCTCACGAGTAAGATCATCTTTGTATTGGCCCGGTTATTAAGATTATTTATTTTATATGATATGTTTGTAAAGATAGATTGAAATATAATAATCGTATCTCGAGAACTGACTGAGATATCATTTTATAGATATCATATTCTTTTAGTTTAAGCATGGTCACTAATCCTTTAAATCACATTATTCTGATTGTTATGATTATTTTTTTGAATAAAATAAATATATTAATATGGTTACTAAAAATAGATTGAAATGAAAAAATCATATCTTAAGAATTAATTGAAATATTATCATGATATGAAAAGCATCTTAATGCAAATTTCTTCGGATTTAAGCACGTTCAAGTTAATCCTTTAAATCACATTATTCTAATTGTTACAATTTTCTGAATAAAATCAATATGTTGATATGGTTACCGAAAGATAGATTAAAATGAAAAAAATAACTATATCTCCAGCATAAATTGAGATAGCGTAATGAGGGAAGAAGAATCGGAAGGCAAATTTCTTCTAATTTAAGCATATTCAATGCAATCCTTCAAATCGTGTTATTCTAGTTGTTGAGATTTTTTGTAGAAAAGTCAATAAATTGGTATTATTACGAAAGATACTTTGAAATGTGAAAATCATATCTCAAGAACTAATTAAGATATCTTGATGAAATAGGAATCATCTGAAAGCCAATTTCTTCCAGTTTAAACATATTCAAGACAATCCTTTAAATCGCGTTATTCTGGTTGTTGTGATTTTTTGTATAAAAATTAATAAATTAATATTGTTGCGAAAGACACATTGAAATGAGAAAATCATATCTCAAGAACTAATTGAGATATCTTGATGAAATAAGAATCATTTGAAAGCCAATTTCTTCTAGTTAAACATGTTCAGGTAATCCTTCAAATCGTATCGTTCTGGTTATTGTCAGTTTTTGAATAAAATGGATAAATTGATATAGTTTCGAAAGATAGGTTGAGATAAAATAAGTCGTATCTCAAGAACTAATTGAGATGTGTTCATGAAATGAAAAGTATCTGAAAGCGAATTTTTTTTTAGCTTAACTACGTTCCAGGTAATGCTTTTAATCATATTCTTTTGGTTGTTGTGATTTTTTGAATAATATCAATAAATTGATATGGTTGCAAAAGATGGATTGAAATGAAAGAATCGTATCTCAAGAACTAATTAAGATATCGTCATGAAATGTGAAGTATCTGAAAATAAATTTTTTATAGTATAAGCATATTTAAGCTTTTAAATCGCATTTTTCGGCTTGTGATTTTTTGAATAAATTCAATACACTGATATGGCTGCGAAAGATAGAGTGAAATGAAAAAATTATATCTCAAGAACTAATTGATATATCGTTATGAAATAAGAAGTATCTGAAAGCAAATTTCGTTTAGTTTTAGTGTGTTCAAGTTAATCCTTTAAACCGTTTTGTTCTGGTAGTTATGATTTTTTTAAATTTATATTTAGATTATATCTCTAAAGATTAACTAAAATGAAATAATCATATCGCATGAACTAATTGAGATATCATAGTGAGATGGGAAGCATGTAAAAGTAAATTTTTTCTACTTTAAAGCATGTTCAATATAATGCTTTCAATCGTATTGTCTGGTTGTTATGATTTTTTAAATAAATTGAGATAACAAAATCATATCTCATGACAAATTGAGATATAGTCATGAAATGAGGAGCATCTGAAAGCTAATTTCTTCTAGTTTATTAAATTTGCTTTATTTTTTTTTAATTGGTGCTACTATCTCAATTAGTCTTTGAAATACGAATTTTTAAAATTAAATACTTTAAAACTTTGAAGGAATTATATTAAAGTTAAAATTGCGTCTTATTTCATGGTGATATCTCAGCATGATATTAATCATTAAAGATTATAATAAGATCCGTATAACATCACTACCAAGCCCATTGTAACACTTAACACTTAAATCAGTTATTTAATGGGAACACAAAATTAGTCGAAACTAAAATGATATGAAATAGTTCTCAAAACGTGTTAAAATAACTGCGACACAAAGGAAACTGAAATAAAATCGAACGCAGGTAGAAGTAGTCCAGCAATTTTTGTCTAAAAAACATTTGTGTGCAGATGTGGGGTAAAGTTTCGATAAAAGATTACGTAATTTTAAACCGTTTACAAATTTTTATTTTAATAACTTATTTTTGAAGTAAATTGAGGCTAAAAAATCGTATCTTAAGAATTAATTGAGATATCTTTATGAAATTAGAAGCATCTAAACTCAAATTCTTGCTAGTTTAAGCATGTTCAAGGTAATCCTTTAAATCGTATTATTCTAATTGTTATGATTTTTTGAATAAAAATCAATAAATTGATATGGTTACGAAAAATAAATTAAAATGAAAAAATCATATCTCAAGAGCTAATTGAGATATTTTAATGAAATATGATGCATCTTTAAGCGAATTTCTTCTAGGTGAAGCATGCTCACAAAAATCCTTTAAATTGTATTGTTCTGGGTGTTATGATTTTTTGAATAAAATCAATACATTAATTATGAAATATAGATTGAAATAAAGAAATCATATCTCAAGAAGTAATTGATATATTTCGATGAAATGAGGAGCATCTGAAAGCAAATTTCTACTAGTTTAAGCATGTTAAAGCTAACCTTTGAATCGTATTATTCCGGTTGTTGTGATGTTTTAAATAAAATCAATAAATTAATATGGTTACGAAACATAGAGTGAAATAAAAAAAATCATTTCCTAGAATTAATTGAGATATTTTGAAGAAATAAAAATCAAATTCATACTACTTTAAACATATTCAAGGTAATCCTTTAAATCATATTTTTCCGGTTGTTGTCACTTTTTAAATAAACTCAATAAATTGATCTGGTTCCGACAGACAGATTGATATAACATTATCATATCTCAATAACTAATTAAGATATTATCATAAAATGGGAAGCGTTTGAAAACAAATTTTGTCTAGTTTAAGCATGTTTATGCTAATCAATAAAGTAATAATAAATTGAGATGGTTGCCAAAAATAGATTGAAATTATGGTTATATCAACATTCATGCAAAAAAAGATTACTTCCAAGTTGAGAATTTTAATAAATTATATAGACGGTATTTAATATTTATTAAATTATTTTTAATTTAATGCTACTATCTCAATTAGTCTTTGAGATGCGAATTTTTAAAATTATATACTTTAAAGCTTTGAAGAAATGATATTAAAGGAATTAAATACTCACCAAATTTGCTTCAAATTGCGTCCTGTTTCATAGTGAGATATCACCACGATATTAATGATTAAAGATTATAATATCATCACTACCAAGCTCATTGCCACACTTAAATTAGTTATTTTATGAAAGTCGATACTAAACCGATATGAAACAGTTTTCAAAACATGTTAAAATAACGGCGACAACAAGGAAACTGAAATGAAATCAAACGCAGGTAGAAGTAGTCGAGTATTTTTTGTCTAAAAACCATCTGTGTGCAGATGTGGGGTAAAGTTTCGATAAAAGATTACGTAATTTTAAAACGTTTACAAATTTTTATTTTAAAAACTTATTTTTGAAGGAAATTGAAGCTAAAAAAATCGTATCTTAAGAACTAATTGAGATATGTTGATGAAATGAGAAGCATCTAAACTCAAATTCCTGCTAGTTTAAGCATATTCCTTTAATCCTTTAATTCGTATCTTTTTGATTCTTGAGATTTTTTTAAATAAAATCAATAAATTGATTTGTTTGCGGAAGATAAATTTATAAATGAAAGTCATATCTCAAGAGCTAATTGAGATATTTTAATGAAATGTGAAGCATCTGTAACCGAATTTCTTTTAGGTTAAGCATGCTAAAACAAATCCTTTCAATTATATTGTTCTGGGTGTTATGATTTTTTGAATAAAATCAATACATTGATTATATATGATAGATTGAAATAAAGAAGTCATATCTCAAGAACTAATTGAGATATTTCGATAAAGTGATGGTCATCTGAAAGTAAATTCCTTCTAATTTAAGCATGTTAAAGCTAATCATTTGAATCATATTATTCCGGTTCTTGTGATGTTTTAAATAAAATCAGTAAATTGATATGGTTACGAAACATAGAGTGAAATAAAAAAATCGTATATTAGAACTAATTGAGATATTTTGACGAAATAAGAAGCTAATTCATACTAGTTTGAACATATTCAAGGTAATCTTTAAATCATATCATTCTGGTTGTTGTCACTTCTTGCATTAAATCAATAAATTGATCTGGTTTCAAACAGAGATTGAAAGAAAATAATCATATCTCAAGAACTAATTGAAATATTATCATAAAATGGGAAGAGACTGAAAGCAAATTTTGTCTAGTTTAAGCTAACCCATTAAATCGTATTGTTCTGGTTGTTATCGGTTTTCTAACAACATTACTAAATTGATATGGTTACGAAATATAGATTGAAATGAACTAATCGTATCTTAGGAACTAATTGAGATATCACCAGGAAATCTGGAAGGTCATCTGGAAAGAAATATTGTTTAATTTAAGCATGCATCAAGCTAACTCTTTAAATCGTACTGTTCTGCTTGTTATGATTTTTTGAATAAAATCAATAAACTGATATGGTTACAAAAGTCAGATTGAAATTAAATCATTGTCTCTCAAGAACTAATTGAGATATCGTCATTGAGACATAAACCAAGAACAATTGAATTTTTTAGTTTTGAGGTGTGGTCATATCTCATATATTTCGTCTGAAATAATCCTGAAAGATAATTAAGGAATATTATTTACTCCATCTTTCATCAGAATCCAAGTAAGAATGCACGTGTCAATCACATAAAAGAATTGTGTTGTACAATATGATTTGGACTTGGAATTTCAAGTAATCTATCTGCTTGCTGTTGGTATAGGATGGATGTTGTATTGTAGAGGTCAGTACTGAGTTGTTCATCCACCTTGCTGTCAGAATATCCTGCTGTTGATCTAACTCAAAATCATTTTCACCGTGACTTTTTTCTTCATTGAGCACGATTTTTCAGAATCGATGCATCAATAACTGTGGTAATCATTTTCGATGTGGTAGCAGGTCATTTATTAGTTGAAGTAGTTGTAATGTAGCTTTTCCAAACATCCTTTGATGTTCTGTATAGAAATTCGGAATAAACCATACTTTGTAATTATATATCAGACTTGACTATTATCCTAACACAATTTTTCTCCTGGTAGAAAACTAGAAAACCCCGAAACTAGAAGAATGCCAATAAAGTACCTCTTTTCATCAAGGGTGATTCTTGAGTCAATACAGTTCAAAAATAGGGCATATTTTTTCGAGTATTGTACTAAAAGATTCATCACAATTTCGTCTATAAAAACTCAATTTAAAGCACACCTCTATATTGACATGCAAATCATCTTGTTTTACCCAATTCCACTCGATCGGGTTTTTAACAATCTAATTGAATGAAAAGTCCTTTTCCTCTTAAAAACACTGCCTCAGATGTAGCTTGAAGTTGTTTGCCCATCAAATAATCAATGAAACTGCCATTGCCTTCGTCAGCAAAATCTTTATCTGCTTGAAGATTGATAACGGACGACTCTATACAAATACGATCTACATCATCATCCGACTTGTTAGAACTTGCTTCTTGGCGTGATCATATAGTCATGCTAGTACAGAATGAGTTAAGTCGTATTGATCTGATTGTTCTCATTTTTTGAATAAAAATCAATTCTTCCAATTTAAGCATGATCAAGTTAATACTTTAAATCCCGTATCCCAAGAATTACTTGAGATATTATCATGAAATTTGAAGCATCTAAAAGCGAATTTCTTATACTTTCCTTCAATTTATGTCTTGTTATTGTGAGTATAGATGTTTGGATAAAAAGTATCGTTTACGTCTAGTGAAAAATCGAAGAATTCGTGGGATCTAGCACAAAATTGCAAAAGGTAGAGGAGAACCCTCTTCATTTCATTTCGGAGAAACCGTCGCTTTCTTTATGAGGGGGAATAAACGTTAACGACGACTGGCCGACGTCGGCGTCGTGACGGCTTTGGGCTGCGCCTTATTTTATTAAAACATGACAACAGGCCGTAACCCATGGTTTACGCTCGTTTTACACCTACCTCTGTCGTGTTATTGCCGAAATCCATGCAAAATTCGAGGTTAGCAACTGACAAAGGGATACAAAGTAAGCGATACTCGCAAAGCAAGGACCGACCTCCTAAATGTTAATACCCAAGGCGGTATTGAAAATTTAACGCGCCGGGGTAACAGAGTGTTCAGTCGAAATTTAATTACCCTAAAGACCGAAGTTGGCGGCCGCGCGGCGCCCGGCGCCTCGGGAGTAGAAAGATTCCCAGCACAATCGGGTTAAATGACTTTCCCGGGGAACCAGGCCTATTCAGGCTCGGAGTACTTTTTCGACAATGGCCCTTGTAACAATACACATAAATTTCGTGCAAAATGGGCCAATTCCCGGCGACAAAGCTTCCATCTTCGCCCGACGCCCCTTCAAATTGTCACGTCTATCCGCGGATTCGAGAGATTTTCCTTCGCCAAGTACGGCCCGTTCTCTCTGATCAATGTCTCCTACAAGATAAGCCGATTTATTCCAGTTTGTTTTTCTCGAATCCAATACCCCACTCGTGACTAACACTTTGTACTTGAATGTACTCGAATTATTACCCACTAACAATTCTTTTATTCTGTTGCTCATCAAATTGAACATCATCATTTTTAACAGTTTATGAGTTATTAATACCAACATATGTTAAACAGTATGGCTTAAATAGTTGGTTTAAACGTACTTAAACTAGAGGAAATTTGCTTCAGATGCTTCTTATTTTATCAAGATATCTCTATTAGTTCTTAAGATACGATTTTTAGCATCAATAATTTTCTTCAAAAGTAAGAAATTTTCTTTTCTAAACTTTGTACTGCAGTTATTTTATCATGTTTTGAAAAGTGTTTCGTATGATTTTACAAAACCACTTTCCCACGTGCTTGATTCCAATATTCACTTCCCTCATTCCACCTCTACTTGCTTAATATAGTAGTGGGGATTTGTTTATGACTTTGATTAGTTGATGAGCTCACATTGACTATTTTCTTGTATGCTATTTGAATGAAAGCTTGCATATTCGTAGCAATAGATGTTAGCATAATCTTTAAAAATCGATATCTTAGAATCGACTTTGAAATAAGAAGTAACTTAAAGGAATTTTAGTTAGTATTTAACGTCTTACACATTTAACTTTCCAAAGTTTAAATTATGAAGTTATGATTATTTGATTTCAACTTTGCGTAAGCTTAATTATAACTATTAGAAGATTGGGACATAACGGTGGGACAGATAGTATTTTAAAGCAAATTCAGTTGGTATATACTACTTTGAATGTTATTGTCTGAAATCTTTAACTTTGGTAAGTATCACTTTTTAAATGAAATTATGCATAATCATAATGATAGAACTTAGAATAATTAAAAAAAATTAATTCTTTAGGAACTAATTAAGACATCGCCATGAATTAGAAAGCGATTTAAAGCGTAATTAATTAATATTTAATGACTAACGATAATTATAACCATAGACGCCGGAAACGTGGCTGCCCTTTTTTTCAGCACCAGTGTTGCCAGAGTAAGTGGAACTACTGTCTCTAAATTTCTTAGTGAAATTTCTCTAGATTTCCCTAGATTTTAATAGATGCTAAATAATATTCAAATATAACAAAAACAAACATTTATTCTTATTTTGCATTAACGATTTTTACAAAATAAGGTATATTTATCAAATTAAAAAAGAAATACTGTAAGAAATTTACAAGTTTTCATCGCTTGTGTAGTATATTTTGTTATTAAATCTACGCAAAAGTTCCTTGTCTATGGGGAAATTAGTATAATTTTTTTGGAAATTTTTGCATAACATTATTCCATTCAAAGTTTCAGGTGATAATTTATTCCGAATCTCTGCTTTGCTTAAATTGATTTGAGAACAAATTCTTTCCACTTTTGCGCTAGAAAAAGGTAATATAAATAATACAAATATAAAATTACATAAAGATAGGCTGATATGTGAACATTTTATCCAGAATCCATAAATACTAAGATTATCAAAAGCCGCAGAGAAATCATAGTTCTTTAATCTTCTCCACTCTCGATCTTTTTAGATCGAGATAAATCATTTATAGCACAGCTTTGAATGAAGTAGTAAAATTTTATTGCTAAAGCAACGATTGTAATATGTCGTCTACTTTTGACATCTTCTGGCGAAATCATTTTCAGAAGCTTAATAATGCTGGAAACAATTTCTCTAAATTTAAACTAAAATATTTCTGTTGAAATTCTAATAAACCTTAGTCATCTAAACCTGTCTCTTTGCCTGCCATTACGTCACCACCAAAGTAGATATTTATGTCAACAAAATAATTTGGTATTTTGAACTGATGAGATCCATTGTTTAACCAGTTGAAAGATTAAATCAGTTCAATTAATTTATAATACTGGTTTTCGTTTTTATTATTGTTGCCTGACAAGTTTCGGCATAGGAACCATCATCGGAGGCATTCCAGTTTCTGAAACCCTTGAAATCACATATAAATTATTTCAAGACAAACTTCATCTAGAAGACGCCAATCATTTACACAATCTTTTAAAAACCTGTCTAGCCCAAAATATCTGTCGTTTCGATAAAAAATTATACAAATATACAGAAGGTCTACCTATGGGTTCTGCTTTAAGCGGAGTACTAGCAGATTTTTTTCCTTGATTAGCTTGAAAATGAATTACTCCACAAAAGAAATGAAGTAACCAAAAACATCACCTTCTCGAAGAGATACGTAGATGACATCCTAATCATTTGGAACACCAACATACAAAACAATCCCGAAGATCTACATATTCTGGTTAATGATCTTCATCCGAATATTCACTTCACAATGGAACATGAACAAGACAATACCCTACCTTTTTTGGACCTAAAATTAATTAACAAGAATAATAATATAGAGTTTGGCATCTACAGAAAGAAAACACAAACGGACGTTATAATCCCTTATGATGCATATCATCATCACAAAACCGCAGCATTTCACGCATACATTAATAGATTAATAACAACTCCTATCAACGAAGTTAATAAAAACAAAGAAATAGCAATAATCAAAGCAATAGCTCACAACAACGGATTCCCAACAGACTTCATCACGAAACTGATAAGAAAACTACAAACAAGATACATCAATAAATACAAATGACAATACTCAATAATAACACAATGAAATCAGAACCAACGTATAGATCAATTTAATTCCCAGGCAAACTAGCAGCTCCAATTCAAAAGATTTTTAGAAGATACAATATAGATATTAGTTTCAAATCCAACACCTCCATACTAAATCTTCTAAAACACAAAGAAAACCATACAAACCACCTTACTAACAGCGGCATTTATAAACTAAATTGCGGTGCAGTGTATATAGGAGAAACGGGAAGATCTATCAAGCAAAGAGTTAAAGAACATATCAACAACGACCGATCCAATTTCAACAGACACCTCCTAAATACATCACACAAATTTGACCAAGATACAGGCATACAAATTTTACATAAAATGGATAAAAACATAAGAATTTTTATCACCGAAGCTTATGAAATAGAAAAGTTCAAATATCAACACAAGCACATCGAATTCCTTAATGATCAAATAGACTTAATTACACCACCACTATACAGGACTCTAAAACAACCTTTCCCAACAGAACCCACTTAACGTAACTATGAAATCATCCACTTACATCCCTTTCCCCCACCTTTTTCCTCAACATAAGAGAGCTCCAGCTAAAGATTGTATAGTTGGAGCTGCACTGATTGAGTTCCTTGACAATCAACTTCCTTTCTATATTTCTTTCACGATTTATTTTCTCCTTTTTCTCCTATTTTCACATGATATGAACATGCGCACAAAACATTACCTTAATGATCAACAGCCACATTGCTATTAAGTGTTTTCCATCGCATTATAATTATCTACATTCTGTTATTATTTGTAAAACCAACACACCACTATTTAACATAATTTTTACAGTCAACAAATTTTGTAATGTTATTTTACTTTGCATTGATTTATTTCTGACGATGTGAGTATTCTTCTCTTTAAGAATTAACTATATTCGATATTCGCTGATATTTACTATACTTATTTTTATATACAGGGTGTCTCACGTAACTGGTTCATTAGAACTTTTTTAGGTTCCACTATTCGTAGAGGCTTGAAATTTTGGTAACATGGGTTGTTCATTCCGATCTATTAATCTAAAATATTTTCAAGATGGCCGCCACTTCCGGTCTACCGGAAGTAGACTTCAACTTCGTTACTTTAAATGGAATGCTATAGTTTTTATTACACCATTCAATTATACATAAGAAAATATGTTGACTTTGATAACAGTTGTTGGTGCCTACCGTTTTTTGTTTTCGAGTTATTTTGATTTTAAGTGTTTTTTGGCAAATATCACCATGCTCTTTACAAGCCCATATCTCAGCCAACGTTAACTCAAAAACGTTTTGCATTGGTGCGATAACTCTTCATATGCTGCTAAATAGATTGTCATTTGTTATATCAGTATATCTTACACAGGCTGGTCAAAAATTGAGTTACCGTTTCTCTGTATTCAATTGCGTGAAAGTCGAAAATTTTAAATAGAACGCCCCATATTTTCATACCCTATCAGAAAGGAAATTTAATTCTCTACAAATTATCTATAAATATTCCTATACCTATTTATTATAGTTTTCTTGCTATTAAGGAATTTATCAAAATCATAGATAAAATGTTAGAAATCGTCTGTGTTTTTGTTAGAAGGCAATGACATTTTGATAGTTTTTTGTTTAATTTATTTAAATTATTATTAGTATTATTTCTACAATGAACTGTGATTGAATAAACTTTAGATTGCTAGCTGTAATTTACTAAAAATAACCAAAAGAAAACCGAATAAATGAAACAATGAAAAACAACAATTTAATGATAAAAATTAAAATCAATAACATAAAAGAATGAAGAACTGAAAATTACAAAAATAAATTATGGGAATTTAATTCTCTACAAACTATTTAGATACTTTCCTGCTCCTATTTGTTGTAGTTGCCCTCATATTTGGAAATTAATGGACGCATGCAATGCTGGAAGCTTCTTGTTTTTATGTTAGAAAGCCATAGAGTTTTGATAGCTTTTCAACCATATTTATGTTATTGTTGTCATTACTGCTGTTAATGTCTTTGAATATCATGGCGAATTATTCCCACGCCAACATTTTAAATTCGTCTTATATTCATGGCGGGTGTAATAAAGTTTTGGATAGGATAAGATACGTATCTCTTCGTTTTGGAAAGATCAAAATAACAAGAAAACATAAATTTCAATCACCAGCAGCTTAAGATAATAGAATAAATGTTTTGTCATATTTTATTGCTTTACCAAATTCTTCGATAAAAGGTGCTTTGGTCGATTTAGATGAATAATACTTTATAAAAAAGCACCGTAAATAAATAAACTGAACTCTCTAGGAACATCTCGCGCATCATTACGTCGAATATTACGCCATATCATTGTTTTTCATTGTTTCATTTATGCGTTCTTCTGCTGGTTATTTTTGGCAAATAAAAGCTAACAAACTCAAGTTTATTCAATCGCAGATCAGTCTAGAAATAATACCAATGATAATTGAAATAAATTAAACAATAAACTGTCAAAATATCATAGCCTTCTACTAAAAACACGACCGGCTTCCAGCATTTTGTGTAGGATTTTGATAAAACACTCAATATGAAGAAAACTATAATAAATAGGTATAGCAAT
Organism: Onthophagus sagittarius; assembly: GCA_036711965.1. Lineage (NCBI taxonomy): Eukaryota > Metazoa > Arthropoda > Insecta > Coleoptera > Scarabaeidae > Onthophagus > Onthophagus sagittarius. The sequence goes on along the minus strand of JASERS010000006.1, from coordinate 22,191,467 downwards.
ACTTATAGATAATTTGTAGAGAGTTAAATTCCCGTTTAGATAGGCTAAAACGATATGATGCGTTCCATTTAAAATTTTCGACATTCTCGCAATTGAATACAGCGAAATGGTAATTCAATTTTTGACCACGCTGTATAAGGTGCATTGATATAACAAGTGACAATCTATTTAACAGCATATGACGAGTTATTGTACCAATGCAAAACGTTTTTGAATTAACGTTGGCTGAGATATGGGCTTATAAAGACCATGGTGATATTTGCCAAAAAACACTTAAAATCAAAATAACTCGAAAACAAAAAACGATAGGTACCAACAACTGTTATCAAAGTCAACATATTTTCTTACGTGTAATTGAATGGTGTAATAAAAACTATAGCATTCCATTCAAAATAACGAAGTTGGGGTCTACTTCCGGTAGACCGGAAGTGGTGGCCATCTTGAAAATATTTTAGATTAGTAGATTGGAATGAACAACCCATGATACCAAAATTTCAAGCCTCTACGAATAGTGTAACCCAAAAAAGTTCTAATGAACCAGTTACCTGAGACACTCTGTATATTATATTCATTTCACAACCATGTTAATTGTTTGTAGGCCTCCGATGATGGCTCCTATGCCGAAACTTGTTAGGCAACAATAATAAAAACGAAGACCAAACTAGTAGTATAAATTAATTGAACTGATTTAAAATAATTTGGGTTTCGAAACTGTATATGTTCAGTTGAAGTATTTATTAAGTAATAATTATTTCAACAATTATCTACAAGAGTTTTAAAAGTATTTTCAATTTTTGTATATAAAGTATGAATTTTGATATCCTCCGTATGTATTTCAATCTTCAATTTGGTAAACATTGGCAACACAAAGAGCAAAAAATTTAAGTAAAGTTATACTGTTGGATCGCGCATTTTTTTCAAAAATGCTTCTGCTCCAGGAATTTTGTCATTGAGATATGCACCCATAAAAAGTAATAGTAATAATAAAGTAATAGTGAATCATACTGTTTTAGTAAACTAACTAACAGTCTAATTTTCTTGTATCTGTTTAATGTATTACTTTTGGTGTAAATTTATTTTTGTGTTATTAAAGAAGAGAGATACTTGAGTTGCATAATACATGAAACGTAAAATTTTTATATTTTATTAATTATTAATACATTTGTGTTTTTTTTAGCAACGTTTTTCTAGAACTTCCTTAATTTCCATTTTTTATTTCTTTTAATTCTTCTTCCAAAATTTTACCACTCTTCTGGAACGATTTCTCGCTCTCTTTAAAACCAGATTTGATATGTACCACACCTGTGAAATTCGGAAATTTTTGGTGATAGCCATTTTCGTCACTTTATTTGGATTATAATTTCCATTTTCCTTATTTGGAGGATTTATCACTTGTGTGTGAAATATTTTGGAAGAAATGAAATACTTTTGAAATATTTTGAAATAGGATTTCATTCCTATTTCCGGTTTTCCGGATTTTCTTCGTATCACATATAAAAAATATTGTTCTGGTTAAGGCCTTGAAGATCTAAGGTAAGACTATTCAACATATTTTTTTTATTAAAAAAAATCTATCAAAAAAACCTTTCTTATTCTTTTTCTCTTCTTTTCATTTTTATTTCGTTTCCTAATTTTTTTTTGATTTTCTTCCAATGCCTTTTTGGCATTGGAGAACATAATTTTGGTTTGTTCTATTTACATTGGAAATTAATTGTTGAAATCCTTTACTTTATCTTTTTTATCCATATCCATCTTTTTCAAGTTCTGGAAGACATTGCCGAGTAAGAAAGTCATTGGACCGGATCATCACAGCGAAGTTAAGGTCAGATTAAAAAAAATCTAACATCATTTTGTTCAAAGACAAGAATTATACCTTAAAATTATTTTTTTCTTACCGTATAATTTTGTTGTAAAATTGTAATTATTTTGGTATTTTTTTGGTTCTGAGTATTCGTTTTGTTTTGCAAGGTAATTTTAATTAACGAATTTATTTTTGATTTCGGTTTTATTATTTTGTTTACGACTTTGTTTTGAGCTCAGATATACGGAGTCGTGCGAGTTCAATTTTGGGGTTTTCTTCTAGTTTTTTTTGTTATATAAATTTTTTTATTGTATCGCTAATAGAACTATTTCGAATTAAAGATTTGTTTTGGAACCTTAGATAGATTATTTTTCTTCGAATTCTCAAAAATTTAATTATTAAAAATTTTTTTTTCGTTCCCTTGATATTATCCCAAATAAATATTACTGCAACTCAAGTCCTTGGTTTATTTTTTTCTTGTATTTGTATTTTGTCATTTGCTTACATTTGTAACCACGTCACAGTTCGTGGAAAACGTGGGAACACTGTGTGGTGCCTTAAATAACTTTATACCCAACCTGATCTCCTAATTAAGCTAGGTGAGGACCCGTGTTGTATGTGGTGTTGTAAATGTGTTATATGTAATTCTTCTTTTATTGTCGTAGTTAAGGTGTCACAAACTTTGAACAACTGCAAGCAACGAAAGTCATCTGGTTTGTGATAATTGCAGCATTTTATGGGGTTTTAGCAAATGGAAAATAAACTTATGTACAAGGTGATTCACATATAAAAACCGATACAGAGTCGAGTTGTACTCTTGAGAAACTACAGCCCTTCAAATTTGGATTAAAAATTTCTTAAACATTTGATATCATAGTTGTTACTATGATATCATCTGTTGATAATATCTATTAATATCTGATAATATCAATCTGTTGATTATGCTAGAAAAACTATGTTCGGTACAAGTTATGAGTGTACAAAGGGTACTTTTTGGTATGAAGTTCAGATCAATTGTACATCATCAATTGAACCCTAATTTTTGATATTTTGTTATCTTTTGATGAATTTGATACATTATTACCTCTTTTCATGTGGAATTTAATTCTAAAACATTTTTCACTCCTATTATTTTTTAAATAACTATGTCGTTTACTTAAAAACCGGGAATAAGTAAAGGCATGTGATTTAAAAAATTACTAGAAGTTATTCGTAATTCCAAAATTTCCCTAGATTTTGATAAAAACTGAAACGATTTCCCTTTTTCCCTAAGAGATGAGTTTTTCCCTAGATTTAGGGATATTCCCTGAAGCTGGCAATATTGTTCAGAACCCATTCAAAACCCAACCCATAAACGTCGGATGTGTGAGCGATTTGAATATAAACGTAATTTTATAAATGATTTGGTATCTCAACCAAAATATATAACCTATATAAGGCTCAAAATGTACTGAATACAACAATAGCATCTATACATAGACGTCGGTTTTTCAGAAAATATATAGGTGCTGGCTGCTGAAAAATTGAATTCTGAAGAGACGAATGAAACGGGGAATAACGGTTCTCAAAAAAAATGAGTCAAAAAACGCTCTTTTCTACCAGCAGTATTTACAGTTTTACAAGCAATTTTTCAAACGTCTGACATGAACATTTTATATACCAACAGTATTTGGTATTTTGGAAACAAAATCTTATTAATAGTTTCTACCCTTTTACATTAAAAATTTCTTCTGTCAACAGTATTTAGTCTTTAATTAACAGTTTGTCCATTGTTTCATTTTGTCCAATAAACATTTTCTGACAGCAGTTTTACAAGCCTCCTAAAGACCTCATTAAGTGTTTTGGAAGCATTTCAATTCTTCTCCAAGCAATATCAAATCTTCTAGATGCAATATCAGTTCTTCTGGAGGCATTGTCTTCCAAAGCCAATATCAAGGATTCTAGAAACAGTATCAAGCCTGCCAGGGACAGTATCAGATCTTTTGGAAAGAATCAAGCCTTTTGGAAGCATGTCAAGATATCCAAAAATATTTCAAGTCTTTTAAAAGCAATATCAAGTCTTTCTGAGACAGTATCAAGCGATCAGGAAACAGGAAAGCAATATCAATTTTCTGGAAGCAGTATCAAGTCTTCTAGAAGCATTTTCAGTTTTATGGAATCACTTCGAGTGTGTTGGAAGCAACATCAAGTCATGTAGAGGCAGAATCAAATCTTCTAAAAATATTTCCAGCATTTTAAAAACAGTTAAGTCTTCCAGAGTCAGTGTCGAGTCTTCTGGCAGCTATATCAAAGCTCTTGAAAGTCTTGTGGTAATATTTTAAGTATTGTGGGAGCATATTAAGTCTTCTGGAAACATTCCAAGTTTGTATGTATGAGTACTTTGCATCCATTAAACAATTTGAATGAGCACTCAAGTCCGTTGCTTATGCGTCTATATCCGATATATTTGATGATTTCCCAATATTACTTAACATGAATCACCCCCATCACCCCCCAAATTATACAGTTTAATTAAGCTCCACAAACCACAAAAAACTATAAGACCCATTGTCAGTGGATTACATTCTCCCTGTAATAAGATGGAAAAAATTATCCACCATATTTTAACCAAGGGTTTGCACTTCCAATCTCCTTATTCGATAAGAAATTCATCAGAATTGATCACATGGTTTGAAAACGTTGATATTAATCATAACTCATTTTTGGTCTCATTTGACATAAAAAGTTATATGCCTACATCCATGTAGTTGATACATTGAATATAGTCGAGGATTTCCTTTTACACAACATTAGTTACTCTAATATTTTTAATTTTCTTGATGTTACAAACCTGATGAGCGCCCCAAATTATTACCAAACACAACTTTTTCATTTTCAATGAGAAATTTTATTCTATGCCGGGCGGTTTGCCTATAGGCACACCGCTATCTGGACTCCTACCTGAATTCTATGTTAACTATCTAGAAAATGTTATATTTTAGCGACCTCGGCGATTTGACTATAAATGTCATCTTTTGAAAGATTTGGTGTTTCAACAAAGACATGTAATGACCGATTTCATTTCAAATCGCCGAAGTCGCTTGCTTCCGAGGCGCTAGAGTTGATGTCTCAACACGAAACCAACAATTCAAAGGTTGAGTGCCTCGCCCACAAGAAAGCTCAGCTGGAGTATAAATCTCACGTTATAAAAAATTTGGTATCTTAGCGAATGACTGATACCATCTTAAATTGCTGAGGTCGCTTGCAGCGAAGCTCCACAACCTTTGAATTATCAACTTTGTGTTGACACATCAACTTTAGCGCCATACATACCCAGTGGCATGGACTCTTTTTGAATTCACTTTTTCCAGGAATCATCACCCAAACATATTTTCAAAAGCACACTTTTGCTTCAATAATTCATATCTCATGTACTAATTGAGATAGGACCATAAAATAAAAACCAAATTAATGTAAATTTCGAATATTTGTCATTCTATATCTACTCAAATCGAGGATCATCATCTTGTGTGGGGTAATCAAGTACATGATTAGACGCCTGTTGAATAATGAATAATTGATGGACGTCTTGCAAACAGTATTAAAATGATGGGGGTGTACTTTGGGTAGAGTTCAACAAATCTACTGAGCAAACATTCGTGCATTACCTATCGCAAACATTAAATCGAACCGACAGCCGTTGAACAAATATCAATTTACAGTAACACACAATCATTTACAATTCCGTGTGCAACCCACGGCTCGCCGATTCGGACACGTAACGCAATATCGAAAAATATAATTCATCCAGATCCCGCGGCGGCGTTTTATTTTTAATTACGCGCGTCCGTGCGGCTCTCCCAATTAAATATATCGCCGTCCCGCACAATATAAATGGGTATCAATTTAAAAGTGCCGCTTTTTTTGTCGCTGACTGCGCACCCGATTCCGCCGAATTCCGCAGGCTCTATATTTAAATTATCATTTCGCATTTGTCAAAATGCAATCGCACACCGGAAGCATTGCGATTCGAGCTTTCGATTTGGCCGAGCTTTTTTTTATTTTTGTTTTTCGAAATGGCAAAACTACGCTGCCGTCCAATGAGCGTGATGTATTGCGCGCAGGTACGGATGTTTAAAATTGCACGGGATATTAAAAATTTTATGACGACCATCGGTGAACCACGCATTGTTGGTTCTTTTGCCTCATCTGAAATATTCACCCCAAAGATTCGAATACTTATTATACAGGGTGTTTCATGAAGTGACTGATTTTGTCACCCTGTATATTATAATTAATTTTTTTGCTTTTTCAATCTCTTATGCGTTTAGGTAAATGTTTGAATGGATTTAAATTTAAATCGATAAGAATCCGAATCGGGGGGAAGTAAATTTTTATTATATCATGAGTTCCGTCGGGATCACGTCCAATTAGGATATTAAGGATGCTCAAGAGGTCCAATTAAAGTAATTACGATGGCGTGCTCCAGGCGCAAGCCACGTAACCGCAACATGCAAATGTTTACCGGTATAAATTCGAGAAAGTTTCCCCGCTATCCCGGCTCGCAGTAATCCCCGGGGATGCGTCGTCCGCGCGCAAACTCTAACGGACGCCCGGGAAAGGGGGCGTCGAGTTATTAGTCACCGAGAGTCGCCGCGACGCGAATATTTCGGGGACGCACACGATATTCAAATTTCTACCGGCTTTTCGACCATCTTCGGGCCCTTTGCCAGCGATGCTCGCCCCATTATCGCGCAACTTATCTCCACCGGCCACGTGGAGCCATTTACTCGCTCCGTCACTCGAAATATGGGCCGGGAATTTATTGCGGTTGAGCATATGGCGTCGTTCCTGGCTCTCGATCCACTTGAACTATTGCGATTCAAGTTTTATCGACGTATGGACGAGGGGACGAATTTAAACGCACACCTAACATCCATTTACTTCTATTTAGTGTATTATCCCAATTTAGACCAAATTAACTCGAAATATCTGCATCCAATTTTCATTCTCTGTTCATACCAAGATATCTTCGTTAGAAGAATTAATTACACAGCATAACAGTTTTGCCATCTTAAACTTACTTAGACATGAAATACACCACTGTAAAATACTGCTCTATTATCAACTAAAAAACGGTGAAAGTTTAGTTAACTAGTTAGGTTGCATCCCTATGCTCTCTATTAAGTGGACGATGTTCTTCTCAGGTATCTTGTTCCATACAACCTCTAGCTGTTGTTAAAGCTAATCCAGATTCTTAGAAGGCCTGGGTTTTTGTCTTAGTCAAAGACCCATCATATCCGAAACATGTTCACTCAGACATGATCATACAGGCCAGAGCAAAATCTGCAATCCAATCTACTTCAGGAACCTTCTTGTCTCATCATAGCTTACCATAGCAATGTGGGGTCTTGCTTTATCCTGTTGGAAAGTGGCGTTCTGTAACGTATATATGAAAGGTACTAACACCAGTTTCAAAATGTAAGAAGTAACCTTCGTCCAGCACATATCGGCTCACAACCACAATCCAGATATCAATTATTACAGGTATTAAGGTCTTTGAATGAACTTTAGGTTCCGTGTTACCCCTCGATGTCGCCGTACCCTTCCACGACCATCATTCAACTATAAACAAAACATTGATTCATCACTGAAGACGATGTTATTCCCTTGATGAAGCCATTCTTGACACCATGCAAGTCTGGCTGTTTTATAAGGAGGTGTTAATAGAAGTTGAAGATAACGACGCTATAAATGAAATTCAAAGAAAGAAGTTCTTTTGTCAGTTGCCATCGACAAGTGTCAATTCAAAGCTCTCGTCCAATCCACAGCAATCCGAATAAGGAGTCGGTCCATACTCAAACAACTTTAGTGTGGTCCTAAGCCGGCTTTTACCCAATCTCTCGAAATGAGAGATAACTCAAAATGAGAATAGTATAGGAGAATAGTATATATTAGAATTTTAAAGACGTCGTACAGGAAATATTACAAGGAATCTACTTGACAGATTAACAATCAAATAAAATGATATTTTGTGGACAAAAATCCATTAATTTCTACAAAGAAAGTGTTAAAATAGGAGATAGCAATGGTACATTTAACAAAACAGTTGGGTGAAAACTCATCGTTTCTTAGTTGATAATAAAGTATGATCTTACCGAAGTGGTTATAATCTGCAGTGAGTTAGTATTCAGATCCCCATCAGCTTACACTATAAAGCTGCCTTTTTTGCGTTGGACATTCCCAAGTTTCGGAGATTGGGGATTCGTTCAGATTGGCTGATGGCGACCGTACTGGTCACGAGATCGCCATCAGCCAATCCGAATGAATCCCCAATCTCCGTAACTTGGGGAACTCCGTCGCAGAAAAGGTACCTTAATAATGTAGCGTACACTGCCTACCTTCCAATAAAAATGTTTGCTTTTATCAAATCTCCGTAACCTAAATGCTATGTTACCATTTTTTCATATTTTGATATAAATTATTTTATGTAAGTCATTCCAATACAAACAGTCATCGCGACAAGTCTCTTCATTAATATTTTAAGAGAGTTTTAAATTTCAGGAAATCTTTACAGAAAATTGAGGACATACATAATAGAAACACTTCAAGAATGTATCCTTCTCATCTAAAACTGTTTATACAGCACACTCAATATTGTATTATCAAGCCTGCCTAGATCTCGATCCCGCCTTGTATAAGATTCAAACCAACATGACATCGGATCTGCGTGATTGATTCTATTGAAAACTCAAAAAGACCTTTCTGTTAACTAGAGCTGAGAACTATGTAGTATCATCAAGAAATCCATTTTGAAATTCCAGAAGAATAATGGAATTTTAGTGTTATTACAGTTTTGTAAAAAAAATTGTTCTGGAAGTTGATTTAAGTAGATTAGGAGTACTGGTTGTGCAACATTAAGAGTAAAAGTGTATTTATTGGAATAATTAACCAAAACAATAAATAAATAAGCCTTTTTCTATATTTCCTCAGCTATTCAATTTAATAAAATTCTTCATCAGCTCTCAGAAGTGTAAAGGGAACTCGCTACAATCAAAAAACTTAATAGTAACACATGCTTACAATTAGAGGATTGAAGATATAAATCCTAGAAGAATAAAAGGAAGCAACCACGTTGGATCAAACAAACAAAAGAACGAGGCGGAAGAACAATCTGTGCTGGTATAATCTTAGCAAGATGATAACAAGTCAACTGAACAAAATAAACAAGAAACTCCCTAGAATTAAATAAAAAGAACATCTAAGTGGATAGGAAACTAGTTTGGGATCAGGAGCAGGGGGAGATAGCCAGGGGTACCAACTCTCAGTGTGACAGGCAAGAAACTTTGCAGAATGTAATACTTTGGTTGTTAGGCTTTGGTCCAAGTTATGAAATTTGAAACAAATAAACATCCAGATTAACACAAGACACCCTAAAAATAGTGTCATCGGGGGAATGATCAGTCATGTAAATTGATTAAATAATACTAAATGTCACTGACAATTTGGACATATCAGTGATGTATCAGTTTCGTACCGTATCCGTACTTCTGAATCAGTGATAAATAACACCGTCGCTTTTGTTTTATATGAACACATTCACATACGTCCGGTACAGTGACGATTTTTGCCGTCAATACTGCATCAGTGTTAATGCAAATTTCCATTTATACACATCAGTGACGTTTTAGTTCCGCATTAATTCCATATTAGTTCAGATAGTGATATTCGTGATTTCTCAGGGACGCATAGCTATACACGTCCATCAGTATTACATTATTTTATTCTATTGATCATGATGTTTAGAAACGCAGGCACCTGGTGATGAAACGAAAGTGTGTGCATGTAGCATGGAAGAAAAGATACACTGACGGAGAATTTGTAGCTTTGTATAAAAATTCGTGGATGAAGCAACAAAATGTTTTGAATAAGGTAGCAATTCAACAAGAGACGCTTAAATTACAGTTTCCATGGTTTTGTTCATTTAACCCAGCCCTAGGCCGTCGAATATCTTAGGTCGGATCTGGTTCAAATATACAGGGTTGGGTTGGGTTAAGTTTGACCATGCATCTGAAGACGTTTTTGTTTTTGAAACAGAGTACTTTACAAATATTAAAAGGAGGATACTCGTTTCGTTCCTCTAACCCAGTCCTGAACTCCAGAATATCTTAGGATGGCTCTGGTTCAAATATACAGGGTCGAGTTGGGTTGGGTTCGCCACAGCTATTCAGGTTATTGCAGGAGTTCCACCGATGGATGTTTTGGTTCAGGAGAAAGTTGACATCCACACAAAGGGGAGAGAAAATAAATCAGAGTCTAGAGAAAATTTGATGGTAAAGTGGAAGGAGGCATGGTCACGTATTCCGGCTGGGCAAAACAGATGATCCAATATTTGCAAATTTGGCAGTAGAGAAGGTGTAGAGGCTACAATGAAAAATTTTTTAAATAGAGTACTTTGCAAATACTAAAAGAAGTGTTCCCGTTTCGTTCGTCTAACCCAGCTCTGGAGCACTGAATATCTGAGGATGGCTATGCTTTAAATATATTATATAGGGTTGGGTTGGGTTTGGTTGGGTTTAGCTATGTATCTGAAGACAATTTTTTGACTACGGCCTCTACAACGAATGGTGTTTTAGATAAAGTACATTACAAGTACTAAAAGGAGTGTACTCGTTTTATTCGTACAACCCATCTCTGAGGCGCCGAATATCTTAAGATAGCTCTGGTTCAAATATAAAGACTTGGGTTACGTTTAATCATGCATCTCAAGACTTTTTACAGCAACTTCTTTTATAATGAATTGTTTTTGAAATAGAGTACTTTACAAACTGGTTTGATTTGACAACCCTGCATATTTCAATTAAAGTAAAACTAGAACTGACATTAGTTCACGGAAGCAAATCTTCGCGAACTTAAAACGCTTTTTAGTAAACGGTGGATGAATTAATTAAGTAAAACCGTTTCAATATTGAAATAAACGATCGAAAGTCACAACATGTTGACCTTAAGCGTGAAAATCAGTTATTAAATGAAAAACTTGATAATTTGGAACAATATATATGCCGTAACAGCCTACGAATATTTCCCGTTGTTCAGCAACGGGAAATATTCAGAACGAAAATGTAGAGGATAAAATAGTTTCGTTGTTTAAAGATTACCTTAGTGTATCAATTTCTAGCATTCAGGCAAAAATAAAAAGAATCCACGCCCAATTCTAGTTAAATTTGTAAGCTATAGATCTCGGGTTTCTGTTTGTAAATCGATGAGTAAACTTAAAGTAACCAACTACCTCCAGTATACAGGAAGATCTAACTGCTCGTAATTATGGACTGTTGAAACAAGCTAAGGAGAAGTTGGGGAAGAGTAAATGTTGGTCGTATGATGGGCGAGATTACGTTAGAAGGGATGGTTCTAAATCATTGATTAAACAATCGTTAGATATTATTATATTATAACTTTTTATATTTGTTATTTAACATACCTAAGTTGGCATTTTTTGTTGTTGTTGAGAGAGAGAGAGAACAATATTTATTTGGACATATACATATAAGAACAATAACATAACAGTATAGTATTTAGTATAATATAAACGCAAATGTACAAATCCAAAAGGGCAATAGACCTTAGTGTTCCTGCTCAGTTGTTATTGATTATTCAGCAAATTTAATTCTGTTTTAAAATTTGTCTGCGTATTTTATTTTGTTTAATCTTATTTTGTATTTCAAGTAATACTTATACAAAATTTACAAATTATTATATAGTATATAATAATTTATAATGCCGAGACTCATGAGGCGAAAGAGTCGCATAAAGCATTTGAATGCGAGATCGGTGCTGGCCCACTTTGATGAGCTTAGGGATTATTTGTTGTATTCTGGTTGTGATGTGCTTGGTATTTCGGAGACTTGGTGAAGTACGAAAGTTAATGGTAAGGTATTGCATGTTGATGGGTACAACATTTTTAGAACTTGTTGTGTTTTGCAAGAAATTGTTACTCTTGTAGATCAATTGATGTTCGAACGGTTCCTGGAATTGAGTAGCTCTGGATGAAATTAGATATGGAAGGAATCCATATAGCATTTGGGGTTTCTCATAGACCTCCCAAATTTGGCGTGAAACTGTTTGTTGAAGTTCTTGAAAGGTGTACATCCTTTAGTTGACGAAATGGTGGTGGTTTGTGATTTCAACATTAATTTCTTGGTTGAGAATCTACCTTCTATATCTTTAAAAACAACGTTAAAATTGCGTGAAGTGGTAGATGTTCCCACAAAACTTTCGAATACATCGAACTCTCTACTTGACTTAATAGTTTTCTCTAGTGGTTTGCCTGCTGTTAATTTCCATACAATTGATCTAGGTTTCTCTGCTCATTTATTGGTATTTTTGTGAATTATAAGTGCAAAACATTAGGGTTGGGTCTAGAGTTGTCACTTATCGAAATTTGCGCAATATTAGTATGGAGAATTTTAATAAGGATTTAGATGTTATGAATGGAAGAGGGTATGATCTTCCTACTATCGATGACAAAGTTAATTATTTTATATTATGATTTCCCCGGTTGATGTTCATGTAACTCTAATTACTAGAACTTTTGCTATAAAGTCCTTTTTCGTGAATTACTGTAAGTATAAGGGAGATGATTGCTTTGCGAGAGTCTTTAAATCGTTATAAGAAAACAAGGAACCTTACACATTTTCACTTTTATAAACAATTACGTAATTTTGTTACGTAATTGGGTGCTATACGTCGTGAGAAGAGAGCTTTCATTGAATATAAGTGCATATTGGACGGATCTCGTATCACGTGGAAAACATTAAGACAGTATAATATTGTAAGGTCTAATATTATTGTTTTACCTTCCCACACTGAACTGAAGGTAGGCTGATCTTGATAGTATCATTTTTCTTCAAAATCTACTGCTGCTATGGTTATTGAACCTGATATTGAGTTATTGCAATTTTATAATGTTAAAAGACTAAATGCTGACAACACTCCTTTTACTTTCGGTGAGGTTTCAGTGGATTCGAGTAAGAGACTTTTACTCTCATTGAAGGGTACTAGTGTTGGAAAGGATGGAATTTCTTTAGATATGGTTAGATTGGTTGTCCTAGAGTTTTGGATGTTCTTTGTCATGTTTTTAGTTTCTGTTTGATAATGGCTGTTTACCCTAAGGCATGGAAGTTGGGACACCTCCAGTTCCTAAAACCAAACCAGCTAAGGAGTTTAAAGACCTGAGGTCTATTACCATTCTCAAATTATTTACGAGCAATATTCTACCTGCTAAACAATCTGGTTTTAGAGCCACTTCAGTTGTGCCATAGTGCTTCTTGACGTAACAGACGATACATTTAAATCACTTGATACGGATATGTCAACTATACTTGTGTTAGACTTCAGCAAAGCATTTGACATATTGAATCATAACCTTATATTAGCTATTCTGAAGTATGTTGGTATATCTGATTCTGTTACATCGTTATTTCAAAGCTATCTGTTCTTACTCTATAAAAATTCTTTCTGCAGTTCGACAGTTTCAATCACGATACAATTTTGTTTACAATTTATACCAACGGCCTATTTTCAAATCTAAATTATTGTGCTTATAATCTACATACTGATGATTCTCAGTTTTATCTCGATTTTCTATCTGAAGATTGGTGGAGGCTTGAGATAGGGTAACGGAGGAATTAAGTAACCTATGTGTGAATATTGAAAAGTATGGGCTTGTGGTCAACCCTGACAAGTTTCAATGTATTTTATTTAGAAAAAAGGGCAGGTTATCTGCTAATAAAAATGATATTAATGTTAAGATGCTTGGAACACAATTGAAATTATCGAGTTCGGTTAAGAGTTTAGGTCCGGTCATTGATGATCAGCTTGAGCTTTGTCATGTTAGTTTATTGTGTAGGTGTGCGTATGGTTCACTTAGGAGTCTCTATTTTAGTAAAAATAGAGATAGAGCCTGGATAAATACAATCCAGGCTCCTCTGTGATTCTCTTCTCTTGTCTCAGTTTAATTATTGTGATGTTATTGTATGCAGAACTCGGGTCTTCGCTTCATTAATAATATTCGAAGGAGTGGCAATATTTCTCAGGTTTTGTTAGATAGTGGTTGACTGACTATGAGACAGAGATTTGTGTTTCACTCATCGGTGTGTATGGGCTTATCTCTTCTGGCAAGCCATCTTATCTCTGCCGCAAGATTACTCTTAGAATGAATGTTCATAATTTAAATCTTTGACACAGATTTTGTGTAGATATCCTTGTTTATACATCCACCAGGTTTCAACCCTCATTTTTGTACCAGGTACCGCGTCTTTGGAATGTGATTCCCGTTTCTGCAAGTTTTGTATACTTCAAAACGTGTAGAAAAGTATGTCAGCGAAATTTGAAAAGTATCGTTGCTGACGTACTTTTGTTTTACCAGATTTCACTGACATTGAAAAATACGGAACTGACACGCCACTGATGTGTGTAAATAGATCTTTATTATATGAAACATCTTCAAAAATAAACGTTTGGAATATGACGGAAAAGAGGGAGTTCTGAGGAAGCCAGAACAAACTCCCTCAAATTCGAAAGCATGTTGCTACAAGGGCCGTAGAATTCGTTTCTTTATTATACTCTCTTTGGTGTTCTTTGAGCTTTTTAAACAGGCCTTTTTAAATTGGGCTGTTTTTGCTCGATATCAATAAGTACCGATGATAGAGCATTCTCTCATAAAGAATTTAATAAAATTTTAAAGCTCAGGAAAGATAAAAACGGCTTTTTAATTGAATTTGTTTGACTGCGTATCCCAATAAATAATAGATCTAAGAAGAAAAAAATGTTGGTGGAGGGATCCAAAATGTATATATATCGGCAAAAGACAGTACTGCTCAGATATTGCCGAGTTGATGAACAAATGTTGAATTGGATGTAAAAAATGATGATAATCATCATTCGTACAAACAGATGCCCTCATCAAATCATTTGACTAGAAAAGCATTAGGTGTTAATTGTCAATCATTACAAAAATCTATAAAGTGTAATGTGCGCCCATGTGATACTACTAAGTGTTCATAGTTTGGGAATTTATGAAATTCAGGAAAGAAATATTTCTAATCTTTGAATCCTCTCAATTGGGAAACCAATTTTTGAGATTGTCTTGATTGTAGTAAACTGCAATTTCAAAAAGCCATGATGCAATCGATTGAAACAAATAATTTAATGGTGCGATATCTGGGGAATAATGCTGGCGTGGTAACACCTCGCATTTCACCTCAATATGATGATCATCTATCGTGTAGTTTACAGTTCATAAATTAGAAGCTCTCTATAAAAAGCTTATTTGGCAAATTCTGCAAAGTTGTGTCTGTATAGCCGATACAAAGCTGTATTATGACTTAATTTTCTTGATACCAAGGCAAACACAAGATGTCACCTGGAGAATTTACAGTTTGAAATAAAGAATAGTATTTATGGTGCATTGAGTAATTCATTTTGAAGTAAGTAATTAGGGTAAACATGTATGTAGGTATGAGGAGTAGATTTGAACCGCAATTGTGGGTTGAGTTGGTAGTGGAAATGCGTCGTGAAAATGAAAATATAGGCGACACCGATCGATGAAATAAAATTTACGACCTTTGTCGCTTAATACCAGATAATGGCGCGGCCGGACACGTTTATCAGCATCACTAGCGACGTTTTTATTTTGCCCTCAATCAATAGAGCACACAGGTTGTCGCGTTCGAAAGTATCGATTAAAAACGCACCTACGCCAACGACAATATTTATACAAGAGAGTACCATTTCGAAGTTCGTTTCCAGGCTGCTTGAAAACCAGTCCTGAAAATGTTAATTTTCCATCTAACAGTAATGAAACATCAACACGCTGCAAAATTCAGCGCAAACAGTCGGTGGCGCCGACGAAATGCAGTACGTGACGGCGTGGTGCTGTTGACAGACGGCATAATGTGCAGAACACACCCTATCCGTCGACGTGCCCATCCCTATCAGCTCTACCAGCGCAATATTATTCGCATAAATACGGCGCGATCGTCGACGGATTTCACTTTGCGGGATTACCCCGCTTTGTGCTGGATTAATTTAACGGGTTTTACGGAGAAACGGGACTCCCGACGCGTTCCTACCTTCCCAGATATTATTATTTCGATTTATGGTGGCGTAAAGTCGTGTAAATCACGTCGCGACCGCTTCCGGCTGACGCCGCCGGTAAACGGGAGCGCCGATATTGATTGGATCATAAAATTTTCATCTTGCGGACTGCCCCTGTATAATTGGAATCGGCGAATGCGATGTTTACTACCCAGTTACAACGTTAATAATTCATCGAAAACCGCAACGTATGTTTTGTTAAGTACTCGATTTGACAAACATCTATCCGAAGTTAGCCTACAATTTTTCTACTCTTCAATTTAATACGATTTCGATTACAACTGCGGTACCTCCCAACAGATTTTGATTAATAATATATCAGGGTTAAGCTTAATACGATTATAGAAATAACCAATTCGAAATCTGCTACATTAAACAAGAGTTGATGTGTCAACACAAATTTGATAATTCAAAAGTTGTAGCGCTTCGTCCGCAAAAGACCTCAGCGATTTAAGTATGAATAACATCTCATGAAAGATTGGGTTTTTCAGCCAAAACAGTAGTAAACAACTGTGCATCAAATCGCCAAGGTCGCTTGCGGGCGAGGCGCTACACTTGATGTGTCAACAAGAAATCGACAATTAAAATGTAGTAGCGCCTCGCCCTCAAGCGACCTCGCCGATTTTAGTATAAATGATATCTTATAAGCGATTTGGTATCTTAACCGAGAAACGTTATTAACGACTTTTCCTCTAATCGTCGAGATCGCTTGTGAGCGAGTAGCTAGAGTTGATGTGTTAATAAGAAATCGATGATTCAAAGATAGTAGCGCCTCTCCTACAAACTCTCCTGCGATTTAACTATAAATGTCATCTTATAAAATATTTGGTGCCTCAACTAGAGAACTAGAGATCTGCACTTCAGTGTCTATTTATGCCCGCTCACACCCGCATAGGTCTGCTTAACTACATAAACGATACATCACCGTCTTTGTATGCATGACAACAAAAGCAATACACTTAGAAGCAGCAAGTAACTTGACCACCCAGCTGCTCTAAAGAGATTTACGGCTCGACATGGTAACTGTAAGCATATATACAGTGACAACGGGACAAATTTTGTTAGAGCCAGTAAACTGTTGCAACCAGAAATAGCAATAGTTATACACGATCAGTCAATTCAAGATAGCCTTGCAACTGATAATAGCACTTTAATCCGCTCGCAGCTCCTCACTTCAAAGCAATTTGGGAAGCCGGAGTGAAATTTATGAAACGTCACCTAAGACGAGATATTGGGGAGACAACGTTAACATTTGAAGAACTGTCGATACTTTTGTATCAAATAGAAGCATCTTTAAATTCCCGTCCATTAATACTTATTACTTAGTAATCATATAAATGATACAACAGTTTCAACTCCTGGTTATTTCCTCATCAACAGACTATTATTATCTTACAATAATGCTTCTGTTTATAGACATCTTTGTCTATTGGATGCGCCGGGGAAACTTTAGTAAGGTTTACTAAGACTGCGATTGATTTGTAGAAGCGGAGTAGAATAACATTCTACATAAAAACCAATATGGTTTTAGGAAGGGAAAATCCACTGTATAAACAATTGAAAAAGTGCAGAAAAGCATTTATAGGATAAAAGAAAAGGCTTTAAAGAATAGGAAATTCTGTGCCTTAGTTCTTTTGGACATCAGAAATGCATTTAATTCTGCACCGGGGAAGGAAATAATCGGATCCTTAATTAATGGAAATATAAGCGCTTATCTGGTTGAAATGATAGGAAGCTACTTGTCTGAAAGAAACATCATAGCTCTAAATGGGAAAGTTTACGACATGACTTGCGGAGTGCATCAAGAATCTCTATTAGGTCAACTTTTATGGAATTTATATTATGATAGAATCCTAAGAGTGGAATTGGAAGCCGAAGCAGAGATCATAGGTTATGCTGATGATCTGGTATTGTTGGTTATAGGTCGAGATGAGAGTGAACCGCAAGATAAGGCATCGTATGCGGTTCAACAAATTATTGATAAACTGTAGGAGATGGGTCTTGACATTGCAGCACAGAAAACAGAAATGGTTTTACGTCAAGGGAGAAGAGAATGAAGGTCTCTTAACCTTGAAATAAATGGATCTATAATTCAAAGTGCTGAAAGTATCAAGTATCTCGGAGTGTTTATCAATAAGGACATGACCATGACGAATCATATAGAGGTGGTATCAAATAAGGCGACATTCATGTGTAATTTACTTTTAAGGTTGATGCCGAACTTAGGTGGTCCAAGATCAAGACATAGGAAACTTCTTGCACCGACGGTGAAGTTGGACATCCTATATGCCGCACCTATTTGGCAAAGAGCCCTTACATTTAAACGATACCGTGATATGTTGAGAACAGTGGCCTGGCAGGAAAAATGGGATCTGTATGAGGGATGGACAAGAATTCTTATCTTGGAAATAGAACGATAGTTCGATAGGAATTGGGGCGAGGTTGATTTTTACTTGGCTCAGGTTTTGTCTGGACATGGAGTCTTTAAAAAATATGTTTTTAAAATTAAAAAATCGGAAAGTGAGGTTTGTTGGTTTTGTGAAAGTATAGAAACAGTAGAACATACATTATTTGCTTGTGAAAAGTTTAGTGGTGGAAGAAATGTTTGTGAAAGGAAATGTGGTCGGTTGTTAAACCGAGAAAATATAGTGAAAGTGATGTTTGAAATAGAAGAATTGTGGAACATAGTGCATGACGTGGTGGTTAAAATAATAAAACTGAAGGAAAGCCATGAAAGACTCCTAGGAGGAGTTGAAAATGGTGAAGGTGAAATCTTAGAGAATGCATTGGAGAATAAATTTGTATTCAATTCTTATTCTTCGAAGTAATACCTTGATGGATGGTTCCGGGAAAAGAAGCGAAAGGGTTTTAGGCTTTTGTCAAAAATGAGCAAGAATTGTCATTAAGATGGAAATTAATTAGAGAAATGAAGAAAGGTTTCTGGCAAGCTTGGCCCACTGAGTACTTCAGTTGATTACAACAAAGGTACAAATGGAAAATACATAACATAATTTCAAGCCAGGTGATATTGTTATCATCAAAGAAAATATCATCGATCCCAACCATTGGCCATTAGTACGAATAACAGAAGTCCATCCATCAGATGATGACAATGATAGAGTAGTCAAGTTAAAAAAGTCTGGAGGAAGTACCTTGAAAAGAGCTATACATAGCTTAATACCATTACCAACGAAGAACAAAAAGAATCAATCCGTAAAGTAAAAATTAATTCCAATCACTACCGTATAAACAGTGGATATTATAAAGAGAAAAGATCATGCATCATCCCAAAATTATCTGAAGAGAAAATGGTTAAAGCAGGAGATGAAATTTCTCAGCTAATGGCTACTGAAGAATTAGTCAATGAGGAGATAGAAAACATTAACTGGCATCATGTGAAACACCATTCCGCATTGATCTGCTGCTTTACAACGCTATCATTTGCAATGGTAATTAATATCACATCAGGGCTATACCAATTTTGTAAAATAAAGCGCCAGAAAAACTCAAAACCTAAAGACACATCCAACATTGGAAAAGGAATTCCTCTGTAGGTAATCAACCCAGACCAGTCTATAGTCCGAGGAATTCAACTACAACCAATCTACGCGGAAATTCACCAGAAAATAAACTCCGAACAGTAAAATGGTGTAATGAAACAGTGAACATGACATAGCAAAGGAAAACAAAACTATTACTATTATTTTTTTTTTCTTTTTTTAGACGGACAGAGTGTTTAATCTCAATAAGATAACTTTTTTTATATATTCCTTTTTCAAGTAAGGTCAGACAAATTGCCAAACGTTACTGACCAAAAATCGTAGCTCGCATCAATGTACTTACGGTACATTCCGTAATTAAGGAATGTAAATTAATTGCTTTAGATTATCGTTAAGAATTGTATATAAACCGAAAATTTTATTGAAAAAACTAGCATTATTGAATGTCTGTTTGAAGTTTAATCTATTCCAAAATAAATATCTGACTTGAGTTTGAACACACGTGAATATCAGACATGAATCACGTTACTCACGCGTGGTTCACATCAATTCACGTAATTCACGCTCGATCAGGTGGTATTAATTGATCTTAATTAATCGTGTTTGACTGAACGGCAGAATTAATAAGAAATCATTAGGAACTTCATTCGAATCCTAGGAAATACCAACAGAAACCCTAAAAGATTTCCCTTGAATTTTCACACCTTTCTTGGAAATTGTAGAGAGATTGTAGGATTAAATTATTTTAGTTTCAGCAAATTTGAATAATAAAAATCTGTCAGGAAATTCACAGGATACCGTGCTTTTTAACGTAATATATTTGAAAATAGAAATGATATAGATGTGATCGATTCGACATTTAGAACTCAAACTCGAAACTAGGGCTTGGCGTCCTTAAATAAGGTATCGAGTATCCATACCTTCGTAATATCGATACTATTCAAAATATCGAAAGTATCAAATTCTTGGAAATAATATTTCAATAATATACTAAGTACATAATAAGTAAAATTTTAGAAAGAATAAAAGGAAAAAGAATAATAAATATAAATAAACTAAGCACCATAACAAGTTGATTATTTTAATGTATCATTGAGCTTTTCCTACCCGATTCAGTCCTGGCATCTGCTGCGAATGTTTTTTTGAGAGCACGTATTATGAATTGACACTTAACACTGCTTCTAGGAACGTTCATATTGCTTTCAGAAGACTGGAAACTGCCTTTGATAAACTTCATACTGCTTCCAAAAGACTCTAAATGCTTCTAGAAAACTTGATACTTCCCCTAAAACACGTGATACTGCTTATAGAAGACTTGAAATGCTTCGAAAAGACTTGATATTGCCTCTTTAAAATTTAAAACTGCTTCTAGAAGACTTACAAGAATTCCGGAACACTTTTAATGCATGATGTTGCTTCCAAAAAACATGATACTGGTTGTAGAATGCTTGAAATGCTTCCAAAAGACTTGACCTTGTATTTGGAAGGCTTGAACTACGGGAAGACTAGAAAACTGGAAATGCTTTAAGAACACTTAATATTCCCTTTGAAAGACTTAATACTGCTTATAGAAGATTTAAAAGGTTTTTCGGAACACTTTCAATACATTCAAAAGATTTGATGCTGGTTACAGAAGCTTTGAAAAGCTTCCATAACATTTGGCATTGCCTCTGAAAGATTAGAAATGCTTCCAGAAGATTCGATACTACCTCTGGAAGACTTAAAATTGCTTCGATGAAACTTGAAATCCTTCCAGACATTTAATATTCCTTTTCCCTAAAATAATTTCAAGGAATGCTATTATATTAATTTGCCATTATTCGTTGAATTTTTTAACAACTTCCTCTGTTCCTCGAGCACATGACTGTTTCTCGAGACTGTTAATGTGCTAATATAAATCTCTTGCACAAGTTGTTTATTTTTGAAGCATACAATATTATGCACTCCAAATCAATCGCCTTAGAAACCCATGCTGGTTTAACGTGTATACGATCCTTCGATCTGGTATTGTGCCTATGATCAACATTCTGCATAGTGGTCGGTACTGCAGAGTAGATTGAATATAAATTATGTATACTGAACCCCACACCAACATTAAGCAGAAATTGTAATATTAATTTTTACAATATATACATGTTACCAATGTAAATCTTTGAATTTCTTCCCCAACCAGTCGCAAAATAGTATGATCTTAAAATGTGCATGGAACATGTGGCGATTATTTTTTCATGAAGAACATCACCTATTTTATTTTTTATAGACATTCTCGACGTTGTCACATTGTCACACCAAGATATCTTAAACACCTTACTTTATGAATCTTTAGAGAATGGCAATCAATTGACTGACATGACTCAGCATGCATCATAATACCATCCATCGATGGTTGTGTACTGTTATATATACAAAAGGTTATGAAGTTCATTTTTGCTAGGTTAGCAACGTTAGTTTACTGCTTTCAAGCCATCGTAGCAAAACTGTAAAGTCGAATTTTTTGAACGAATTTTTGAATTCGTTCTCACAGAGAATGAAACATATATAACACCGAATGTTTAATTAATAAAATTTATCATCATCAATTATTGTCTTGCCATATATACTCGAAAAATGATTCCGGAAAGAGAGTGGATTGAGTTGGGTTGTGTTGAAATGAGTGGGTTTGGGTTGTTCTTATCATCATATGGTAGGAATATCCTAAAAGACGTTTAGGACGTCTTCGAAATCGGCCACTCAAAGCATTGTTCATTTTACATTAGTTGTTCGTTATAATTGTTAACCATGTAGAAGAAATAATCCTAACTAGCTATTTAGTATAAAATATTGTTGGGTTGGCTTGAGCCATCAATTAACCCAACCCAATCTAACTAGTCACTTAACATTAGTTATTGTTTAAAGAAGATGTATCAAAGTATTGTTCATTTTCTTGGGGCAACCGACGTCTTCGAAATCGACCGAGATTACTTCTATTAAAATTGTTAATGATAAGAAGATGTAATCCCAATTAGCTATTTAGCATAAAATAATATTATATATTGTTGGGTTGGGTTACGCCATCTATCTTAACCTAGTTTACCCAATCCAACCCA
Source organism: Onthophagus sagittarius (assembly GCA_036711965.1). Taxonomy (NCBI): domain Eukaryota; kingdom Metazoa; phylum Arthropoda; class Insecta; order Coleoptera; family Scarabaeidae; genus Onthophagus; species Onthophagus sagittarius. The sequence continues at coordinate 22,168,944 of JASERS010000006.1, read as the reverse complement.
ATTAGTCAGTTAATATTAGTTTTAGGGCATACAATCCCGGTATTCCGGGATCCCGAATACTGAGATCTCGACGAAATCTTGATCTCGAAAATCCCGGGATATCATGTATGAATTTAGGGATTTTCGGGATGTTCTAGATTTGACTACAAACTATAATATTAAAGAATTGATAACCAAAGCAAGAAAAGTAGTAAACTCTTCAGGAGTATGTGAAAAATAAATATGGAAAGGAACGTTCTGTTGTCCTAGATACAACTAGATGGAATAGTCTTTTGAATATGTTAGAAAGATTCATGCTGGCGGTGGGAACTTTATGTCTTTATGTCTCGTACGTATTAAATCAGTTAAAGTACTTAAATTCTCAGCTCAGCACCTATATGGAGAATGCATTGAGAACAAGAATTGAACAGTGGCATCATAAAGACCTTTTTGGAGTATTAAGATACCTTCGCAACCTCAAAGATCGAGAAAATAATAATTTATTAATTCCCAATAAGACCTCAAAACATAAAACTGTGACATCGGTGACAGCACAGCTAATACACTTTGAGAACAGCCAAGAAATTGTTCAAGCTCGAGAAGATGTTGATGATACTAAAAATAGAGTCAACGCCAAAGAGGTTTGTGATATCAATGAAAGTATGTCAATGGAAGAGGAATTGAGGAAAATTCTTGCAAAGAAAAGCATGCCCGCATGGACCAATATAGATATTGAGGCAACCAACATAATTAAGAATAATTTTTGTCAAAATCGAGGAGAACATTTTCTGCCTTTGGACCATTATGCACAAAATTTAGATCTTCGGTTTCTGAGACAATACTTGACAATCTTGCAATTCGTATTTGATTGCTACGGGATTGTATGCCTTAATTAGTACTTCATTTTACTTAGAGATTATTTCATCGTTAAAATTGTAAATGATATAGCACATGTAATCCCAACCAGCTATTTAGCATAAAATATTTTTATATATTGTTGGGTTATGTTGAGCCATCAATCTTAATCCAGCTCATCCAACCCAAGTAGTTAACACTAGTAATTGTTTAAGAAAGTATTCTTCAGTTTATTTGGGTGTGCCAACAATAAATTTAGATATCTCTCTGAATTAAGTCTGGGATCGATGAATACAGGTGTCAATATGCTTCTAAGCATCCTAAATACTTAGACTATTCCTTTGCTGCGAAGCTCTAATCTTAATGTTGTGCAGATTCTCTACTTAACACGACTTCTGTGCGACTAATTACTTCGTTAGACTAAATAATTAAAACAAAAATGTTTAGATTTTGTGTGTATAATATTAGCTTATTCTCGACGTAAGCTAACATATAAGTAGTATAAATAAATTTTGATATGATTGAATTTGGTAAATTTTGACTAGGTTAAACGAAAAGAATTTAGATTGCGAAAAACTATGGCAAAACGAGTGACGAATTGATTTTGAAAAATGAGTAATTTTTGAATGTACAGAATCCAACTTGGCAAGTAGCATGATTACGAAACTAGCAAGCTTAAATATCGTGAAGATAAAGTCTCCAAGTCGAGAAATCGACGTAACATCTCTAAGTAAATAGAATTCGGTCGCTGGAAGTGATCACACGACAGACGGACGGACGGACGCCGTCCCAAAGTCTGCTTTGTGAAGCCCGTCCATTGTGTTCACTCTTCCTTTGTGGTCGTCGGAAAAATGTGTACCTCCCCCGTGTGGTGGCGCGGTTGCCTTCCTGCGACAATACAGCCCGCTTCCTGCGATCCGAGACGGGATTCCCCTTCCTTTGAAAAATTTGACGGTTTTTTCTACTTTTCCTCCCGGTCTTTTTTTATTTCAATACTATTCGCTTTATTAAAAAACCGAGAGCGAGCGTCTGGACAGAAATTAAATTTCTGGCGATTTAAAAACCGAGGAGAAGCAATTTGGCAACGCCTCCGACGGTAATTTGATTATGAAGCAACAACCTCTTGGGGTCATTTCCTTAATTACGTTTAAACGCCGCGTAAGAGAATTTAAAATCTCCCCATATCACGAATATTTATTACCATGTAATGATAGTTTTTGCTCACTTTAGTGCAGCGTCCAATCTTTTCGAGCAATTTCCCCGGGAAAGACAATGACTGCTTGTTTTCCTTTATCTTTGTAACCCCCCTTAATAAAGAGCGGCAGTTTACGCGACTCGCTAATCTCCATCCCTCGTCGCGACGTCACCTAATAACGACGCCGTTTTAATTGCTATCGCCGTCGGAAAATGCCTATTGCTCCAGCTTAACAACGCGGAACTTTGGCAGTTTAAAAGCGTAGCTTTAGAAGGGGACTCAACTTCCTTTGCTTGTGGGAATTAGATTTTCAAACATAAAAATAACCATTAAAAGAGTAAAAGAAGATAAAATGAAAATTATTTAGCAGAAGTATTCGGTTGAGAGAGCGGCCGCAAGCAACAAACTGGTGAGAAAAAAGAGGGATGCTAGGATAGAGTTGGGACGGCGCTCGTCGGCGAATTTATTACTCGAGCAGTTGGCGCACCTGAATTCAGCTGAGCGTGTGCTGTGTTTAGCAACTTTCCCGCTATGCACAGGCCCCAAGCTATAAATATGCAATTTCACCCCCTGCATAAAAATTCGCGAATTTATACCCGGCTCCATGTAATCCCACTCCGCTTTAATCCCCCTTGTTTTCTTATAAACAATCAAATTTCTTTAAAATAACGATTTCTTCGGGGGGGTTGCTGAAATTGCCATTGAGCGGTAAAACTTGAAGCAGTTTCTAATTTCTAGTGCGCGACGGACGGTTCTAATTACAAAGCTTGGCCATTCGACTCGACGGCGAGCTTTCGAGCTGAGCTTAACCGCTCGGAACTCGAAACCCGTCCTCGGGTGGCCAACTTGAGCTCGGTATCCCATCGAGACCTGCTCGTAATGCCCTACTACTAAACACAGATCTCATTTGGGTAATTGTCCGAAAGAATGGGGACTTCCACATCCGTTGGACAGGACCAAATTTGTACTTAAATTAATACAAATTCCTCTGCAACCTACTTGGTATTAATAGAATATTTGAGTTGGAAGCTCAAAATTCTTAAATTAAGTACTCAAACTGATGGAGAATGACTTATTTTTGTCTAATAATAAAACAAAATAAAAACAAAACTTAACGAGGATAACTTAGAATACATTTTAATGTATTCTGAATAAGATATTTCAAAAAATGTTATTGTTTTTAAAATATCAACAAGAGCTGCTCAAAATACATAGCTTTTTATCTTCCTAGATCGGTGGTCGCTTGATTAATACCATGTTATCATTTATTTGTGCCCACTCTCATTTTCGCTCAACAATTCTTTAACTATATTGTCGTTGTTAATTCGTAATTAATCGTGATTCGTCGGCTCATTTTCTTCACTCTGAATCTATTTTTCGATCTCATTATCATCGCCTCTCATCAACTTATTCACATTCTGTTAATGCAATTAATTCAGATTTAGGAGTTTCTTCCCTATCAAATGCTAAGCATATGTCATCCTCCTTTAGCAAATGACATAATATTAGGTTGACAGACAATTTTTATCGGTAGTACTTAGATTTGCTCCAATGGGAGCAACTCTCCAGAAGAAAAAGGACTTTTTAAGCATATGATAAAGGTTTCAGTCAAGTTTTTTTCATCTTAAAAAAGAAGTGTCAGAAGAAAATGGTTTCAAACAAAATCACCACTAGATAGAAGGTAGTTAAATAACCTAACACACAAACTTCGAAAAAACATAAAAAAAATAAAGGAAGAGTCATATTCGCTCTGGAAAGCAACTAAAAAAATAAAAAGACCTATTTTGCAGATACCGTCAATCAGAACTGAAAATGGCAAAAGTCTTTGAGTCGTATGACACAGAAGAGACTGAAACATTCGATAACAGGAACTCAGAGAAAGTTGAGCCATTTCCACATCTCTCCCCTACAGAGTTGATAAACGAAATTAAAACCAATCTGAGTTCAAAAGAAATCTCCGGGTTTTGAACTAATAACAGGTCAGCTGCAAAACAGCTGCCAAAAAAGCAGTTCAGAAATTGACTAATCTGATAAATGCATCATTTCAGTTGCGGTACGTACGCAAATTGTGGAAGATCGCACTCCAAACCCTCACACGAACCCACCTCTTATAGGCCAATATCACTCTTACTAATCATGTCAAAACTCTTTGAGAAATTCCTTATGAAGGGAATGTAACCTATCACAGAAGCTTGGAACATAATCCCTGATCACCAGTTCGACTTCAGAAACAATCACTCGACTGTAGATCAAGTTCGCAGGATACCAAGTATCAATGAGAAGGTATTGGAAGACGAAAAGGTTTGTTCTGGGGTCTTTCTTGATGTAGCGCGGGCTTTTGGTAGAGTGTGACTGCATTCGAAACTGAAACTACTACTTTCTATCCAATATTCACAGATTTTGACGTCCTATGTAACTAGAAAGTATTTTAGGGTAAGGCACAATGGGGTCTATTCGGACCTCAAAGAAATCAGGGCTGGGGTGTCGTGTTAGGGGTCCCCTTTTTTACCGTATATAACCTGTGATCTTTCTAAGCTGAATGATAACATAGCTGTCGCTACCTTTGTTGATGACACTGCTATCTTGACTATTAGTGAAAATAATCAGGAAACAGCAAGTAAACTCTAAACTGCTATAAATAAACTCGAGGCCTGGACAAATATATGGAAAACAAAACTTAACGAATCGAAATCAATGCATATTGACTTTACCAACAAAAAGACAGAGCATATCGATGTATTTATAAACGTATCCAAAGTTCCATATGCTAATACAGCCAAATATCTCGGTTTCACGCTTAACGTTAAACTACGATGGAGAATTCATATGAAAAAGAAAAAACACGAAGTAGATATTCGATATAGAAAAATTTACGGTCTGATTTGACGAAAATTCACTTTATTCTTACACAATATATTATTAGTATACAAGGTATGCAAGGTATGCAACTGTGGGGCTACACTGCAGAAACAAAATATCATTCAACGCTTTCAGAATAAAGTATTGAGAGATTTTGTTGGTGCTCTTTAGTACATTCATAACAGTGATGATCTTGCTATGGCCACTATTCAACAGTGTACAATTAAATGTTTAGCACATTTATAATCATGAACAAAGGCTTTACCAACATGTCAATGTCAAAGCGATTCAGTTCCTAAACAATGTAGGAATAAGAAGACTGAAAAGAACAAAACCTTTCGATTTAGTTAAATGGTAGAAAGTGATAATAATGTAATAAAAATATTAGCCTTCCAAAGCCATCATCAAATCGTCTACCAGCATCAAGTCTTTTGGAAGCAATATCTGATGTGAAGTTTTCTAGAAGCAGTATAAAGTTTTCTTTCAAGTCTTCCAAAAACAATATAAATCATCTGGAAGCAGTATTAAGTCTTTTGGAAGCAGTATCAAGTGTTCTGAAAGCATTGCAATCTTCTGGAAGCATATCAAATCTTTTGCAAGCATTTATAATCTTCTGGAAGCGAGATTAAGTCTTCTCGAAATAATATCAAGTCTTCAGGAAGTATTTCAAGCTTTCTTTATTATAAAGAATTAAATTGGTTACGTAATTCAAGTAACATTAGGTTGAAAGGAAAGAACAAGGAAAGTTCCATTAGTAGTGCTTAGTTGGGAGCAGTTTTCCAGAGGAAGAAAGGTCTTTTGATCATATAGTAAAATTTTTCAGATTCTAGCAATCGATTATGGATTTACAAAATAGATAACCGCGCATGGATAATCGGGATTAAATATATCGTCTTGTTAATATTACAAATTGACGTATCTCAATTTTACCAATTTTACACGAGAACAGTTTAAAGATTGTCCTTATCTTTGAAGTTGCAGTGTGTTACCGTGGTATATATTTAGGTATATATTTTTCAAGAATGCTGTAACAGTATAATTTGTAGTTTATAAAACCTCAAAAATCATTTCAATGGAGTATCGAGGCATACATATTTTGATGTCCAGGTAATCTAGTTAACGGAACATCGTCAGACCATACTGATGGTAAATCTGAAAATTTCTCATTAGAAATTTTATTTGGAGAGAATTTGCGTTGCTCTGGAAATAATGTTATTGAATCGATTGTAAGACGTTTCAGACAGAATTTTGTAACCTGTCTCGAAGTGACATAACATCCGTCTATTTGATGGTTTCTCCGGATTCAGTAGATTTATGTTCAATATTTGAAGTTCTTTGAAGATATTATAGATAGTAAAGAGATACTCACAGAGATAGTTCTTTCAACTCACTGACAGTATTTCTTCCAAATTGTGCTGTCAAACAAAGTGAAATTAATTTCTCTTGGTAGTATGAAATGATAAATTCGGAGTATTAAAGACCCTTTTATAAGTAGAAAAGCTTGCTTCAGGATTACTCCCATGCACAGTTTACCAGTACAGATAGTACATTCTCGAAATAAGGAGTGTTGGATGTAAATTCCCGAGTACAGTTTCTTCTACAGTAGCTTTTGTTCCCTTTACCTCTTTTATCAATTTCAACAATTCCAACCTCATCTACTTTCTCTAAGGCTGTTCTCACCGTCTTTTCTGAAATATCCAAAGTATTAAGAAAAAAAACCTTCTTGCAGACATGGAAATAATATTTAGCAATCCTCTTCTACGGATTTCATTGTGTCAGTAATTTGCATGTTTTTCGCAATAAATTTTCGTTTTCGATTTATTTCTGACAGTTTATAATACCCAACAAACAGTTCAAGTTTTTGCACCTCTTCTATTGTTAAACAAAGCCTTTTCAACTTCTTGCAAATGGTGTTGTTACATCTTGGTTTCATTATCCTATGAGGTACAAGTATACTTTTCTTCACCGTTGAGTATTCCGTGCCTAACCTTCTTAAAGTCTTTGCATTTTTTTATTAAAACGTTTTTTCTGTCCTCTTTCAACCCCCTCTCCTGCATGTTGGACATGAAATGGACGTGACACAGTAATCTTAGACAACGAAAACAATAAGCAAATCATCAGCATCACATCCTTGAGAATAATCTGAAACCGCATCTGAACCGCAGCCATCACCAAAATGAATCGTGATGATTCCATCAGATTCCTCTTTTGTCACATCTTAGTGTGCGTATTCGCACTCCTCTGATGTTTATTGTGCTTATTACTGTTCTGCCGATGCCTGATCTTTTGGTACCTCTTCTTTGCAGTCTATTGCCTCACATCCTTGAGGATAAGCTGGATCCGCATCTGAACCGTAGCCGTCACCAAAGTGAATGCAACCATTAGATTCTTCTTCCGTCAGCTCTTGCTGTGCTTGTTCCCACTCCTCTGATGTTTGTTGTGTTTACTCCTGTGCTATCGATTACTGATTTTTTGTTCTAGTTGTTCCCGCTTCTGTAATTCCTGCAGTGCTGGCACATTCTTAACTTATTTTTTTCCATTTTAAATTACAAATTATTAACCGAGAATATTCAAGCACATGTGCATGAAATGACTTGTTGAACTTGCATAGTATAGATACGTGAGTATGCTCTAAGGATTTTGTTTTTGAAAATATTCTCACAAGCTGACGTATGTTGAGTTACATCAGTTTATGTAACAGATGAGTTCAGGAACTTCCGGTATGCGTAAGCTTTCTTTTTGGGAAGAAATCTATGCCTACAGAAATGTACCTAGAGTCTTATCTAAAAAATCAATTTTTTGGAATGCGTAACTTTAGCAAAGGATTTAGTTGTTTTGAACTTGCAATTACAGACTTTGGAAATAATTGAAAATTATAACTTTAATCTAGATAAAACCACTAACCATTTTGTATGGCTATTTTGGAAGCATTTCAAATCTTCTGCAAGCAATATTAAGACTTTTACAAGCAGTATCAAATCTTCTAGAAGCAGTATCAAGTCTCAATTCAATCTATGTGTTCTCAATCCAAATATTGTACGTGATTAACCTTTCAGTAATGGTGTATGTCAGGTAAAGTACAACTACAAGAACCCCTACAAGAAGCTTAAGGACTAACTTTTCAAAGTTGGCCATCCCAAATATGGTAAATAAAATTGGCCGAGATACTTTTTTCATAAAGTTCCATAAAGGCTGCAATAAATTTGTTAATGATAACATTCGGAAAATGATACCATGTCTACCCTACTTGAGTTCTTTTTCGCGCAAAGCTACCTTTGAGTCCCCTCCATGTGCTAATTAACTATACTTTTTAATAGCTATTTTCAGTTTACTTTTACGTTTATTTTCCTACTTCAAGTGTTTTTAACGCGCAGCTACCTTAAAGCCCTGAAAGCAATATTAAATAAGTACCGAGCATTTTGGAAACATTTCAAGTGTTCCAGAGGCCTTCTGGAAGAATTTCTAGTCTCTTAGATATCAATATCAAGTCTTCTAAATGCAGTACTAAGTGTTGTGGAAACATTGCAAGTCCTCTGCAAGTAGTATCAAATTTTCTAGAAGCTGAATCAAGCTTTTCTGAAGCTGTACTAAATCTTCTGAAGGCACTTCAAGTCTTTTAGATGATGGTCAAGTTTTCTGGAACCATTTGATGTTTTCTAAAAACAGTATCTTCCAAAGGTAATATCAAGTCTTTCAAATGCATTTCAAATCTTCTAAAAATAGCATCAAGTATTCTAGAAGCAATATAAAGTCTTTTAGAAGTGTTTAATATCTTCAAGAGGCAATAAAAAATCTTCTGAGAGCATTTCAAGTCTTCTAGACACATTTTAAATCTTCCAGAGGCAATATCAAGTCTTCTAGATGCGCAGTATTAAGTCTTCTAGAAACCTTTCAAATCTTCTTGAAGCAGTATCAAGTCTAAATTTAAAGTATATCTCTAAACAACGTTCGCAGCAAATACTGGATCAGAATCATACAAAATTGATCACATTGATATACAAAATCAAGAAAATGTAACTACCATGTAGACCTAAATTTTTTTGAGGCAGACGTTTCGAGTGTTATTGTTCGCGAAACAACTAAAAATGCTGAAACTAATATCAAAAAAGTCGATCAGAATCAATAAGTGCGTGGATACTAATGATGATGAAATGTGGAAATTATTTGTTGTAAACAAAATATTTTTTAATCCAAAACTAATGAGCAGAGATTGGTTTCAACTATTGCTGGGATTTTACTGATAACGGCTGATAAAAGTAATAGGTTCAATCATTGTTCATTCAATGTCAGATATGTGCCTGGAAAAATGATTCCACAAATATGGAGTGATAATATTCAAGTTGTGCAATCCAATTGGTTATACATTCAGCATGCACTGTATTCTGAACAAACAGTTACTGTACTGCAGTCTACTGGACTTGCTGAAATAGTAGTTATGGAACTTGCAGAGCCATATTGTATTATATATTATATTGTATTATATACACTGCCATTGGCAATTTTACTTTTACAGAGAGATAATCTATTATTATTAGGTACCCCAAGGAAGACTAGGAACTACTTACCAAAGCACATCATATCAATAAAAACTAAAAAAGGGGGAGTGGATGGTAAACAAAATTCGAAAGGAATTGTTATTGGAAAGTGAAAGCACAAAACAATTTTGCAAAAGATATCAATTGGACGAAAAAGCAAGTTGGGAAAGGAAGCTTGCAAGCCAGAATACAACAAATACAAGTAAAGGATACCAGCGAGACCAAATATCAAATTATTTTACGTACTTGAGAAAAACCGCCAGATAGTATAAAAAAGTAGCTTTTGAGGTTTTATGGAATACTGCTATAGTCAATGCGCTTTTCATTTACCATTATTTTCACAAAAGGAAAATGCATATTGCCACATTTTGAGAGATGCTTGTGCTTGAGATGCCAGGTATTAAAAAGAATGACGTTACACCAAAACATTCATATTCCTTAAAGCACAGCGTAGTGCTAGTAGTTAAGAAAAGCAAGGACCATTGTATTCAAAACTTCAAAAAATACAAAGATAATTTTTGTTAGTGAGGATTTCTTTGTACTTGAGTGATCCTGGTGATCCTTATAGTACTAAAACAAAACAGTAGTTACTGCAGTGCCTGATTTAAAAAAAAATTATCTTTTTAACATTTGACGATCATTTTTTACAATGGTCCCTTGGAAACAACTTAATTGGTTGTATGGTGGCAGCCAACGTGTTAAATTATCTTAATATCTCAAATCCTTTTTGAGAAATTATCCGTCCCTTTATAACCTCAATTAGTTTCGTTTCTTAATTTCAGTCTGGTTTGAAATCATTTTTTGTCTGCAAATCTTTAATATTCACGAATTTTACAATTAGCTATTTTCTTTTGATTTGAAGATCAATAATGTCATAAAATTATTAAGTAAAGAAGATAAATTTAGATAATATTGGGTTTGTTTTAAAGGTAGGTCAAACTGTGTGATATTTTGTGTGGAACGACATCCCATCTTATTCGGTATTGGCTTCATGCCCAACCTTCAGAAATAGTGGTATCGTCTCCACCGAGCAATTTCAAATTAAAACCCGGATTAACCGGCGCCCGGCAGCAGCCACAGCAGATGAATTATTCGCCCAACGTCACGTTTTCACCAATCATCTCTTCGTCCCGTCCCATTTCTCTTCTTATTCAGTAATAAGAAGACCTCTCGCCCGCTCGGAAAGCGATCGATCAGCTGCTTATTTTCTTATTTTCTTCATTTCCTTTATTTTCTTTACTTCCTTCATCTTCTTCATTTTTCTCATTTCACCCCCTCAGAATACGTAAGAACGGAAATTGCATTCTATTTGTTATTTATCACTTATTCATTCGGTGGAAATTATTTTGATGAACGATCGGTTTTCGTTTAATTAGTTTCTGGGAGGGCTCGAGAACTATTCGATGCATCCGCGGGTCAAGAACTTCGGATAATGTTGTTAATGCGCATAGCTGGACCGGGGGGAATGTGAGCGACTGCTGCCGGATTCTGTATGGAGGAGAGCCGATGAACTCTCGATTCAACTTTTAAGGGCTGAAACGTAGGCTAGTAACTATGGCTGTTATGTTCTTGGATGTGGCTGTAAAATCGCCCCGGCGAAGTAATATAATAAAATGGGAGCAAACTTTACGACCGTTTTAAAAGGGGCTAAACAAACGTGCTTCTACGACGAGGTCATTACCTGTATCGTATACAACCCTCGTTTTTACTTTTAATTAAATGCCTTCCATCCTAAAGTAAAAATTAAGATTTCAGAATTTTCAGATTCTTACTTAAATATTCTATTAAAATAATACTATGTCTCTCCTAATACCTTCTATCAGGTTTTGATTTATACTATAAAAATAATATTAAGATGAGTATTTTCGTCAACCCAACTCAACCCAATCAGATCCATTTTTAGTAAGTCTCTAATTTCATGTTTCTATTAACATAATAGGCTATGAATCAAAAACTGAAAGAGGTAGAAGGAAATGCGAATTAATAACATTCCTTACTAACCCAAAAGATAGTTGCTGTGTGCACTTATAACGCACGGTTATTTGCGTTTTGGACAAATCAACCCAATCTATACTTCTTAAGTCAATAATTTTTACGTTTCTAACAACCTAACAAGTGATGAATCAAAATCTGAAAGAGAACGAAACTTTTCGAATCAAAAATATTCCTTATTAACCTAAAAGATAGATCTTGTGCACATTTATAACCCATTGTTTTTGCCAAAAACCCCCGAGATGAACAACACCCGAGTGTTTTTGCCAACCCAACCCCAGCCATAATTGTTAAGTCAGTAATTTCACATTTCTAACAACATAATAAGTGATGAACCAAAAACCGAAAGAGATAGAGCGAAACCTTTTGAATTAAAAATATTCCCAATAAACCTAAAAGATGGTTCCAGTGCGCATTTTATAACATTGAGTGCTATCGTCAACTCTTAATGCACCGTACACAGTATACATTAAGTAACACTTAATGTATACTTCTTAAGTCAGTAATTCCACGTTCCTAGCAACATAACAAGTGATAAATCAAAAACTTATTTATCCTTTCGAAGCAAAAATATTCCTTACTAACCCGGAAGATAGTTTCAGTGTACATTTATAACTCATTGAGTGTATTAAAAACGATTTGAAATATCAAGACAATTTAAGTTGTTGCTAATGCATATTAATACCATGATATATCAAGAGCCAATTGAGATATCAACATAAAATAAAAACCATTTTAAAGCAAAAATAATTTATATTCATCGTATGGATAACCAATTCTTTGCGTCTATAATTTCCAACGTTACTGTTTCTTCCAGTTCAAGCCTACATCTATTAATAACCCATTTATTATAACCCAAATGTTATAACCCATCTATTTTATTTCAAACACCATAATACATGCAGTTGCGATGTTATGTAAATAACACGTATAACATCAAATTTCAAAAAAATCATATCTCAAAAAGTATTTAAGATATTAATTAATAATTAATTAACTAATTCATTTTAAGATTATCGAGAATAAGTTGCTACAAGTTGAAATTAATACAATCATATCTCAAGAACGAATTGAGATATCAACATGAAATAACAACCATTTTAAAGAAAAATTAATCTACATTCATCGTATATCTAACCAACTCTTTGCTTTTACAATTTTTAACGCTACGATTTTTTTAATTCATGCCTACATCCATTATGGACGCATTTACAAACACAAAACTTTAATGAATCATACCTAAAGAAAAAATTGAGATATCAGCACGAAATGGGCACCATTTTAAAGACAATTTAACATAAATTTAGTTTACTGAATTACACTTTTTTATTTTTCAAGCTTTTGATGTTGTTATGATTTTTTCATACATACAGTAACGATTGTTATGTAGATAAACACCAAAGTTCAAATAAATCATATCTCAAACAGTGTTTGCGATATCAAGACAAATTAAACATCATTTAAGACCAAATTTAATCTATTTTTTACTCACCAAAAATAATACCTTTATATTTACAAATTCCAAAGATACAATCATAATTCATTTTGAGATTATCGAGGTTAAGTTGCTACAAGTTGAAACTAATACAATTATATCTCAAGAACGAATTGAGATATCAACATGAAATAACAACCATTTTAAAGAAAAATTAATCTACATTCATTGTATGTGTAACCAATTCTTTGCTTTTCTAATTTTTAACGCTACGATTTTTTTTAATTCATCCCTACATCCATTAAGGACGCATTTACAAACACAAAACTTTAATAAATCATATCTTAAGAAAAAATTGAAATATCAGCACGAAATGGGCACCATTTTAAAGACAATTTAACACAAATTTAGCGTACTGAATTACACCTCTTTATTTTTCGAGCTTTTGATGTTATGATTTTTTCATACATATAGTAACGATTGTTATGTAGATAAACACCAAAGTTCAAATAAATCATATCTCAAAAAGTGTTTGAGATATCAAGACAAATTAAACATCATTTAAGACAAAATTTAATCTAGTTTTTACTCACCAAAAATAATACCTTTATATTTACAAATTTCAAAGATACAATCATAATTCATTTTGAGATTATCGAGTTTAAGTTGCTACAAGTTGAAACTAATACAATCATATCTCAAGAACGAATTGAGATATCATCATGAAATGACAACCATTTTAAAGAAAAATTAATCTACATTCATTGTGTGTCTAACCAATTTTTTGCTTTTACAATTTTTAACGCTACGATTTTTTTCATTCATGCCTACATGCCATATCCATTAAGGACGCATTTACAAACACAAAACTTTAATAAATCATATCTTAAGAAAAAATTGAGATATCAGCACGAAATGGGCACCATATTAAAGACAATTTAACATAAATTTAATTTACGGAATTCCACTTTTGCATCTTTTAAACTTTTGATGTTATGATTTTTTAATATATGCAGTTACGATTGTTATATAGATAAAGGCCAAATTTTAAAAAATCATATCTCAAAAAATATATGAGATATCAACATAATTTAAAAATCAATTAAGAGCAAATTTAATCTAGTTTTGACTCATCAAAAATAATTCCTTCATATTTACAAATTACAATGATACGATCATATAATTCATTTTGGGATTATCGAGGTTAAATTGCTACGAGTAGAAATTAATATAATCATCAATATGAAATAAAAACCATTTGGAAGCAAAATTAATTAATATTCATGGCGTACATAACCAGCTCTTTACGTCTACAATTTTTAACCTTACGATTTTTTTAATTCATCTCTGCATCCATTAATGACATATTTATAAACACGAAATTTAATAAAACGTATCTTAAGAACCAATTGAGATATCACCACGAAATGGGCACCAGTTTAAAGACAATTTAAGATAAATTTAATATACAGAATACCATTTTTTCATATTACAAACTTTTGATGTTATATTTTTGTTATAATTGTTATGTAGATAAACATCAAATTTCAAAAAATTATATCTTAATCCTGATATTTAATCCAGTATCAACTTTTTAATTCATCTCTATATCAATTAATGACGTATTTATAAACACAAAACTTTAATAAATCATATATTAAAAATCAATTGAGATATCACCACAAATTGGACACCATTTTAAAGATAATTTAATTCAAATTTGGTTTGTAGAATACTTCTAACTCTTCTAGCTCTATCTCTTCAAGTTTTTATATAATGATTTTTTTAGTACATTCAGTTAGGACTAATTATGTCGATAATTCCAAATTTCATATCTCAAAAAGTAATTTAATCTAATTTGGACACACCAACAATATTTTCTTCGTTTTTTCAAAATCCAATGATATGATTTTATTATTTAGTTTTGATATTATTTAGATCAAGTTTGAAAGATGTGTAAATAAAAAAAATAATTAATCTAAATTTATTTTTTCTTCTGCAAATTCCAATGTTATGAAGCTGAATGGCGTTATGAAGCACAACGGAAAATCCCGTGGTCGTTATATCATGCGGAACGACACCATAAAAACTTATTAATTTTGAACATTGTTGGAACGTGCCGTCATTTTTAAGTGAAAATAACGGTAAATAACACAAAAATATCGATTCGACTTTAATAATAAACACGTTGTTTTGTCATTTTTCAGATCTAACAAAGCATTGAATGCAATGAATGCTCTTGCAATACTTATTTATTGATATTTAGAATTTGATTTATTAAATAATACATTTCACGTTTCGAATTGAATAATTTTGTGGATTGAAATAACAAACATGTTATTGTTTCAAATTTTACACGTGTTCTATGTCTTTTTTTGATAAATTGTTGAATTTGGAAATGAACTTTTCTCATTGCATTGATGAACATATAATAAATAAATAATACAGTGAATAAATGAATAAAAAGTGAGCTAAACATTTTTTTTAATATCAATGGACTCGACGAATAATGCAAACAACTTTAATCAATATTTAATGAAACGTTTAAATATTCAAGATTCGAATCTGAATTTGAAACTTGTAAACTGTACTTTAGTACAATGCATTTAGATTAAAGGGTTGATTATGGAAATGTAATAAAAAATGTTTATAAATATATAAATAATTGCAATTTGCATAAATAATTTATAATTTAAATGAAAGCCATAACATTATTTTTTAAGATATAGAAATGATTTATATCTTGACCGAAAGATTGAAATGTCTACTTTAAAATGGTATGTAATAATTTTTTAATTAAAAAGACATTTGAAAACGTCTTAAATTAAGTACTCCATTATAATGAATAATTTGAAAATTTCATCAAGATATAAAAAGATACCTCAACGATATTTTTTGAGATAGAGAAATAATTCATATATTAAATGAAAGATTGAAATCAGCTTTTTAGTTATATACAATAAGTGATATGTACACTTTATCATTTAAATTAATTTAGAAACTTTATAAATATTCAATAAACCACCTTTCCGTTGTTTTTAAAGTTAATCAAATAAAGCATACCACAAATGTAAGCTACAGCATTCAATTTCGGAACGATACATAGAAATCGATAAATAAAACAATATAAGGGAACCTATATTTAGGTTTATTTATTAGGCGTTCATGTTTGGTGACGCAAACAGATATTGACCACATAATATTCTTATTAAGACTGTTCAATTTCAGTTATTCCAATATACAATAATAAATGATTTAAAAAGTAATAAACGATTTCGCCTCAAATCGCGAAGGTCGTTTGCGGGTGAAGTGCTAGCAGTGATGGTCAACAGGAAATCAACCATTCAAAGGTCGTAGCGCCTCGCCTGCAAGTGACCTTAAAGATTTGAGTATAAAAGTCATATACAAAATTTGTCATCTTATTCATGACATGTAATGAACGATTTCATCTCAAATGGCCGAGGTCGCTTGCGGGCGAGGTGTTAGAGTTGATGTGTCAACACGAAATCAAAATCCGAAGGTTGTAGCGTCTCGCCCGCAAGTAACCTTGACAATTTGAGTACAATTGTCATCTTATGAAAGATTTGGTATGGACAAACCACCGAAGCCGCTTGCGGACGAGGCGCTAGGGATGATGTGTTATAAAGAAGAGATTCAAAACTTCATAAAGAAGACATCCCAATTAGACTTATCACATCATTCATCTGCTCCCCCACTGAAAAATTGTTCAATTTTATGCAAAACATATTTAAAATGATATGTTTTAAGCTTTAAAAATAAAATTCTTATTTCATTTGATATAGTAAATCTATACCCTAATATCCCCATAGGTCTCACATAAAAACTATGCTCATTTTAGACATGTTTTCTAAATAGTTTAATAACAGAACTACCATTAAACACCTCAACAACATACTAGAACAAAATTATTGTAATTTTAATAATGGATATTATAAAATCTCTGAAGGCCTACCGATGGGAATGCCCCTTTCAAGTATGCTATCAGAGATATTTCTAAACCCCTGGGCTAATTGACGTATTTGGCTAAAATTAAAATATATCATACTTCTACTGTTGTGAAATATTTTGAATACTTTGAAGTCGATTTTCTCGAGTATGTTTGAGCATACTGCTTCAAGAAAGTGATGTGCGAGTACTGATCTTCAATCCCTGCAAATATGAACAAAATCGGTGATGCCGAACCCGCAAGGTCTTCTTGTAAGATATGTAGATGACGTTTTCTGCTTATGGGCGGGAAAAGAGACTGATATTCAATTATTTTTACAATTCCTAAACTCAATAAATAAAAAACGTCAATTTACTATTGAAATGGAAAAATATAGAAAATTAAACTTTTTAGATCTATCCCTGGAAAACATAAATGATAGGATAATGTATAATGTATTCAAAAAACCTACAACCATAGCTTGCACCATACCTTTCGAATCTGCCCATCCAATAGCACAAAGTTAGCTCATTTTAGATTCTTATTGCGTAGAGCTATAGAATATCCTATTACAAATAAAAGCCGTACTTTAGAATTTAACTATTTATACGAATTAGCGCAACAAAATAACTCTCCTTTAAAACTTATCAATAAAATTTAACAAAATTTACAAATGAAAAAGAACCCCCTTTATACCAATAAACTCAATAATTCCAATTTTAGATCAGTACCTTAAAATCACATTTTTTCATAAACATTTTTTCTAAATATAACACAAAATTAGCATATTCTAATTCCAACACCATTCTGAATCTTCTTTCTAACCATGGTAAAAATAAAGATAATAATATTTATAAGTCCGGAGTTTATGCTATAAAGTGTGGCAATTGTGATAATATATATGTAGGTCAAACGGGAAGAAACCACAAACAAATGTTTAGAAACATAGAACTGACACAAGTCACAACATTAATTATGAAGAAACTACCGTAATACACAAATGTGATAAAAGTTACAAGATGGATTTAATTGAGATCTACGAAATCAATAAATGTAAAAAAGAGGAGAAGTTTATAAACCTTTGTCTACTTTTATTAAGACAAAAATATGTATTTTAGATATTTTAGTTCGTTTCTTGTTTTTGTATAACCGGTCTTTTCGTATTATGGACCTGTTACAAAATATTTCCGTACATACGTTTTGTCTGTGTTCACGTGCTCGTCGGTTTGTTAGTCGTTTTTTATTGTCATTTCGACCTATTTTTCCTTGTTTTGGTTTTATTTTGTTGTGAAAATTCTAGTTTTTTTTAACTGAACATGCAGAGATGTGTACTTTTTCATCTTTTACTTTATAAGCTCACTTGCTTTTATTTAAAATGGTCTTTTTCATAAGTCAGTTCGTGTAAAAAAAGTACAGGGTGTTCCATTTAATACTACAAAGATATGGTAACAGCCCTGTATAATATTATCCAATAGTATTAGTGGTTAAGTAAGACCCAAGGTTTATTTATCGATGTGCCAAACCGCAATCAATATTTAATAATAATGCTGATAACGAATTTTAAGTGACTACATAAATTTATACGCATATAACTTAATTTTTTATTAATTACTGTTATTATTAACCGTTAAGTTTATTAATTATTCAATAAAGTTATGTTTTATGTAAAGAAAAAATGGAAACGAAAGGTTAAAGTGATAAAGTGGTTAAAGTGATGAAGCATTTTCCAACAAGGACGTTCTTCCGGAGGCTGTTGTGGCGATTGATTCCATTAAGAGGGATTTTTGCACTTTTCAAACGGAAATATATGCCAATTTGGAGAGAATTTCACGAGTTTTGGTGGATCACGATAAACGAGTCGATAATCTGGAGAACTGCAGTCGAAGAAATTGTTTGTTGTTTCATGGAGTTGCGGAGAAAAACGGCGAATCTGATCTCGATTTGGAAGCTAATGTGCTGCAAGCTTTCTCTAAGTTGAGTATTCCTGATTGGATTCCTACAATGTCCATCATCGATAGATGTCATAGACTCGGTCGTTTTGATAAGGGATCGACAAGGAGTCGACCAATCGTTATTAAGTTTCTTTCCTATCGGGATAGAGCATTGGTATGGAGACACAAAAAAAATTTAAAGGTAGTAACATTCTCATTACCGAGTCGCTATCAATAAAACGCCTGAATGTTTTCAAGGAAGCTAGTTTTACCTTTGGAAAGGTTAATGTATGGACCTCAGACGGCCGGATAATTATAAAGTGTCCAGATAGGAAAAATCGTGTTATACTTCATGGAGATGAGCTGGAGTCACTTAAGGGTCTTCAGTTAGCCATCAAGGACATTGCGCCGTCGAATAAGAGAGTGACTAGACAGCAGAGACATCTAAATAAATGAGGCTACGTATATTACGTTTACATTTGCGGATTGTAATTGAATCGTTGAGATTTAAGAAAAGCGGCGCTTGTTTTGTTATATCTTGATTTATATAAGAAAAAGCTTTTTGTTTCTCGTATACGTATTTTGCTGTTTTCTCACGACTTAATTTTTATTATTTAATATATATTGTTTTTTTCTCTCTAGCGATATATTAAATACTCTTATTAATTTTAGTTGGCTGGATAATGAGTTACTGTTAAAATGATAAACAAGCTTGTCAAGGTTGTGCATTTGAATGTAAATCATTGCTTCCAAAAGTAGCCATTGTGAAGGATCTAATTTTGATCAATAATATAGATATCTTGGCTCTGTCTGAAACTTGGTTACATAATGAAATTGCAGATTCTGCAATTAATATAAATGGTTTGCATTGTGTCCGTGAAGATCGTGAAACAAGGGGTGGGGGAGTCTGTTTTTATGTTAAGAATGACCTCCAATATGTAGTAATGGATACGTCGTTTAGTGTCGAGCAACAATGGATAAAAGTTTGTTGCGGTGGTGTAGATTTTTTTGTTGGTTGCGTGTATATACCGCCTAACCATAATTACGTAAACTTTCTCAATGAATTGGAAAATTCTATTACCAATTATTTAAGTGTCAGATAAAATTGTTTGTTGTGGTGATTTCAATATTAACTTACTAAATTTCGAAAAAAATGATACTATTGAATTTTTATCTCTGATGGATTCATTGGGTGGGAATCAGCTCATTGATGCACCTCCGAGGACGGCGAGGAATTGTGGGATTGTCATTAATAGACCTAATTATTACCTTTGACGTGTCTTTAATTCTGAGTAGTGGAGTTGTTAATTATGACATTTCCGATCATGACATGGTGTACCGTGTCTTGAGTGTGAATGTTCCTGGGAATGTTCCACTTTATAGAAATATGCGCTTGTTGCGTCACATTAGCCAGGAACAATTTTTGCTTGATTTGCAGTCCATACCATTTCATTTTATGTTTTATATAAATAATATTGATCAAAAACTTGAATTTCTAAGTGATAACATAATTGCCTTGTTTGATACTCATGCTTCTCTAATGAATTACAGAATTACTAAACCACGCAGTCCTTGGTTGACAGATAATATAAAGCTCTTGATGAATTTGAGGGATCGCGCAAAGATTAAGTTCAGGAAGACTCGCAGTCGAGGTGATTGGGATTACTACAAGGCTCTACGTAACTACACTACTACGGCTGTGAGAAACGAAAAACTTGCTTATTTTGCTTACGTGACAGAACAAGGAAGTTCTAAATAGATATGGAATGAAGTTAAAGGACTTGGGGTTGTGTTAGATAATAAGGCGTCGTTCTTACCGTCGCACCTTCAGAATCCTGATCGCATCAACAGTTATTTTATAGAAAGTGTAAACGAGCTTGGGGATAGTTTGCCATCTGTTAATTTGGATTTTTATAAACATAATGAATGTCAAAATCAATTAGTATTTAAAAATGTAGATGAGGCAGAGTGGGGTCTACTTTGGCTTCCATCACATCCGCTTCAGTTGGGTGTGATGGTATTTCCATAGGAATGATAGGTCTGCAGTCCGTTTGTTTTGCCGTATCTGATTCATTTTGTCAATTGTTGCCTTTCGAAGAGTAAGTTCCCAACGCTTTGGAAGCAAGGGATCGTTATTCGTTTGGTAAAGGTTGATGATCCAAAGCAATTGAAAGTTCTTAGACCTATATGTATTCTTCCAACATTATTTAAGGTAAAGGGATGATCCATGTTGCAAGATTAATGATCAAATAAAAATCATGTAAAAACTTCTAACTTGCGTATATTTTTTATGATTTCCAGTCTAGTATGTAGCTTCTTAAATCCATGGATAAGTGACGAAGTATTAACGATTAAATTAAAGGGATGGTCCATGTTACAAGCGATAATATATAATATATACGCAAGTTAGAAGTTTTTTCATGATTTTTATTTGATTATTTAAGGTACTTGAAAAAATTATGGAACAGCAGTTGGTGAGTTACGTAGATGATAATTGCTTGTTGCCTCAGGAGCAGTCTGGCTTTCGAAGTGGCTATAGTTACAACTGCAATGTTGCGCCTACCTGATGATATCCTTACGAGCACGGACAATGGTCTGTACACCGCTGTGGTCTTCTTGGATTTTTCTAAAGTGTTCGATACTGTTAATCATGTAGTTTTGGGTGAGATTCTGTATGATTTGGGGTTGAGTTCAGAAGCGGTGTTTTTGTTGGGTGACTACCTTTGTAACAGGTCGCAAAGAGTGAGGATCGGTGATGATTTGTCCCGCGATGTTAGAGTCTTGAATGGTGTGCCACAGGGTTCGGTATTTGGGCCTCTCTTGTTATCTTTGTACACTTCACAGTTTAGTAGACGGGTTCAATATTGTAAAGTCAATATGTATGCTGATGATATACAGTGTTATCTATCCTTTCATGAAAATGATAAGAATGTAGCACAGATGCGTATTAATGAGGACTTGTCTACTATATTTAATATTGCTGCGCTTCATAAACTAAAGATTAATCCTGATAAATCTGCATGTGTATGTTTCGGCAGAGAGAGAGAGAGGGGTCACAGGGTCGAACTTGGATCTTGATATTAAATAATGTAAATGGATTAAAAATCAATGTTGTTAAGGAACCAAAATGCCTTGGTTTAATATTAGATAACACCTTCAGATTTAAAAGTCAAATTAACATTTATATGAAAAAATCGTATTCATGTTTAAGAAAGCTTTACCCTCACCGATCCGTTTTCTCAATAAAATTAAAAAAACAATTATGTGATTCTCTTGTGCTGTCTCACTTCAACTTTATGGCGCCTGTGTATTATCCAGCTGTAGATGTGCTTACATCGAATCGTATACAAAAAGTTCAAAATAGTTGCCTTAGGTTAAAGATCTTGGGTGGCACAGAATGGATACCCGCAGAGAGTTGCACAGTTTGGTTTTATTTCATAAAATCGTCACAACGCATATACCAACATACTTGTATGAGAAGATTACTTTTAAAAGGGCGAACAATGCTTTGCAGACGAGATTAAAATATGGTATATATATCCACCAAAATACAGATCCTCTTTGTTTCACAGATCTTTTACGTCTGATCAAAAAGCTTAATATCAACAAATTCAAAAAAAAACTATATAAAGATAAATTTCTGGAACAGTGTATAGCTTTGTCATAGTTAATCATATTTTTATCTCATTTTATCTCTCAGAGCAAGAGGGGAGGAGTATTCAGGAAATTGTATTGTCGTTGTAGTGGGACGCGTGCATTACAATTAATATTATGTTAACATTTGTGGTAAGGTTGGTTGATCAGATTTTTATCTGAAACCCGTTTATTGCCAATGCCATTTTCTCCTATTTTGTACTATTAGGTTCTAGTTAATTTTGATTTTCTGTTGTTTTATATTTTAGTTTAGATTATATCAACAGTACACATACAAGTTTTGTTATTATATATATATATATATATATATATATATATATATATATGTTTTCCTTTCCTTTGTTATATTCAATGATATGTGCAATAAGGACATTTATTATTATTATTATTATTCTATTAAAGTTGATTTGATTGAAATCACGATAAATTTAATGTCGATATGATGAGTAACAAAAAAGTAGAGATGAATTGGATCCGTAGATGTTTCACTCTTGAAGTAAAAGCGCTTATCTCTGTATTGTAGCTGGGTGCTCGGTGTCCTTATCCGGGATTTTTATCGCTAGGGAAACACAATACGCACGGCGTATGTAGGTTAACGCGCAGAATGGGGCGGAGATCGCAATCGTTCCCTCACAGAGCACGATATATTACCGATGGGCTTTCGCAATTAAAGCTCCCTACTGAACGATGCGCTCCCTTTTTCAGAGGAATTCGTTTATACCCTTGCGTTCGATTTAAATTTTTCATCGAACCCGAACTGGGAAACCGTATCCGCTCGTATCCTGTAGTAATCGTTCATGTGTGAGGAGAGAAATTTCTGAAAAATTTAAAATAAGCCTTGTCAGAAAGAATTTCGTCCCGTTCGAAATTGCCGGTCATTTATCAAAACGTCCCGTAGGTGGTTCTGCATATGAACGCAAACGGGCGACGTCCAAAGCCTTCGGTACAAAAGGGGAGTTCCGCAAAAACTTGTCTAGGCTAGGAATCGCTAGTCATTTGTTCAGCGTCGCCGTCACATCGTAGACAGCCGACAGCTACGCCCGCTCTCGTCATATGTTATTGCATTCCGGGCGTCCGTCGCGACGCCGACGCTCAGGAAGTTTATCTTATACTTCTGCAACTGTTTCAGTTCGGTTTTTCCGACGTTCTCTCGCTTTCGACGACCCATTAACGCGGATATTGTCAAGAGAGCTTTGCTGAAATCGCAGATAATGTAGCCCGTATTTATCGAGGGACCCCAGTGTCAATAACGCGTTTGCACTGCATTGGGGCTATTAACAATGCTAATTGGACGTTCGTAATGTAATTGATATCCCGGTGAGAATGATTCGCTTCGAATTGATCACATTTATTAAAATAAATCTATTAGTTATTGAGAATTTTACGTGAAAATAATACAAAAATTTTACTCTCAGATATAAAGTATATCCCTTGATCAAGTTAAAAAGAAGAAAAGAAATTATTACTGCTTTTTCAAACTTATCTCAGCAAAAATTATGCGTCGGATGTGTTCCACCACTAAATCGCAAATATTAAAATCCTAATTTTAAGTGAAATGTAGAAAACTATAGATGAAGAAAATGAACAAGGTAGGCCAAATTAGATATATCTGAAGGTAAAATCTTAATTCTATAAGAGATAGAGGGAAAATGATATCACTGGTGAAAATCGTAACTTAATGGTGAAATTTACATACCCTTCGCGGTTTTTGTTTTTGAATTTGTTACTTCATCCAAATCCATGTCCTGGTCTATAAAAAGGGGGCTTACCTTTAAGCCCCGAATTTAAGTTTTCGTGAAATAGCTAATAAAGAAAAATAAGTCGTTCTGCAGTTTTGCAGTTTCTAATCAGTCATTCTCTTTTTTCTGTATTGGCCGGTGTTGATGGACGTCAAAGTATTGCTTTACATCAGAGTATTATCGTAGTTAATTGCGCCGGTTGATAATTTCGGATTTCTAGACACTGGAGAA
Source organism: Onthophagus sagittarius (assembly GCA_036711965.1). NCBI lineage: Eukaryota > Metazoa > Arthropoda > Insecta > Coleoptera > Scarabaeidae > Onthophagus > Onthophagus sagittarius. The sequence continues at coordinate 22,144,593 of JASERS010000006.1, read as the reverse complement.
GTGAAATTGTGAATGTTATCATGTGGGAACTTTTCTACTATTGATTGCTCAAGTAAAGAACGATTTTGAGATTAAACGAGAACAAAAGATGATTAAACCATCTCCACAAAGCTCAAAATCAAGTAGCGGATTATCAAAATTTGTATGGAAATACTGATGACTCAAACGGTGAATCGCTTTAACCACACTAAGTGTTAATAAGGTTGTTTTTATCTGGGTTTCAGGTCACTCTGCAGTTGCTGCTTGAATAAAATTAAATCTAATGCAAACAATTAATGAAGATTTCTTTAAGGTACTTCATTAACCCAAAGAGTAAACGTTTTTGAAAAAAAAGTAACGAGAAGAGCTAAATGAAGAATCCCTTTACGGTAGATATTGAAGAAGCCGATACAATTTACCAACAACTGTTAGAAATTAGATATGAAAATAAAAGTAAATAAAAATTGGACAGTAGATACGAAAACCTCTGACAAAACAAAAAATATCGATTTTACATCCAAATGTGAGGAAAATGGTATTCAGTTTATTGGTACCTTTCCCTATCTTATATCTTGTGGGATCAAGATTTAATGCAGTTAACTATTATGGCAAAAGAAGAACCTTCTTTATCTTGTTGGATATTCTGCAACGTCTGCATAAAAGGTACTAACACCGGTTCCAAAACGTTATCAATATAACAACGTGCGTTTAATGTACCAGGAATGAACGTAAGGGGGTGACCATCAACCAGCACATATCGCCACCCAAACCATAACTCTAAGTGTTAAGGCAGTATAGCGTCTTTAAACGCACTCCAAATTCCGTATTTTCCCTCCATGTCGTCGCATTCTCTATGACTATCATTCACCTATAAAGAATACCTTTAATCGTCAATGAAGACGATGTTATGCCACTGATGAGTACACTCGAGAACCAAAATAGATAGAAATGAATGCAATTAATGAAAGATGTTGATAATTATTCCACAATACATAATCCATTATCAAATAAACTTTAACGATGACACTTCTTAATGTACGTAGCAGGAAACGTTAAAATGTTAAAATCGACAAATTTGGTTGTAAAGATAGGTTGTAACTCCAGAATCAACACAAATAGAAATAAATATCATGAATAAAAATTGTTCATAAGCATCTCAAAATATGTAATTCAGTACCAGATAAAGTCAAACGATGACAGTTCCTTATGTATGTAGCAGGAAATACCAAATTATGAAAATCGACAAATTTGGTTATAAACATAGGTTCTAACTCGAGAACCAAAATAGATAGGAATAAATGTCATTAATAAAAATTGTTCATAATTACCTCAAGATATGTAACTTATTACCAGATAACGTCAAACGATGACAGTTTCTTATGTATGTAGCAGGAAATATCAAATTATCAAAATCGACAAATTTGGTTATAAACATAGGTTCTATCTCGAGAACCAAAATAGATAGGAATAAATGTCATGAATAAAAATTGTTCATAATTATCTCAAGATAAATTAGAAAAAAAATATCTCAAGATATTTGTCATAGTTATCCCAAAATGGATCATTCATTACCAAATAAAATCTACCGACTGTCATCGTTATACGTCCTTAGGTATGTAGCAGGAAATGTGAAAATGTCAACATGGATAATTTTAGTTATAAAGATAGTAGACAAAAATAGGTTGAAACTTTCTTTATTTATCCATTACCAGATAAAGTCTAACCATGACAGTTCCTTATGTATGTATGTAGCAGGGAATGTCAAAATCGACAGTTTTAGTGATGAACTAAAATAAAATAAAATACCATACAAGACTAATTGCTAGTTAGTCGAAACTAAGGACGATATTTATGAGGCCTAAAGGAAGAAATTCTTCTACAAACATCCACAGTAATCAACCTTATTGTTTGAAATCAATCCTTGATAGCCAGCCACCTAAGAAGGCGGTCTTCACGTGCGCTACTTTTTTTGGGTGAGTCTTCCAGCAGAACGATGCTTCTGAAATTTTTGTTGGATTATTAAGACTATATCCAAGCAACCTTGTCCCAATCTCTCGGAATACGAGACCCCTTTCATAGATAATTCTTCTATTAATAATGCTTCTATTAAAGTCATTGATATGACTTGATATGAACATTAAAGGTTTGACGGTTTAAAAGCTTGCGAGTTTGTATCACTGTAGACGATAGATCGCCGATTCCTACGAAAATTATCCCGTGAGGATATGTGGAAAAAAATTTAATAATCTAGGGAAATGCTCGTTTAAACGCTAATAGGTCTGTGCCAAAATTTAATTTCTGGAACGACGTTGAAACTGGGCGCGTCTACTTAACAGTTTGACAATCAACTAATCTAACATTTTATGGGCATTAATAGGCAAATCCATTAATGAATCATTAATTGCTAAGAAGAAAATATTGAAAGTTGAAGACAACAATGGTAAAGAAAATATAACAGTTGAGGATTGTTTTACCGAAGTATCCAGATTGTAGACTGGATTTGATGGGTGGTGGATTTCATATGAAAGTGAAAGTGTATTTATTATTGTACAATTTATCAATATCTGGATGAATCGATATTAATTGGGGATGCATATCATTATCAGCATCAAGTCGATTCTAGTACTTCGTTCTGGCGGCAATATATGTCGAAGAGGATTTTTACAGAGATGGGTTGTTACGAAAGGCATCAATTCTTTCAATTTTTTATTTCTTTTAAATGTTCATTAATATGATCCAAAATAGCTAATACCATCTACATATGTAGATTTTAATGTAGAAGCTTCGCAGAAACGTGACATATCTCTAATTTGTTGCGAAATCATCGTTGAAGCATCAATCTTAACCCAGATTACCGCAGTGACATTTTTATCAACTACATTAAATGTTCGCCGAATAAAGTGATGCCACTAATACATGCAACCAACATTTGCCATTGCCGGCAAATTTACAAACACTTGCAAACACTTTTATTGTTAGCTATAAGATTTAAGTAACAAATTTATATTCTTCGCGTTTGTTTTAAATTATCATGCATTAAGATGTGAAATGTTGTTGTGTGGCCTACTATTGTCGTTTCTGCCTACAATGGTCAGTATTGGTTGCTTAATCTATTAGCATCACTTTTTTACAAGGGAACTATCCAGTCACTGAGTTAACCCAACCCATTAATTCAAGTCAATTAATTATTGTTTAAAGAAAAAATTGGAAGGCGGCCATTAATCTTTCTTCTATTGATGGCAAGGTTAATTATTTTAATGAAGTGATGATTGCTTTATTTGATATCCATGCTAGTATTAGAACTTGCGAACGGATCTTTTTGCCATGGATTAATGCCAATATAAGAGAAATTATGGCTTTTCGAGAATCTACTTTAAAGCTTTTAATGTGGTCTTTTGACTCCTATTCCTAAACCAAATTCAGTTAAAGAGTATAAATATTCGAGGCCTATTATTTGGTTTTGTCAAAAGTGTTGGAAAAAATTTTGGCTGAGCATTTAAGATTTTTTTAGATAGCTATAATTTACTATCAAATACGCTGCTTTGAAGTACTCCAGCTTTTATGGTTTTAAATGTTGATAAATAAGTTTTATTATTGATTTCAAGGAAGAAAAACAGTACAACTGTTAGATATGGTGATAGGTTTAAATGTAGCAGTTTGTATTTTAAGCCTTCCATCCAGACTTTATCGAACGCTTGGGCAAAGTCCAGGAGTGCTATTATATTGTCGTATATTATTTCGCTTCAAATCCTCTTTCGATGACTTCGGTAACTTTTTGTAGTTGATGACACGTTAAGTGTTTAACATTGAATCCAAGTTGATATGACGGGGTAGTCTTTTCTGGCAATAATTCTGTTTTCAGTCGGTTTTGAATGATCATTTCCAAGATTTTTGATAGATCAACAAGAAAACTAATGGGATGATAACCATCTACTTGTTTGTGTTTTTTTCGGGTTTTGGAAAAACTGCGCTTCCATTTATCTGGGAGATAGCCATTTCTCAGACAGCCATTGAAGAGTGCTGTTAATAATACTACCATTTCATCACTGAGTTACTTTAAGATTTTATTTGCGATCAGATTATACCCGGATATTTCTTTTTAGGAAGTTGTTTGATAAGTTCCTTAATTTCGTTTTTCACGAAGAATTGCTCGGTAATAGCTTCTTGAAGAAATCTACAATTACATAATTACTGGTACGTGATCTGAGCTTAATTCATGGAGTACGTGTTGAACTATTGCTTTGTTTAATTTCTTGTGGATGAGAATATCAACTAGATCTGGCAGTCTCGTTGATATGGATAGTAAGTGTAATCTTCAGGTGGTATCATTGCATTTAAATCATGCATTTATTGTCAAAATTTGTTCCCATTTAATACCATTTGGATTATTAACACGACATCCCCATATTTTGTTTTTTTTTGCAGTTTAATCCTCCTATTATGAGAATTGGTGCATTAGAATTAAATGTGTATATTACTTCGTTTTGTGGCAGCGATTTATTTGGTTGCTTGTAAACAGAAACAATTTTTATGTTGGTACCACATATAGCTGTATTCCTATCTTAACTAAAATTACAGCTCCATCGGTGATTGTTGTAGAATTTTGGTCCTTCCTGTATAGGTTGTAATCTGGTATGTTATATATTTCACCTTGCTTTAAATATATTTCAGCAATACATGCTATTTGGATATTATAACGATAGAGAAATTCAATGACTTCTGTACGTTGATTTTTTAATCCATTATCGTTCTAGTTCATAGCAGTGATATCTTGTATGGTTCGGCGGTTAATATCCATTGATAAGGTTAAGTAGGGAATTTGCGATAAACAGTTTAATTTGTTATTACTGATATAAGGAGATCTGTTAGAAACTTGATTATGGTATCTGCAATTGTAGAAGTGAGAGACGACGTTATAGGACTAGGACTATGGTTAGAACTAAATGTGGCAATAGTACTTTTGTTTTGGTATTGTATGTTTTGTTGAAGATTCATAACTGCTAAGTTGTGAAGTTATTTGCTTGTGATTCGTAATTGCGTTTTGAGTAAGGGGTGGTCTTCGCTTGGGTGCATCACGTTGTTGTATGTTTTGATGAACCGTGCCACCTCTATAATTTGCCGGGTGATTACATCGTGGTATGTTTTCTGGTTTACTTCACGCTTCGACGCTAATTTTGAATTGAAAAATTGAATTAATATTTTGAAGTGATAAGATTCACTGTTTAACCAGTTGAAGGTATTGGGTGCTTGTTTTTGTTAAGTAATCTAGTATTTTTAATAATAGGTAGTTTCATAGATTATAGTGCGTTGAATATCTCTTCTATACTTATTGATATGGGTAAATGTCTTAAATATACATTTATTTATTTATATAATCACAGACATATGTTTGGAGTTAGGGTCTTGAAAAGAGTGCTAATCGTCATTTTAGTCTTGCTTTTTTTGAATAATCTTTATAGAGGTGATCATATATCCAGAGAGTTGTGTTAGTAGTATTTGGCTAAATATAAGAAAGAAGATTGTGGTTTACTATTTGTCTTTCATTTATAGTCTTATGACATCCCGCAAACCGCCTTATCTCTCCCGCAAAATTATGTTTAGATCTGATGTTCACAATGTGAATCTCTTGCATAAATTTTGTCAATTCTGCCAATAGGGGACTACGATAACGCACTGAAGATGCCTAGTGAGATCTTGTCGAAACGTCTGCCCCTGAGCACAAAGCAACCCAAATCAACTCAACCTAATCTAACCCAACCCACTCTCTTCCTGGAATCATTCTTCAGAGTATATCATCACGGTTTCAGCACACGCTTCAATCTTATACTATATTGTTACATTTCATATCTTTTAGGTTTGGGCATTTTGTCTTCAATTTTTTTAGCTTCGAACGTTACATCTCTCTTTGGGTGATTTATACTTCTAGGAATTCCACATTCATACTTGGATCTGAAAACTATGATAACTATTCTAAGATACTCTTCTCATCAACTTCTCGTTTGATGATGAGAAGAAAACGTCCCCCTCGTCTCTTTCCTTCACATTCTCTCTCCTCTAATATACTTCTTCCCTCTTTCACACAACCATTTCATTCAAATTATTTAACCTTCTAAGACTTGATTTGGTTCAATTGCAATTTTGATAGTACGCAATTGTTATTCTGCACTTGATATATTGATCACATTTATTAAAACATAAACATAAGTTATTAAGAAACGTTACTCGAATCTTCCAATTAATTAAAGTTGTTGAAGAGGCGTCGCGGCGCCAAAGGCCTTCGGCACGTCGAAGGCTCCAGACATGCAACAATCGATCGCGTACAATTACTGTAGGGTTCCCTGCGTAATTAGTTCGATTATAGCGCGAGCCTGGCGGGTACTTAACTAGTTTAGCCCGTCTAAGTGTTTGTGATCAATTTAAATTACGCGAGGTACGGCGTAAGAGAGAGAACGATTGAAATTATTTTCGCGATAAACGGGCGACGTCGGAAAAGAGATCGTTATCCGGCGTCGAGCAAAACAATTTACGGCGTCGTAGGCATTAATAAAAGCAGCAACAAGCGCGTTTATTAAGGCGCAATTTTTTTCGCTTACTGATTTACTACGCCTTTTAATTTTAATACCTTGTTCACTTCAATACGAGTTGTCTTGGAATTCAAGTATTATTTTTAGTTCAACTAAAAATCGTTACTTTTATTACGGTAATCAAGTGTAATCGCGCTTTAATTCTCGCCAATTACAGTCCTGGTTTTTATTCGGGAAAATGACCGAGATTAGGGAGTTTCGACGCGTCCTATGACCCCTTAACGACCGCGACACCGTTTTAAAACGATTCGATCGATAACCCACACTTTATTAAGTAAATTCATTTAATTATTCCATGTTTTATGGAAAAAATGATAGGGGAGGAGAAAAAGATTGGGTTGTAGCAAGATTCGATCAATGGTGATTTTAATTTCGCCGGATCCCATCTAACCTTTTCACCAATAAAGACAAGGCGGGCTCCAAAAGAACCTTAGTCAATGTCCTCATCGTCCATTTTCTCCCCGGGGATGAATCCGGCTCGACTTCCCACCCCCTCGGGAAAGGCATAAAGAGGACTCGCTGATGACCCCGACGTGAACTACCCTTCCTGTTCGCTCAAATATCGATCACCGTAATGGAATGTCCGAGCCTAAATACGTCCTCTATACGTGTCCTTTGCCGCCCGGCTATTAACAGCCCCTTTTTTCCGGGGAAAATGGAAGGGAAAACGATTTTGATTGGCCGGGAACTGTCGGCGGACATCAACCGGGGAAATTAACAATCGGTACGGTGGTTAACAATTTAAACTCACCGCCATAAATGATTAATTCACTGGTAAACATTGACAATTATCTAGTTCATCGAGTATTAGTTTTACGTTGATTAGGACTCGATCTATTTCGGACTGTTTTATTCACGTGATCGATTGGCTGCGTTATTCATGACTTTTACCTCTCAATTTACAAATAATTTCGACTTAAAATCGATTAATTAATCATTCATAATCATATTTAGCTTAGTTATTACCCCATCGTAATTAAAGTAAAATTGGATGAATTCAAAAACTGGAAACTTTTTTATTCCATTGCCAAACTTGGATTGTATGAATTAATCTCATTCGGCACCTTTTAAAATCAGGCAAACTTAAAAACACCAAATACTTTCATCACAATTTTCAGATATTACAGCTAAAAATATAAACTCGATTAGTTCTTGAGAAATAAATACATAAAGATAATCTAAAATTAATTCAATTGAGCCACTTTTGATTACGAAAATGTATTCCTCACTCAGAAAGAATAATGCTCATTATTAATAGAACTTGGGGGATTTATTTAAATTTAAATTCTGAAGGTTATGTCACAAATTGCGATTTGATGTCCCAACATGTTTTTGAGATATACATTCGCAAAATTTCCGAAAAAAATCGCATATTTTGCGATTAGCTATTTTTAGAAAATTTATATCTCAAGAATTGTTAAAATGGAGAAACTATGCTTTGCGTGCTTACTCAGAATTAATTAACAAATTTAATGGAGAAAAGTATTTTTTGATATCTCCATTATTTTTTGAAAAGAATCCGCTTCATGTTGATGTTTTGCTGTAATCTTTTCCAAGGTTTATATCTCACTAATTATTAAAGATATTATAAGTCAGTTTTGCTGATTTATTCAGAATTAATCAAAGAATCTAATGGAAAAAGGTGCCCTTTAATATCTCCTTTACTTTGTGAGAAATGTATTCATTAAGAGTCCGCTTCAAGTTGATATTATGTTATAAGTATTTGGAAGGTTTATAGGTCACCAATTATTAAAGATATTATAAGTCAATTTTGCTGATTTATTCAGAATTAATCAGAGAATGTAATGGAGAAAGGTACTCCTTGAATCTCCAATACTTTGCGAGAAATGGATTAATAAGGAATCCGCTTTAAGTTGATATTTTGTTGTAAACTTTTCCAAGGTTTATATCCCATTAATTATTAAAGATATTATAAGTCAACTTTGCTGATTTATTCAGAATTAATCAGAGAATCTAATGGAGGAAGGTACACTTTGATATCTCGATTACTTTGTGAGAAATGCATTCATAAGTTAAGTTGATATCTCACTAATTATTAAAGATATTATAAGCCAAATTTGCTGATTTATTCAGAATTATTCAGAGAATCTAATGGAGAAATATACTCTTTGATATCTCCATTAAGTTTTGAGAAATGCGTTCATAAAGAATCTGCTTCAAGTTGATATTTTGCTGTAAGCTTTTTCTAGGTTTATATATCACTAATTATTAACGTTACTATAAGTCAATTTTGCTGATTTATTCAGAATTTATCAGAGAATCTAATGGAAAAAGTATTTTATGATATATCCATTACTTGGTGAGAAGTGTATTCATAGTGAATCCGCTTCAAGTTGATATCTTGCTATAAGCTTTTCCAAGGTTTATATCTCACTAATTATTAATGATACTATAAGTCAATTTTGCTAATTTATTCAGAATTAATCAGATAATCTAATGGAGAAAGGTACTCTTCGATATCTCCATTAATTTTTGAGAAATGCAGTTATAAAGAAACCACTTCAAGTTATTTTTTGCTGTAAGCTTTTCCAACATTTTATTTCACTAATTATTAAAGATATTATGAGTCAATTTTGCTGATTTATTCAGAATTAGTCAGCGAATCTAATGGAGAAAGGTACTCTTCTATATCTCCATTAATTTTTGAGAAATGCAATTATAAAAAAACCGCTTTAAGTTATTTTTTTGCTGTAAGTTTTTCCAAAGTTTATATCTCACTAAGTATTAAAGATATTATGAGTCAGTTTTGCTGATTTATTCAGAATTAATCCGATAATCTAGTGGAGAAAGGTACTCTTTGATATCTCCATTAATTTTTGAGAAATGCATTCAAAAAGAATCCGCTTCAAGTTATTTTTTTGCTGTAAGCTTTACCAATGTTTATATCTCACTAATTATTCGAGATATTATAAGTCAATTTTGCTGATTTATTCAGAATTAATCAAAGAATTTAATAGAAAAAGGTACTCTTTAATATCTTCATAACTTTGTGAGAATTGCGTTCGTTAAAAATTCGCATCAAGTGAATATTCTGCTGTAAGCTTTGCCAAGGTTTATATCTTACTAATTATTAAAGATATTATAAGTCAATTTAGCTGATTTATTCAGAATTAATCAGAGAATCTAATGGAAAAAGGTACTCTTTAATATCTCCTTTACTTTGTGAGAAATGCATTCATGAGGAATCCGCTTCAAGTTGATATTATGTTGTAGGCATTCCGAAGGTTTATACGTCACCAATTATTAAAGATATTATAAGTCAATTTTACTGATTTATTTAGAATTAATCAGAGAATCTAATGGAGAAAGGTACACTTTGATATCTCCATCACATTGTGAGAAATGCATTCATAAAAAATCCGCTTCAAGTTGATGTTTTGCTGTAATCTTCTCCAAGGTTTATATCTCACTAATTATCAAAGATATTGAAAGTCAATTTTGCTGATTTATTCAGAATTAATCAGATAATCTAATTGAGAATAGTAATTTGATGTCCATTATTTGTTCAGAAATGCATTCATAAATAAGTCAGGTTGATACTTTGCTGTAAACTTTTCCAAAGTTCGTATAAAGAGAGAATAATTAAATTTTGATGATTTATCCAAAATTAATTACAGAATCTAATGGAGAAAAGTACTTTTTAATATTTCCATTGGTTTTAGAGAAATACTTTCATAAATAATCTGTTTCTTGTTGATATTTTGCTGAAAGTTTTTCCAAAGTTTATATTCTCTAAACGTTAAAGATATAACAATTCAATTAGTTGATTTATTCAAAAATTAATTGAAGCATCTAATGGAGGAAAAGACTTTTTGATATCTCCATTAGTTGTGAGAAATACATTCATAAAAATAACCTAAAATCTGCTTTAAGTTCTATATGGATAGAAACACTCGGTGAACGCAAACTTTGGAAGGATATTCCTCCTGGATTACACATTTTATGGGAATAGGGATGGATTGTTGAAAGTCCCCGATCTATTATCTTTCCAATGGTGTATATAAAGTAGCCCTAGACTCGGTTGCCTTAGTAAATATCCTTTTCAAATAAAGTTGGGTACCCGAAAATTCTGATTTCTCATTTAGTTTTGGAACGATATCTTGGACGATATCGAATCTCACCTTTCCAATTATCTTATCCTTAAGAGTTCTGATTCAATTGCCACTAACGTTAAGTATAAAAGTAAGAATGAAGATTTGGCGTATATTAAAGGTTAAATCTGTTAAGTTTCGTAGAGAACGTGATAAATCCCATTTGGCATTGACCCCATATCTACGATTTATTGAAATAACGCATTTGTGGGCGAACCATCGCCGGTAAATCAAGCTTAGAGCGGAAGTAAAGCCGAACTTAGATGATATATTCTGGGTCCCTACTTAGAGTGAGAGCGAGTTTTAGTTGCATTGTATTCGGGAGATGGTTCAACAATGGAACAACGCCCCACCTTATTACCTCCCAACCCAACTCATGTAGCAAGCTAGCAAGCAGAAAAAGGAATGTAACAACGTGATGCAGCGAAATCGATCAACTCGCTCCATCTTGTTCTTATAAATCCTTTTTCAGTGCGTGATAAATAATACGAACATTTCCCTTGTGCCATTATTATAATTCTCGTAGCCCTGTAGTGGGTTCAGTTTCAGAATCGCGGTTTCAGACTCTCCCCTTGCCGTTCTTTTGTTTCTACAGAATCCGCCGAGTAAGTCGAGTTGATCTTGACGTCCCTCGCCCAGGTACAGGGTGCAATTGGCTGAGTGCGCCTCCGATGCAAATACGGATCTTAGTATTCAGGGAGAGGAAATCCGAGGCAGCGGCTCCCACCTGCACCTCCCCCATTGCTTTCCTGCCCCGCGCCTTATCGTTCTCACAGGATCCACGCTCCGCTGGCTTCACCCAGTCTTTTTGTTGCGATCGCGCATAAAAGACGTGTCGTTGTACCATTATTTCGTCCCAGGAACCGTGCACGATCTTCCACAGCAGGTTTTCTCCAACCCACGGCCTTTGTATAACATTAAAACTGAAACCAACCAGTCCTTTGACTACTTTAAACACTTTCAACCTTGTTTTAACCTTGATTTAAGAGAATTATGTGGTTATTTCAAAAAATAAGCGATAACTTTGGAAATCAATAACTACATGGAGATAACGTTCTAATCTTTATTTTTTTTTTGTGTGATAAGTTCGGGGAGAATCAACTAATTTCTCCGTGTGTAGCGAAACAATGGCGTTTTGGCAACCAAACCCCCCATTATTTCTGGCGGTTTCGTCGCGGGATCCAAAAGCCCTTGGACGACTGCCACCAGTGGCGTGCGGTCGCCGCTTAACCATTCAAGGAATAAAGCGCCGGACGTGTCGGAAGCCCTACAGCGCGTCGTGCTTCTTGCAATTGGCTCAATACAGGCCGTAATTTTACCTGTTGTTCTTTTCGGATCGGATCGTGTGCAACAGGGTTAAATTTAGCGGTTGAAAATTGAGTGTACACTTAAAAAGCAGCTTACCTGTAGCCGCGTACGGCCAAATTTTGCCGGCACCCCACAAAGGGGTTGAGACGAGACAGTAACCGGTGGTGAGGCTCAACAACAAACGGAGCCGTGTCACAACAAAGAACAACAACAACACTACTCAAACAGAGGACACTGCAACATCAGGCAGGCACTGATGGTTGTCTTGTCCTTCCTCACCGAATCATTCCAAAGGCCGCGCACTTTCCTCACGACTTTCGCGGGACGATTCGTGGGTGGCACGCTGTTTCAGCGAGCGAGCGCAATTTACTACGGGCACGGGCTCTCCAACGAAGCCACGAGGGTGATAGCGACGGCGACGCCTGCGCCGCGACGCCTACAGACGCGTGCGCTACCCTTCGACTACGTCTTCCACAAGGATTGATGGCGATATACATCCCAACTCGATGCTTTTGTGTCATTAGGGCATAAGGTTATATTCACAACAAATTTTTAATTCATTCAATTACTTGATTAAAAACTTCTTTAACATTTACACCAACCCATCTGTTTTTACTCTAAAAAGTCTACTCCCTAAGGAATGCCCCTTAATTATGGTACTAAAACGTTTATAAGGGTACTTCACGTAACTACATGCAAAAACTCCCAAGATATAAGTAGGAAGGCTTTCACAACCGGTGTTAATTGAACTAAAAGTAGAACTAACACTAGAACTATCAGTAGGACTAGTACTAGATCTAAAACTAGAAACTTTCGGGTTTTGCCATGCGTCTTTTGAAAACATGTTTGAAAGCTTCTGAAGAAAGTTATAAAATGGCAACTGAAACGTCAAATATTTCTTTCAAAAGACGCATGACAAAACCCGAACGGTTTTAGCTTTAGATCTAGTATTAGTCCTAGTGACAGTTCTAGTGTTAGTTCCAATTTTATTTCACTCCCAAGACACTATTGAACAGATGATAGAGTGAGGTTTTTCTAAGAAAAACTGTCGTTTTCTTTTGAGTCTACACTGTGTCTACATGTATCAAATATGATACAAATTCGACATCAACCTATTAAGTATGAAGCAAACTAAAATTGTGTGTAAATGCAAACGCATGAAAAATACCTACTGTGTATTAACATTTGAGTTAATTATCTCATATATGATAACATGATGCATCTGTTCATGTAATTTTAAAATGTCTAACTGGAATTATTATTCCTTATCGGCCCTTATCGGATGAGAGAATTGGGTTGAAAGTAAAGATGATTGTAACGATGTAAGTTATAGTAAAGATACCGTCGTCAAGGATGTTCAAAATATGCAAATATTATTTCAAGACGAAGCTGAAGCTACTGAAAATGATGAAGAAAGTGGAAATGATTTACAGCCAAAAGAGAAGAAAGAAGAAATACCAAACTATAAAAACAGGTTTAAAGACATGATATGGAAAAGAAAAACCTGGTATTAAATAAAGCCGTTTTGTTATTCAAAGGCGACACTTGTTTACCATACCATGTTTGCAAAAATTATGAACGAGTCAAATTTATACTATATTCAAAACAATTCCTACAAATAGTTGTAGACATTAAAAATGTAAGGGCATATTAGCCAGTATAGGAATATCCCAAAAATCAAAGTGTGAGCCAGAATAGCTTTGATAGCATTCGGCCTAACATACATTTTGCAGATAATACAAAAAATAAATCAAAAGATGATCTTGAATATGACCGTTTTTATAAACTTCGATCAATAATTGACCATTTGAATGAAAAATTTGAAAGCATTCCCTATGAGCAGCGTTTCCAGATGAGGAAACTAAAAATTCCCCGGTTAATAGGAAAATAGTTACCGAATCTTCACCAACTATTTTCTTTTGCTTATTTTTAAGAATTGTATCGATTGACATAAATCAATATTTCATGTATTTATTACCAATAATTTTTGTTAATATGTATCATAGTTGCCAGATTTTTGTCTCAAAAGATTCTTTTTATCATTTTTAATTTTTGAGATATCATTTCCTCTATTGTATTGCAAATATGAATTTTCAACAATATTTTTACATTTAACTTTGTTGTTAGAGAAAAACAAAAAATAAGAACAATAACAAACAAAAAACACATTAAATATTAACCTAAAGTCCATTATTACATATATATAGTGTTTGGAACAATTGATAGTAGTATAACAGTTAATACAGTAAACAAGTTGGTAAACTTCCGAGTGATGAGCAGGTATTTGGAAACATAATAGCTTACGCTGCCAACAAGTTGGTCTACTTCAAATTGATGAGCATAATGTTGGAGACATAATAGCACATATTGCCAACATGTTGGCAGTCTTTAAGATAATGTAGGTATAGTGTTGGAAACAGCGATAGCTCATGCTGTCAACAAGTTAGTAGTCTTTAAGAAAATATGTAGTCTGTGGAACTACATATTTTCTGCTACTGTTCTACAATAATAGAACATGATGCCAACAAGTGCAAAAAAATTGACGAGCACGACATTGGAGACACAATATCTTCTGCTTCCAATAAGTTAGCAGTCTCTAAGCAAAAATATATAGTCTGTGGAACAGTACTAGCTCATGATGCCAACAATTTGACAGACTCCCAACTGATGAGCAGAACTTTGGAAACATAATAGCTCATGATGCCAATAAGTTGACAGACTTCCAACTGATGAGCATGACTTTGAAGACATAATAACCTATGCTGCCAAATTGACAGACTCAAAATTGATGAGCATGACGTTAGAGACACAATAGCTTCTGCTGCCAACCAGTTACCGGTCTTTAAGAAAGTATATAGTCTGTGGAGCAGTACTAGTTCATAATGCCAAAAATTTGACAGACTTCCAACTGATGAGCATTACTTTGGAAACATCATGGTTCATGCTGCCAAGTTGGCAGACTTAAAATTGATGAACATGACGTTGGAAACACAATAGCTTCTACTGCCAAAGTTAGCAGTCTTTAAGAAAATATATAGTCCGTGGAACAATAATCAATGATAAATATATCATTATCATGATATAATATATCAATAAACAATCATTCATGATGCGAACAAATTAGCAAACTTCTAATTGATTAATAGGGCTTTGAAGATATAGTAGCTCTTACTGCTAATATATTGGCAGTTTTTAAGCTCATGTATAGTGTTTAAAACAGTAATAGCTCATGTTATCAACAAGTTGGCAGACTTCAAATTGATGATCATGACGTTGGAGACATAATAGCTCATGCTGCTAACAAGTTGGCATACTTTAAATTATGAATATGACAGTAATAGCTCATGCTGCCAACAAGTTGACAGATTTCAATCGAATGAGCAGGGATTTGAAGACATAATAGCTGATGCTGCCAACAAATTGGCAGACTTTAAATTGATGAGCATGACATTGGAGACCCAGTAGCTTCTGTTGCCAACAAGTTAGCAGTTTTTAAGAAAGTATATAGTTCATGGAACAGTAATAGCTCATGATTCTAAAAAGGTGGGCAAGTTGGCAGACTTTACAATAATATATAGTCTATAGACCAATAACAGCTCATGTAATATCTCATGCTGCCAGCCAGCTAGCGGACTTCTAACTGATAACTAGGACTGTGTAACGAAGAAGATGTTGGGGATACAATGCCTCATACTGCCAACCTGTTGGTAGCACCAATAATATATAGTCTACAGAGCAGTAATAGTTCATGTTATCAGCAAGTTGGCAGGTTTGAAACTGATAAGCAGGACTTTGGAGACAAAATAGTTCATGCTGCCAACAAATTGACAGACTTCAAACTGATGAGCAGGACTTTGGAGGCACTCATGCTGCCAACAAGTTAGCAGTCTTTAAGATAATACTTAGTATGTAGAACAGTGAATTAAACATATCGACATTTTTGAATCAGTCTAATTATCTCAAAAAGTACATGTGACATACCATATGCTTAACAAAAACAAAAGCTTATTACTAAAGCCTTTTGACGCATTGAAAAAATATAGGTTGTTCAAAAATTTAACTGGTTCTGGTAACCACCCTGTATAATATTACCCAATAGTATTAGTGGCGTTCGAAAGATTCAAGCTTTGTTTAATGAAATGAAATAATAATTAATGAAATAATGAAATTTAAGTGACCACATCATTGTTCAAAAATGTGCACAAAATAGTGAATGTCTTAGCAACCTTGCATTCAAAATTTGGAAACAAGATATCTACTTATAGCATTTAAGACAGTTAATCAGCATGTGTGAAAAGATACAAAGGGTTCCATTTAAAAAAATGAAGTTGAACGGGCCTGGATTAGTGAAACTGAATCTGTACAGGATACAGATTATATAAAAGATTATTTTTATTTTCAACGATAAAGCCACAATCTTTCGTCCCCGCACTATTGACTTACCCTGTATATTAAATATTCTCTAATGTGGAGTTCATTTATGTTTTAATAAAGATTTCCAACTGCTTTAATGATTTTCATCAATAAAATAACAATTAAAATGAATCATAACTTGTTTTCTTATTATAAATACTTGCCATGTATCATGCCAAAAAAATATTGTTAAAGAAATGTTGAAAATGGAAATTGCAATTTCTGCTTACTATTTTTCTGTAAGATACTATCAAAGAATATATCTAACTAAATTTTATCCTTGAAAATAAAAAAAAATAAGAAGTATAGGGTTAAAAATTTGCTTCCTGGTGAACTTTTAGATAAAACAATCTAGACTACTTCCCATGCAGCATTGAAAAGCTAATAGATCAGCGATTTTCCTCTAAAACGTCTACCTAATGTCATCTTATGAAAGATTTGGTATTTTAACTAAGACCTGCAATGAACGACTTTCGCCTCAAATCGCAGAGGTCACTTGTGAGCGAGGCGCTAGAGTTGATGTACCAACACAAAATCGACAATACGAAGGTTGTGATGCCTACTCCGCAAGGTACCTCAGCGATTTAAGGCAAAATTATTCACTAAATATTTTAGTAATATCAGAAAATCGCTTATAGAATAATATTTATCCACAAACCAACCTAGTATGCCCTAGCTTAGACCTAGGTAAAGAAATAAAACCACCAGATCTAGTTTCTCTTTTGCAATGCCAACTTAATTGTTTTCTCAAGCTAAGCTTTCTTTGCACAGATTTTTCTTTTAAATTCACTTTTTCCAACATTCAGCACACATACCTACGTATTTAAAAAAACCTGCGCCTATAGTTGTGATGTATGTAAACCATTAGAAAGTTATTACAAAAAAATTATGCTTCCAAAGTTTGCTATTATGGCTATTACTCTCTTTTGCTGTTACGGTATGTTTCTACGCTGACATTGATAACAGAAATCCTTGGTATTTTGTAACGTTTATCTCTTTATTAAGGTAAAATTGTAATGTTAACTGTTACTATAGTGATGTTTTTTTAAATTTTATTATCAATTTAGAAACAAAATAATGATTTTTCATGTGGGTGGGGTGATAAGAAATTTCTCGGAAAAATTTCTACATACGAATTCTTGCACTTCTAATCAATAAAGAAAAACGTCGATTCAACAATCTAACAACCAAAATTCACAGATTTGTAGAGACCTAAACGAAAAATGCTTAAAGAAGTAACGAAAAGAATTATTTTTAATGAATAACAAATATTTGTGAACTCAAAAGTGATTTAAGTAAGATAAAGACAAACTGTATTACAAAACAATCAGCAACTTAAAAATGTTTGTGAACTCAGGCAAATGATCTTCACAACGAAACCTTGCAAATTACCCGTAACCCCCGAGATAAAACTAAATTAAATAAAGCCTCACGACAACTAAAAGAAGCGTTACAAAAACATAAAAGCTTGACGACCGAAAATTTTTTAAATCTGTCCCATAGAGCAGACAAAAATTATTCTTTATGGAAAATAATCAAAATACTAAAACAGAAAACAGCTGTTAGGAAGAATGGCGGTACTTGGACAAGATCCCCCGGTTGGATCACCTGATTACGATCTGATCACAAGCGAAATCAACGCTGTAATCAGAATGGGCTGCTTTCCGAAGCAATGGAAAGTATCTCAAATAACTATGATACCTAAGCCAAATAAAGGCCGAAGTAACATAACATCATATAGATCTATCACATATAGTATTTGAGGAGGGTCTATTGGCTAGACTTCAGGAAATTTTATCACAGAGGCGGCTAATACCAGATCATCAGTTTGGTTTTAGATCCCAACATGGCGCAATAAAATAGGTTCATAGGGTGGTAAGAACTGCAAAGGATGCCTTGGAGAATAAAAATTATTGCACTACTGCCTTTTTGGATATATAGCTTGTTATCAAAAATAAAAATGTGGCCTCCGTGTAGCATGGTTATTGTCTTGGACTCATAAAAAATCGTTACTTTTTGATACGGCAAGAAGAGGTATACACAACCATACTACCTATACAAGCTGGAGTTCCACAAGAAAATGTGCTAGGATCACCTTTATATTTACTGTATACATGAGACGTTCCAGTTACCAGTACAACGGTCATTGGATCCACGCTGACGACACCGTAGTTATGGCCATTAACTCTAAACCAGTAATAGCTAACCAGCAACTTCAGTATCATCTAAATCGGTTAGAAAAATGGCTTGAAACATGGAAAATAAGTGTTATTACTGTAAAGTCCATACAGATTACGTTTGCCCTGAGAAGAGGGACATGTTCGTCCGTGAAGCACAATATATTCCGCTACCTATGGAAAATTATTTCAGGCACATATGGGCTAAAAGGTAATGAAAAATAAATAAAAAAATTATTATGGTACACTAATAAGAACTCCAGCTTAAGCAATGAAAATAAACTTAGTATCTACAAGGCTATATTAAGGCCTATTTACCACACAAATACTTTAATAACTATTAAACTTACCATACAATTGTGGAGAACTACAAGGAAAACAAACATCATGCAACTGCAAAGGTTTCACTCTAAAATACTCCGTCATATCTGTCAGGCACCATGGAATATGGCTAACTATATTATCCATGAGGACCAACAGTGGAAGAAGTAACTGCTTACCGAAGTTCTGACTATATTAATAGATAAGAACACCACCCAAACGTTCTTCCCTTCAATGAGTTAACTCGCCGTCCAGTCATCAGATGGTTGAAGAAATTGGACCCTCTCGATTTACCATTATAAACAACAAATTCTTATAGGGAACGCTGTTGGGCGAATTCCTACTGTGACAATTCATGTTATTTTATTTATAAACTTTTAAAGTTATAAATACTGTTTACTGTTAAGTTTATTGTTAACAGATTATAGTAATAAAGACGTTAAATAAAGATATTGTAGAGCATTCAAATATGAGAATCCTACTTAGTGAAATTAACAAATTTATGTTTAAGTAACAGTGTCTTACACTTTGTAATATAAAAAATTGGATATAAGTTTGGTTCGTTATCAAACAAAGAAATTGTTTATATAGAAGCAGATCTAAACACTGAAATTAGAAGCCAACGCAAGATCCGACTTCTTTGATTATGCTACAATTTCTGTTGTAAAATATTTTTTGTAACATGATGTGTTTGCCAAGTATCACAATTAAGAGCGCGTAAAACGATGGATTTATTCACATTCTTTGTACTTTTCTCGATATTGGTTAATATAAGAGCAAAAGGACGAAAATGCAATATTATCAGTAACAAAATTTGCTACAACTTTTGTTCTAAAAGTTTTTTTATAACATAATCCGTTTACCTATCTGTTATCAAATTAACCCTCTTTCGGTATTAAGCTCAATATCTATGCAGTTGGGAACAAAAATATAAGAGATCAATTTTGTTGGTTACAAAATTTGCTACAAGTTTTCAAGTTTCCCAAGTATTACCATTAAGAACTTATAAAGCTTCACTAGATATGTATAGAGTGTTCTAGGTCAGTATGCATTCATTTTGCTATTTTTTACGATATCTTCAAGATCTTGTCTGGAGTTATCGTTTTCGGTTTGATCGTCATTGATCTGAACGTTGAAAGTTTCAGTTTCCAAGTTTTAGCTCGTAGTCCAACATAGTTGTTTAATTAAAAATCCGGGAAAAAAAGGCATCCAAAGAGGCGGGCGTACAGCTTGCAAGCTGTTACGATGTTTTGCATAATTTATGCAAATCACTTATATACGTAAGCGGGTCCTCGGGTTGCGCCGTTTTACAAGCGAAAAAGGCAAAGGAGAATGAGGAGTGCAAGTTCAGTACGTTCGTAAAACTCGAACAAGATGAAAAAAGATGCAAAAAATCGATGTAGTGCTTACCTTTGTGCATACCCGTGTACTTATCCTTTAGAACGGTGAACTCGTAGATCTTCCCAAACTCCTCAAACATCGGGCGAAGATCGTCTTCTTCGAGATGACGCGGAATCTGACCGACGAATAGTTTGACAACATCGCGTGTGTTAACGCCGTTTTGTTCCATTTTCGGTTGCGGTATAATCATGGTTTATTTGATATTCTTAATGTAGCGAACACATTCGGTGGGCTCAGCCTTTTCTCTCAAAAATAAACAATAACAACGTTTTCTAATTCGAACTAAACCTAAACGACCACAGTACTGCACTAGCACAACACCAAATCAACACTGGATTCGTTCTTTGTACAGTTTGCCAGCAACCCCTGGCCACCCTTACCCAATAAAGAGCCGGAGGGACGGTGACTCATTCGGTGCTTTTCCCGGTTGCGAGGGTGAAACGCGTGAATCGCAATGAGGGGTGTAGATACATCAGTTTGTGTGCACTAGTTGAAGGACACACTGTAGCCAGTTTATCGATTTTTCATTTTTATTAAAATGATTTTTTTTCAGTTAGTTTTAATCAATCTTGAACACTCGCCCCGTAACGTAAGAAGAGGTTGTTTTCGTACCTAATTCCCATCAGAGGGCGTAATATGCAAGTGCTACACACCTAAATCGGTTCCTTATTACACGCCTGTCACCAGCATGCTTCAATACGAGATTAGCATACCCATCAATATGGTAATGTGACACGCCGGTGAAATCTGGGTGCAATTGTCACGTGCTCCGATTTAATACATTTCGTGAAAAAGGAAAGAATTTTGATAACCTGTCGGCGAGTAATTTTTCATTTCTTAAGGGTTCAGGAGTTGGGGGTGTTTCTGTTCGAAATAGCCGGTTGCATAATTCCGGGTTGCGGAATTAATTCGGGGATAGAGTACCGGTTGTTTATTCACCACGAGGTGAGAGGGTCATTACCAGGCAACTTTGCGACCACACGTTTCCATGCCGGGGGTTCGTCGTTATCGGGAATCTCTAATTTAATTTGACTACAATCTTGAGGCCGGTCCAATTACCGGGCAAAGTCGACTTTTCAAAGGAATTATTAATAATGTTAATGATGTCTTCATTGTTAACGTTTCGCGAATAAATATAAAAGAAAAAGGATAAATTTTTGAGATGTATAGACTTTCTGAATGCAGCTCTAGACTATTGGACGACTCCCAAGATATTATTGGAAAGATCATAAATGGAGGTTTTTGAAAATACGTATGATGTCGCTTGCGGGTGAGGTGATAAAATCTTAGAATTGTCAATTTCGTGCTGACGCATCAAATCCCCTCGCCCACAAGCAACCTTTCGCTGTCTATTTGAAGCGAAATCGTTTATTACACATCTTATTTGAAACAACAAATCTTTCATAAGGTGAGTGATACTCAAATCGCTGAGGTCGTCTGCCTTTGAATTGTCAATTTCGTGTTGCTAACCTATACCTCAACCAAGACTGCTTGGACTTACGTCAGAACGTAGTCACAACATCGCAGTTTTTCGCAAGGTGATTAGCAACGTTTATAAATAAAAATTAGAAGAAAATTCAAAATAGAAGAAAAATTAACTGAAGCAGTTCGCTTGAGAACAGTATTATATGATACATATAATACGGATTATTCCAAAACGAAATTAAAAGCAGAAAAAAAGGGAAGAAGTTACAATGGAAGTGGGCTTAAGACATGGTAGGCTAATGGTTTGTGTTTTACTAAGCTAAAATGCTTTATTGAAATGTTTTATTTTGTAACAATAAAAAAAGTATACAGTATGAAACTCAGAACGAAACAGATATTTGTACTGTATTTGTAAATTAATCCTAAATGGGTCAACAATTCCTGATTATTGTAAACGTTGCATTTGTACGATGTTAATAAAACATTACGCATGCAATAAAAGAAAGCAAGAAAGTAAATAAACAAATTGACAAAATGTTGAGAAATGGGATAATAAAGGAGACACAATCACAATGGTCGTTACCTGTATTGACAGTTCCCAAAAAATCAGACAAATTAGTTGAGAAGAAATCTTGTGTTGTAATTGATTACAGATTACTTAATAAATAAATTCAGGATGATAAATTTCCCTTGCCAAATATAAGGGAAATATTAGATTCTCTTGCGGGCGTAACTTATTTTTCACACCTTGATCTATCACAAGGATACTATCAAGTCGAATTAAATAAAGAATGTAGATCGATAACAGCTTTTTCTATAGGAAAATGCCAGTATCAAATGACTAGATTACCGATGGGTCGGAAAATCAGTCCTAGCGCGTTTTCAAGAGCAATGACATGATATGTTTTGAATATTTAGACGACTTAATAACACTAGTTTACAAGAAAAATCTCAAAGACTGTAATATTTTTATATAATGTAGAATGTACTGATTCTGAATCCGTCTTCAGTTTTTCGCCATCACGTCCAGTTTTCAAGATGTACCCAAAAATGTGGAAATTCGTAAATTAAAAAACACAGTACCGGTTCATGTTCAGTATATTTGTTATTTTGCATAGTGTACTTCTATTCCGTCAATATCTTAAAATGTTCGTCTGGATGTCCACTTTCATGTCCACATAGTTACAGGAGTACCCTATGCAAAATAACAAATATACTGAACATGAACCGTTACTGTGTTTCTTAATTTACAACATTTCCACATTTTTGGGTATATCTCGAAGATATACCTGTGGATTCTGTTGCACACATACAAAAGTTTTTATGGGTGCTGAGTACCCATGTATGGGTGATACGTGGGTATAAACGCTCAGTAAGTGGGTGGTTTTGAATTCAGGTATGTGATAAATAAAATCTATTTCGAAAATCATTTTTTCGTTTTATTATATCAACCTGAGAAAAATTTCCGGCCAAGCAGAGAAGACCAAACCTGAACGAAATGGTTAGGTGGAAGAGGGAAGAATAATGCAAGAGAAGAGAGAATGCTAAGAAAAGAGGCAGTTAGATATAAAAATTGTTTATACTAAAATATGTCGATTGATAATATCGACAGACAGCTTCTTGTGTATTATGCACAATGTCTAAGGCGACGAACAAAGGTGTCGAACTGCGTATCAATGTAATGTATGTCATAAAAAAATTATGTGTTGTACCATGTATCGAAATATGTCATATTTCTTTATTGAAAAATCTGAATCTATGATAAAAAAGTAAAGTATTCTGCAAATGTAATTTTGTTAATATTTTTCAGTTAATTGAGCCGAGTGATAAAAACCCATTCAATGTAAATTTGAAAACTTGAAATTTGTTGCGTGGTCTATGTTATCAGCACTTCGTATATGATATAAATAATAACTAATAAGTAACATGTATATGTACTAACCTAAAATCCCGGCCCTATAAAGGTTAAAAATACGTATGGGTGCATTGAATTATGAGTGCACTACATATCTGGTGCCTATGGTTCGTTTGTAATGGATATGTCGTCTGCCAACAGAAATTTGAGATTTACCAGTTATTCTAGTCTTCAAATGGCAGATTTTGAACTTCTCTCGCAGATTTATTATATTATATTTTAGAACCAAAATCAAATTTTATTAACAAGATTCTGCCTAATTAACAGCAAGAATCTTTTAAGTATTGTGGAGGCAATTTAAACATTGTGGAAGCATTTTAAATCTTTTGGAAGCAGTCTCTAGGATATTGAAGAAATCTATAAATTTGTATAAGTACAACATTTTATGGTTTATTATGCCTGAAAGAAAACGAATGATACCTCTTCAAAAAAAATTATATGAATGTATTTACGTATCTAGCACCTACGGTTCGCTTGTAATGAAAATGTCTGCTGTCAGCAGTGATTGGAGTTTTATAAGCAGTATCTAGTCTTCAAACGACAAATTTTGAACTTCTTTTACGAAGATTTTGTACTTTGCAATAGTACTTGCTATTTTAGAAGCAAAATCAAATTTTATTAACATATTTTTGCCCAATTAACAGCAAGAATCATTTTAAGTATTGTATAGGCAATTTAAACATTGTGAAAGCATTTCAAATCTTTTGGAAGCAGTATCTAGAACATTGAAAAAATCTATAAATTAGTATTAGCACAACATTTTATGGTTTATTTTGGCTGAAGAAATGAATGGTAACTCTTCAAAAAAATATATATGAGTGCATCTATGTATCTAGCACCTACGGTTCGTTTGTAATGAAAATGTCTTCTGCTAGCAGTGATTAGAGTTTTATAAGCAGTATCTAGTCTTCAAACGACAGTTTTTGAACTTCTGACATGATTTCACAATAGTATTTGTTATTTTGAGAGCAAAGAGTAAAATTAAATTATTAAACAATGTTTTGCCTAATTAACAGCAGGGATTATCTTAAATACTGTGAAAGCAGTACTATGTTCTATGTCCTCTAGAAGCAGTACCAAGTCTTCTAAGGGTAGTATCAAGTTTTACAGAAGCAGTTCAAGTCTTCTGGAGGTATTTCAAGTCTTCCAAAGGCAATACCAACTGTTCTGTAACTATTTAAATTTTCCTAGAAACAGTATCAAGTCTTCTAAAAGCATATATGCTTCCAGAAGACCTTTAGTAGTATCAAGTCTTCTGGAAGCCATGTAGTGAGGCCGTCACTGAAACGACTCAACCTCTGTTAATTACCGCTGCCACCAGAAACAGTATTTCGCGCTTTCCAATTCTCAGTCTGAAGGACTCCTATCTGTTCTTATCTATCCAAACAAAAATAAATGGCAAGCGCGCGGTTACTATTTCAGAACCGTAGGTTCTTACACTAAAGCTCTCAGGAAAAGTTAAATCAAACGACAGGTGTAGACAAAACTAACAATAAAAAAATACAAAGTTAATCTTAAGAAAACTAAATGAATGATACCCGATGTTACTTAAAGAGACAAAAAATAACCTATCTGAAACAATCCCCTACAGCGAACTCTCTTCTTACTATCTTCTTACTAAGAAGAGATGGTACGAAAATGAATTGAATCTGAGTTCTTATTTCTTCAATTTTGACGTCTGCAAGATCTTAAGTAACCTCGGGTCTTGGTGGGGTGCAATACCTTCTTGAGGCGTTCCTAACATTTGGACATCCCCGACACTTGGAGCAAATACAAAATACAGTACGGATATTTTACAATAATTTTCTGAACCAATGAGGGAGTCTTTGGAAGGGAAGAATTCCTCGACTACAAGGCAAGAAGATAACATTCGCCACTAGCTAATCCGAAAAATCGTCACGTAACTCCCAGACAGTGGGAACAATCAAATTCTACATGATCTAACGTCTAAGCTTTTAATGACTTCTTTACATCGATCTGCATCCACCATCAAACTGCAGATACATAATTTCTCCAAAATTATTGTGAAGACCGGCCTTCTGGAAACATTTTAAGTCTTCTGGAAGCATTGCAAGTCTTCTAGAATCAATTTAAGTATTGAGAAAGCAATACTATATCCTCTAGAAGTAGCATCAAGTCTTCTAAGGGTATTAGCAAGTCTTTTGGAAGCTGTTCAAGCATTATGTAACCATTTCAAGTCTTTTGGAAGCATTTCAACTCTTCTGGAAGCATTACTAAGTCTTTTAAAATAATTTCAAGTCTTCTAGAGACAAAATGAAGTGTTTTATAAGTATTTCAAATCTCTTAGAAGCAATATCATGTCGTACAGAAGCAGTTTTAAGTTTTCTGGAAACATTGCAAGTCTTCTAGAATAAATTTAAGTATTGTGAAAGCAAGGGTATTATCAAGTCTTTTGGAAGCTGTTCAAGCATTATGGAAGTATTTTAAGTCTTCTAAATACAATGTCAAGAGTTCTGGAAGCATTTTATAGTTCCTAGCAGCAGTATAGTAGCAGTAGCAAGTGTTTTGGTTATATTTCAAGTCTTCTGAAAGCATTTAACATCTTTCAAAGGAAACATCATGTCATTTACAAGAAGTATCAAGTCTTCTGGCAATATTACAAGTCTACTGAAAGCATTACTGCTCTTCTGGAAGCATGGCAAGTTTTGCAAGTCTTCTAAAAACAATTTAATTATTCTTAAAGTAATACTAAGTCTTTTAGAAGCAGTATCAAGTCTTCTAAGATCAATATCAAGTTTTTTGTAGCAGTCAAGCCTTACAGAAGAATTTTAAGTGTTCTGCAATCGTTCATACATTCTGGAAGCAATATTAACTCTTTCGAAATAATTTCAAGTTTTCCATACGCAATATCAAATTTTCTGGAAGGATTTCCCGTCTTACGGAGGGAACATCAAGTATACTAATACTAATTGAGAACAAAAAAATCATCAAAAATTTTTTCCAAGAAGATTTCGATTTATTATCCCTGATGGTTGAGCAAAAAATTTAGCTCTTAATAATTAAGCAGCACAGTTATTTTTTTATTTTTAAAAGCGAAGATTAGGCAACTTTATAGATAAAAGGATCATGAATAATAAATAAATATTAAAACCTTTATTATTAAAAAATCTTCATTAAAAATATAACTTACTCTAAACTTTTTTTAATTAGTCACGATTTACCGCAGTTCCTACTCCCCTATCTCCTAATTTCCAGGAAGAAGAATTTATTCTCCTGGAAAAAGAATTTAACACACCCATTTCATTAAGATTATTCAAAATATATGGTCTTGTAAAATTATATTGTGTATAAAACGCTAAAGAGTTAGGATCGAAAGGTAAATCTTCCCCAGGGACACAACAAACAATCGGAAGTAACGGTAAGATTGTATCAAAACTGCATAAATTTGGTATCTTTTTTCTTAACAACAATTTTTTGGCTGATGCACATAAATCGACTCTTTTACACACACCCACGTCTCCATCGGTTAAGGAACACACATCATTCTTTTCAAGGTGAAGGTGTTGGCCTGAAATCAACGAACTTTGTTGATCACCTTGATAAATTATTTATTTAAATAATTAAATTTAAATAAATATATAAACAATTTTGTACGTACCATTCGTTTTTGGAGTTAAATGTAGTAAAGTCGAAGTGAATAAAATGTAAGTTGGTAACAAAGACATTTCGTTGTGGGAACGAATAAATCTGTTAAGAAACTGAATGAATGAGTGGAAGAAACCTTTGTTTAGTTGTTCTTATTTATAATTTTAACCACGACAGGTTTCTAACGTATCCACGCGCCAGTTTAAAATTAAATCAAGGAGAAAACGTTTAATGAAGTTAAACAATCTTGGGTTTTTACCGCGATATACATATTTATGTTTTTGATTTAATTGTGTTAAATCAATTAGACTTTCAAAACTTTTACGTACTATTTAACATCAGTTAATAAGTTACTGCTATTTCTGTTAATTCCAAATGAGGCTAAATAGATTATTAATGAATCTATAAGTATCGAGATCTTAATTTAGAACAATTAACAGTCAGAAGACATCCCAATTATTCCTTGTTTCTTATACGAATATACATGATAAATAATAACTTACACTAGATTAATTTTTGTTGCAACTTACGATGATTTCCTTAAAAATCAACATTGAAATAACAAAAAGATGAAATGCTGGGTTTTTCGCATATTCAACAACTTTTGTTTTTTGTTTTTGTTTAAAGTTGTCAATTTTTGAGTTTTTGTATTTTTTTTTTTGCTTTGCATATCAAAACGATTATCACTGAAAATAAATTAGTTATGTATTCTGATCTTTTAGTCCATAATTAACAATTTTTATACATAATATTAATCTGCATTGATTTCAGGTTTTGGATGAAATTTAAATTCACGAAGTTGACTTGTATACTTTGTATTCCGTAATTTTTGAGTAAATAAAAATATTTTGATGATTAATATCTCAAAAGAATCCGCGATTCACATCAATTTAAAGCCAATATTGTGCAAATTAATTAAATTCATAGAATCTCTCAAATCTGCTTCTTAATACAGGTTCTATTTATTACAATTAAAACCTAACTCCCTCTTTGATATCTTTTGAGCGAATGAAGATATCTTCTTGATTAATATCTTAAAACTGAGCTTGATTCAGAAGAATTCTCCTTTAAGCTAGTAAACTTCATTACAATGTCTACAATTTTTGGAATATGGATGTCTGAATGAACTTGAAATTGACAAAATACACTTGAATACTTTATATTCCAAATGTTTTAAATAAAAGAAGATATTTTGATGATTTATATCTCAAAAGAATACCCAGTTCATGTCTATTTATAACCGATATTACGCACATAAATTAAATTCCTAGAATTTCTGAAATCTGCTTCTTGGTACAGGTTGCATTTGTTACAATCAAAACTTAACTTTCACGTTGATATTTTTTGTGGGAATAAAGATATTTTGATGATTAATATCTTAAAATAAAGCTTGATTAATAAGAATTTCATTCCAAAGTAGAAAAGTTCATTATCATGTCTAGAATTTTTGGAATATGGGTGTTTGGATGAATTTTAAATTTTAAATTGACAAAAATTGACTTGAATCCTTTATATTCCATAACTTTTGAGTAACTAGAAATATTTGGCGACTAATATCTCAAAAAAATCACCAATCCACATCAATTTACAAGCAAATTCTTAGAATATCTCAAATCTGCTTCAAAGTACAGGTTCCATTTGTTACAATCAAAACCTATCTATCTCCTTGATATTTTTTAAATAATAAAAATATTTTCATGATTAAAATCTTAAAATAAAGCTGGATTAATAAGAATTTCACTCCAAAGTAGTAGACTTCATTACAATGTCTAGAATTTTTGAAATGTGGGTGCTTGGATGAATTTGAAGCTGACAAAAATTGACTTGAATCCTTTATATTCCATAACTTTTGAGTAAATAACGATATTTTGGTAATCAATATGTCAAAAGAATCCCCAATTCACATCAATTTAAAGCCGATATTATGCACATTACGCAAATTCTTAGATTCTCTCAAATCTGCTTCATAGTACAGGTTCTATGTGTTACAATCAAAACCTACCTATCTCTTTCATACTTTTGAATGAATAAAGATATTTTTATGATTGATATCTTAAAATAAAGCTCAATTAATAAGAATTTCATTTCAAAATAGTAGACTTCATTACAGCGTCTAGAATTTTTGAAATATGGGTGTTTGAATGAATTTGAAATTGATAAGAACTGACTTGAATCCTTTATATTCCGTAACTTTTGAGTAAATAGAAATATTTTGGTAACTAATATCTCACCAATTCACATCAATTGTACAGTTTCCATTTGTTACAATCAAAATTTACCTATCTCTTTGATACATTTGAGCGAATAAAGATATTTTGATGGTTGTTATCTTAAAATAAAGTTGGGTCGGTTTGGGTTCGGTTTTGTTGTGTTATCATAATATTTCTTTGACGTGTTCTGTGCTTCTTGCATACCAATTTCTACAATTTCTTGCATGTTTTGATGAAGATCTAATTTGCCTCCCATAGCATAACTTTGCAGGAATGAAGTCATGTGCTGTACATTTATGGCAAGTATTGCTTGATCAAGTTATTTAATCCCACTTTTTGCCATGATCTGAGTATTCTCTTAACATATGGATTATTTTAATATCACATTTTGACTCTGTACTTTTAAACTACTAAACACAACCACCTCCTTTACATTTTTGCATTTTTTTTTCAGTAGATATGTATATTAGAAAAATTAAAGAAAAGAAGCCTCTCTTTTTATAGCAGAATCAGATTTTTTTATATAAACTACATTGATCACTCGGAATATTAGTGATAGATTAAGATTTTTCAGTTCATAAACAACAATTCTTATGTACAACATTAATCTCCATTGCTTTCAGATTTTAATTAAATAGTTTTGAGGAAATCTTTGCATTGTATATAAAACCAATTTTTACTAGAACTAAATTAGTTATGCATTATGCTCTTTCTGTCCATAATCAATGATTTTATGTTTAACATTTATCTCCATTGAATTTAAGCATTGAGGTAGAATCGATTTCAATAACAAATGCAACGCATGTTATGATAATGCTAAATTTTTGCATTGCACAGGGTGAGAGATATTCTGTAAGAGATAGAAGAAAATTGTGTCACTATCTGTTGCTCAATTTTTTTAAGAAAGTTAATGGCGTAAACTGTTTTTTAATATCTCTTACGATTTCAAACATATAGACATCCTAGAGGTCTTATTTCTGAAAATGAAGAAATGTCTTTTATATCATTGAACGTTGAATCTTTCTTTTTCAAATCATGTATAACTCGTTATTTCAATTTGAAATCAATTCCATTTAAGAACGTGTGGCCAACTAGGGCCAACGTGTCCTGATCGGTTCATTCTATTACGGTGAGCACATATGAGCAGCCATGGGACGGAGTGAGAGGACCTTGGTCCACCAATGTGAATATGATCGCATCTTAATTTTGGAATTGAAATTTTGCCAATAGGTGATTTTGTGTGTTTGTAAACTTTTGTTTGTTGACATCGCAAAAAGATTTTTGTCCATAACTGAATGTGTTTTGATGATGTGTGTAGTAGCGCAAATAGCTGGATGTGTTAAATTATGAAATTTGTTGAAAATTGCTTTCCGGAATTTTTGTAGTATGTATATTCGAAGATTATTTGTTGAAATGTCGCACCAAAGCTTTACATCGGAATGTGATGTTTTTTGTTGCGAAAGGTTATATTTAATAGTTTGTGTGTTTGAGTATTGTTATTTAGTAACTGAGTTAATTCTGTGTCATTACGTTTTTAAAGTTTGTGTATCAGAGTATTATGACTTCAGAGAATCAATATTTCTTCTGGACAATGTGTCCGTTACAATGTTTAATTCTCCTGTAATGTACCTAATATCTGATGTGTTTTGTAACTAAGATATCGTGTCTGATGGACGGTTTTTCCTATATTAGAAAAAATTGTGTTGATTGGTGGTTTCAAAACTTGAATAGTTTATTTGGCTTGATGATTATTTTTGGGAAAAAATGCTAAAGGTTGCGTTTTGTTGGCTATAGTCTGTGATAAAACGGCTCCTATGTCTTTACTTGATCTGATGAAGTGAGACGGATTTTGCTAAAAGTTCTTTAGCAAAAGAAATGTCGTGATCATGTGTCCAAGAAATGTTTGATTTAAGTTTTTGTGAAAAAAGTGTTTTTGATAAATGATGTAAAGGAGCTAAAATGTTTGAGATGTTTGGTAAAAAACTGTGGTAAGAATTGATCATTCCTAAGAATTACAGTAACTATTTAAGTGGCTTTTCATGGCAATATTTTTAGACTTAAAAAGGCATTTTTATTTTGTTTTTCAGTTATGGCATTAACCTTAGATTGCAAAGGGCGAATGTCATCAGCAGATATCTGATGAGCTAGGAAATTTAAATTTATTATTCCAAAAACATACTTTGTTGTTTGTATATTGATATTGATTAGCTTAACCTATCAAATAATTGTTGTAAATGAAGATAATGTTCTTCTTCATAGCGACTGGCTACTAGAATATCATCTAGATACACGAAAAGGAAATCTAAACCAGAAAGAACTTCGTTAATAAACCTTTGAAAGGTTTGTGCCGCATTATGTAAACCGAAAGGCATTCTCGTGAATTCAAACAGCCGTTTTAGGAATATTGTGTCGTGTGCACAGTATGCTACAGATATGTATTTTTGATGTTTGAGTAAAATCACAAAAAGTGATAAAATTTGAAAGATCGTGGAGGTCTTATTTTTGAAAATGAAATGACTTGTATATAAAATTGAAGGTAGAACCTTCCTCTTTCAGACAACCCTCTCGCATCATTGCGCTCCAATTTGTTAAGTAACAGGACACGATCCGCAAAGTCAAATGCCTTTCTTAAATCTAAAAATATTGCCATAAAAGCGTAGAATTATCTAATGATCCGTAGATCACTCTCGTTATCTCAGCTATAGCATCAGAAGCACTCCTGCCGTTTCTAAGCCCAAATTGAAAATCACGTAAATAACGTAACGTAAATCATTTTTTATAATATTTTAGCGAAGCTACTGATGAGTGAAATTGGGCGGTAATTATTGACATCTCCTACGGATTCTTTTTTGAATAAAGGTTCCACAACTGATTTTGTAAGACTACGAGGAAAATATTCTTAATCTACTATCCTATTAAAAACAATACTAAATGGTTCAGAAATCTTTTGTGATATCTTTTTTAAACGGTCGCAATCAGTGTATCATGCCCAGAACTCAACATATTTTTTAAGTTACTGACCTTTCTACTTCGTTCTTAAATGTTGGAGTAATAAATATCGAGTGGATGTTACGTGGAATAATTGATGAGGCAATATCCATATCAGCCAAAAGTTCTTTACCAAACACAATTGTGCAGGTGACCAGTTACGTTCTTTTTGTTTAATATAGTATCGGATGTGTTGTTTAATATAGAATCAGATTCATTAATAACTTATCAACAGTTCCAAATCCTTTGTATAACTTACTGAAAAAAGATGTTCAATGGGATTGGGATTGCTCTTATGATTCTGAAGAGGTATTTATCAAAGTAATGATAGCTTTCAAATCTGCCGAAGTTCTAGTTCATTTTAACCCTAATTTAAAATTACGGTTAACCGAAAAACCGATTGTTTTTGCAAGTCGCTTTGGCAAAATATTCTCAAATAAAGAAAGAAAGTCTTGCTATTATATTTGGTATAATGAAGTGTAACCAATACTTACGGTACCCTTGTGACTGACCATAAACCTTTGATAACTATTTTTGGAGAACATAAATTAATTCCGCAATATTCAGCAAATAGATTAAGGTGTTGGGCAGTTATTCTATCTGTCTATGGTATGGGTATGGTGGAGTGAGGAGTGCGTATTCTATACGCGGCACGTAGGCCACAACGGGCCCTTTGTACACTGTCCCTCTAAGAGGTTTGAGATGTTTAAATGCGAGTATATAACTCGATTTTTTTGGCTGATTCCGCTTCCTGACCGACCCCCCACCAAACCGGGCGTGCTATGGCACAGGCCCAGTGTGGGTTCGCCCCTGTCAGGTGCCGCTCCAGGATACCACCACATCCTCGTGAAATTTCTCTCTATCTGTCTACAACTATAAAATAGAATTTATCCAATCAAAAGAGAATAAAGTTGATTGGTTGTCTAGATTACCTAGTGAATAGTACAAGTTGTCTGATTTAGAAATGGGTTATTGTTTTTTTCTAAACAATTCTAAAGATATTCATATAAGCTTTAACAGTATTAGAGAAAAGACTTCCAGTTATAAAATATTAAATAAAATTAAACAATTTATTGTAAATGGTTGGCCAAATAAAATTAACGATTTAGACTCAAAACCTTATTTTTCAAAAAGAAATGATTTTTATGTTAGGGATGATTGCGTTTTTGTGCAAACACAGAATACAAATTCCAAGGGAAATGCAACATGACATTTTATTACAATTGCATGCAACTCATATGGGTATTGTTAAAATGTTAAAATTGTTAAAATGAAAAGTCTCGCTAGAAGTTATTTTTGATTTCCTAACATTGATAAAGATATTGAGATTTTTTTGTAAAAATTGTGAAACTTGTGTAATTAATACCAATAACATCCTAAGATAGAAATGTCACCTTGGCCTACATCTGAAGGACCATGGGAGAGATTACATATTGACCATTTTGAATATAAAAAAAATATTATTTAACACTCGTAGACGCTTTTACTGATTGGATAGAGGTTTTTAATGTCAAGAATACAAATACTTTGACCACAATCAAAATTTTAAGATGCCAGATTTAGTTTGCCTTATTTATTAGTTTCTGACTATGGACCTGGTTTAGTATCTAAAGAAATTGAAGAATTCTTATTTAAGAATAATGTAAAACATATAACTAGTCCTCCATATCACCCATCGTCGAATAGAGCAGCAGAAAACGTAGTCAAGACTGTCAAAGTGTCTAAAAAATGTCTTATCGAGAACACTACGAACGATTCAAGTTTGATTTTAAATAGATATTTATTTAAATGTTATCGGTTCTTTTTTTTCCATTTTTTATATTGTAATGGTGAATAAAGCAAGCACTACTAGAAAATGGATGGTTTGTTTTTTTTTTATTTTTAACTCGAGCAGATTCGATTTTTTCTTCAAATCATCTTTAGGAATCACGTCTAATTTACATTATAATCCTTAAAATTATGTGCCGTTACAAACATTTCTTATTATTATGACCTTATTAAATTTCTTAAATTTACTCTTCTACAGGGTGTTTCGGTGACTCGGGGCACAAATTAAACCACGTAGAGTAAAAATGATGATGATTCGTATAGAAAATTTTGGTTTAAACCAATAAATGGCGGAGTTATAGGTCAGCAAACGCTATACCTAAAATGTATATGCTCAAAACTTTTTTATTTGCTCGTAAACCTACACTTATTTTTGCACATTCCAATAGAAAATTTATTTTAGTAACTTTTATTACTACTACGAAATTTAGACATAATTTACCGTTTTTGAGTTAAATCCAAAATTGTTGGACACCGGCAATAATGTAAATAAAAAAACTCTAAGTCTGCTATAACAATTGTACGTTAAATTAAGCCATCAACTTAGTATCAATCTTCGAGAGCGTACAAAGTGTTAAGGTTTAGAAAAAAAGTGTTCGATCAGTGTTAATTGAAAAAATGAGTTTGAAAAGGACATCAATTCCTTTAAAAAGGAAATTAGAAATATTGGAAGACTTTGAAAAAAATACTATTATAAAAACTAAAATTGCGAAAAAATTTAACATATCAAAATCAACGCTATCAACAATTATAAAAAATAAAAACCGTATTGATAGTGCCGTGGCGTCTGGTAAACATACGTCTCGTAAAAAGTTGAGGAGACCTGCATTTCCAAAACTAGAAAAAAAATTAATATTATGTTTTACCGAAATGAGAACACGAAATGTTTCCTTAATGAATGGCCCTGATTCATACAAGATAAGGCAAAATCAATCGCTGCTGAATTGAACATAAGAGGATGTGATTTTTCATCTGGGTGGTTGCACAGATTTAAGAGACAAATTTATAAGAAACGCTTATCTTGATAAAGATGTTTTTAACATTGATGAAACTGGTGTTTTTTATAATCTTATGTCAAACCGTACTTTGGATTTTAAAGGTAAAAAGTGTTATGGTGGCAAAGAAAGAGTAACAGCAGTTTTATGTTGCAATGCAGATGGAAGCGAAAAATTCAATCTGTGGATAGTAGGAAAGTCAAAAAATCCCAGATGTTTAAATAAAATGGATCGTTCCCATTTACCGTGTCATTATAGTAATGATAGTAATCAAAAAAATGCATGGGTAACGTCTGTGACATTTCGAGAATGGCTTATTCGTTTCCAACGAAACATGGCAGCACAAAACAGAAAAGTATTGCTAACGATGACAATTGTGATGCACATAATGTTAAGGATATCAATTTGGACAATGTGAAGATGATTTATTTTCATGAAGAAGCGATATAGTGCTCGTCTTGTAAGAGCAGCAATTCTGGCAATAGAAGTGAACGAAGAAAATCCGAAATAGAATATTCTACAAGCGATACGAGCGTTGTCGGATTCCTGGAATTCAGTAACATCAAACATTATAAAAAATTATTTTAACAAAGCGTGGACAACTGACTCTCAAGAAGAAAATGAGAAAAATCAGTTAACGATGATAAGCATTCATCGATA
Source organism: Onthophagus sagittarius (assembly GCA_036711965.1). Taxonomy (NCBI): domain Eukaryota; kingdom Metazoa; phylum Arthropoda; class Insecta; order Coleoptera; family Scarabaeidae; genus Onthophagus; species Onthophagus sagittarius. Next base: position 22,108,672 of record JASERS010000006.1, on the reverse strand, counting down.
ATTACTTCTTCTTAGTAACTTTTTATTTTACATGCTTTTATTGTCTGCATTGTAGGCTGAATGTACTGATGTAGGATGGGAAAATTATCAACACATCTTGTCAGTACCTAAACAAGTTAGTTTTGACGAATACTGCACTATTTATGGTGAGGTAGTGACATCAGAAGCAATTGAAATCGATTTACCCATTAGTAAATGCAGGCCAAGAATGGAAAGAAAATGAAGAAAGCGGTGAAGGTGATGAGGAAGAAGTGGTAAATGTAACACCCCCTACAAGAGCTGAAGTTTTAGCGGCTCTCTATACTATACAAAGGTAACCCACATCTGATTTGTTCTCAAATTCATTATTTATATCACAATTTAAAGGTTTGCTGATACAGAAGAGAACATTTCCGAAGGTTTTGCGAATTCTTTGAATAAAATTACTGAAGAATGTTTAAGACGAACAAAATCCGTTTTATACATCCGTTAAAATACAAATAAACTTATTACATAGTCGATGTTAATATGTTTCTAAACACCCCAAGATCCTATTCATTTTGAAGCGTTGAGTTCAAAAGTGGACTAACCCCAGCGTATAATATATGTGGGTTAGTCCACTTTTGCTCTCAATGCCTCTATTATTCATAATATATAACGAACTAATTCGTTACAGCGAATTTGCGAACATCTCATTAAAGCGAACGCCTTGCATTCCTCCCTGCGTGTATAGCGAACACGAGAGTTTACTATATTACCGACAAAATATATTAAAGACAATTTACAAAAAGTAAGTCAGAACATTTTAACTGCTAAAGAGAAGCAAAAAATTAATAGTGGTGGTTCAAACCGTCTAAATTTTCGGTTGCGTGAATTAGTATTAGCTAAAAATTAGACTGCAGTAAATAAACCTACTTATATCAAAGGGAAAATTATAAAACAAATCGGTAACAGAACTTTCGTAGACATTAGAATCAATTAAAAGATAATACCAATATTGTCGATTGTACTGTTACTGTTGCAAAAATTATTCATAATAAATCATCCAGTCCTAATAAAATTGATGAACATTTATAGATTAAAATATTAAGTTTTGTGTAAGAAAAAAACATTTTTTGAGGGGAGAAATAATTGTAGTGTATTTTTATTTAATTTTCTTTAGAGATTGTACGTTTTAATTATTAATCCTTAAATAAAACTCCTCAAATACATTACTTCGGTAAATCCGTTTTCAGGAATTCAAAATTCCTTTACATCGTGATTTGTTGATTTCATTTTCGTTCGCTTGCGCACTATAACCAGTTTTTATTTCTCTTGTATTATATTAACTGTGCACCAGATGTTAAGAGTTCAGTTATAAATGAGAGATTGTACTTTTTAATTATTAATCCTTAAATAAAACTCCTCAAATACATTACATCGATAAATCCGTTTTCCGTATCGATTTTTATTCCGAATAATTTCCATATTCAAAATTCCTTTACATCGTGATTTGTCTAGATATTGTAAAATTTTTAATACATTGTAAATTTTTCAATTTTGAATATGAGGAAGTTGTAATAATATTCACATTGTTAAATTTTTCAGTATTTATATATATTTTATTCAAAATGTTATTAGAATAAAAAAAATTAATTAAATAAAACGTATAAAAACATGGTTTAAATAACGGAAGAATTTAATAAAAAAATAAACAGAACAAAGAAAGCGAATAATTAAGTAATAAACGAATTAGTAAAGAAAAAATCAAAGAAGAAAGGAAATTGAATTTTTATATAGTCCGTTAATTTGTTGGAACCTGCTTTCCCAGTAAATATAAATACTATAATAAATAAAATATACAATATTTTATTAATCAATTAAATAAACATCTCAACATGTTTTGGTAAAATTTAGAAATTTGTAGACGACTCACCAAACGGATGTTATTTTCCTTGGTTTCCTCTGCACAACTCAACTGAAAAAGACCAACAATTTATTTTATTACAACAAAAATTAATATAAGTACGAAGGCTTTCACGAAGCAAAACCCGAAAGTTTCTAGTTTTAGATCTAGTGTTAGTCCTAGTGATAGTTCTAGTGGTAGTTCTAGTGTTAGTGCTAGTGTTATTTCTAATTTTAGTTCAACAAAAATTAAATTAATACTATTTAATATACCATTTAACATCCGAAAATAACAATCCGATGATTCCATCAACATCACAAGAATAGTCTAAGCATTAATCACATAAAACACATTACTTATTTTAATTCACTTAATAAGTTTTATTTTTAACAACCTCATACTTGGTCAATCATATTTTTTAATCACGCACTTAATGTCTAGGTTTTATGTTCGGAAACCAAAAATTTTTCGAAATAAAAGTAAAAATAAAATACTGTTACGAAAACAAGTATTTAGTATTGAAGTCAAATATCTAATATAATAAAATAGATAATAAAATATCTAATTTTCATGTAATTTGCGTAATAAGTTTTATTTTTAATAACTCGATCAGTCAAAGCGCGCACTTCAACTAAATTGTGATAATCGCGTACCAACGTGTTAGCATCCCCTCTATTATCTATTGTGTGGAAAACGAAAAGTGGAGGTGAAACGACAAAAAAAAGTTAGGATGAAAAGCCAGCTGGTGGTTTACGACCAAAAAAGTTTTAAATCTTTTTAATTTACTGCGTGTACTTCGTGGTTCGATTTTTAAAATATTTTTATTTTATATTTTAAATACAACAGTAAGTTACAATCATGCGTTACACTTCAACTATAAAAGCTATTAGTTAATCTTATTTTAATAGAATGAGTTGAAATATTTTGATGAAACGATTAAATTTTTATTGCCAGGTAAAGTTGCCAGAGGCAACGAACACATCTGGAAATGGTATCAATACGGTATTAAAGTTAGGAAATAAACGGAAAAATTTATAAGAAATAAGTTGTAATTATTAATAATTAAAAGAAAATAAGACAAAAAATAACAAATTAAAACCGATTCAGTTACAAAAAAAATTATTTATAAAACTAAATTTAATACGATTTAAAATATAAAATAAAACATCTTAAAAATCAAACGAAGAAGTAAACGTTATAAATTAAAAAAGATTTAAAAAATTTTTTTGGTCATAAAACCACCAGTTCAGGCTTTTCATCCTAACAGTTTTTGTCATTTCACCTCCACTTTTCGTTTTCCACACAATAAATTAAAGAGGGGATGTTAAGACGTTGGTACCCTATTATCACGACTTAGTTGATGTGCGGACTTTGACTGATCGAGTTGTTAAAAATAAAACTTATTACGCGAATTACCTAAAAAGATATTTCACTTCAATACTTGTTTTCGTGGCAGTATTTCGCTTTTACTTCTATTTCGAAAAATTTTTAGTATCCGAACATAAAACCTCGACATTAAGTGCGTGATTAAAAAATATGATTATATTTGATGTTGATCAAGTATGAAGTTGTTAAAAATGAAACTTATTAAGTGAATTAAAATAAGTGATGTGTTTTATGTGATTAATACTAAGATTATTGTTGTGATGTTGATGGAATCATTGGATTGTTATTTTACGGATGTTAAATGGTATATTAAATAGTATTAATTTAATTTTTGCTATAATAAAATAAATTGTTGGTTTTTTTCAGCTGAGTTGTGCAGATGAATCCAAAGAAAACAACATCCGTTCGGTAAGTCGTTTTCAAATTTTTAAGTTTTATCAAAACATGTCTAGACTGTTGTGTTCTTTCCTTATCCCGGGAGGACGCGCGTCTCTGGCTCTTACGTTAAAACGCGCGCCGGGTAATTTTTACCCGATATTTGATCTTTATAAATATTTTGGGTATAAGTATGGTTATTTGAGCATTCTTTCGGGAAATAAAACAATGGATTGTGTAACTGAACTTATAAACTCTATTTGTAACATATTTAAAATAAATGAACATAAAATTGTACTCAATAAAACCAAATCAACACATGATGAGACTGAACAAAAAAAATAATAAAAAAATGATAAAATGACCTAGACATCCTCTTCTTCCAGTTCTTCATCTTCTTTCAGAACGGGGACAACCTTATTTGCGAAACAGCCTTGGCAAATTGGTATAGAATGTTCTCGGCATATGAGTTTATTACACGCACTACAGCAGGTTTTAGTTTTTCTGTCTTTGCGGCCTGGGCAAACATGACACCTTCCCGATAATACTTTCTGGCGCTTCGCTGGAAGAAATTCTTCCTGTTCATTTTGTGGAATTAAAAGCATTATCCTTGTTTTTATATAACTGGGTAGCGAGACAATAGTGGACCTAAACTGTAAATGTTCTCTTACTAGTTCTTTTGCCATGTTTTTCAAGAATACTCTTCGGGCAATTTGTTCCTGCTTGTTGCTTTTATAAACAATGTAAGCATTTATCGCCGCAATATTCAGAAAACCAAAAAATATAGTTAGCGGCCACCTTTGCGACCTCCTGAATACAGAATATAATCCACATAATTCATCGACAGTATCGACTCCACCCTTAGTCAAATTGCAGAACTCTATTATTTCAGGTTTTTGCTTTTCAGATTCACTGTTGATACAGTCATCGTGATGCATAGTTGAACCCACCAAAACTACTTTACCTTTCTTAGGGCAATATGAAACTACTGTTTTATTTTCCGAGAACGCAAATAAGCTAGAATATTGAGACCGATTTTTTGGAGTGACAAATGCAGTTGGTACTTCCCTTTTATTTTTTCGGATGGTTCCAACACAGGTCAAGTGATGATTTTTCAAAAGATCATTCATTAGCTTTATACTCATAAACCAATTGTCCATTGTTATGTTTCGGCCAGTTTTTTCAATTGGTTTGATGAGACGGCATACGACTGAGTAAGGATCATTTTGTAACTTGTACTCACCTTCCGGTTGCTTACCAGCATATATTTCAAAGTTGTTCGTATAGTATGTACGACTGTCAGTCAAAAGAAAAATTTTTATGCCATATCTTGCTGGCTTACTCTTTATGTACTGCCTAAACGAGCATCTTCCCCTAAAAGGTTCCAATTTTTCGTCTATTGTGGCATACTCACTAATAACATAGGAGCTTTGAATGTTGTTTTTAAATAATTCGGAGAGATCACGTATGGGAGCCAGTTTGTCACTTTGTCGTCTGGTGTGCCTATCACGTATGTCGTCAAAACGTAAAGAAGTGAGTAAAAATAAAAAGCGTTTTCGAGACATGACGGCTGGAAATATGTCCACACCAGATCCATCTTGTTCCCACAATTCCATTGTATTGAGTCTTCCAGACTTCAGTACCCCAGCGTAGTACAGCAAACCGAAAAGTGCTTTCATCTCTCGTTGGTCTGTAGGAGCGGCATCTCTCTCCCTAACAAATTTTCCTCGCGACAAATCTATGTATATATTGGTAAATCTGACAATATGGTTTATCATATTATCAGAAATCATACAATTCCAACATTCAAAAGGAGTAGTTGCATCCTTTGCTTTTCCTTTCGGTCCCGGTAGTTGGGTCACTAAATTATGGGCTCTAGTCCTTACATTTATTGGTGGATGTTGTTTGGACCAACTTGTACCATCTTTCCCCAGATAAAAGTGAGAAGATGGTATACCTGCCGAGCTTGATTTGTAAAAATTGCCTTCATCTTCTGATGGTTCATCTGCGTCAGTGTCGGTAAGATGGTCGCTTACTGAAATGTGGTCAACTTCACTATCTGATTCAGTTGGTGGAATTTCATTGTCATCACTCTCCTCCTCCATTATTTTCCTTATTTCCTCTTCTTGATCTTTGTTAGTTAAAGGCCTTCTATCCACCCATTTACTGATATTTGATGGCCCTGGCTGAGAATCCATTATCTACTGAAATGCTGATATGCTAATAAACTATAGTTACTTCATTTATTATAATTTTAACTTACTGGAACTCAAACTGATAAATATGAAATAATGCGACAACTGTTCAATAATAACCACAATTCACCAAAAACTAATACAATACACAAAACACAGAAATAAAATGGTAACAATTTAGTCACGTATCGACGCGCGCCGGGTAAGAAATGTCCACTTCGCATAAATCAGACCCTAGCACTGATCGAGAACGGTATAATAATATCGTCTGAGCATAGGTACTTCTGTTACACTCTACTCGAGAGGTATACAGAGGATTCCCCGATTTAATCGACATTTGGAGAATATACACATCATTTAATAAGCGCCGGGTATTTTCTACCCACGCGCGCGTCCTCCCGGGTTATAATAATGGGAAGCACTTTCGTTTAAAATACTGGATATTAAACACAGCTTGTTTGTTCGATCTTATATTCAACTCAAACTCTAAACTTATAAAACAAGTTTTCCTAAAATATACGTTACGCTTTTTCGCGCATGCTTAAATAAACTTAAATAATATATTCATTATAATATACTACACATCTCTACTTCTAATTAAGAAAACTTAAAAATAAAATTTGATCATTCGTAAAATAAACGTTTTGGCGGCACAGAAGTATATTTTTAATATTTTTTTCGGAATATTTTTAATTCCGAAAAAAATACATACGCAAAATTTTACAATTTTATTAGAAGAATTTAATTACTCTTGATGGTAGCAATCAATGTCTTACATTAAAACAACGTATATTTAATACAATCGTACGTTTTTTTCTGACAAGAAATTTATGCAGTTAAAGTGAACCTACATTTTCTTGTAACAAGATTAAAACATTTTGGGAATAGCAACCAATGATGGATAAGAAAACGACTTCTTTTTTTCACTATCCGAGCTTTCGCAATTAATTTATTGCTTCATCAGGGAAACACTACAATATTAAAATAGATTGGCAACGTTACAAAATCTTAAAATTAAAGTGGACTTACAATGGAAGTAAGAAGGTTGAATTCAAAATTCGATAAAAATTAATTTTAAAAAATTATTTTATTATATAATTTTTATTATATATTAATTTGATTTTTTAGTTTTATTATAAAACTAAAAAATCAAATTTACTTGACACATTAAAATCAACATAGAGGAACAGTAAAATGACAAGGTTAAAAATAGAATTTTTTTAAGTTTGGCAAATTATGTTTGAGAGGAACACTGGAGGGGCAAAAAGGAAAAACAGGCAGTTCAAAAGTTAAGGACGTAACTCTCGTCGTGTAAAGTCGTTGTTAATTATGAAACTGTAAATTGAACTTATCCCTTCTGTATCCGTTCTGAAATTCACTGAATTTGTGTCTTTATTAATGTAAACCATTTCAAGAAATAGACGTTTATTATAAACCAATTCTCTGTCTAAAATCTTAGCGTTATTAAAATCAAAATGGTGACATTCCTTAACATGATGGTAAACAAGGGCACTTCTATTCTCATTTCTACCCCTACAATCATTCCGATGTTGTTTAAGTCTATTCCCGAAATACTGCGCTGTTGTACCAATGTACGTTCCTTCACAATTAACGCAATGAATAGAGTAAATTATGTTAAATTGTTGTAAAATAGGAACGCTGTCCTTAGTTTTTGAAAAAACTCTATTAAGTGGTAAGTAATTATATTTAATAAATTTAATATTGAACTGATCGAAGAAGGAAATGAACCTAGATGTGAAGCCTTTGATGAAGGGTATTTTTACATATTTAAGTTGCTTCAACATCAGACCTTTGGTCACCATCAAACTTACTATATGGAAGTTACTAAAGAATGATTGAGAATTCCATTCAAAAGACGCGGTGGATAACCGTTATTAACAAAAACATAGTGATCATCTCAACACTATATTAGATGTTTTCAATGGTTACAGTATTTTATTCGATTTACAATGTTTTAAATTTACAAAATTAATTTTTTAAAATTAATACTAACGTAAAACTAACGTTTTAAATTAATATAACGTTGCCAATCTATTTTAATATTGTAGTGTTTCCCTGATGAAGCAATAAAATTAGTGCGAAAGCTCGGATAGCGAAAAAAGGAAGTCGTTTTCTTATCCATCATTAGTTGCTATTCCCAAGATTTTTTAATCTTTGTATACATTGCAACCGGTACTCCATTTGGTTTTTCTTGTAATAAGAGTTTTACGTTTCCAGTAAACATAAGCAAATTTTAATAGAAAGGAATAGAATGGTTGTTTAAAAATTTCTAAATGCTATAAAAGATGATCTACTGTTTCGATGGAAAAATATTATATATTTTAAGCAAGTATTAATCTTCACTAAAAAAATATATTTTCTTTTAACAAAAATTTTGTGTTTTCGATGAAAGTTACTAAAAGTTTGAATGTTCTCATTTGTCATAATGAATGAACGAATATTTGATAAAAAAAAATCATACGTTTGTAACAAGAAAATAAAAATTTTAAAGTAAACTTTTAAATTGTTAATGTAAAACATTTATATTACCCCAGATATCTTAAATGGAATGTTTTGAATATATTTGTGGTTTAATAAAATTAAAAAATCAATCATAACCGCATTTTTATTATATGGTAACAAAATACAAGAAACTGCGTTCCAATTACGAACCATATATCAACATTTCCAAACGATTTGTTGAAAAGTAGTTTTCTAAAATAGGTAGCAAACAGTCAAACTTAGTAACAATAATTTTGAAATTACAAGGTACTTGCGTGAGAAACGTATAATCCAGCCCGTAAACTATGAAGTACTGTAGAGTATGATATATAATCTCAACATTCCATGCTCTAAAATGAGTTTTCTAATGTAATGTTTCTAATTTTTTACACAAAAAGTAGTTATTAGTAGTTAAAGAATTATCTTTATTGACAAATGTATTAATTATATAGAAAAATGTTTTTAAATTGTTTATTATAAAAGTTATATTTGCACGTGTTAAAGAAGTGTTATTTTATAGTTCAGCAACAAAGTTTAAAGTAGAATCTTTTAACAAATTAGTAAAAGAAATTAATTCTGTATTATTGGAAGTCTTGGAACATGTAATGTTCTTCTGGTCTGGTTGATTAGTCACTGTTGAGGGTAGCAAAGATACTGTATTAGCTCGCAGCGAAACGTTTGCTATATTAACTGATATATCTGTACTACTTGACGATTCTAGTAAATGGTTTTGTAAATGTTGCTTAAAAACATATTTTTTTACATGACATGTTCTGAGACAATTTGAATATGGACAAGTAAAACATTTAACATTATGATAATACTGGAAATGTATAATAAAATGGTTAACATTATCATACATTTTCCGACAGCAATGCATATTGAATAAAAAATAGCTAAACACATAGAAAAATTATTTTGATAGTAGTTGTTTCAGCATGGGTTGGATACCAGGAAGTTCTTAGTCATATGGAGTGTGTATTTTATACCCACCTTGTTGTATTAACGTGTATATATATATATATATATATATATATATATATATGATGCGGGATATGTTGCATTAAATGTATGAAAGCACTTGAATAGTAAATCAATCGCTTCCACAATCTAAAGAAATCGGTTATTGTTTTATGAATGTATTTTCGTTGATAATAAAAAAATGTTTATCAGAATACGTAACCTTCGAACGTAACGGCCGACATTTAAGGACGAACAATCAGTTTCTTTAAAAAATTGAATTTTATAAAAACGTATACAAAACGTATATAAATACCTGTATTTACATGTTTTATTTATAGGTTTTTATAAGTAATTAGGTCCTCGCAGGTCCCCGTTTTAAGGGTTAAAAATGCTTAGTCTGATCAAGGCCTTGCCATGTCGATGATATCGGCGTCGCACAGTGGGGTATTTGACCTAAAAAGCTGGTCAAAATTCAAATTTCCAAAGTTTTATAAAAACAGGTAAAAAGCGGCAAATATTGTAGTACAATAGATAGGGAATACCAGAAAAACATTTCAGGTACTGTACCTATAAAACCCACGGCGTGAAGTCATTTCAAAGTTAATCTTTCGAATCATCACTTCGGTGCGTGATATTTTGTGCTTCTGAGTTTTATTTATCAATTGTGTATTTTTTTCTTCACGTCATGGAATTTTCGGAACAAGGTAAGTTATAATGTGTACTATCTGGTCCATTAAAATCATTTTTTTATTAACGCTATTACCAGTTAAAAAAAATCTTAATTGTAAACCATTTTCTGTGATCAATTTTTATGTTCAAAATGATTTTTGTTGTAGTGTACCCCTATGTACCGCAGTATATATTTTTTTAATCTGTTCAGTAACTTATCTACGACAATTTTAATCAAGAATTTCTCGCGGAAATTCGCAGATCCACTTTTTATGAATTTTTCTTTGAGCACCTACCTTTAAAAAAAAAAAATTTAATATTCTTGCGTTGCATTGTGGGTAGGCTTTTGACATAAAACGATTAAAATTTACTATAAATTAATAAAATATAAAGTCTGTAAAATCTATCTAATAGATAATTTCAATATAATTTTAGGTTCATCTGGGATGAAAGTAGTAACCCGTAGGCATCTTTACGAAATCATGCGAAATTGTCCAGAAAAAAATTTCTCTAAAAAATTAGATTTTATGGAGAAATATTTAGTTGAAGATACAAATTTTACCAAGGAAAAAAGTGAAAATGTTTATCTACAAATAAGAATTCTAAAATCGAAATTTAGAACTAAGTGGCAAGCTGCTCATAAAAAACACGAAGTGTTTTTAAAAAATAATGCCGCTTGGCTAGATGGCACTATCTGCATACCATTTGAAAGACAAACTTCAGGCACTGTTGGTCGACCAACAATACATTTTGATGAATCAAGCGAACGAACAAAGAGGAGAAAAACTAAAGAATTGAGAAGTTCGTCGGTAGCTGAATTAACTTATGCTACACAAATGAAGCTACGGGAATCTGGCAATGTAGCTGCTTCTCGTGTAGTGAAAGATGTTACAGTTTCTCCAACACGAGGACAAAAATATCAAGCTGCATTTTCGCAAACTGCAGAAGAAGAACATGAAGAAGAAATAGAAGAAGATTTTGATTAGTAAATGTATATTGATTTATATTGCAAAAAAAAAATATTGTTTATGTTGTAAACAATATTTATATTGTAAATAACCAATTTATATTGTAAATAAATAACCTATTTGTAATTTATATTGTAAATAATTTAATATCTTAATTTACCTATATTTTTTAGAGCTACTTCTCATACCTGCTATTTCCGAGTAGATTTTTAAACAAGTATTTATTGTGAAGTGTCTTTTTTAGCTTTTCTCAAAATAAAACGGAGCAGTAAAAGTAATGAGTTATTTTTCTTAGAACTTCTCAAAAGGGTAGGTTCTGTCACAAAATATTTTATAGCATTTTTTTGTTTACATTTCCCATATATACCTGCAGTTCAATTTTAAAATAATTGGTACCACAAAATAATAGCAATCTATTGTATCCGGAACTTCTTTACAAATTAGCTTGGTATTTCCTATCCTTAAAAATTTATAACAGAAAATAATTAAGGACCTATTTGTTTAAAGTAGGTATTCAAGTATATCATCTCTACCTTCAGGTCAGGTTTATACAAGCACAATTAATAGCCAAAGAACAATTAATTAATACAGCGATTTTGTTCGTAAATATATCTTTTTTGTTATTTATTTTCACATTACTTGGCTCCTAGATTTTTTTAAACATTTTTTTCAAGTTTATCATATCAAAACATATAAAATAAAACCATAAAATAATTTTGGCCAACTTTTTGGGTCAAATACCCCACTGTGCGTCGTCTCGACAATTCACATTAATATGGTCCGTGCAAATGGGTATACACAAATTCACAAAACAGTGAAATAATATATTTGTAAAGTTAACAAAATATTTATTTTCACTTACCTTTAAACGCCCTAACTAAATGTTCCATGTCCCAATTTTTTAATAAATCCTCCATGGCAAAGACAACCGAAAAACTTGTACGTCGTAGGACTTAACACAGTAATTTAACACGTGACCAACGAGTCTTATGAAGAATTCGATTCTCTATAGAAAATAATTAACGATTCATCCAGAGATTCTAGAATTACACGCTAAAATCGTGATAATTTTCAAACCAAAATAACACTTTGGCGGAAAATTTTGTTATTACAAAACTTTATAGTTTTATTTTAAGAGTATGAATGCTATTTGTAACGACACAGCTCTCTTGAATAAAAATATTCTAATTTTCTTGTATAAAAATATGATTTCTCATACTAAAGAATTCCGCTATTAAAGTTAAACAATTAAATAAAAGATATATTTTTCTTAAATATAAAGATATATTTTTTTCCTTGTGTTGTCGAATTTTCTTGGGAAGAAGAAGAAGAAGATCAATTTATTTGTATCGAATTATTTAATCAATGAGAATATGTTCTTCAGATATTTGTTCAACGGAATCTTCCTCTTTTTCCTCCTTTTGTTTAACCTCCTTTACATTTTCCTTATTAGTATTATTTACAAATTCAGTTATTTTATTCAAATCATGATTTACAATTATTTGATTAACATGTCTTTTCCAAATTATGTTACTATTCAATAATTTTTCTTTATAGACGTTTATACCTAAAGAATTTAATATTATTGCTGATGATCAACGTGCTTTCATAAATCTATAATCTTTAACTAAAATATTTTGACTAGATAAAAATTGACATTTTCTATTTCCTATATAATAACTCCTTTCAATGAATTGTTTCTTTTTAATATTTCTTTTTTATACTCTTTTCTTTAATAGAGCTTCCTTTATTTATATATTTTTTATTTATTAAAACACATTCTTTCTCCTTGTGAACTTTTCTTTGTATTTAAATTAATACATGTCTAACCAGATAGTGCGACGTTTCGAGCGTGGTATTTGCTCATCATCAGGTACATAACAATCTACAAAACATCAAATCACTGTAAACTTTTAAACTTTTAAACTTTTAAACGTTATATCAATGAAAAAATCGATAATTAAACAATAATTAGCACAAATCACAACATTAACAATCAATATCAAAAATTAAAACATACAGTTATAATATTTTTATTTTATTTTTACGTACTATCAATGTAGTTTTTGTTATTTATGTACCTACATTTATTTATACATTATATGGAAGTTCTCATTTACATTGCAGTTTGACTTTCATACTACAATAACTATGTGATTTGGTTTTTCCTTGCAAAGTCCCCACGCCGAAGGAAACCTGTTCTTAATCAAAACCAGGGTAAACCCTGGTATAATTTTAACTTTTAAAATTTTTACTTAAAATTTTCTACTTTAAATCGCTAACTCATCTATTATTTTAGCATATAGGGTACCTATTTTACCAGTATCTAATTTAAAATTAACTGTTTTGTTTATATTTTTGGTTATAAATATTGCTTCCAAATTTTTCCTATTAAATGTATTGTTTTCATTACTTAAAATCTTTGGTTATTCAAAATTAAAATAATGTTGTTTTTTTATTGAATGTTGGCACAATGCCGTCTTATTTATGGTTTTTAAACTTTTTACATCATATTGATGTTGTTTTAAACATTTGTGAAGATGTTGTTTTGTTTCACCTATGTAAAATTTGTTACAGTTCAAACATTCAAGTTGATAAATTGTATTTATTTTATCTATAGGTTTTATTATGTCTTTCACATTTGTCATCAGAGTTTGCAATTTATTACGATTATACCGCGCGATAATTTTATTTCATTTATCTCATACTTCTTAGAAATGTTTGTTATTTTATTAGTCATTTCAGGTTTATATTTACTTTTATGATATTTCATTTGAGTAATATTGTCCATTTCTATTTATTGTGTATTTTTTTCTTCTTTATACCTTTGTATGTTGATGTCTTGATGTCTTGTATGTCTCTTTCTTATTTCCATTCATATAATTAGTAATCAAGAGTTGTTTCTTGTTTGTTTGTTTTTTATTATCAATTGTATTTTTTCTTTCTCGTAAATTATATTGATGATTTTCTTTGGTAGTTGGTTCATTATTGGTGTTACCTATATTGATATTTAAGCGGTCAAAGCTTTGCCTTTCATTATGATTGTATAACTTATATCAAGTTTTATTTATTAACGTCTTTGGATAATCATTTTCTAGCAAAATATTAAACATTTTTGTTTTTATATCTCTAACAAATGATTCATCGGTCAATGTAATAGCTCTTCTAATTAAATTTTCCATGGTATTTATAACTTGTGTTATTGGATGATTACTTAAATAATGTAGTGTCCTATTGCTTGATATTTCTTTCTTGTACCAAGATGTGTATATTCTGTGTATATTTTATCATCATTTTTACTAGGGTTGTACCGATTAATCGGCGTCTAATCGGAGAAGCCGATTATTCGGCCACTTTTTAGTTCACGATTAGTCGGCGATTAATCGGCGATTAAACAATAAAAGCACCGCTTTTCTGTTATTGGTCCCCACGTCCCGAACAAACTCTAAAACGTCCCGTTTTCAAAATCACATAAAAACTAAAAAAATAATGATTATTACAATATTATTATTATTACAGTTTCCTATTTCCAATGTCGCTTCTATTACCGTTACAGATAAGTGCTGCCAACTTACGAAAATAAAATGCATAAATCTTATTAAGTATAGTCTGTACCACGAAAAATGATAGTGATTTACTGGCTAGCATCTGTACTACATCTGTACTTATCTGTACTCACTTCCCGTGGTACAGATATAGACTTTATACTTAGTCATATTTCTCTTTCTACTTGAAAAACGTAGTCGAGTATAACTACTATTAGATTATGATAGTTTGATTATTAACTAACAAGCAATTAGTAGTTAAATTGTAAAAATACATAGAAGGGTCTAGAATAACAAATAAATGGCTGTTAAAAGTTTTTAGTTAGATTTATTATTTTTTGCGCTACGGCACCATCAATTCCGTTTGTATTTTTTACAATTGTTGATAGCGTTGATTTTGCTATGTTAAATTTTTCCGCAATTTTAGTTTTTGTAATAGCAGTTTTTTCAACACCCTCCAATATTTCTAATTTTCATTTTAAAGGAATGATGTTCTTTTCAAACTCATTTTTTTCAATTAACACTGAACGAACACTTTTTTTTAAACCTTAACACTTTGTACGCTCTCGAAGACCACACACTTGCATTTGAAAGTGCAATACGACTTCGGGTCGATAAACAATCACAACCTACAGACAAACAAATTATTCCCCGAATATCACACCTTAGATCTTCGGGGAATACCTCAACTAGTCTTACATTACCCAGAGAACAAAAAAAATCGTGTTCTCAATAACGATAATAGTTTGTATTAAAATTATACTTAAGATATTTGTTGCGTAATTTTGATTCGCAATAACGGCCATTTCGTTAAATCGATGTTCGCTATATAGTGGGTTTACTGTATATCTTTATTAAAAGACACCTTTATTTTTGTGGTAGCAAAACTAAAATTGTCTCCCAATGATAACAAATTATAAATATTTCTTGGTATTTCAATTGTGGTTAAGTTAACGACTACTTGTTTTATATAATAGGGAAAAAATGATAAAATTTGAAAGGTTATGGAGGTATTATATTTGTAAATGAGGAAATGACATGTATATCAAGTTGAAGGCTGAATGGCTTTGTCGTAGTCTCCTTTGTCAGTCTGTCGACAACTTGGCATCTTCAACTGTGGGCGGGAGGAGGTTCTCACTGGACGCCTCAGGCATGGTAGGTAGCTCGGTGTCCTGCTGTCTTTAATTTGAAGATCCTTGCCTTAGGAAAGCTGCCCTGTTCCTGGAGTGCTGCAGGACCGTCCTCTAGGCAGTTAAGAAGTGTAGGACATCATCCCTCTTGTTGAGGGTGCCGTTCTTCGCTAATTCGATGGATTCCCGGATCAATCTGGTTCTTCAATGGGGAACGTTGGCTATGTCTTTTGGATTTCTGAGGGAGGCTCCTATAGTCTTGCTGGGTTTGTAGGTGGTGCTGATGTCGTGTTTCCGTAGTGGTCTTCCTGTGCGGTCAGTTGTTCCTTTGATGAAGGGTAGTACGACGTTCGGTCTTCTGGTCTTTTCTTGTGGATGTGGATCCTTTGGCTTGAATTTTCTATCGATGGCTTTCTTCACCATGTATATGGAGTAGCTGTTTTGAGCAAGGGCCAAAGTGACTTTCGTCATTTCTTCTGATCTGTTATCGTTGTCTGTAAGTCGAACGGATCTTGTGGCGTTTAGGTATCGGTTCGTGTTGGTAGGTTTTCTATATATAGTATGCCGCAGGGTATTGAGAGATTTCCTTATTAATACGTCGAGAAAAGGAAGTTGAAGAAGACTGTTTCTTCTATTTCCGTGGTGAACTGGATCTTTGGATGAATGGTATTCTAATATCCTTGGAATTCGTGGAGCTTTTCTTTTCCCAAAGACTAAATGACGAAGATGTCATCGACGTACCGGATCCATAACTTCGGTTTGTATTTGGCCTCCCTTAACGTTTTCTTCTCGAGGTAAATCATAAACAGATTGGCGATAACCGGGAGCAGTGAGGAACGCCTAGCTGCTCCTTCCACCTGCTTATAAATCTGACCGTCAAACAGAAAATAAGCATTGTTGAGGCAGTGTTTGGCGAGGTCTACGATGTGGCTGGACAAGTCTTCATTTTCTCTGATCTGCTTGAGGGCCTCTTCGATCGGGATACTGGGATAGAGAGCCTTGACATCGAAGCTTGCTAAGATGTCACTTTCTTCAATTGGGACGATGTCCAGGATTTGAACAAAATGTTCAGAATTTCGTACGTAGGAGTCGGCTTGTTGTGTTATAAGGTGCATGATCTTCGCTGTCCACAGGGAACAACCAAGAAGTTGAATCGATGATACCTCGGATCAACCAGAACACATACTTCTCCATCGGTGAAGCACTACGAACTACCATATATATCTTAAGAAATGCCAAAGTATGATGTGATTTTGATGTTGTAGTAGAATCACATAAAAATGATAAAATTTGAAAGATCGTCTTATCTTTGAAAATGACTTATATCAAATTGAAGGCTGAATCTTCCTCTTAAATGATGTATAACTCGTGGTTTCAATTTGAAATCGGTTCCCTCGATCCACGTAAGGAATATGAAAGGGTGATGTGTTTTTGACGTTTTAGTAAAATCACAGAAAAAATGAAATTTAAAGGATTGTGGAGGTCTTATTGAAAATGAAGAAATGACTTGTATATTCAGTTGATGATTGAACATTCTTCTTTAAAATTATATATAACTCATTGTTTCAATTTGAAATCGATTCTACCTCAGAAATATTAAAGGAAGATGTACGAGTAAGAGACCCGATGAGTACTCCTCTTTTAAATTATCCATTCCTATAGAATATAAGGAAGATACTATAAAACCTACTTCATGGCCGGAGGGTGTGCTAAAATAAATATATAAATCGTTTTTTCGAAACAATCTACAAGAAAGCTCTCAAAACGTAACGAAAAATAATGTTACATCAACAATTAATTTTTCTGATATTCCATTGAATCAGAAATTATTGACACTGCGGTTTTAGAAGATTCTATAGATTTCACAGTAATTCATCAAAATATACAGAGCGTACGCAATAAAATTGATGAATTGCTTGTTTTTATTGACTCTATAGATACTACTGTAGAAGTAATAACACAGACGGAACATTGGCCTAAATTTGACGAAGAAATAATAGTAGATGGTTATGAAATGGCTTCATCATATTCAATTTGTATAAGGTTGAATATTCCTCTTTAAAATGATGTATAACTCGTGATTTCAATTTGAAATCGATTCCACCGTTTTAGTATAATTACGAAAAAAATAATAAAATTTGAAAGATCGTGGAGGTCCTAT
Source organism: Onthophagus sagittarius (assembly GCA_036711965.1). Classification (NCBI taxonomy): domain Eukaryota; kingdom Metazoa; phylum Arthropoda; class Insecta; order Coleoptera; family Scarabaeidae; genus Onthophagus; species Onthophagus sagittarius. The sequence goes on along the minus strand of JASERS010000006.1, from coordinate 22,090,914 downwards.
GTTTGAAAATGAAGAAACGACTTGTATATCAAGTTGTTGAAATGGATCGACTTAGGAAATGCCAAAGGATGATAATGTTTTTGTGATATAGTAGAATCACAAAAAAATGATAAAATTTGAAAGATCGTGGAGATCTTATTTTGGAAAATGAAGAAATAACTTGTCTATCAAATTGAAGGTTAAACCCAGTTAAACCCTCCTTTTTCAAATGATTTATAACTCGTTGTTTCAATTTGAAACCAATTAGACTTATTAAATGTTAAAGGATGACATGTTTTTGACATTTTAGTAGAATCACGACAAAAATGATAAAGTTTTAAAGGTCATGGAGGTATTATCTTTGAAAATGAAGAAATGACTTGTATATCAAGTTGAAGGCTGAACATTCCTCTTTAAAATGGTGTATAACTCGTTGTTTCAATTGGAAAGTGATTCCACCTAAGAAATGTTGATGGATTCAAAAAATCATTTTTGACGCTTTTGTATAATTACGAAAAAAATAATAAAATTTGAAAGATCGTGGAGGTCCTATTTTTGAAAATGAAGAAATGACTAGTATATCAAGTAGAAGGTTTAACATTTATCTTTAAAATCATATATAACCCGTTGTTTTAATTTGAAATGAATTCCACTTACGAAATGCCAAACGATAATGTGATTTTTGATGTTTTAGTATTATCACGAAAGAAATTATAAAATTTGAAAAATCGCGAGGTTTTATTTTTGAAAATGCAAAAATGATTTGTATATCAAATTGAATATTTCTCTTTAAAACAAGGGTAGAAAACTAATCTTCATCATTTTAAGTTTTGAGATAGGATCGATCGACATAACTAAAGTGTGAATTTCTAGCGATTATACTATAAGTAATTTTTGATATTGGAGCAATTTTAGCCATATATATACGCGAATTACAGTAAATTGATGCCCTTGCTCAATTTTTCTTTGTGCCATTGTGCCTATTTTCAATTTTAATGCACACATATTTTTTAGTGCCTATTTATTTTTTTTTTTTATCATTTTTAGCATATTGTTAAAGGAATGTTTTTTCATCTTGAACAAATTAAAGATATTTTTATTTAATTTTGTACTTTTTATTAAGACGAAATGAGTTGTTATAGTTCTACCGGTTTCGGCCCTGTTTAGGCCATCTTCAGGAACTTTCGAGCACTTGTTGATCTTCAGATTATTTAAAATCTATTAAAAATTTCAAATATCAAGAGATCAACATAGACGTGCTTTCGTCTTAATAAAAAGTACAACATTACATAAAAGTATTCTTAATTTTTAGCACAGTTTTTTAAATTGTATAATTTTACTGGGTTATGTGAGTATTCAATCTTCATTTATTATTTTCTAAATAATCAGATTTTATTACCCATCTCCGCTTGTTATTTTGACACAAGCACATTGAAAAATAGATCATCTAAAAATAGCGAAACTCAAATAAAGAATTCATTAAAAACTGTTAAAAGATATTGAATATTTGCATATATTTTAATGATAATTGAAAATATTTATTTTTAAAAAAATAATATGAGTTTTAAAAACTCTTAAAACTAAATTCCACATGAAATTACGTAATAATGCATCAAATTCTACAAAAGATATAGAAGTTATGGGTTACATTTTTCTGCTTTGTTATGAACAATTTTTATGCACAACGTTAATCTACATCCATTCCAGATTTTAGGTTGTTATCGATTTTAATAATAAAAATCCTAATTTTTTTGTCTTCATATAATCACTAGATCTGAACTAATTATAGTTTACATCTTTTTTATTCATTATCAATAATTTCTAGTAACCAAATTCCTTCATTCTCGTTCTCTTTTTAACCCCATACAATTCTCTCAATCCACGGGACATAATACGATACTCTTGTATAAACTCCAGGAACTAACCCACAATTAACTCCAAAAGAAGTTATCCCAACGATCCTATACAACCGATTATCGTTCCTATCAAGATATTGTAGCGGTGCCCCTGAGTCACCCTGCAAAGAAAAATGAGTTAAATTAAATAAAACAAATTATTTAAGACAAAATTACTTGGCAAGTATCCCCTCCTGCATCAGCTCCTTCAGCACAAATTTGCAAATCATTGATTAACCCATCATTTAACCCTTTAAGCCGTCTAGTATACGATTTAGAACACTTTGCATGATCCGAAATCGTTAAATTAACTTTTTGCAAAATACTCGCTGTGTTTCCTCCAAAAGAAGTTTGCCCCCAACCAGCCGCAACAAATTGGGTGTTTAATAATTCTTTTTCAGTATAAAGACAAGCCGGTTTTATATAAATATTGAAATCAACGGAGGAATTTAACCGAATCAATCCAACATCATGATATTTTTTATCGAACTTGTACTCAGGGTGTTGATAAATTTCTGCAACTTGGTATTGTCTTGGATGAGCGTCATCATCATCGGATTTGATGTCTAAGTCACCTAAACGTACGATTTTAACTGATCCGCTAAAACAATTGTAATATGAATATGAATTTAGTAAAATTAATTTTTTACTATTCTGGTGATGATAAACAATGTGCAGCTGTTAAAACGAAGTTTTCACTGATTAAAGCCCCCCCACAAAGATATTGGGCATCATTTGGGTCACCGAACCCCAATAAGGCGACGTGGGGAAATTCTTTAGCTTGTGAGTTAATCCCATTTACCACGAGTATTTGAGATGTTGCTGTTTCTTCATCGGTTGATGGAGGTGTTGTTGTTGTTGATGTGGTTGTCGTTGTAGTCGTTGTTTTTATTGGTGTGATAGGTGGATAAAGATACAATTTGTTGCTATATTCGCGACATTCTACCAAAGAATAAAATTTTAAATTTTAAATCGTTTTAATCAAAACTTACTTTGAACGCTTTTCTTATTTTTGTTAACTTCTTGATTCAATGTTTTGACGAAAGGATTAATTCCTTCTGAACCACTTAATCCCGAAAAATCCTTTTGCTTAAAAGCATCCAACAAATTAGGATCAAAGTTTAGATCATCCCCTTCGACACAACAAACAACCGGAATGAAAGGAAAATTTTTATCAAAACTGCACAAATTAGGCTTCTCTTTCTTCAATAAACCTTCTTTGGCCGATGCACATAAATCGACTCTTTTACAGACACCGAGATCACCGTTAACTAAGAAGCAAGGTTCATTAACTTCGAGGTAAGGATGACCTAAAATCAAAATAATTCGAGATTAATCTGACTTAATTAAATGAATTATTTATTTTATATTGTTACCGTTTGTTTTAAGACTTAAAGCGATTAAAATCAAAATGAATAAAGTTTGGGTCGAAACCGAAGACATTTCGTTGTTGAGGCGAGTAAATCGGCTGAGGAACTAAATGTAAGCAAATTATTTGCACTTATTACTTCAAATTAAGGAGAGAACGTCTATTGAATTTCAAACTTGGGTTTTACCACAAATGTGTTTTTAATTTTTTTGAAAATTGAGTTAAATTATGAGTCATAAATTTCATAATAAACTGATTATTAAGGAATGTGATGTGGAGAAAGCTTTTTACGAAGAATTTGAATTTGGAAGAATTAATATAAAATGACTTTTTAAATATTTGAATTATTTCGAACGATGGAGATTTTAAAAAATTAAAAGGCTGAAAAATATTTCCTGGATAAGAACCTACAAACTTTGCATGAACTCTCTCCATGGGATATTCAGCTTCGAGGCATGAATGAATTTGTGATGTAAGTGTTGCTGCTAAATATTTCATTCTACTTGTTCTTTGATGAACTTTAATATTTTCGGTTAAACTTAGGCTAATTTCTTCCTTCTTTAATTGTTTATTTTAACATTAAATAATAATAACGTAATGAGTTAATATACATCAGTTTCAAGAGGTTGCTTTTGTCATTCAGATGGAATAAAAATCATTTATTTTAATTCAAAATTAAACCCAGCACGATTAATGCGACTTTTTAAAGATTTCGTTTATTTTTGAGGCAATTTCGTAATAAAACAAAATTAAACTTATATATTATTTGAATGAGGACAATGTAAGCTATCATTTGATGTAGATAACATTTCTTAATCATCAAAAATGATTGAAAACTTTAACAATTCTTAGTGATTTTATTGTTAAATTAGAACCGGATCGTTTCAAAAAACATTTCCGGGAAGGATTTATAATAAAATGATAATGTGATATACATTATTCTAGAAAAGTAAGCTATTATCTTTAAGTTAATATAAAAATCAATTCTTCAAATTCAAAATTAAACTCAACACGATTTTTATAGTTTTTGTTTATTCGAGGTGTGATCGAAATTATATTTTTTGAAAATTATGTTTGGGACTATTTTGAAACAAAACAAAACTTAACTTATATATCATTTGAAAGAGGACAACTTAAACTTTTATATAGTATAAACAAAATTTCTTAAACATTAAAAATGATTTAGGTATGATTTTTTATACTTTAACAAATCTCGTTGATTTTTAATGAAAATTGCATTATTTCAAAAGTGGTATCTGAGAAGAGAAGAGGGCCCTTTTATCTTTAAATTAGTGTAATAATCGTTTCTTCGAATTCAAAATTAAATCCAACATGATTTATTAATGTTTTTATTATTCGAGGTACGATCGAAATTACATTTTTTGAAAATTATTTTAGAGAAAATTTCGAAATGAAACAAAAATAAACTTATATATCATTTGAAAGAGGACAATGTAAGCTATCGTTTGATGTAGATAACATTTCTTAATCATCAAAAATGATTTCCGAGAAGAGTTTATAATAAAATGATCAAGAGATGTATATACATTATCTAAAACAGGGTACTTTTAACTAAGCTAAACCCAACACGATTTTTTAAATTTTCGGCTTTTATTCGAGGTACGATCGATATTAAATTTTTTGCAAATGATTTTTGTGACAATTTCAAAATAAAACAATTAAACTTATATTAATTGCTGTGGTTGCAACTATCTATTTTTAATAAAATACAAAGTGATATTTTCATTTGTTATAAAAAGATTTAAGAAGCCACGAAAAGTCTCTCTTCCATAGGCAATAATTTTATAAATATTCTATATCTGGTTCTAAAATACAGGGTGATTCAGGAAAGCGCTGAAAGACTATATGGGTTTACAAATGCTTCCTTTACGAAATATAGGTGGCCAAAGTTTCTTTAAAATTAAACATTATCTGCAATAAAAAATTCTTTTCTTTCAATATTCACCACGCCACTGCTAATATTATTGAACGGGAAGAATTTTTGACTAAAATGCCATCAATTATCTCTCAAGTTTCTCACAAATGTTTGATTAAAATAACAGTATCTGAGAAATTTAAAGTTTTCCAAACAGCCATATGACCACTCTAGTATTGATGAGTGTTCTTGCTGTAATAAATGCTGGATATATTGAAAATAATGCAATTGTTGTTCGTCAGATAACTGTGATGTTTAAATTTTCAGAAACTGTTGCCTTAATCAAAGTTTTGTAAGAGCTAATTTGATAAATAATTGATCACTTGACACAAAAATACTGTCCATTTAAACAAATTTGTAATGGCGCAGAAAAATTTCAAAAAAGCTTTTTTTTGTTACAGATAACGTTTGATAGAAAAAAAACTTTTACGTCCTGCATCTTGTTAAATAGACATTTGCAAGCCGATGTATTACCTGCTCTAGAAGTCTGTCAGCGATTTTTAGTCACCCTATATAGCCATATATCAAAATTTTACTGTTAGTTATCAAACATTAATAAAATTTGTAGCCCAATAACAGAAACAACATGATTTCGTTAAAAAAAATTATAAAACCAAATCAAATTTCACACCAGCAGTGAGAAGAAAATTGAACAAATGTTGGCGTTGGGTATCTGCAGACCACTTCTTCTACTGCCGCTTCACCGCTTCACATGGTTCTTAAAAGAGATTATAACGATTGGTGGCCATGTGGAGATTACAGACAATTGTATAATATCGCTATATCAGATCGATACCCTCTTTCTCATATACATGTTTTCAATTTACATTTATATGATTGTAAAATTTTGTTTAAGGTAGATATAATAAGAGTATATCACCAGACACCAGCAGAAAAGGAAGATGTTTACTAAACCACTCACAGACGATATTATTTCTTAACTTACTCTGTTAGATTTTAGCCGAGCTTTCGATACCGTAACCCACAGCGTCCTCTTATCTATTTTATCGTCCTTTGGATTTAATACAATTGCTCTAAACTTAATTTCTGACTATTTAAATGGGCGATCCCAGTCGATTGTGATTGATGGAAACCATTTTGAACAACACATTCTTTTCCTTCTTTTGGTAGCTGCTGATGATTAGTCACTAGCCGTGATATACACGTTTTGATTGAAAGAGTATCAGCAATAATTTCCTGTGTTGGAGTCACCCTGTAGTCTGATGCAGGTGACAGCAGAGGCTTTTGGATGGAAGGTGGGCTCTAGTGGAGCATCCAGACAGATGTCTTTAATGTCCTGAACAATATGAAGAGGTTGTTCACATCCAAGTTTATTTTTCATAACCTCTTTTAATTGACAAATAAATGTTCATGAGTTTATTTTTCAAATCACAATTGACTACAGGATAGATACGGACCATGACAAAGAGAACGTTGTCTTTAGATGAGTAATCATTGAGAAAATCATTTTGCTACTAGCCTTCCCAGAGAAGTCAATTCTTAGGTGTCAGCTTCATATTTTTCTATTAAAAATTGTTTGATGCATTCTAATGATGTTGCCATACCCTCAAAAGCCTTTTACTTATCTATGTACTTTTTGACCTTGTTCCTTTTGGGGGCCTATTTTGTTTTTTTTATACACCAGTCACATTTTTGATCATGTACAGCATTGCACACCTTACGTTTACGCTGATGACACGCAGCTGATTTACTCTTATCAACCTTCCGATTGTTGATTTTATTAGTAATGATTTTAATAGCATTTATGTGGCTGCCTACAAACATTTTCTGAGGATTAACCTTGAAAAATCTGCTATCATATTCTTTGAGAAGAAGCCAATCATTTCACAGCTTGCTAAATCTGCTGTCGTACTTATCAACAATATAAAGCTTCCAGTGGTTAATAGATACACCAGTCTTGGACAGGAAATTGATACCTCTCTCCGATTTTGAGATAAGATATCTAAATATATCAAAAATACATATTTCGCGTTGAGATTGTTGTTTAAGAGTACAAGGCCCTCGTTTTGTCTCAGTTTAATTAAATGGTACCACTTTACCATCCAGCTTTAACTGCTTTTGAATCAAATAGAATTCAAAAAAATTCAAAATTCTCGCCTATGGTTCACTTAAGGAAACCGAAAATTTGATAGAATTTCTCATAGGCTAGTTGAAACTGGGTTGTTGTAATGAAGAATAGAAGAGATCTCCAAACGTTGGTTTCTTACCATAAATTAATGTTATGGAAGATTCCTGATTACTTGTTTAAGAGGAGTAAATTTGGATGGAATGTCCATAATCGCTCGGCAAGGTGTTGTTTTCTTATGGCGCCACTGGCCCTTTATTTGAAAGATGTTTTTCTTACCACATTTATAAATCCTACAATCGTATTTTTGTGGCTAAGAGATTATTGAGTATTGGGTCCTTTAGGTCTCGATAGTTTGATAGAATATTTTTGTTGTTTTTGTGCATGCATTTTTTTTTCTTTTTCTGTAAAATACATTTAATTTTCAAATTGGAAAGTGCATTTTTGGTGTATCCTCTTTAGACTTTTTGGGCCATCAGGTTTGTTTTGAAGGTATTCATCCTTCATAAGTTAACATTAAAGCAATTAATGATTTGCCTTAGCCTACCACAATTAAACAATTGCAACAGTTTCTTGGCATAATAAACTTCAAAAGTTCTTACTCCTTTATATAATCTTCCAAAACAATTAAATTTACAAAAACATAATAAATCAACCACTTCTTGGTCAAAAGAACGTGATGTTTCTGTTCCAATTGTGAAGAAAATTTTATCAAATTGTTGTACATCCATCTCAATGTACATCGTACACAATGATTAGGTACAGATGCTTGTAGTAATGGCATAGGAGCTGTCTTATCTCAAAATTTTAATAATAAAGGTTATTTCACTAGGTCAAAAATTGTCTTCACCTCAAGTAAGTTACTTTACTTTTGACAGAGATTTACGAGCGCTATTAGTATCAATTTGTGGTTTATACATAGACCATAAACTTCTAGTCTTCTTAATTTTCTCAACAACTGATAATCATCACAAAAAATTAGACATTTAAATTACAGTGCGCAATTTATCTCTGATCAGGTATTTAATATTATTAACATTTATTTAATATACCTGTAAAGAAGAATGTCCCCTATTCTGCATGTTGTGCAGAACAAATGTTAATTGTTTAAATTCAAAACATCCTGATACACTAACTTTTAAAAAATCACAACTAACTTTCACGAGAAACAACATCACATTCAGATATAAAATTTTGCTCTGATCTTCGCATATACATACTCACAAAAATTTCGTAAAACAATTTTTAACAAATTCCACAACATGGATTTGTTCTACTACACATATCATCAGAACACGATTATTTTGGACGCACATGACAAAACATACATATTTAATTATGGACATAAACTTTTTTGCAATGTCAACAAACAAAGGTTCATAAACACACAAAATCCTTTTTTACCAAAGATTAAGATTTGATCATATAGATTTTGACCACATAGATTTAGTTGGTCCTCTCAATCCGTCTCTTGAATTGTCATATTTGCTCACCGTAATCAATCGTTTCACGCGTAGGCCAGATATTTTTCCTCTTAAAGAAGTTAGGTCTAATGTTGTCTCGGAAACTTTGTTAATATAAGTCAATAAGTCATGACCAAAAACGACAATTTGAATCAAAATTATTTTCTGAATTTCAATCACTTTTAGGTACCCGCCATATTCACTCATCAACTTTTTACCCTTAGAGCAACGGGATAAAAGAAAGATTTCGCCGTATTTTAAAGTCAGCTGTTGTGTTCCGAGGTAATTCTAATTAGATGGAACAATGAGATGATTTTTCTTTGATTTTCCTAGGTCATCCATAAAAGAGGATTTGTTGTTCTTCCGTATACCTTTCGGAGAATTTCTTATAAATAAACAACCATCTTTAGAGTCTGAAGCTTTACTTTGTAAATTAAGATCTTCATTCGCTAACTTAAACCACTTGAGTCAATTTTTAATTCAAATCAAAAAAACTTCGTACATAAAGACATACCGAAATCAAACTTTGTATTTATCAAATTTAACGGTCCTAAACCTTCTTTGTTCCCTAGATAAGAAGACCAATTTAAAATAATTAAAAATCTTCAAAATATTTTATCTTTAACAAAAATAACACAAAAATTAGTGTAAATATTGACACTTATCTTTTCCTTTTTATAGGAGGGGAAGTTTTTATACGAGTGTATCAGCGAATTTAAGATTTCATTTGATGTACACAACATACATCAAAACACATTTAATCGCAAAAATAATTACGTATGATTCTTTAAACTTTGACATTTTTTACTGACTTTAAGTTAAAATTTGATTGTTTCACAATCATTTCCGGACAGGATTCATAATAAAATGATATACAATATCCTAAAGAGGACACTTTTATCTTCAATATAGCATAAAAATCAATTCTTCGAATTCAAAATTGAAATTACAACATATTTTAAAAATTATTGTCGGGACAATTTCAAACTAAAACAAAACTAAACTTATATATCATTTGAAAGAAGATAATTTAAGGTATCATTTGATATACATAACATTTCCTAATCATTAAAAATGATTTAGGTATGATCTTTAAACCTTAAAATCCTCACTTATTTTAGATTAAAACCGGATCGTTTCAAAAAGCATTTCAGGGATGAATTTATAATAATATGATAAAGAGGCATATATTATCTTGAAGAAGAAGCTTTTATTTTTAAATTGGTATAAAAATCATTTCTTTGAAACCAAAATTACATCCCTATATAATTTTTTAAAATTTCTTGTTTAAAATACGATAAAAGTTTTTATAAACATTTTTTGAAAATTATTTCGGCAAGTTCTAAATAAACCAAAATTAAACATATATATTATTTGAAAAAGGATAATTTAAGCTTTGATTTAATATAAACAACATTTCTTAGTCACCAAAAATGTTTCAGGTATTATTCTTTAAACTTTTACAGTTCTCACTGATTTTTTATTAAAATCGGATCGCTTCAAAAAACGTTTTCGCAAAGAATTTACAATAAAATGATAATGTGATATATATTGTCTTAAAGAGGGGGCTTTTATCTTTAAGTTGATATAAAAAATATTGTTTCGAATTCAAAATTAAACCCACCACTTTTTTAAAATTTTCGATTGTTCGAGGTAAAATCAAAATTACGACTTTTTGTAAATTATTTTTGAGGTAGTAGAAACAAAACAAAATTAAACTTATATAACTTATATATCATTTGAAAGAGAATAATTCAAGCTTTCATTTCATATAAACAAAATGTTTTAATCATCAAAAATATCTCAGGTATGACTTTAAACTTTTACAATACTGATTGATTTTTTATTAAAATCGAATCGCTCTTATTTTTGAGGCCGTTTTAAAACAAAGCAAAACTAAGCTTATATATAATTTAAAAAAGAACAATTTAAGCTTTCATTTGATATAAATAATATTTTTTAATCATCAAAAATATTTCAGGTACAACTCTTTAAACTTATATACTTCTCACTGATTTTTTGTTAAAATAGAATCGCTTCAAAAACCGTTTTCGCGAAAAATTCATAATAAAATGATAAAGTGATATATATTATTTTAAAGAGAGTGCTTTTATCATTAAGTGTTGGCTTATTTAAACCCAACACTTTTTTAAAGTTTTCGATTCTTCGAGGTACGATCAAAGTTACAATATTTTTTAAAAATTATTTTTGAGGCAGTTTTGAAACAAAACAAAACTAAATTTATATATCATTTGAAAGAGAACAATTTAAGCTTTTATTTGATATAAATAAAATTTTTTAATCATTAAAAATGTTCAGATATTATTTTTTAAATTATTACAGTTCTCACTGATTTTTTGTTAAAATTGAATCTCGCTTCAAAGAACGTTTTCGCGAATAATTTATAATAAAATGATAATGGGTTATATATTATCTTAAAGAGGGGGCTATTATCTTTAAGTTGATATAAAAATTATTGTTTGGAATTCAAAGTTAAACCAAACATTTTTTTTAAGTTTTCGATTGTTCGAGGTACGATCAAAGTTACAACATTTTTTGAAATTTTTTTTTGAGGCAGTTTTGAAACAAAACTAAACTAAACTTATATATCATTTGAAAGAGAACAACTTAAGCTTTCATTTGATATGAACAATTTTTTTATCATTAAAAATGCTTCAGATATGATTCTTTAAACTTTTATAGTTCTCACTCATTTTTTATTAAAATTGAATCACTCGAAAACCCATTTTTGCAAGGAATTCATTATAATATGATAATGTGGTAAATATTACCTTAAAGAGGGGGCTTTTATCTTTAGGTTGATATAACAATTATTATTTGGAATTGAATATTAAAATTAACACGATTTTTTAAACTTTCGTATATTTGAGATACGATTGCATTACATACTATTTGAAAAACATTTTTGAAACAATTTAAAAACAAAACAAAACTTATATACCATTTTAAATAGGATAATATAATCTTTTACTTGATGTTAACGGCACTTCTTTATCATCAAAAATGATTTAGATATAACTCTTTAAACTTTCACAATTTGCACTTATCCTCAGTTAATGGTAGAAACAATGAGAAGATCAAAAAGCGATAAAAAGCTGATGAGATGGACGAAGTTTTGTGTACAAAATTGGAACATTTTATGATTAAAATGGTAACGAATCTTGACAAGACGATTATGCAAAACACTGCGTTGTGAAATTTTACAAAAATAAATACAAAATTTATAAAAAGTTTATTAAATAACTTAAATATAATGAATTAATTGTAGTCGTCGTATTAATTCCATACAATTCCTTCAATCCAGGGTACATAATAAGACACCCTTGTATAAACTCCAGGAACTAACCCACAATTAATTCCAAAAGATGTTATCCCAACGATCTTATACAAACGATTATCGCTTTTATCGAGATATTGTAAAGGAGCCCCTGAATCACCCTGTAACAAAAATTAATAAGAAAATGTTCAAAGTAATACCAATTGAGTTAAAATTACTTGGCAAGTATCTCCCCCTTTAACCTGTCCTTCAGCACAAATCTGTATATCTTCAATGACCCCTTCATTTAACCCATTAACACGTTTAGTATACGTTTTAGAACAATTCGAATTATCCGAAACCGTTAAATTAACTTTTTGCAAGATACTCGCATCGCCACCTCCAAAAGAAGTCTTCCCCCAACCAGCCACAACAAATTGGTCGCCCAACAACTCTTTTTCAGTATGAAGACACGCCGGTTTTATATAAACATTGAAATCAACCGAAGAATTTAACCTCAATAGAGCGACATCGTGGTATTTCTTATCCGATTGATACTCGGGGTGGCGAAAAGTTTGGGCAATTCCGAATTTTCTTGGGGAGGCGTCATCGGCGTTGGATTTGATGTCTAAGTCGCCTAAACGTACGATGTTGACTTGTCCACTAAAAAGAATCAAAAATCAAAAAGAATCAAAAAATTAAATTGAGTTGTGATAGAATAAAGATATTACTGACTATTGTCTGGAAATTAAGCAATGCGCAGCTGTTAAAACGAAATTTTCGCTGATTAAAGCACCCCCACAAAGCCATTGAGGATTTTCGAGGTCGCCATATCCTAATAAAGCAACATGAGGGAATTCTTTGGGTTTTGAATTTTCTCCGTTTACCACGTAGATTTCGGAAATTCCTTGATCCTTTTCATTTAAAGGTCTCATTGTTGTTGTTGTTGTGGTTGTTGTCGTCGTGGTCGTTATTGCTGAAGAACTATATTCGAAACATTCTTTTAAAAAGATAATAAGAAAGAAGTTCTAATTAAGACAACTTACTTTGAACACTTTTTTTGTTGTTTTGTTCAAGAAGATTATCATCAATTTTTCCTACAGGGGGATTAATTTGTGCAAAAGAAATCATTTCCACCTCCAAATTATCCAAAAGATTAGGTTTTGTGAAATTATGCTCCTTAAAGAACGTAAGAAAACTAGGATCGTAAGGTAAATCATCTCCAGGAACGCAACAAACAACCGGAAGTAGTGGAATTTCTTTATCGAAAGAACACAATTTTGGTTTCTCTTTCTTCAATAACATTTCTTTGGCCGATGCGCATAAATCGACTCTTTTGCACACGCCAACTTCCCCATGTTCGTTTAGGATACACGAAGAATTTAACTCAAGGTTAAGATGCCGACCTAAAATGAACTTTCTTGTTTACCTTGATAAAATTCGGAATGATTTGTTTTAAATACAACGTAATTTATTTATTTAAGTAATCAAAAATAATTAAGTTGAGTACGTACCGTTTGTTTTTAAGATTAAAATTGTGGTTAATAAGAAATAAGTTGATAACGAACACATTTCGTTGTGGTAACGCGCAAATTCGAGGTGGAACTAAACGAACTCCGGTTTTGAATGTGTTTGTTCACACGTTTGGTCAAAACAAGGAGAAAACGATTAAGGAATTCCTAAGATGGGTTTTACCACAAACGCAACAAGATTCAAGTTTTGAGAACTGTTACGGTTGATCATTTTTAACTAACTTGAAAGTTGACGTAAAATTAGGTTGTTGTAACTTTGGAATAGTATTATCAGTATGATTAATTATTGAAAATACGTCATAAATTTTCCGAGAGTATAAAAGAATCCAGTTGATTTAACTCAATTTTACCTACTTTAAAGAAGATTAAGTTATACGACATAATTAGTTCAGTGTACGAAATCATAAAATTTTTTTTTATTTCTAGAGAATGAGAACCATATCCAGATCTCCAGAGAGTCACACAAAATGTAGACTATTTCGTTCATGATGATACTCTGAACTGAAACTTGCGTTAATCCTTATCCTGTCAAAACTTGTTATCTAACTACTCAGAGTAAGGAGAAGAACCAAAAATATTTCAAGAAGACTCAGTACTGCTTATAGAAATTTTGATCCGCTTCCATGAGACTTGAAATACTTCCAAAAGATATGGTACAACCTCTAGAAGACTTTAACTGATTTCAGAAAATGTGATATTGCCTCTGAGAGACTTCAAATACTTCCTGAAGATTTGTTACTGCCTTTGGAAGATTTAATACTTCTTCTAAAAGAGCTAAAATGCTTCGATAAAATATGATATTACTTTCAAAACACTTAACATTGCTTCCAAAAGATCTAAAATGCTTCCAAAACATATAATACTTCTTCGATAAGACTTGATACTGTCTCCCAAAGAACTGAAATGCTTCCAGAAAATATGACTCTGTCTCTGAAATGCTTCAAATATTTCTAAAGATATGACACTGCTGCTAGAAGATTTGAAATACCGTCAGAAGACGTTATATTGCCTCTGGAACACATTAAGTACGTCCTGAAGATTTGACACTGCCACTGGAAGACTAGATATTGTTTTCAAAGGACTCATCAGTGTCAACTCTGCTGGAAGAAGTTTAAATCTTCTAAAAGCAATTTACGTTTTTTGGAAGCAGTATCAAGTCTCCTAGAAGTAGTATCAAAACTTGTGGATGCAATGTAAAATGTTCTAGAAGCAGTATCAATTCTTCCAGGATTGGTATTAAGTCGAATGGGAGTAGTTCAAGCCTTCTCGAAGCATTTTAAGTCTTTTGAAAGCATTTCAAGTCTTTTAACTCCAATAACAAGTCTTTCGGAGGCAGTGGCGAGTTTTCTGGAAATAGTTTAAGAGTTGTGAAAGCATTTCCAATCTCCCAGAAGCAGTGTCAAGTCTCATAGAAGTAGAGTCAAGACTTCCAAAGGCAGTACCACACCTTTAAGAGATAGTATGGTATCTTCTGAAAACATTTTAGGTCTTCTGGCAGCAGTATGCAGACTCCTAGAAGTATTGTCATGTTTTAATACAAAATACATGCTCTGCAAAACATAAAACGCGTGCAGGAAATATGATACTGCTTCTGCTTCAAATGATTTCAAGTACTACCTGAAGATTTGATACCGCTTCCAAAATATTTGAAATGCTTCCAGAAGATTTCGTACTGCTTCTAAAAGACTTGAAATGGCTCCAGAAGTCGTGATATAGCCTCTAAAAAACTTCAAGTAATTCATGAAAATTTAATGCTGCCTCTGGAAGACTTGATACTGTTTCTAAAAAACCTAAATGCTTCCAGAAAATATGGTACTGCTTCCATAAGAATCGATACTGCTTCAAAAAGACTTGAAATGCTTCCAGAAGACTTGATGTTGCCTTTAGAAGATTTGACACTACTGCTAAAAAACTTGGAATGCTTCCAGAAAAATGTTTCCAGAAGGATGTGATATTGCCTCTAGAAGACTATGAAGTCTTCTGGAAGATTCTTCTGGACGTCTTCTGGTGAAAAGAAAGTCAACATCCTCTAACAGTTTTTGCTCCTCTCGCTCATCTCATCTGTAAATTTTGTCACAAAATCGTTCGCTTTCATGAGACATCATCCCGCAATGCGTGTAATATAACGTAAGCTCAATCTGGTTTGCTTTTTAAAACCTTTTCACAAATAATTACCAGAAAGCAATTAAAACTACATCCAACAAACGTTGCCATTAGAAATCTCCGAAGTCGTATGTTTGACAAATTCAAGCAAGTCTTAAAAGCGGCTTTTAACAATACATTTTCATTATGGACCAATTTGACCCTCTCATTTGGTCTATCCCGGACTGGAGATCTTTTAGAACAACAATGTGAGATAGCCACGTGTGAAATATAATCGAACAGCACCACAACGGGGAATATGGCCATAAACGGAATAACCGTGGGATTCGTCAGTCATTTTTGGTACAACATCCTCGACAGAACATTGCCTGGGTACTCATTAAGGATTGCAGCCAAGAATATTTTAGTGAATCAAATGGTTGGATCCAGAAACTTTTCTCCCATGGTGCTAACCCTGGGATAAATAAAGAAATTGTTAAACAATATAGTTGATGCGTATTTAACTAAAATTTAGAGCAAAAAAAATCTGTGAAAAAAGAAATTATGAAGACAATAAAGAAATGATAACTCAAAACATGAAATGGCTGTACCAGAGAGTGGGCCGTTTCAAGGGGTGTTAAGGTGTGTTAAGGAATTGCAATGAAGAGGGAGCAAATAGATATTGTATAGAAGATGAGGCGAAGATGTGCACATTATGTGAGAGTGCCCATAGTCTTTACAACATCTTGTGGTGGAATGTAAAGGATTGTGAAAAGAAGAGATAAATTAACTTTGCTTAATCTTGATCTTTTCTACTCAATCTCTCAGGATTCTCAGCAGATCTTATACTGTATGATTTTCCTTTTCTAAAGATTTTTGAAATTATAAGTTCTTGTTCGTGACAACTACTGGGACAGGGAACTTAGAAAGAAAGAGAGAAGGACAGAGATAAAGAACAATTGGTATAATACAAAAAATGGATTGATTGTGGCAAAGAATGAAACGAAGTTGAAGGCTAGATTGAGCTGATGTTATAAAGAGAGAGTCAATAAATATTGTATGGAAAATGAAAAGAAGGGATGTAGATTATGCGGGAGTGCCTATGCTTCTGGTGGAGCCGTAGTGCTCAGAGGCTATACATATTCCTATAATGGAGCATTCAATTCTGGAAGCAACATTAAGTCCTCTAGAAGCAGCATCATGTCTTCAGGAAGCATTTCAAATCTTCCAAAGGTAATATCACGTCTTCTGGAAACATTCAAGTCTTCTAGAAACATTTAAAGTTTTTTGGAAGCAATATTAAGTCTTCTGGAAGCAGTATCATGTTTTTTGGAAGCGTTTTAAGTCTTTTAAAACCAGTATCAAGTTTTCCAGAGGCAGTATCCAGCCTTCTAGATACAATTTCAGTCTTCTGAAAGCATTTTAAATCTTTTGGAGGTAGTGTCAAGTTTTCTAGAAATAGTATCAAGACTTATGGACGCAATATCAAGTTTTCTAGAAGCAGTATTAAGTCTTCCAAGGGCAGTATCAAGTCTTCTGGAAGCAGTTCAAGTCTTCTCGAAGCCTTTTATGTGTTTTGAAAGCATTGCAAATATTTTAAATGTAGTATCAAGTCTGCCATATGCAGTATCAACTCTTCTGGAAGAAGTTTAAGTCTCTTGAAAGCATTGCAAGATTTTTGGAAGCAGTATCAAGTCTCCTAGAAGTAGTATCAAGACTTATCGATGCAATGTTAGGTGTTCTAAAAGCAGTATCAAGTCCTCCAGGGTTAGTATCAACTCGTCTTTCCAGGCGATTCTTTGAAAACATTTGCCATCGATACTGAAACTGAATGGGAATGAAAACGCTTAATAGTTCGTTAAAATTAGTTACAGATGGTAACTTCAATCCAGAGAGAACCATTAACAACATTGTACGGATGCTTGAGCACTTAGATAACCTACGTATTAGGCTATTGTGCGTATGATATTCAGATTACTCATGCATCCGGATTCTATATATGAAAACCAATACATGTATTAACAGAAATTATTTATTTAAGTCGTAACTACAATTTTTTTGAAGAATGAAATGAGAAAACATCAATGGGTCTTGAGCAACCTGTCATCAATACAAGGAAGAAATATGAAAAGCCATAAGTGAAAGCTTTGACCTGAGAACAAAAAAACTTAATATTTAAATTAATAATTAATATACCCCCCCCCCCCCCCCCAATGGCCTTTGAATTGTTATGTAACAAAATTTAAGGACTAGCAAAAGTTGTAAGAGGTGGCAGAAGATGTTGACTCTATCTTCATTGCAACACCTCAGCTTAACTGTCAACCTATCTTTATCCATATTTTGAATTATACCATCTTTTTCTTATCTCGTCCATTAATAATTCATACCTGAGTTAGGAGAGAATATTGTTCTATCTTTCATCCTCGACTGCATTTTGCTTTCGGTTGTTGTCCTTGGTGTGAGTGAAATCTATCTTCCGCGTTGTTGGAGTCTTAAGTATAGAATTAAGGAATCATTTTTTGTAATATAACCATATAATGTTCATAATTAGATGGAAGAATAGAGAAGTGTTTAATAGGTCATAAGGACGGAATATTGCCAGGATTTCAACGGCCTTTCTGAGATATGTTCTATATGAGCAGATTACTGCTCTTTATAGCTCCTGTCGTGCTTTTATATTTGATATTCTTTAGCGTGGTTGCTATTATATTTTATTATCTTTTTTTATTTTTCTTTTATTTTCTATTATTATTATTTGGTTTTCCTCTGACTACGCTCTCCTATCGTCGGTATGATTCCAGCAAGAGGGTTCACTATCTTGACCGCCTCTTTGTAGGTCTTTATTATGTGCATGGTTGCCTATTCGCTGTTGTCTATTAGTATGCTTCCTACTCTAATGCGAATCTTCTAAGCTTCTCATCTTTCTTCTTCCTTCCGGTATGATTATCTCGGTCGTTTCAGAGGTATCTACTTTCAGTTCTATGTCTTGGAACTCGCCTTTATTTTTGTAATACAGTATTCCTCTCTATCTCGTACGTCTTCCTTCTCGTTTGCACCAATGCCATGACGTCATCAGGTACGTCATTATGTTACTTCTTCATCCATTCTTATCGGAAGAATTCTTATTATAATTCTTATTACGTCTTACCGAGTTCTCGTTTGCGGTACGGTCACGAGGTCATCAGTCACGAGGCCATTATATTTACTCCCTCTTCTGTTCTAATCCGCAGGATTCTATCGTAGTAGACGATCCAAAATTATCTTTTTTCTTTGTCGCCGGCGAAAATTACCGTTCGTTTTGCGAGGTATGATGGTAAAATTATTTCTGCTCTCCTGTTAGACTTTGTTCGACTTTGCACAGACTTAGAGGCGTTTTCAACATCTAATAGAATTATTATTTTATACTCGCGGTGTTCTGAAAAATCTCTTTTTGAAGAGATTTTCAGTTCAGTTACTGGAAGAAGGTTCGGGATGGGTTGGAATGTGCGCAAGATTTATATCTATCCTAAGCTTATCTACCTTCATTTCTTCTTTGACTACATTCCCGAACAATTTTTGACCCAACTCATTCCAAGTTGAGTGAAACACACTTCCAGTAAGTGATCTTTAGATCTTCTAACTATTTTTTCTCCCTTCATCCCATTAACGCTTTTCATCAAGCTTTCAAATATTATTCTTCTTTTTCCCACGTTATTTAACATCTTTCTGCAGTAATCTATTCTTTCTTGCTGCCAACAATGATCTTTTCTTCCTTACTGGTCTTCACCTTCACCTTCATCTTATTTTTTTTTAGAGATTTGAGATAATGTGCTTGCTGATACTTAACATGGAATGGCGGTCAGCCAGATAGTGTTGGGTTAAGTCCCATCTGTGGGTATCGTACTGACAAAAAATTCTTATCCTCAAATCTTCCAGAGTAGGTTGAAAATACGTAGCGTTTTAAGAGTCTTTTTCTCGTCTACATCATCGTCTACGTCATTTCCTCCAGATTAAGCAAAAACAAAAGAAAACACACGAAAAGTTTTAGTACTTAAGACAAGATACAAACATACCGGATGAATCCAATCGGCTCTTCTCTTCCTCCTTCACTACGATTTAAATCTCATCCCCAGCCACGTTTTCTTCGACCACGTGTTTATTATTGTCATCGTCCCATGTAGGTATCGACTACCTCTAATTCCTCAATTGAACTGGTTTTGTACACATGGTTTAGGTAACGATGGCTCTCTGAATCTTATGTTTTTCTTGACTCTACAATTAATCTTCCTTTGTGTTGTCTTGGAACCAATGAGGAGTCTTTTTAAAATCTTTCCTGTCTTTTAAAGAACGTTTTCGATCTGAAGATTTCAATTTAGGTGTTTCGCGAGAGTGACGCCTAAATATTTTTTGGCGCTCTGCGTGGCAACATTAAGGCCCATATGCATAAGTACTTTACACAACATTGTTTAATACATATTATACTTTTCCCTTTCTAATATTTTTAAATTTTTTTCTTTGAGTATGTATGTATGCACATTGCACTGTGCACCATTGCATTTCTTATGCATACTCTCAGCACTACTTCCAGTCACATCAACCAGCCTAAGGAATTACCAAAGGTCGGAGGAACATTATGCTCTAGCAATGCATCGTTAATTCCGGAGAAGGTGGTTGTGTTGAAAGCACTTGATATTTGCAACATCTATCTTCTGTCTATCTTATGGTCAGCCCATCTTCTACATTTGTGGTGTACAAAAGAAATAAGGCCCTTTTTTGCTGTCATTTTGACATATATCTCTCGTACTCTAACTATAATTCTTCGAGTAATCTCCCTTCTCCCATCTCCTCGCAAAATATATTTAAACCCTGCCTTTCTCGTTGCTCTTATTCCTCCATTCGTTACAGTCCATTTTGGATACCAACTTCTTAAGTCGCTTTTCAAACCATCTCCTTTTCTGTTATGTCTTCTCCCCCTTATACTCCTACATTTAGTACCTAAGTTTATGTCAAGCTTTGAGCTTTAGAAAATACTCACTGGAAACTAATAGGAATTAATCGAAATTAGACTTTTTTTATCAGACTTTTAGATATATTGATGAAAAATTATTAAATAAATTGCCTGGTTTCACAAAGCATTAACAATAATAAATAATGATTTAGTGAGGATCTAGGATTTTCATCTTTTCAGTCTTACAAAGGTGGACTCGATTAAACGAAATAGTTCTTTCATTAAAAAGATTAAAGCTTTGTTAACAATTTTTTGAATGTTCATAACAATTTTTGTATAAATTGATTTTTCGTTCAAAGTCCGTCCACTTAAGAAATGTTTATCTCCAAAACTAAAAGTTATTTTAGAAAACGGTTTATATCTTGACGGCTTTGGTAATAATTTTGGAATTGTTGATAACAATTGTATTAATAATTGATTTTTCAGAAACATTGATCCGTTTTAAAGCCCTTTATCTCAAAAAATAAAAATTATTTTAAAAATCGGATAATTTCATTAAAGAAGGCTTTGTTAATAATTTTTGAAATGTTCATAATAATTTTCATAGAAATTGATTTTTTAAAAACATTTATAAAGAATCGTATAGCAATGTAATCGTTCAAAATCAGTCCACTTCAGAAATGTTTATCTCTAAAACTAAAAGTCATTTTAGGAAGCGGTTTATATCATTAAAAAGGTTAAGACTTTGGTAATAATTTTGGAATTGTTGATAACAATTTTATTAATAATTGATTTTTAGAAATATTTAAAGAAAATCATACAACAATGTAATCATTGAAAAATCAATCTGTTTCAAAGCCCTTTATCTCAAAAAATAAAAATTATTTTAAAAGCCGGATAATTTCATTAAAAAGATAAAGTCCTTGTTAATAATTTTTGAAATGTTCATAATAATTTTCGTAGAAATTGATTTTTTAAAAATATTTATAAAGAATCGTATAGCAATGTAATCGTTCAAAATCAGTCCACTTCAGAAATGTTTATATTTAAAACTAAAAGTCATTTTGGGAAGCGGTTTATATCATTAAAAAGGTTAAGGCTTTGGTAATGATTTTAGAATTGTTGATAACAATTTTATTAAAAATTGCTTTTTCAGAAACACTTAAAGGAAATCATACAACAATGTAATCATTAAAAAATCGATCCGTTTCAAAGCCCTTTATCTCAAAAAATAAAAACTATTTTAAAAATCGGGTAATTCCATTAAAAAGACTAAGGCTTTGTTAATAAATTTTGAAATGTTCATAACAATTTTCTTAGAAGTAGATTTTTCAAAAATATTTAAAGAGAATCGTAGAACAATGTTATCATTCAAAATCAGTCCACTTCAGAAATGTTTATCTCCAAAACTAAAAGTTATTTTAGAAAACGGTTTATATCATTAAAAAGGTTGAGGCTTTGGTAATAATTTTGATATTATTGATAACAATTTTATTAAAAATCGATTTTTCAGAAATATTTAAAGAAAATCTTATAACAATGTAATCATCAAAAAATCAATCCGTTGCAAAGCACTTCATCTCAAAAAATAAAAATTATTTTAAAAATCGCGTAATTTCATTAAAAGGATTAAGGCTTTGTTAATAATTCTTGAAATGTTCATAACAATTTTATTTTCAAGCGATTTAGCATAAATATTTAAAGAAAATCGTACAACTAGATAATCATTATAAATCAGTTCACTTCAAAAAATTTTAACTTAACTAAACTAAAAGTTATTTTAAAAACCGGTTAATTTTATTTATGATATTAAGGTTTTGTTAATAATTATTGAAATGTTACAAAACTAGTAAATAAATACTTAAGGAGAACTACTTGAAAAAAATCACAAATCAAATAATAATTTTTTTTATTAAAAAAGTATTAATATTAATTAATATTATTACGGTAATGTTTAAGGCCACACAATTCCTTCAATCCAATTGATATAATAAAAAACTCTTGTATAAATCGCCGGGGCAACACCACAATTTATCCCAAACGATGTAACCCCCACAATTTGGTACAATTGGGATTGGAAAAAACTTAAAGGTGTCCCCGAATCACCCTATTAAAAAAATATTTTAAATAATACTATGCTAACATTAATGAATATATACTAAGAAAATGTACCTGACAAGTATCTCCACCTGGGTCAGCTCCTTCAGCACAAATTTGCGTATCAAAATCAACCCCTCTCTCCAATCCGTTCAATGCCTTAGTATAAGTTTTAGAACAAGCATCAACCGCGGTAATATTTAACTCAACTTTTTGCAAATCGTTATAATGAGTCCCCCCATAATAAACCCTCCCCCATCCCGCCGCCATAAATTTTACATTATTAGGAAATTCTCTTTGTGTATATATACAGGCCGGTTTTATATACGCATTAAAATCAACGGTTTTTTTCAATCGAATCAACGCTATATCGTGGTATTTCGCATCAGCGCGGTATTCGGGATGTTCGAAAGTTTCTGCAACTTCGTAATCAACAGGATATGCGTCATCATCATTTGAGCGAAGTACCAATTCACCTAAGCGAACGTATGTAACTGCTCCACTAAAAAATAAATTAATTAATACAAATTTGGAGTAATAATAAAAAAATAGTTACTATAAATCGGATGCTAAACAATGAGCTGCTGTTAAAACGAAATTTTCGCTTATTAACCCACCCCCGGAGAGCCATTGAATATCATTTTGTTCCCCATACCCCAACAAAGCAACATGGGGAAACTCAAAAGGTAACGCACTAACTCCCCCGGTTATAAATTTATGAGGGTTGATAATCACTTCTTTGTACGGCGCTTGAGTCGTTGTTGATAAAGATTTATCGGGAAATTTGTACTCAATTCTTTTGTATTGGTCGCATTCTAAAAAATTGATTTAAATTATTGTGTTAAAACATTTTGATAAGTTACTTTCGGCGCTTTTTCTGCCATCAATTCGAATTGATGCGTCGATTGCTTGAGGTCTCTTTGATGTATTCAAATTTTGATTTTGATTTGGATTTGGAGTCGAAATTGGATTTAAAAGTGGATTTGACATTAGATTCGTAATAGGATTTGGAATTTGATTTGGAGTTTGATTTGAAATTTGATTTGGAGTTTGGTTTGAAATTTGATTAGATATTTGATTAGAAATTTGATTAGGAAATTGATTAGGAATTTGATTTGAAACTAGAGTAGGAATTCGATTTATACCCGAAGTTGTTGGATTAAAAGTAAAAGTCGCAAGAGTGGGATTATAAGGCAAATCTTTTTCTGGCACACAACAAACAATCGGAATAAAAGGAGAAGTCTCCTCAAAGCTACAAATAATCGGTCGTTGATGGCGCATCAACATATCCCTAGCAGATGCGCAAAAATCGACTCGCTTACAAACACCAACTTCACCACTAGCCAACAAACATTTAGAATTAACCGGAAGATTAAGCTGTTGACCTAAAACCCCTATCGATTTAATCACTAAATCCAAAATAATTTTCAAACAAACTCACCAATCGTCGCAAACGTCATATATTTAAAAAAGATGTACGCTAATAACAAAGACATTTTGTTGTGGATCCGAACGAATCGGACGAGAAACTAAAACCCAGTCGGTAGCTCGTTGGATTCGTAGATTCGTTGTTTTTATTTGAAACCTTCATGAAGACAGGTTTTGAATAATCTTCCCGTTTCATCAAGCAAAATGAACAAAAAGGACGAACACAAAACAACGTGACGATTAGAATAAAAGAACAAAAATTTTAAATTTCTTTCTCGACTCTAACGTTTATTGCGTATATACGTCGCTTTCTCTTTTAATGTTAACGTTATGCACGATGATTTCTTTAAATACCACTAAAACTCGAAAAACAACTCAGTTTGTATGATTGTAGCTATTTATAATAAATTTGAATTTAATTATTGGTATTAAAAAATGGTTTACTGCGTGTTGTACGATTTTAAACGATTTATTGAATAAATTAAGAAGTCGTTATTAATCATTTTTTCTTTTCTACAGATTATTTTCAGCAAAAACCTTAAAATAATTTAAAAGCACTTTAAAATATGCGGAGATTCTAAGGTTTTCTTCTAAGAATTGATTATAGGTAACAGTTTAAAGAAAGAAAAATAGAAAAAATTTAAAAAGATAAAAAATAATAAAATAGAAAATAGTTATTGATTTTTTATTCATTTCTCCATCACTTTGTTTTACGTTCTAATTCATTTTATAAAGATAAAACGTTAAATTTTTATGTTTCGTGATTGATATAGCATCAACGATGAACTATGATTTATGGAATCATTAAGAACATTTTTTGTTGTTAACATTTTTTCCATCACTTTTAATTTTTACGTTATAGTTAATTTTGTAAAAGGTAAGCAATTTTTTTGATTAACGAGATTATTAAGAAAATTTATTGTTGTTAATGTTTTTTCCATCACTTGTAGTTCTTATGTTATAGTTGATTTTGTAAAGAAAAAATGTTAAATTTTTACATATTACGATTAATACCATATTATTAGAAACTGATGATAGGTAAATATGTAATAATTATGAATTTTGATTTATTAATTCATGAAAACCATTTTTTCTTGTTAACATCTTTCTTCATCAATTTTAGTGCTTACATTATAATTCATTTTGTGAAGAGTACGTCAAATATTTATATTTGTGATTGATGCTATATCATTAAAAACTGATGATATGTAAGTATATAATAATTATGAATTTTGGTTTATGGAATCATATGGAATCATTAACAACAAAACACGTACCTAGTCTTTTGTTGTTAATGTTTTTTCCATCACTGTTAGTACTTTCGTTGTTGTTGATTGTTGATTGATGAAAGGGGAAAGTATGCTAAGGCATACAGTACCTACCCCCCAACGAGTTTCTTATACATCATTCTACACTCCCTCCGGCTACATCAACCAGCCTCAGGAATTTCCGAAGGCTGGGCTATAGCTCAGAGGTATGTTCCTGATGCCATCCTTGCTCCAAAGTCTCTCATGCTGAGGTCTTGTAGAGTGCGGCAAGATGTGTCGAAGAGTCTCCCCGCTCTCTTCACAAAAGCGATAGAGGGGACTAGTAGCAAGCTAAATGTTGTAAAGATGCTTGTTTATCTCACAGTGACTTGTAATACCGTGTCTTACGAAAGACAAGGCTGTCTTTGCTGAGGGATAGCACAGCAGTTCTTTAGACAGATAGCAGCTCTTCGTTCTATCCCACCAGTCTGTGAATTTTTTGTGGTTGAAATCTTTAATAAGCTCAATTTGAGTTGATACGAACGGAGCGATTAACGGTTCAGGTGAACATATCGCTTGGTAGCTCCTTTTGCAAGCCTATCAGCATGCTTATTACTTGAATAGGTCGAGTGTCCTTCTATCCATTGAAGTAAAACACAGTTGTGTTCTGCGGCCTTCTCCAATGTGACAATCCATAATAAGTCCTGAGGTAATAGTTATTCTACCCAGGGCTCAAATAGATTCTCTACTGTCAATATAAATTTTGAAAGTCTTACCTTCTTAGTTGAATCAGACAACAAAGTCAGCAGTAAGTAGAATGGAGATAAATACCGCCTGTATGACGGTGGTATCTTTACCTAATGGGTAAATACAGATATGTGGAGTTAGAAGTCGTGCGAGAAAATTCCAGCTCTAGCTCCTTCCCGTCTAACCAAACTATCAGTGTAGGTTTTTTTTGCTATTTTTTACTTCTACTTCTGTGGAACTTATTTGGGACAGATCAACACAATTTACTCTTATATGTGCCACATTATTAACTTTTGCATTGAGAATTCGGTATATCCACTCAAGTGGAAGACTTCTCTAATTACACCGGTCCCTAAAACAGGTAAGGTGACTCAATTGCAGGATCTTCGGCCGATAAGTATTTTGTCAGTATGTTCAAAGATATTTGAGAGAATATTATCCACTAGGTTATTGGCACACTTGGATGAGTATTCTATACTCCCTACTTTTCAATCTGGTTTCCGTTCTGGTTACAGTTGCACAACGGCACTCTTGCATATTGCGGATAATATATTGCGTGGAACTGATAACGGATTAGCGACAGCTTTGGTCTTACTTGATTTTTCTAAGGCTTTTGATACGCTGCATCATTCATTGCTTGTTGGCATGCTTGGGTTCATTGGATTGTCTCAATCTGCGCTTGAACTTGTCCAAAGCTACTTATATAACCGTTCACAGCAAGTTGTTTGTAATGGTGAGTTATCTTTACCAGCTAATGTCATATCGGGTGTCCCACAGGGTTCTATACTTGGACCAATCCTATTTTCAATATATACGTCCCAGTTGTGCTTGGTATTGAAGCACTGTACTCCGCATATGTATGCTGATGACATCCAACTCTACTACACATTTCCTACTACTAATATTGTTGTGGCTGAAAATAATATAAATGCTGATTTACAGGCTTTAGTTGATGTTGCCGCCAATCACTGTTTGACAATCAATCCCTCTAAATCTTCGGTAGTAGTTTTTGGAGGCCGGAGTGTGCTGCGCAGGGTTGGAACTGCATTGAGACTGCGAATTAATTCAGATATTTTGCAAACTGCTGAGTGTGCAAGGAATCTAGGTTTCAGCATAGATAGTAAGTTAAGATTTAATTCACATATAGCTGGTCTTCTGCGTCGGGCCTACTCAGCTCTAAAACTGCTTTATAATAGTAGACACTTATTGGATCAGCGACTCCGAATACATTTATGCGACGCTCTAGTTCTTTCGATTTTTAATTACGGTGATGTATTGTACGGCCCTTGTATTGATAATATGCAGAAGGTGAGAATTCAAAGAGTTCAGAATGCTTGCTTACGTTTCATTTATGGTATTCGTAAGCATGAAAGTATATCATACACGTTCAAATGGGTGGGCTGGTTGAATATGTCATATCGGAGGGCCCTTCACTCTGCCAGCCTTTACCATAAGATTTTAACTACCAAATGTCCACCGTACATATTTAACAAAATTCGTTTTCGAACAGACGTCCACAATATTAATATTAGGCATAAGCACACTTTAACAATACCTCAGCATAGACTGGAAAGTTTCAAAACATCATTTTCTTATTGTAGGCCTAAATTATTAAATGAATTTACTCTTTCGGAGCTGTCGGAGAGTGGACGGGTTTTTAGAGCGAAATTCAGGTTTGAGTTGCTTGGAAAACAAGGTAGAGACCAAGTATAAACTGGTATGATTTATTTGTTATTACAACTAGCTTTTGTTTTCTTGTTCTTTCTTTTCTATTCTTTCGGTCTTTCACTTTTTTTTTCTTTTCTAGTTTTCTTGCTAGGATATGTACATGTATTTTTGTTATAATTAATAAATAATACTATAATAGCGTAACAGAGAGGACCAATGAAAAACAGCAGACCGTTGGGAATGCTGACTTGGCCCTCTTTAACCCATAACATTTTAATTAAGTTTCTCTTATATTGCACTGTATGTTTGGTTGGGTTAATAAACATTATTATTATTATTATTATTATTATTAGTAAAAATGTGTTGTAGGGGTACGAAGTCCGTTTTACTTTTCAGAATTGGCGACTAACCCACCATTTCATTTCAGAGTACGGCATATACTGTTTCTCTCACCCATTAGAATTCCTGCTGTACCCAGTGGAAACATACTCACCACTTCTTGAATGAACAAATGAAGTGACGTTAGGTTCAACATATTTTCTATGGCTGCGGTGGGGATAGATAGCAGCGCACCTGTAACATACAAATACGCAAGTTTCTGTACTTTATTGAGTGCAGCAGTGGATACAGATTTTAAGGTCTTTGACCACCAAACTAGTGTATCATATGTAAGCATAAGTTGGATTACAGCTGTGTAGTTTTAGGTGACAGCCCCCAATCTTACGTATAGACCCCTTACCAGTACTGCCTAAATGCAACGTACGCTTTTTTTTACTCTATTGTCTAGGTGAGCTTTCCCTGTCATTTTGTTGTCAAGAATAATGCCCAGATATTTGACTTCTTTTGACAAAAATAATGGAGTATTAGCAAGAGATGGCAATCTGGGCTTGTCAAGCTTCCCCAATCGTGTGAAAAGAATTAGCGCCAAATATTTATATTTTGTGATTGATGTTATTTCATTAAAAACTGATTATATGTAAATATTTAATAAGTATGAATTTTGGTTCATGACATCTTTAGGAACATTTTTTGTTGTAAATGTTTTTTGCGTCACCTTTAGTACTTATGTTATAGTTGATTTTGTGAAGAATATACGTCAATTTTTTATATTTTGTGATTGATACTGTATCATTAAATTAATGTTTGATAAATATGTAGTGATTATGGATTATAATTTATTGAATCATTAGGAACATTTTCGGTTCCTAACATTCCTTTCCATCACCTACAGTTCTTGCGTTATAGTTGATGATGTAAAAAAAATCGTCAAATTTTCAGATATTATAATTGATGCTATAGGTATCATTAGAAACTGATGAAATGATTCATTAGAAACATTTTTTTATTGACAACGTTGTTCTACATCCCTTTAAATTCTTTCGTTGTTAATTTTATTAAGAAAAATCGTCCAAATTTGATATTTTGAAGATGTATGCTATTTGATTCGAAAGTAATTATATTCATAAATATGAAATAATTATGGATTATGATTTATTAAGTAATTAGCAATATTCTAATCCAAAACGTCTTTCTCAATCACTTTCAGTTTTTATGTTGTTGATTTTCTTGTGAAAATCGGTCAATTTTAACAATTTGAGTACTTATGCCATATCATTCGAATCTGATGCTAGACAAATATTAAACAATCATGGATTATGATTTATTGAGTGATTGGCAATCCATCATTTTTGGTTCCTATGCTATTGCCTATTTCATTGTGAACAATCGGTCAATGTTAACATTTTGAAAATTTATGCTATATAATATTGGAGTAATAATAGATAGATATGAAATATTTATGAATTATGATTTTTTAGTGTCTTAGGAATATTTTTATTCCTATTCTTCTTTCTGTATAACTATTAGTTCTTATATTACAGTCGATATTAGACTAAGAGATATCACGCAATATTTACATTTTACAATTTATACCATATCACTAGAAACTGGCAATAAAAAAATATAAAATAACGTATTGTATTTTATTATATCCTATTTTATCTTGTTTCCCATCGCGTTCGAGATTTTCCTCTTGATCAGTTTCTGACCAATCCTTTCCACGTGTCCACCCCAATGAAGTTTTTGAATCGCACAATATTTAGAATCTTGTGCATCTCTTTCAGACCGAGTTATCCCATTTATATCGAATTCTCTAACAATCACCTTCATTTACTGTAAAAAAGATATTTTAATACCTTCTGTTTGAATACTGCTTCCATTTATTCAAGATTTCCTTCGTGTTTATCAACACTCAATGTGTTCATCAACACCCTTACAATTAATCTTGAGATGCAGTACATTCAGTAGGTCGGAATAATTTTAAAGAGTTGTAAATCAAACTGGTTCTTTTACATTATATTTCAATGATATGATGATATTGTTTTCATTATTTATGACGTCATAAAACGTAATTGTATGTCGAACATGACTGCCACCAATTTAAACAACATTTATAAATCTTGTTTTGTTTTCATTTTGTGTTTATTTTATTTATAGTTTGTTTGAGTAATAACACAGTGGAACATTCCAGAGGGTGAGAAATTACAAGTCAGGGTGGAAGTAATAGGCCAGTATTCTAAAATCTTGTAAAACCTGTAAAAAGAATTTTTATAAGGTGCAGTAATACCAAGTGGTTTAGAAACGCATTCGGCGACCTTTTCCCTCTGTATCTATAATTTCTTTTTATTAAAATAAGTTTGAAACAAAAACAACTCAGTATTTGTTGAAGTTATCCAGATAATGTTGCTAATAATGAATTTTCAAGGAAGTGGTAGGCACGATTTTGAAGGAATGAATGGTTCTGATGATGAAGAATTCAGTGAACATTTTAATTTGTTTTTCTTTCGAAATAATTTTGACATGGCTATATTAATAGTAATTATGTACTTAATTTTTAGCTACAATTTTAATGAAAAAAGAAATGTGTAATTTTCAATGGTACTTGAATTATAAATAGAAGTGAGACTTTATATATTTACTAGGATATAAAAGAAACGATTTCCCTTGAAGTCGTCAAGGTCGCTTGCGAACGAGGCGCTGTAATTAAAATATCAACAGAAAAGTTTTCATTGTAGAAGATCTCGTGAAGTGAGAATGGAGTGAGCATGAATCGTCTTATAGGAGACAAAATACAAAATGCTTTCTCAAAAAAGGAATTAATTACAAGTACAAAGTACATATCTTAAAAAACGGTTGCCATTTACATTTCTAATTACTTTTTGCATAAAACTTGCGTTTGAATTTTTTAAATCATTTATGGTGTTTAACTACCTAAATTAATTAAATCTTAGTACAAATATACCTGATATGGTAAAACAACGAGTATTACTACAAAATTAGTCCACTTGAACTTGGTAAATTTTCAATTTGAAGGGAATTTATTTACACAAAACCAAAGATCATCACGTTTATCACGTGCTCATGTATGTGACGACCATCCTCATGAATCCTGTTTTCTATCGTCCTTAATCATGAGCAATACTTATCGGATAGGATTCTCAACCTATCCTATCCTATTGTTTGCACTTTTTTACCGATTAAATGTGACTTTGAGACGCTTTTTCACAGGATGTAACCAAAAATTCATAGATTATTTAAAAGTTCCCTAAAAAGTAAAGAGAAGGGAGAGTATGTACAAACATGAAACAAATAGATATTGTTTGTTGGGAAAATACATAATGAGATAAAAGAATCCACTCAAAAAATATACGTTTACCGATAGCAAGTTGTTTTTACAATTTTCTTTATAGTCATCTTTCTTAAAACTATTTTACGTGTAGATTGTTAAAAACTTAAATTTTGCTCCGTTCCTAGTTGGAGCATATTACTCAACTTCATCTTTCGTTTAATTGATGGTAGACACAGCTTCTAACACGCTTGATATACTTCCAGAATACTTGAAATGTTTCCACTACTTGGTAGAACTTCTAAAAGTCTTGAATTGCTTTCAGCAACCTTGAATTGTTTTCAAAATACTTGATACTGCTTTTAGAAGAATTGATATTGATATTAATAGACTTGAAATGCTCCCAGAAAACTCGATACTGTTTCCAAAAGATGTGACACTGCCCTAGAAGAGTTGATACTGCTTCTAGAAGCCTTGATATTACTTCCAAGAGACTTAAAATGTTTCCAGAACAATGCTTCAGAAGACTTGGTACTGCTTCAAAAGACTTGATACCGCTTTTAGAAAACTTGAAATACATCCGGTACACTTGATATTGCCTCTGGAACACTTGAAATATTTCCAGATATTGCTTCTAGAAAATTTAGTATTGCTTTCAGAAGATTTTAAATGCTCTTTCAAACGACATAATGAAATATTGCTTCTGGAAAAGTTGATACTGCTTGTAAAACAGTTGGCAGAAAAGTTCTTTACTGACTTCTTGACAAAATGCAAAATTTTGAAGAATTCCTTTTGCATTTAAATTGCAAAAGGAAATACCATATCTATTCCAACCATATATATTCAATTACTCAATCTTGACGTTATTTTGATCAGAGCTGGGCAGTAGTTAAGTGTTAAAATAGTTCAAATATTACATTACTATGATCCCGCGTGATCATAGGGTTATCGTAGGGTATTTTCAGATCTTAACAGCAGATTGAAAGAAGTCAATCTTGAAATGCTTTTAGAAGATTTTAAATACTTCTAGGAAACTTGATACTACATCCAGAAAACTTGATACTACATCCAGAAGACTTACTATTGCTTCTAGAAGACTTAATGATACTTCAAGAAGGCTTGAAAAGTTTCCAGAAGACGTGAACTGCTTTTAAAAAATGCTTCTAGAAAGCTTGATATTGTTTTCAGAAAATTTTAACTACTTCTAGATAGCTTGTTATTGCTTCCAAAGACTTGGAACGCTCTCAGAAGATTTGAAATGCTTACACAAGACTTGAAATGCTTTTAGAAGACTTGAAATGCTTTTAGAAGACTTGAAATGCTTTTAGAAAACTTCATACTACTTCCAGAAGACTTGAAATTGCTTCTAGAAAACTTAATCTTACTTCATGAAGACTTGAACAGCTTTCAGAAGACTTAAAATGCTTTTAGAAAATTTGATACTGCTTTCAGAAGACTTGATACTGCCCTTGAAAGACTTGAAATGGTGCCAAAAGACTTGACATTACTTGTAAAACCGTTTGTAAACACTGGATACTGTTGATAAACTATCTGAGTATGGTTTCAAAATATTAAATATTATTCAATAAAATACACAATCTTTACGTAAGTAGCCTGAAACTGTTAATTAAAGGCTAAATACTGCAGGTAGAAGACATTTTTATTGTAGAAGGCGAGGCCAAGCCAACCCAACTCATTCCATACATATTTTCAAAAACCCGCGTCTATGCTATCAGACGAACCTGACTTAATTTAAATTAGATCAAGTTATTGCGATCAAAACTTTAAATATTATTTAGAATTTATTCTCATATTTTGAAAGGTTTTTGTATTTTTAAATTAAACTTGGTTACCTTCCCAATGGCCTTCGCCTTTGTACAGATTTTAAATTTTATAAACTCCTAAAAATAATCGTTTTGGGTTGGATTTGGTACATACTCTGGGAATTTTCAATTAAAAATAAATACCTGGGTATTTAACAACACTGATTACAGTACATGGACGATAGAAAAACTGATGATGTAATGCGCTATGATTATATGTTAATTAAGCAAATATTTATAAAATACAACATTGACATACCATCAGCATTCAAGCAGTTAAAAGGATGTTCATCTTTGCATCCTACGTAGTACCTACGTTATATGTATCAGTTTTTTCAAAATAATCTGATTTTTTAGCATAATTTATGTATAACAGTTCAAATGTGCTTAAAAACTTTTAAGAGCCATTTATTTGTTATTCTAGACCCTTCTATGCATTCTTGCAATTTAACTACTAATTGCTTGGTAGTTAATAATCAAACTATCATAATCTAATAGTAGTTAATCGAGTATAACTTACTCGACAACGTTTTTCAAGTGGAACGAAAAATATGACTAAGTATAAAGACTATATCTGTACCACGAGAAGTGAATACAGATAAGTACAGATGTAGTACAGATACTATGCCGGTAAATCACTATCACTTCTCGTGGTACAGACTATACTTAATAAGATTTATGCATTTTGTTTTGGTAAGTTGGCAACATTTATCTGTAACGGTAACAGAATCGACATTGGAAATAGGAAACTGTAATAATATTGTAATAATCATTATTTTTTTAGTTTTTATTTGATTATGAAAACGGGACGTTTTAAAGTTTGTTCGGGACGAGGAAACCAATAACAGAAAAACGGGACAATCTCGTTCAAAACATTCAAAAATTAGTAATATTTCACTTTGTAATAAATAAATACTCAATATATTTATATATATATATATTTCTCGTTAGTATGTTGTTTGCAGCATTATAATAAATGCCGACTAATCGGTGCTTTTGTTGTTTAATCGCTAATTAATCGCCGACTAATCGTGGACTAAAAGTAACCGAATAATTGGCTTTTGCGATTAGTCGCCGATTAATCGGTAGGACCCTAATACTATATCATTCTGATGATAGATAAATATGAAATGATGGTGGATTATAATTTATTGAGTGATTAACAATATTTTCATTTATAACGTTCTTCTCCATTATTTTCAGTTCTTACATATATTATTGTTGATTTCCTTTTGAAAAATCGATCAATTTTGATGTTTTCACGATTTATAATATATCATTTGAAAGTCGTGATAGATAACTATGAAATGATTAGGGTTTATGATTTATTGAGGGATCAGCAATGTTTTGATTCATAACATCTTTCTCAATCAGTTTCACTTCTTATGTGACTATTGATTTCCTTGTGAAAGATCGGTCAATTTTGACGTTTTGAGAATTTATGCTATATCATCTGAAAGTGATAATAGCTAATTATGAAATAATTATGGATTATGATTTTTTAATCTATCAGGAATATTTTTCAATCATAACATCTTTCTCCATTATCCTTAGTTGATTTTATTAAAAAATCATTGGTTAATTTTGAGATTGGTTTTGTCAGTTATGTAGGTATATCATTCGAAATTAGTGTTAAATAAATATAAAATAATTATGGATTTTGATTATTTGATTCATTTTGAACATTTTTCACTAATCACATTATTCTTCATTATTGTTAGTTCTTATGATGTTGATTCCAATAAAAGAATCGTCCAGTTTTGACATTTTGTGATTTACGCTATATCACTAGAAACTAGCGACAGAATTTGAAATAGTAATTCTTTTTTTATTTGCATCGTTTTTGTCTATCACTGTTAATTCTTACATTATCAAGAGAAATATCGCAATTTTAACGTTTTGAGTCATCTTGACATGTTTTCTACTTCTTTCCTTAATCTTTTCTTACAATTAACGTGGACATCCATCTCATCCCGCAATCATTATTTATTAAATATCTTAGTTTTCTCAAATACTACAAATTTGGTTAATATAACTTTTCATCATCAATACTTCCAAAACTGATTGGGGCGCAGTTTTATCAGCAGTAGTTTTTGAGTTCTGTAGTAAAATATTATCCCAATGATATGATAATATTGTTTTTGTGAAAAGTTTCCATTTTTCTTATGAAGGATTGAAAGTCACGTTCTTATTTTGAACGTGGTTAGATACTTAGGGATTATGGTACATTTGTGGAATAGGGCTTAGCCAAAAAAATTCAAAACCCATTAAATTAAAAATTCCTTTTTATTAAAAATAACATTTAAGGCCATACAATCCCTTCAATCCAATTAATATAATAAGACACTCTCGTGTAAATCGCAGGTGCAACGCCACAATTTATCCCAAACGAAGTAATCCCCACGATTTGGTACAAATCTGGTTCAAAAAATTGCAAAGGTGTTCCAGAATCGCCCTAATACAAAAAATAATTAATCAAATATAAGGTATTTTTAAAGTATTTAAAATCATACTTGACAAGTATCCCCGCCTTCGTCAGCACCTTCAGCACAAATCTGCGTATCCTCATTAATCCCATTTTCCAATCCATCAATTCCTTTTCGGTACGTTTGAGAACAAGTATCAAACTCGGTAATATTTAACTCAACTTTTTGCAAATTATTCGGATGGGTCCCCCCGAAATAAACCCTCCCCCATCCCGCCACAATAAACGATTCGTTCTTCGGCAAATCTTTTGGCACATAAATACACGCCGGTTTTATATACGGATTATATTCGACGTTTTCTTTTAATCGGATCAATCCTATATCGTGATATTTACTATCCGGGTGATATCCGGGAAATTCGTAAGTTTCTGCAACTTCGTATTCGACGGGAAATGCGTCATCGTCGTTCGAGCGGATGTCTAAATCACCTAAACGGACGTATTTTACTGGGCCACTAAAGAAATAAATGTATTAATAAAAATTTGGTGTAATAAAAAGGATAAGTTACTATAAATCGGATGATAAACAATGTGCTGCTGTTAAAATGAAGTTTTCGCTTATTAACCCACCCCCGGAAAGCCAATGAATATCATTTGGGGACCCATACCCCAACAACGCAACATGGGGAAACTCTAAAGGTAACGCATTAATTCCTCCGGTTATAAATTTATGGGGGTTAATAAGGACTTCTTGATACGGTGCTTGAGTCGTCGATGTCGTTGAATTAATAGGATATTTATAATCAAATTCATTATATTCCTTACATTCTAAAATAAATTTTTAAATTATTAAGTTACAAATTTTTTTATAAATTACTTTCGGCACTTTTTTGACCTGTTGCGGCAATATCTTGACTCCCTCTCAAATTAAGAAAATCATTTTCCAAATTTGTATTTGATTCGTTAAAAGTTTGATTTAAAGATGAAATGTCAAAGGAAAATGATGCAAGAGCTGGATTAAAAGGTAAATCGTCTTCTGGTACGCAACAAACGATCGGAATAAAAGGAGGGATTTTTTCGAAACTGCACACAACCGGTCGATTATGATCCAATACCATTCGTTTTGCTGATGCGCATATATCTACTCGTTTGCATACGCCTATATCACCGTTTGATAACGTACAGCTTGAATTAACTGGGAGGTTATGCTGATGGGCTAAAATGTTTGAGTTATTTGGGATTGAAGTTAATAATAAATCACTTACCGATTGTAAATGTGATACATTTAAAAAATAAAAATGTTAATAATAAAAACATTTTGTTGTTGAACGAAACGAATCGAGAGAGATACTAAAAACCTGTTGTTATTTATGAAGGTAAACCTTCATGAAGAAACCTGTCTTGCTGAGTTCATGAAAGCAATTTTAGTTTCTCAATAAATCAATGAATCATTAACGTGCTCTTAATTCGCTCGTATTATGTGATGGTGAAAAATTCCAAGATATGACTAAACTGCATGATAAAACATCATTTCCTGTTATGTAAATTAATTGAAATATTATTTCAGAATTGTTACTATGATTATAAAAGTATTATATATTAATTACGTTATTATTAATGAATTAAGTGTTAAATCAGCTTCGAAAATCAAGATTTTGATGATTTCCAACATGTAATTAATAAATGATTATAATTAATCTCAACCTAGTTATGAATTATGTATTCTTGGTTTATTATGAATAATTTATGTTTAATTGCGTTTAATTTTTTAGTTACACTCGACTTCATCAACAAAAATTGCCAGTTTTGACGATTATCACACTAATTTTATGGTGAATCATATCTCTTTAGGTCATTATAATCAATTTATACCGGGTGAGTCAGAAAGAGTGCTAAACATCAAAATATAATGATTTAACCTAACATATAAAAGAAGTCGTACAACACCTAACATACCTAACATACAAATCAATATCAACAATATCATAAACTGACGTATCTCAAAACATTGATTTTTTAGATAAGACTGTACTTCTGTAAGCATAGATTTTCACAACCCAGCCAAAGCATAAATGTTTTATAACAAGATATACGCATATGTTGATACGAATGATTCCCCTGAGGACAATGCTTTAACTCAGAATCTAGGATAGTTAATCCATGTGGTGGTTCCTGCCCGAGTGATTCGTCGGAGGAGGTACTTTTAGCTTGGATTATCTGTAAGTTAAAATATTCCAGGCGACCCTAGATACTCGATAATCCTTGTTTGGATAGAAGATCCAAGGTGAAGAAATTCCTTTTTCAAAGAAAGCCAGATATCTAGAAGTAGCACTAGATAAAACCCTCTCATGAAATCAACATTTGCAGGAAGTTTTACTCAAAGCTAGACTATCCTTGTGACTTGTCGTAGCCTTTGTGATAAAAATTGGGGACTTACTTCTGAATCTGTGCTTAGACTTATGACCACATATGCAGCGGCTGTCTGGCATAGGAAAGTCCGAAAGGCTTCAATTATCAGCAAACTTTCAAGAATTTAAGCTAGATTGCGATCTCTGGTGCGATAAGCACAACGTCAACTCTACCAATGCTTGATCAATTCTTAATGCCCAACACCAGATTAAATTGCCTGAACGGCAGTCCTGGATTCAAAATAAAGATTCTCTGCTTCAGGCACATATTTGCATATTCACAGATGGATCAAAAACGCCGCAAGAAGTCGGAGCAGGAGTACTTATTGTAGGGTATTCCAGACAGAATATTAGACAGATTTGCAATTGACATAGAAGCTAAAATTCGTCTAGAGAGAGGGATGAGTAACATGACAATAAGATTCTTCTCAGACAGTCAAGCCGCAATCCAGGCGCTGCAAAAAACATATTCAGGGATGATAACAGAGTTTCTCTGATGTGGGTCCCAGGTCACATTCTACATTTGCTGGCAATGAAACGGCAGATGAGCTAACACGAGAGGGCCGAGCTGATGCGTTTGTGAGGCTAGAGCCAGCAATTGGTGTATCATTTGCGATGGCTAAAATTGGACTGTGGGCTAAAGAAAGATTTCGCCTACTATGGATCAGTTGATACTGTTAATCCTGGGAATACCGTAGGACTTGCTCGTAACAGTATTAGAGTCCTAATGGGTATCTTTACTGAGCACTGT
This sequence comes from Onthophagus sagittarius, assembly GCA_036711965.1. Taxonomy (NCBI): domain Eukaryota; kingdom Metazoa; phylum Arthropoda; class Insecta; order Coleoptera; family Scarabaeidae; genus Onthophagus; species Onthophagus sagittarius. Next base: position 22,052,149 of record JASERS010000006.1, on the reverse strand, counting down.
CGATTAAAGACATACCTCAACCTCTTTGGTCTATCCGACAAGGTTGATTATCGCCTATGTGCAGAGGTCGAGGAGAAGGTTAAGCATAATTTATGCCACTGCCCTGCTGTCAATCGTATCAGATTTTCGATTTTAGAGTCTCAGTTTATTTCCCCTATGGATCTGAAAAATTTTTCACCTAGCAAAATATTAATGTTCGTTAAAAATATTGGACTACACAATGAAATTTGATAACGTTATCTGTCTATGTGAAATCTATGTAAAATGCGGTACCATAGAGAAAATTAAATTAAGAATACACCCTGTATTTCAATGCAAAACAAAGTGGTACCACCCTCCTCAATAGGTGGTACCCATCCTCAATAGGTGGTACCACCACAACAGGAATTAGCAAAGCGGGACAACGAGAGCATAGACCAACAGAGCAAGAAGAGATTAAGGTCAATAACTAAATGACCGAGAATTGGCAATAGAGGAACAAGCACAACAAACATCAGAGCAATGGGAACAGGCTCAGCAAGAACTGATTGAAGAGGAATCTGATAGTTGCATTCAGTTTGGTGATGAGTACGATTCAGATGCGGATCCAATTTATACTGCAGGGTGTGAGGGAAAAAGACTGCAAAGCAGAGATATTTACTTTTTGTTTTCGTCGAGATTATTGTATCATACCCATTTTATGACAAATACCAATTGTGACACTAACATTAAAAAAGAAAGAAAAAGCTAAATTGAAAAGATTACTAAACTTGCTCATAACCAAGAGCAACATGCATTAGAGGGAGTTGAAAGAAAAGAGAAATCCCAAAGAAAATACATTTTAATAAACACGAAAATGCAAAGAATTTAAGAAATTTATATAATGAGTACTCAATAGTGAGAAAAGGGAAACTTATAAATTTTAAGAGAATAAAATCAAGATGTAACAGCACCATTTGCAAGAAGTTGAGTGGGCTTTGTTAAACAATATAAAAGGCGTAAACACTTGAATTAATTACTGCGATTCGGGAGCCTGAATTCTCAGCACTTTGACCTCAGTAGAACTCTTGCAGATACTTCCCTCTTTCATCAGATTTAGGGTACTTCAAGCCATTTTACCTAGTAGACAAAGGCTAGAATTTATCCTGGTTGTGCTAGCCTGATTCCACCATTGCCAATCTAGATATCTCCAAATACGGGAAACTTAATGATAGGAGGGTCACGCAGTCGCATAATATGTGTTCCGCCAATTCTCTATCCTCACTACATCCTCACAGATGTCGGTGTCACTTATTCCCATGTTCCGTAGTAAATGCTTTTTTTAGACCTATAAAACACCTAGGTTCTTTCTGGACAGTCTCATAAATTAATCAGTTCATTTGGGGTCTGAGTACATCAGAGCCTCCTTAACTTGGCGACATTTTGGGTCATGTCCCTGTAATTTAGAAACACCTTACGTGTTTCCCCTTTTTGCTCTATTAAATTTAAGCTCTATTAAAGACTTTCTTGTTTAGACGATGAATGGTTCTAGTGATCCCAGATGTTCACCTGCATGTTTCCTCGCTAATTTGTCCATCATATTATGAAGTTTATTTCCAGAATAAGTCTTTGTCCAGCTGATCCCAATCTCACTATTGGCGGCTGCCTCACTAAGATTATTACAGCAGTCATCAGTAATACCGCCCGAACGAAAGAAGGACTTGTCTGCAATCAGAATATATTATAATTTTTTGTCACTAATTTTCTTGGAAATTTCCTCAGCCGCTAGACAAATCGCCACTAACTGCGCTTGGAGCGTGGTGGGTTACATTCCCAGGTTTAGAAGTTTTTATTGTTGCTTTGACGGAATAAACCGAAGCACCACATTCTGTTTCCTTTGAGATCCGTCTATGTATAGTCGGAGGATGATTTCGTCAGGCATGAATTGTTCTCCTACTCTTATTTCATACGGTCATTCGAAGGTATGACGTGTTGGAATCGTATTGCTATTTATTATATTAACTTATTGTTTCCCAATAGGTTATAATTTTGCAACACTACTACAATAATGTCCTAATCATTATTATAACTATTCTGTTAACTCTATATGTCTCTCTTTCCTCGCTTTCATAACCTCCTTCAACAATCCTCCGCTTTTCCAATACCCGCCTTCACCAAGAGATTCATTACATTCCACCACTCCACCAAGAGATGTTGTACGAATTCCCACTCTTCTCCACACAATCTACACCCCCTTTCCGCATTGTCCATCCAATATCTGTTGGCCCTATCCTCATTCATACACTTAAACTTGGCAACCAACCTCTTCCCTTTCTCATTTCCCTCCCTCATCAGGTACTTTGGTACGACCTCTGATATCACCTCGTAATAATTTGAAATATACCTACTTTCCCTTATCGCCGTCCTTCTCTCTTGCTTATTTACATCCCCGTCCGTGCTCTTCCACTGTTCAATCCCGTCTCTTCTCTTTTTGATTACCCCTTTTGTTGAGTATTTCACCCTTCCATACTATTCTTCTCTTTCTTGCTGCTCATAACGCCCATTGCCTACTTCAATCTGTCTGCAGCACCCCCAAGATCTTAAAAAGTTGTCTACTTTACCTCAAAACGCACTGTTCGCTTATCTGTTTCCACACTCAATTTATCTAAAAATAATTTCTTTCCCAACTATAAATTCTAGGCTCTATCCTTGACTTGTGTCTGGTCTGCACATCCTCTAAGAGCCCTTGCTCTTTTCACTCTTACATAACTACGCTTTTTACTAAGCTCAACATCAAACATAACAAAATAACAAACATCAAATTCCTTCCTCCCACATCTCTCCCAAAAATCTTTTCACCCCAAACCTATCAAATAATCCTATTTGCCCGCGTTGCCAATATTCTAATATTTACTCCTTCACTTCGTCGATTACGTTGCCCTTCCATGACCAATTTTCCGTTTTACTTCGAGCCCCCTTACAAAACTTCATCATTTTCGTCTTATCCATGTTCACCCTTCCTGCCAAAATACTCTTCCAGCGACCGTATCATTGCCCTCATTTCACCATCAAATCATCAGCGTACGTGCACTTTCCTCCTTCCGATCACCACTCCTCCCAACTACCCCTATGCGTCCATTTCGATCCAGCTCACTATCTATGTTTCAGTCTCCAGGTGACCAGTCCTTTCCACTGTCTCTTTCTCTAGCCTTGCAAGCAGCACTTTCGAGTATATCTTGTACTCTCCTAACATGCAATAAAATAAAATTTGTGATGGCGACAGAGTTCATGAAATATCAAAAAAACTGGAAACCTGATGCGCATGTGGAAACAATTGGTTGTTATATAAGATATGTTTTTTTTTAAATTTGAATAATTAAATTGAAATCAAAATATGTATTTTTGTTTTAAGGAATATTGGATGGGGGATTAAAAATGGAGATTGTTGATATTATGAAATTTTTATTTTAAACGGGAAAGGAAAATTTTGAGGAAGGGTATTTATTAAAGAAAGGAACAGGGGGAGATGAGCCGCGAGGACCCCTCGGCATTTTGGGGAAAGGGATTATTTAAAAATTTGTATAACGGAATTTTATTAATGTGAAGCTGGTCATTAAGGCAATGTAAGTGATCATTATTTTAATTTTTTTTTTTAATTTTTCTTTTTAATTTTAATTTAATTTTTCAATTTCTTATTACCTACATGACCAGGTTCACATTAATAAAGTTCCATTATACAGATTTTTAAATATAAATAAAAATCTTTTTATTTATATCTTTTAAAACCTTTTTTTTTGGGGGGGATTAAATATTAATCCCCCAAAATGCCGAGGATTAATATTCTAGAACCGCAGATATTTTTCCCTAAATATTGCCCTACAATATGCTCAAATTCGACAGTAGTGATGTCAATAAACAACTTCGCGTGTCTCATTTCAGGAGAACTGGTCCATAGTAGGCAAAGTCTTCCTCACCCCACAGTCTTATTCTGTGTTTGGCCATCGCAAATGGTCAAACACTAACTTCTATCTCTGATGCTACAATAGTATTAGTGCTGTTCTATCGTGTTGGTTCATCTGCTGGTTTATTGTCAGTAACTTCAGAATGACCTGGAACCCAAGAAGAACCCAAGAAACTGTGTGATCACAACTCAGTATGTTTAAAATTATAGTATTAAGTAAGTTAAGTATTGTCATGTTCCTCACACTTCTCTCTAGAAGATTTTAGCTCCAATGTTAATAGTACTTCTATACTTCTGCAACAATATGTGAGCTTCCTTAATCCGAACTGTTCATCTGTGAAGATGCAACTATCTAGCTCAACCAGAGAATCTTCATTTTCAATCCAGGACTGCTGCTCAGGCAATTTAATCTGGCATCGAGCATTAAGCACTAATAGTGATCCTGCTACACTGCTGTACCTATAGTATCTTATACAGCCCATTGGTAAGACATGTCGGAACAGATTTGCTTAAATCTGTAAATACTAGTTTTAATCACTTTATATGTGTATGCAAAGGAGTTAAGCCAAGTAAAATGTTCACTGGTAGATTTGGTGTTGTGCTTAGCGCACCAGATATTACCAATCCTGATAACTGAAGCCTCTCGGATTTCCGATACCAGACTTCCGATCCATAGGTGATTGTCTAACGACCACTACATAGAGATAGTACAGACTTTCAAGGATAAGATGTCAATTCTTTCCATAAAGACTACGAGCGAGACTTGGAGGACTTTTGATATTTCATACATATTTCATCTGCCACAATCTGACTGCCACAATTAGATCATCAACCAATAGGGGATCAAAGCCGACTTAAAGCGTACTGACTGATAAATTGAGGCTAGATGCATCCCAACATTCCAACCCAATAGCCAACCCAACCCTTGACTTCCATCGCCTGTTATTTCAACTCATCTCAAGCCAACCCACGCTAATTACCTATTATGAAATACTACAGCTTTGCCAAGTATTTTTGAAGTATTAAGTTAAGTCACAATTTTGTGATTATATCTCAGTCCAATTGTATCTTGGTATAAACCAAGTATATTCAGAATTTAAATCTAATTCAAATACTATTCAACATATTTCTTCACATCATAAATAATTTTTATAAGGCTAGATGCATCCCAACATTTCAATCCAATAACCAACTTAACCCAAGCTTCCCAATCTAATTAATAGTTATCAGATTTTCATCGTATGTCGTTTCAATCCATCTCGAGTCAACCCAAGCTAATTAACTATTATGAGATACCACAGCTTCACCAAGAATTTCTAAAATATGAATCTAAGTCAATTATATTGCTTATGCTAGATAACATATCATCAATAATTTTCTTACAAAGTTGGGCTTCATCTTTCCTATCCAACATGATTTTGCACTTACCCAAACTTTATGTTTAGAAAATAATACAATCCTAGTCTGATTTATTTGCAGGATTAGGATTGCATTTTAGAAACTCTTTTTCTTCTGAACTGCAACCTATTTACAATTTTCAGCTTAATTTCTAATTCCATCCGCGACTAAATAATGTAGATCATAATGTTTTCACAATGCAAACTTTACACCAATATTCAAGGTAATTTCAAGGTCACCATATCATTAATTTTAACTTGCTTAAGTTGTCCAGAATGTTAAGTAATAGAAAAAAAGGGTTAAGACTGGTAGTTTCCTTTTGTACCCCAATTTAAACGTGAGGTTTTTATTTTGACCTGGCAATCATCCCCAGGGGAATGTTAAGTAGGTCAGTTTTGTTTACAAATATTAATTATACCGTGAAGATTTCTTTTGTACCCCAATTAAAGCGTGAACAAACCACCATTGTAATAGAATAAAAGGGTTAAGCCCGGTAGTTTCCTTTTGTACCCCAATTAAAGCGTGAAGTTTTTATTTTGACCTGTCAAACATCCCCGCAAGAATGTTAAGTAGGTCAGTTCTGTTGAAAAATATTAATTATACCGTGAAGATTTCTTTTATACCCCAATTAAAACCTGTCACACAGGTTTAGCTGTGTACGTTTGTAGTGTACGCTTTACATCGTGTGTACTGAAAACCAGTCATCGTGTACTGTAACTAGAAACTATTCTATTTTAGTTGACTTCTATGCCAAAAGTAGTCATTGTGATAGAGATTGTGAAAGAGCCAAGATAGCCAAGAGATTGTGATATTACGTTATTAAACACATCTTCTATATCAAAAAAAAAACACAACCTACCAAGTTGTGAAGATCTAATTCTGCTGACCTTCCCGCTTGATAAGCGACCTGGTGGTGACTGAGTGGACCAGATACCAATGGCACAGTTTTCAACAGAAATGACACAAATATCCCTACTTTTAACCATTCTGCCAGATAAAAAGGAAATGGATTGATTACCTTTTAGCCACACCCCAATCCGTACTTGTAGTGCGTTTTTCCATGTGTCCACATTATTAGCCCTCATCATCAAGCTTCCTGTGAGTCTCCATGAAAACGAGGCTTTGCTCAAGTATGTAAAACTGAGCCATGAGGAAGCTTAAGTAAGCTCAAAAGCATGCATATTTCTACGCTAATCAATGGTGTGGTTTTGGATTATATGTTCACAGTTTATTATGAACGATTTATGGACATTTAGTTTTTTAGTTACAGTTAATCTCAACGACGATTTTCATTTTCTAACCAAAAGAACCATAATGATTAAATATAATCTGATGGTGAACTCGATCAAATTAAAAAAGAAATTTGATATTAAGAAAGTACTCTCGATCAATATCACTAAAAACAATTTATAACATTTTGTCATAAGGACATTCAAATAAACTGCTTCAAATTTTTTTCCACAATGAGCATCAAAACCTAAAGATGTTTTTTAACTTCTTTCGGCATCTATTTGCCGATTTGACCACTCTATGGAAACTTTGATTACATTTTTTATGATACTACATATAAATTAGATATTTTTTAATGTACAATTATAAGTGATAAAAAGTAAATTAGTTACCAATGACCGAATTTGCACATAATATGACTTTTAAACCTATTCTATATGTGAAAAAGTCGCAAACAGTTTCAAGTAGTGACCAAACGATTCTTTATTAATTTTGACCCTTCTATAAGTTCTTGTTTTTGTTAATCGGCACAAGATTAGGCTTATTCACACCACACTATCTTACTATTAGATAATATCACTGGTAATCTGATTATAAAAGATCAAGACAACTTTATTTATGTAAAAAGAAATTAATTACTATGTTGTGTAATATTGGAATTTAGAGAAATTTAGAAAATCTAGAAACATCAGCATTAACATATTACGGATGACATTGTCGTCTTTCATTATTAAGGAAGTTCGGGTTAACTATCAACCTTGAACACGATTAACATACTTGATCTTTAAACCTTGATATTTCACTAAACGGTTTTGATTTTCGTTTGTATGTATTTACCATTGAAATTTAATCATTTACTCCTTATTCATAAAAATTGTGTATTTACAAATTTAATTTAGAAAACTTTCTGTTAACAACAGAATGAATCAAATTTAAATACTTTTTACGAATAATCTCGCGTCTACAATTACAAAAATAACATCATTAATGACGTCAGCGGATTCAACAACAATGTATTTTTGTTAATATTCGCATAATTAGTAAGAAATTTCCCATCATAATCACGTCACTCTTTGTGTTGTTGTTTTTATGCCCAGTTTCACAATTAAGTTAAGTCCGCTGTATAATTACGTTACACGCCTTAAAAATAAGCAATTATTGAGTTGTTATTAAAATTAACGGAAATCGTGTCTGTACTATAATGATGCCTTTTATAAAAATAATATTTAAAGTGAGTATCACGTTGATCTAATTTTATAAAGTGTTGTTAAATTTAATGTCGTTGGAGTTAATGTTATCCCTTTCCTTCCGTAATTCGGGTCGAGTTATAACATAACTTTTAACCTGCTTTAATAGTGTAACTAAGGTTTGAATTTAATGGTTTATATAAAATAAGGTTGTATATCCTCTGATTACGATAAAATGGATTACTTCAATCAAATCTTTCACATTAACATCAAAATGATATGATTTACTTTATATGATATATAAAGTTTTAGGGAATATTATTCAAATTTCCTGGAAAAATTTATTAAAGATGAAACTGTCAAAGTTGTTAATCAAAAGTAACAGAAAATGTTTGAAAAGTCATATCATCCGAATTTATAGTAATAATTGTATGATATACAGTGGTACCTCGGGTTACGAGCGTCTCTGTTTACGAGTTTTTCGGTTTACGAATTTTGAACCAGAAAAATTTTTGCCTCGGCTTACGAGCAAATTTTCGGTTTACGACCTGCTTGACGGGAGGTGAGCTACGACACGCCGCAACGTATACATAGTCTAGAGTCTATACTATACGTTGCAACCTTGACCTAGCTTATTAGCTAGGGTCCCTGGACTTTACTATTTTATTATTGTTTTGCCCGAGCTTATGTTGCTCTGGTATATTGTTTCAATGCCAAAACGTAGCTTGCTTAAGAAAGTAGGTGATATGTAGTTTGTGTGAGCATCAAGGAGAGCTTGTTTACGAACAACCTCACAGTCCAGAGCTCGCTCCGGATTATTCCTATTTTAACAGCCTGATTTTCATTCCCTGACAGCAATTGAAGCAATGTCGTCACGGCCTCCTCCTTGATAAAAATATCTGGAGGCAGTACGTTCAGCATCGTCTTCATCTCGATTGTAGGTGTAGATCTCATGGCGTCTATGATTAACAGGCATGCCAATCAAAGTAATTGATGCAGCAATATAGCTTTATAGGCATGCTTCAGTGCACCAAACTATGGCCCCATGAGCTACCATTTGACTTACCACAGAAGTATAAATCCACATAGTGACCCTCGAATTTAATCCCCATATATTTCCAATTGCCCTTCGACACTGGGCTAGTACATTACTTTTTTGATTTTGCAATTGATATGTGATGTCCACGTCAAATTTTTGTTCAAGATAACAGGAAGATATTTTACTTGAGTGGTGTTAAATGTCCCAGTTTCCTCTGTTTAGTAAAGAGAACCATGCTAGCCTTTTTTTAGGGTTGACAGAAATTGTATGTTCTTCACACCATCGTTCAAGCAGTTTAAGCGCTTGTTGCAATCAGTAATAAAGAAGATTGTCAGCTTTACCTCTCATTAGAATAGCTACGTCGTTGGTGTGCGTAACCAATAGTAAAAAGATATTTATCGTTTAACTCACGAATGAGACCATCAACTGGTAAGCACCAGGAAAGTGATAAGAGTACCCCACCTTGTGGACAGCTCTAACCACACCTCTTTGTATTGTGTGACCTTTCGCTTTAGCCTGAACAATTCTGTTAGCTAGCATTGTTCTTATCCAGCCCGAGATGACCAACTGCACTCTTCGATATTCCAGGCGGTGTTTAGAGAATAATTGCTTAAACGGCTTTGGGACCTTTTTGCCGTTCTTTGGTATAAAGGTTACTGTGACCTTCCTCCAGCTGATGGGAATATAATTAAATACTAAGCAAGCTTTAAAAACTCTCATCAAGTGTACTTTCATATCTTTCAGGCTCCATTGAAGAAGAGCAGGAAAGATACCATCAGACCCGGGTGTTCTGAAGGGATCAAAACTGCCAATGGCCCACTCTACCAACTCGTTCTGTACCACCTAGTTGTTCCACCAAGTTGTTAAATTCCACATGGTATAGAAGCAATTAAAAATCTTGCAAAGAACCTGGAAAGTGAATATCCATTAGTAAATGCAATGAATCTTCTGGGTCTTTGGCAAAACTGCTATCAGGCCTTTTTAGAATGTCACAACTGTATTGCATGAGGTTACTTCTTCACAAAAACTTCTCCAGGTTAGTCGCTTTTCTTGTCTTATTAAACGTTTAAACTCTGACCTGCATGTTTTGAACAAAGGCCAATTCAGTCTATTTTGTCTTGCTTTCTTGAAAACTTTCCTGTAGGTGACCCTCAGTGAATGTAGATCAGGAGTCCACCAAGATGTAGCCATTCCTTTCTCCTCTATAATTCTCTCAGTACATGCCGCGTGGAAGCCCTGAGTGAGTGAGTCATCCACGAGATTTGAATACTTCTCCAATTCTTCGGTATTTTCGGGAAGGGCATCCGGAAATCTCGCATTTGCTTATGTAGATAACTCGCAAAAATTCTCAGGTCAGTCCGCTTTGAATCCCGCACCTTCTTTCCAAAAAGAAGAAAAATCTAGTCGATCCTAATTCGAAAGCGAACCATATATAGTTAGGCATAGACGCTTCTTGGAAGACGTGCTAGTTGTTAATGTTTTTGAATACGTTAGCTGATGCCAAGGTGAAATCAATAATTGTTTGATATGTAACACTGACAAATGTGGGTTCACAGTCTTAGTGAATTATTTCCAAGTCATTACTCGTAATATAACATACCGATCTTTCGTATTCTCTTCTCGGAGACTGGCAGATGCTCGTACCCAAGTCTCAAAAAAACCGTCTTCCAACTAGCGGTTATTGCAGCATAAGTAAAACCATTGCACGAATAAATCAATAGTTTTATTAGCCATCACTTCGTACCGATGTTTCTAAATATATTAGACGATGTAGGGTTTGTAATGATCATAAAATGGAACAAAAGCCTCAACCTGGTTTCTATGCTTTTCGTGCTACTCCTTCTTACCCATGGCAGGCTCTTTGCTGTGATATTGTTGGTCCCTTGCCTAGGTCTTCAAAATGGAATAGTTTTATCCTGGTGATTGAAAAATACTTCATTAAGTTTACTTCTTCCTTTCATTTACGTAGTGTCACACAGATAATAGAGATAAGGTGGTTGAAATAATGGAAAATAATGTTTTTTATTATGTGGTATTCCTCAACATCTTAGCACGGACAATGTTGTACAATTTTGAAATTTTGAATTTTACCAAACTATGTAATCAATATAGAACTATCATTCTCTATACAGTTAAGAATCATCCTAGAGCAAATCCTACAAAAAAATAAATAGGATATTAAAAACAATGATTTCATCTTATGTTAAAAAGAATCAGCTTATTTGAGATGTTAATCTCGCGAAGATTGGTTGTGCAATCAAAATTGTAAAACACAATGTTATAGGATATACTCCTTTCTTTGCCTTCTGTGAAAAAGAACATATATTGCATGGTTGATCCATTTAAAAACCCTACCGATTCAAAGGGAGATCCCTTTATCGATCCTGACCAATATAGTAGTACTCAATTGTCACCAGATTCTTATGAACACCTTGGGAAAACTACTTTAAATAAAATGACACAATCTATAACTCGTAACCTTCGAAAATGCGTGGTAAAATATAAAATGCATTACTCTGTTTGGATAAGAAATTTTATACTACCTGATGCTTCAAAATATTTTAATGCTAAATTGGCCCCCAACTTGGATGTATGAGTTGATGGATGCAAATGGTGAATCTCTTGGGAGGTATCATGCTAAAGATCTGAAACCCGATAACAATTCTCTAAAGGATCTATGTTCATCCGGAAGTAGTGGTATATCCGATGTTGACTCTAATATCGGATAAGATCTCGTTTCGTTATCACAAACATAGCAATCGTCATAAATATTGATTTCCTTTTTTATATTTTTGCTCTTGTCGGTGTCGGTGATATCTGTTACTATGAATATTAGGTTCCACGTTTACAAGATTCCTACATTTTCTTAATTCTTCATCTCTGGTTCTGTGGCTGAGAGCCCTACAATATAGCGCCGTTCTCTGTGATTTTCGATTTAATACCTTGCCGTTTACATCTTTGGTTGTTTTTCTTCTCTTTTGAGAATTTGTTTAGTTATCTTGCCTCCCCTATTTTTCAGAGTCGGTACTACAAAGCCCGCGGGAGTTTGGCCATATTATAGATGGTAGTTGAAATTATGGAAAATAATATTGCATTGATGATAGCAATCTATGTCATCTCGATCGAGCCTTATCTTCTAATTTTGCACACCGTAGGTTTTCAGTGCATAACATTTTCATGGAATATATCCATGAAAACCCTTTGGCAGAATCTTCCTTCAGAAGTTTTAGATTAATAATTTCATTAAAATAGAGTGTCGCTAAATGGCATTTATTTTGATATCTACCTTTTAGTGTGTTACAGGCAATGTCATAATTAGCATCAGTTAGTGGAATTCCTTTCAAGAGATTGAAAGCTTCTCCTGTTAATTATGCTTTGTTTTTATGGACCATGGTTTTGTACATATCAAAAGACGTTTGCCAATCTTTCTAATTACCCTCAAACGTAGATGTTAGTTTTGGGGTTGACATGACAGGATCTTCCTTTGTAGAAGTATGTTGCAGCAGCTTTAACAGGAATATCACATTGAAATCGGCACCTTCAATGAGTCCGATAATTTGATTGTGGGTCGCTTTAAATTCATTGTGTCTTCAGCATCTTTGGCTCTTTTCAAGAAGATAAGCTTTTGCATAAGATTCAAGTAAACGATTATAAAAACCGTTACGACGTAATGTAAGTTTAGTTATTTAATTAGTTAATAGAGTGTAAAATTCACACATTTTTTTTGTCTTTGTAACTCGATCTGAGAACATGCGGTATATATTGTATTAAAATGAAAATTTTCAATTAAAAGGTTTATTTTTAATCTTATCTGAAGTTGTGAGCGATTTAATTCGTCACGAAATGTCAATGGGCTTAATGAATAAATCCCATCAAATCCCAAAGTTAATTACATTGATCGTGATATGCCATTCGCGGACATAAAATGAGTACCAAACAAACATTTCTAGGTTAAATCTATTTCAAGGAAAAAAGGTTGAACGAATGAATTTTTTAAAAGCTCATCGTTTATCGGTGATACGCACTGTTCACGTCATTTCCATCGTCTGTTCCATTGTTCATCGATGTCAGAGAGACAGAGAGAGAAGTTCGTTGACCCACAATTCGATATTAGGGCCTCCCCCGGTATCCCGACAGAACAATGGGATTTTCGAAGGGGGATGGGAGAGACCCGTTTTGTCCAAACCGGAATAATCGCGACTTTATAAAAATTCCCGACACGAAACGACCAAGTTTCGTTGAGCAAACGCCGAAGGCGTAAAACTGGTAAGTTAGCCACGGAGCGATATAAAGGGTTTATTATCTGCTGTAAAGTTTAAGAGCAGCGACGACGCGATATGAGGCGGGATGAGATAAAATTTATTGCGTCATTTCCGCGAGCTTTCGCGTTCCGAAAACGACCCTCGTATGTGGAATACTCCCCCCTAAAATGAAAATCTATCAATAGATGTAATGTTCAGATTTTCTAATCTTTATAGAAAATTATTTGGTTTGTATAGATTGTATGTATAGACCGTTTCGAAATAATATTTTCATTCAACTTTGAGTGATAATCCGTGAAATACATTCGAGAAACCATATACATCCGTAATTTTGCCATCTACTCGTTGTACTTGACTAAACAAAGTTATAACAAATCATACCCTCAACTGGTTTCATATCAGCTCTTTCTGAATTGCTGCCTCATCGTGTCCTTCCTCTCAAAGACTTTAGACTAACTTCTTTATCTCAAGCAAAAGTCTGGTGCATTATTATGGTCATATATTGATGACTTTTAATTTAGGTGGGAAGTTAACCATCACGTTCAATGCGAATGTTATCCACATCATTAGAATTTGACTCTTCATCTTGTTCAACAGTATCATCCACCCTTTTAGAGTTTCTGACAATTACAGAAGTCCACGACAATTTCTTCTTGCTATGATGAGGACAATATCATCTGCACACATATCAGAGTCTTTTAAAGTTTCTAAGTTCTTCCCTTGCAAGTTTTCTGCGTATCATCCGCGTACATGTGAGGTTTGCAGAATTCCTATGAACTGCACAACTTTAGAGGGCAAATTGGATAAAAAAGAGGGCTCAATATTTATCCTTAGAGTACTCCAGAAATAACAAGCTTCTCTCTAGATCGCGATTGTACAGATCGTACTGATAAACCAATAAAATGTAAAATAGAAAAATCTAATATTAACTAAAAGATCATATTAGAATCTATAGATAATGCATACTATATCATCAGTATCATCGAGAAGAGCAGTCGTAGATCAATAACCTGGACGAAATCTAGACTGAAAAGTGTGCGTAATATTGTATTTATCAATATGATAACATAGATATGATACCAGACCATCTGCTTCAACCGCATCGCTTTTGATTTATCTTGGAGCACTAGCTACCTCATCACAAGATACAGCTTCAAAGTTATCGCCTGCTCCAATACATTTGAGCTGTAATAATCAATCATTTCAGAATCACCAGCAGCCTGCGACGAGAAGAAATAATCATTAATAATATCCACATCGCTAATAGAAGCAGGGATAGTCAAAGGTTTGCTTTGAACCACATTCAACGACCGGAAGCTCTTCCATAAATCACGGGGAGACTTATTATTCAACACATTCTCCAAGTACGCCTTTCTCTCTCGCTTAATAGCATCGTTCGTAAAGTTTCTGACTTGCTTAAAGAATGCCCAGGAACATGCGTATCAAACAACAACATAATCAGATCATTGAAAAACAGCAATTTATCAATGACATCATTAAGTTCAAAAACAAAGGACCACAGTAGAGAACATAAATCAACTTCAAATGCCGGAGTATCGAAATATTTGAAAGATCTACAAGAAGTAATTCTAGGACTAATCATGTTGTGATCGCCGCATTATGAATAGGAGTAATTCCAGAGTTAAGAACCTGCAATTCAGATCCAACCTTTAAATATCACTCAAACCTTCAAAATCACTTTCAGAATCTTATTCTTCAAAAAATAGTGACATAAACATCAGTCCAAAAGTTCAGACATTTTAATCGATAACGTTTGAGATTTAAATATGCATGGAATCCCGAGATTTTTGGAAATGCAACCTCGAGATTGCGATCTCTACTTGAAATGCTTCTAACAGACTTGAAATTGTCTCTGAAAAACTTGAATTGCTTGGAGAATACATAAACTACACCCCAATGACTCAATACTGCATCTGGAAAAGTGATACTTGTTCTAAAAGACTTAGAATACTTTCAAAAGACTTGCAATGCTTCCACAAGACTTGATACTGTTTCTTGATAAGTTAAAATGCTTCCAGCAAACTTTAAATGCTTTCACTAGACTTGAAATGGCTCTCAAAAACTTGGAACTTCTTCTAGGAGCCTTGATATTTCTTCTTGCATGCTTGATACTGCTTCCAAAAGACTTGAAATAGTTCCAGAAGACTTCTTATTGCCTCTGGAAGACATGAAATGCTCCCAGAAAACTTGGTACCGTATCTACAAAACTTGACATATTTCCAGAAGACTTATTGCCTTTGGAGAACTTGAAATACTTCCATAACTTAAAATGCTTCTATAAGACTTGTTATCGCTTCCAGAAGACTTGAAATGCTTCCAAAAGATTTGAAATGCTTCCAAACGATTTGAAATGCTTCAAAGAAAACTTGATATGCTTTGAAAAGACTTGAAATGTTTTGAGAAACTTATTGCCTCTGGAATAATTGAAATTCTTCCATAAGTCTTGACATTGCTTCTGGAAGACTTCTTATTGATTCCAGAAGAATTACAATGCTTCCAGAAGACTTTAAAAGCTTCCAAAAGACTTAGAATGCGCCCAAAGAGTTAATATTGTCTCTGGAGGACTTCAAATGCCAGTAAGCTTGAAATCTACTTCTAGAAGATTTTTTTATTGCCTTTAGAAGACTTGAAGGCACTATATTACATTTATTATATAGTGTATATTTATTATACACTATATTTAGAAAACTTGTCATTATTCCAGAAGACTTCTTATAGACTCTGGGAGAATTTTAAGTCTTGACATTGCTTCTAGAAAACTTGATATTGCTTACAGAAGATTTGATATCGGTTCTAGAAGACATGAAATGCTTCCCAAAGGGCAATTAATCTTTTTAATTTTAATATCCAAACATGTACTGTGAACATTTTTTTGAAGAGCACGTATTTTAAATCAGACCTTTTCAGGCTCAATTCAGACTCCTTTTTTGGACAACTGAAAATTCGTTAGATATGATGATTTGGTGATTCTTAAAAATACAGTCGATATGATTTTCTAAATATTTTATTCATATGAAATAATAAAATTCTCCCAGAGTCTATAAGTCTCTAAGTCTATAAGTCTATATCATTCTGGAATAATTTTAAGTTTTGTAGATATAGTACCAAGTTTCTTGAAAGCATTTCAATTCTTCTAAAGGCAATAAAAAAATCTTGTAGAAGTAGATTTCAAGCTTACTGGCATTTGAACTTACTGACAATGACGTCAGTTTAAAAATTTTACAGGTTCTTTAATACTGTTAATGTTCTGCAAGAAATGTCAATAATACTATCGTATAGTTTTTACATCACATATAACATACCACCATATACCATCTATCGTATAGCAAAATCTATAATCTACAATTTAGTGCATATATTATAATAATAATTCATAAAGATACACAAGATATGATTCTTGGAAAATTTCTTGTTTTTAATTTATAAATAAGTCGATTTCATCTTTAATATTTTTCCTGGAATTTTCAATAATATCACGTTTAACGTTCTATATCATTTCATAAATTAGAGTCTTTAAACCACATTTTGACATACATCTAATATTATGATTTCTTAAAATATAGTAGAGAAGATTTTTTTTTAAATCTCGTTCAGTTTCGGTTTTACAAATTTGACAGGTTCTTTAATAACGTTTAGCACGAAATTTCAATAATATAATTATACAGTTGTTATATCATATCATATACCAGCATCTATAATCTACAATTTCTCCTATATATCGTATCATGGTTCATAAGAATACAACCGATATGATTGTTTGAAAATTTTATTGTTTTTGATTTATAAATTTGTTAATTTCATCCTTAATAATATTTTCCTGGAATTTTTAATAATATTACCTTATACTTATCATAAACTATATACTTATATTAGCAATCATAATTAGAACGAATTTGACAATATCTTCTTCAATATTATTTATTTAGAAATATCAATGCCATCATCTACATTCATTATACATCAGTCATTATTATATCATAGCATAAACTAAAATCTTTAAGCTACCGTTTAACATATGTACAAAGGCATATAACAAATACGTTCGAAATTATTTTTTAAATATTTTATATTAGGTTTGTGACAGTTTTTCTTTAATTATATTTTCTTGGAAATTTAATAAAATTACTTTATTGCTTTTATATCATATCATAAACTAGACTTTCAGCAGCAATTTTGAAATTTCATCTTATTGTTATTAAATCATATCATAAACTAGACTCTTTCAGCTGCAATTTAGAAATTACTACGATATTATGTTATTGCTATTGTATCATAAACTAGAATATTTAAGCTACAACTTAACATATATGTTATATCATTGTTTTAACAAAAACGATCATTTTTTTTGAAAATTTTGTTTTATTTGAAAATTGAATTTTTTCCTTTAATTATTTTTTCGTGTAATTTTTAATCTTTTTACTATAGTGTCTTTATATCATATATCATATGGCAATCATAAATGGATCGGTTAATATGATTTTTTAAAGTGTTCATATTATTGTTGATTTTCAAATTGATAATAACGTCTTCAACAAATTTTTTCTGGAAATTTTAATACTATAACTTTATCATTATTATATGATAAATCAGAATTTTTAGTCTATCGTTTAACATATATATCATAATATGATTTTAACAAATACGATCGATATTGGTTTTTGAATATTTTATAGTACGTTTATAACGGTTTTTCTTTAATTATATTTTCTTGGGAGTTTTAATAAAATTACTTTATAGTTTTTATATCATATCATAAACTAGACTCTTTCAGCTTCAATTTAAAATTTGAACCATATCGTTACCATAAATAAACCGATCAGTATACTTTTTAAAAAATGTTTTTATTGCTGATTTTTAAATCTGACAGTATCTTCTTCAACACCTTTTTTTGGGAATTTCAATGAAATTACCTTGCTATTATTTTTATATATTTATTTTACAGTTTTACATATTTATCATATCATGATTTTAAAAAATATGATCTATATTAGTTTTTGAAAATTCAGTATTATCTTTAATTTGCAAACTCGACGGTTTCCCTTTTAATTATTTTTTTCGTGGAAATTTTAATGATATTACTATATTGTTTTTATATCACATCATAAACTAAACTTTTCGAGCTTTAATTTAAAACATGATTCATGCGATCAATATTATTTTTTGAATATTTTATATTATGCTATGACAGTCTTGAAAATTTTAATAAAATGATTTAATTGTTTTTATATCATATCATAAACTAGACTCTTTCAGCTGCAATTTAAAAATGTCGATGATATTATCTTATTGTTATTGTACCATATTATAAACAACTAGAATCTTTCAGCTGCAATTTAAAAATTTCAATGATATTATCTTATTGTTATTACATCATATCATAAATTAAATTTCAACTGTAATTTATAAATTTCAATGATATTAACTTATTGTTACTATATCATATCATAAAGTAGACTCTTTCAGCTACAATTTAAATATTTCAATGACATTATCTAATTGTTATTATATCATATCATAAACTAGAATCTTTCAGCAGCAATTTAGAAATTTCGATGATATTATTTTATTGTTATTGTGTCATATTATAAACTTATTGTAAAATCTTATTGTTATTTTATCATATCATAAACTAGAATCTACCAACTGCAATTTAGAAACTTCAATGATATTAACTTATTGTTACTATATCATATCATAAGCTAAAATTCAACTGCAATTTAGAAATTTCACTGATATTAACTTATTATTACCATATCATATCATAAAGTAGACTCTTTCAGCTGCAATTTAAATATTTCAATGATATTATGTTATTGTTACTATATCATATCATAAACTAGACTCTTTCAGCTGCAATTTAAAAATTTCAATGATATTATCTTATTGTTATTATATCATATCATAAGCTAAACTTCAACTGCAATTTAGAAATTTCAATGATATTAACTTATTGTTACCATATCATATCATAAAGAGACCCTTTCAGCTGCAATTTAAATATTTCAATATTATCTAGTTGTTATTGTATCATATCATAAATCAGAATTTTTCAACTGCAATTTAGAAATGCCGATGATACTATCTTATTGTTATTATGTCATATTATAAACTTATTGTAAAATCTTATTGTTATTTTATCATATCATAAACTAGAATTTTCCAGTTGCAACTTAGAAACTTCAATGATATTAACTAGACTCTCTCAGCTGCAATTTAAAAATGTCGATGATATCATCTTATTGTTATTGTACCATATTATAAACTAGAATCTTCCAGCTGCAATTTAGAAACTTCAATGATATTAACTTATTGTTACTATATCGTATCATAAGCTAAACTTCAACTGCAATTTAGAAATTTCACTGATATGAATTTATTATTACCATATCATATCATAAAGTAGACTCTTATATTAACTTAGTGTTATTATATTATATCATTAACTGGAATCTTTCAGCTGCAATTTAGAAATTTCGATGATATTATCTTATTGTTAACATACTATATTATAAACTAGAATTTTTCAGCTGCAATTTAAATATTTCAATGATATTATCCAGTTGTTATTATATTATATCATAAACCAGAATTTTTCAACAGCAATTTAGCTATGTCGATGATATTACCTTATTGTTATTACACTATATTATAAACTAGAATCCTTCAAATGTAATTTAAAAATTTCAATGATATTATATAATTGTTTCTGTATCATATTATAAGCTAAACTTCAACTGCAATTTAGAAATTTCAATGATATTAACTTATTGTTATTATATCATATCATTGACTAGAATCTTTCAGCTGCATTTTTGATATTTCAATGATACTACCTTATTGTTATTATACCATAAACTAAACTTTAACTGTAATTTAGAAATTTCAATGATATTAACTTATTTTTACTATATCATATCATAAGCTATACTTCAACTGCAATTTAGAAATTTCAATAATATTAACTTATTGTTACTATATCATGTCATAAAGTAGACTCTTTCAGCTACAATTTAAATATCTCAATGATATTATCTAATTGTTATTATATCATATCATTAACTAGAATCTTTCAGCTGCATTTTTGATATTTCAATGATATTACCTTATTGTTATTATACCATAAACTAAACTTTAACTGTAATTTAGAAATTTCAATGATATTAACTTATTTTTACTATATCATATCATAAGCTATACTTCAACTGCAATTTAGAAATTTCAATAATATTAACTTATTGTTACTATATCATGTCATAAAGTAGACTCTTTCAGCTACAATTTAAATATCTCAATGATATTATCTAATTGTTATTATATCATATCATTAACTAGAATCTTTCAGCTGCAATTTTGATATTTCAACGATATTACCTTATTCTTATTATACCGTAAACTAAACTTTAACTGTAATTTAGAAATTTCAAAGATATTAACTTATTGTTACTATATCATATCATAAAGTAGACTCTTTCAGCTACAATTTAAATATCTCAATGATATTATCTTATTATTATTATATCATATCATAAACTAAATTTCAAGTGCAATTTATAAATTTAAATGATAACAATAAGATTGTTATTATATTATATCATAAACTATACTTCAACAGCGATTTAGAAATTTCAGTAATATTATTTTATAGTTATTATATCATATCACAAACTAAACATTCAGCTGCAAATTAGAAATTTCTAAACTAGAATATTTAAGCTATAGTTTAACATATACGTCATATCATTATTTTAACAAAAGCAATCGATTCTATTTTTTGAAAATTTTGATTAATTTGCAAATTTGACCGTTTTTCCTTTAATTATTTCTTCGTGGAAATTTTAATGATTTTACTATATTGTTTATATATCATATCATAAAGTAGACTTTGTGAGCTTAAAGTTAACGCATAATTCACATCGCAATCATACTGTAACGGTTGATATGATTTTTTTTTATAAATTTCGTATTATCGTTGATTTTCAAATTTCACACTATCTTCTACAATATTTTTGTCTGGAAATTTCAATAATCTCATCATTTATAGCATATCATAAATGAGAATCTTTAAGATACTGTTTAACATATGTATCATATCATGATTTTAACAAATACGATCGATATTATTTTTTGAATACTTTATGTATTATGACATTACATATATTTATTACAGTTTTATTTAATTATATTTTTTACTTATTTTCTTGGGAATTTTAATAAAATCGCTTTACTGTTTTTATATCATATTAGAAACTAGACACAGAATTCAATTCGTAGTATGAGTCATAACGTTACCAATCAAAAACTTACGGATATGTTTTTTTGTAAATTTAAGAAAAGATTTATCAATTGATGATAATTTTGAACAATTGTAATACAATATGTATGCTAAACTAAAACTTAAAGACTATGATATGAAATTTAATGTATAAGATGATATTAATGAAATTTCCAACAAAAAATGATTAAAGCTACCATTACAAAATTTGGATGTAGAAACTGAATTGAGATTTGAATTAAAACTTGGTCGAAGAGATCACCATTTTGATGTACTTTTGTACACATTTTATTCTTTTTTAATGATTCAAAGTAAAACTAATCGAGGGCTCATCGTCCACTAAAATTCCGTAGCCGGGGCAAGTCGAATTCAGTTAAATTGTCGACATTCTCAACGTAAGATGGGCGTCACGACGCCCCATAAATATTTATAAAAGCCCAGTACTGACGCTATCAGTGTTTGCGTTCGGTTTGTCACCCGCCGACGACTGATGTCGGACCGTCCATGAATAATGGAAAGGAACCCATCGCGTTGGAAAATACTACCGCGTCATCGGTAACAGTTAATTTACAAAGAGTTTACATTGTCTTTTGCGAGAGAAAGGGACAAAGTACGTATAACGTGGAGATGCCGTAAAATTGTTATTCGACGATCGCGAGTTCTTCATTGTTCATATCTTCGGGCGCCAATAACCGCCAGAAGAGTCGGCACGAAATTGCCG
The DNA here is from genome assembly GCA_036711965.1 of Onthophagus sagittarius. Classification (NCBI taxonomy): domain Eukaryota; kingdom Metazoa; phylum Arthropoda; class Insecta; order Coleoptera; family Scarabaeidae; genus Onthophagus; species Onthophagus sagittarius. The sequence goes on along the minus strand of JASERS010000006.1, from coordinate 22,030,100 downwards.
CTCTCCGATAGGTCGTAATATGCAAACGACCACCGCGAATTCGGAAATCTCCCCAGACACGCAATAAGACTCGAAACGGCAGATGAAAAAAATAAAAAGAAAAAGAAAAAAGCTTCTCTCTACTACCTACCATGCCCGTTGATAATAACCATTCGAAGAGACGCAACAGCGCCTCTGGCGGCCTGTGGAGACACCTCTCAATTCACCGCTGTATCGTGTATCGATTGTTTAACGTTCCTTTGTCCTAGGATATTGTCTGTTTGTCCTACATACACCCGTGCACAAAGCGCCCTTAATGGAAGCTCTCGTTGCACGAAAGTCCAGATAAGACCTGCGAAAACTAATAATTACATCTCAGCACGTTTTGCTATCTCCCTAATATACAGGTGTTTCAAAAGTACCCAAAGAAATCTTAAGAAAATAATAAAGAAATTCTTATACATACCATAAAGTCCATAAAGATATTGTTATGAACATTATAAAAGTTTTATACGCGAGTTAAGTTGCTGAAGAGAGGTGGAAAAGGAGTTGGAAATATTTTCGGAAAAGTTTGGAAAGTTAAAAAAGACGAAAATAGGGGGTGAAATTCGGTTCTAAAGTTGGTTGCCTTTATAAAGGAAACGCGCAGTGGGAGCGGGAAGTTGCGGCGACGGACCCAGTATCTCTTGCCAAGTCCTAGAGGGCCGCCATTAGGGTTTCCGGTACGGTCGGGAGCGTCTCTCTTCCACCTGAATAATTTTCAATTTGAGCCTTCTCCAGATTAAAACCCGCCTAATGCCTAATGAACGGCCGCTTCCGCCAATTCGATGTCGACGGCTCCTTTCCATCCGCGACGCGATTCCTGCTAAATGAGGCTGTACGACACCTCTTCATGACATTATAATCTCGTTGGAACGTCTTCAAATTTTTTTTTTTTCAACTAAAAAGCTCCTTTTAGTCCCATCTAAGTAAAGTTATGAGAAGTTTAATTCATCTTGAAAAATCAATGGATTCGTATGAGTGCTGAGTGCTGGAAAAATTGAATTCGAAAGTAAAGATTCACACCTTAGAAAGAACACTGGATGCATGTACTCTCAAAAAAGCAAATGTTTGATTAATTTTGTTTGGTCTCTCAAAAAGAAAGTTTGCATTGTTAACAAAATGAAAACATATGTGATTCTACAACGAAAGTCGCTTCCCCATTCCTCCCAAAACCCAACCGAATCCAAACTAAAATGTTATGAGTATACTTGGGAAAAAATAGGTTGGAATTGAAAAAGGAACTAGATCTGGTGGTTTCATCTCCTAACTTTTTTGAAAAATTTACCCGGTATAGTCACTTTTTCGATACCAACCTAATTTGAAAAATGAAAATTGACGAAATCATTATTTAAATAATGATTTCATAAAAGTATGGCATTTTATAATCTCGTTGAAAAGTCCGCAAACATTTTTTTTTCAACTAAAAAGCTCCTTTTAGTCCCATGTAAGTAAAGTTATGAGAAGTTTAATTCATCTTGAAAAATCAATGGACGCATTAAATACCTAAACATTCGTATGAGTGCTGAGTGCTGGAAAAATTGAATTCGAAAGAAAAGATTCACACCTTAGAAAGAACATGTACTCTCAAAAAAGTAAATGTTTGATTAATTTTGTTTGGTCTCTCAAAAAGAAAGTTTGCATTGTTAACAAAATGAAAACATGTATGATTCTACAACGAAAGTCGCTTCTCCATTCCCCCCAAAACCCAATCGAACCCAAACTCCAATGTTATGAGTATAGAGGATTTCGTAAAAGTATGGCATTTTATAAAAAATATAGTACCTTAACCGCACCTATAATTTTTGAATTAACGGTTTCGTTTTCTAACATCAACTGTACCAAATCTTTATAAGATGATAATTATACTCAAATCGCCAAGGTCGCCTGCTGATTTCGAGTTAACATATCAACTATACCATCTCGCCCGAAAGCGACCTCAGCAATTTAAGGCGATATAGTTCATTACATGGCTTGTTTAAAATATCAAATCTAAATAACATTTATTCTCAAATTGAGAAGGTCGCTTGCGGGCGAGGCGCTACAACCTTTAAATTGTCAATTTCGTGTTGAAATATTAACTCTAGTAACGCACACTGGCGAATTTTTTAAAAAACACGGTCAAAATTGAAAAAATTCAAGGAGTAAGATTCGAAATATAATTATTATTATTCGATTAAGTAAACATTAAGGTGTCTTGAAACAACTTCTTTATAATTATTGTAACAATCGCCGCCGAAATATTTTAGTTATCAATTACGTAAATAAAACGTCGATAAGAATTATGATTTTCGATTAATTTTTTCCTTTACTTTATTTGAATATATTTTCAACATTTATCATGAAAACCATTGCTGGTGATAAGTAGTATTTTATGATATATACAGTGCGAAAATTCGATAAGCGTTTTTTTGTAATATTGTTTGACTAAATCAAATGTTAAATGAAGAAAATATTTTTTTTACCATGTTTAGACAAGCAATACATATTTTTCTGATTAAATATAAGAATTTTGTACTTTTACTGGTTTTATTTTTTAAACAAATTCACATCTTACATGTTTCGACACTGCAGTGTCATCAGAGACGCTATAAAAGATAAGTTGGTTGTCGAATAAGTTGGTATAAATATAGAAAAATTATAAAATAAAAATATGAATATAAAATGTGGCAGGAAAATGTGGAAAAAGGGGGAGAAGAAGGGGGCAGATTAAAAAGAAAAAAAAAAACAAAATGAAATAAATATTAGGATAAAATAAATTAAAATAACAATATTAAAATAAAATAAAATAGAAGTAGGAAAAATTGGCCGTTGAGACCCCAAAATGTGCGATTAATGTATGGCCTTATATGTTATATATGTTATATGTTATATATGTTATGTATTATATCTTATATGTTATATATATGTATTTTCTCTCAATCCTCGCCAATTTTGGGGAATTAGGATCAGGAGGAGTGGAAGGGTTTAGATAGATATTTATACAATGGACTCTTAGATATCTCTATCTGATCATTTAAACATTCTGCATTTAGTTCAGTTGCTTTGCATTTTTCAATTTCATAGCTTTCCAAGATATTGAGTCTAGTGCCCTTGTTGCAATTGTGTAGTAGAGTTACATTGTTATCAATATCAAAATCGTGGTTATATGTAATTAAATGTCTCCCAAAGTTTGAATTTTGATTTCTTTTGTGTTCTTTTATTCTTTGATTAATTGATCTACCAATCTCTCCAATGTATACTGCACAACAGGTGTTACATTCCAATCTATATACTCTGTTTTTATTTAATTTTTGTATTCTATCTTTGGCGTTCATCAATATTTTCTCTAAAGTAGTCTATATAGTATATCTTCATTATTTTTGAATGAAATATTTATACTATATTTACGAATGGTTTTTTGGATGGAATAACCAATATTTCTAGGGTAGTCTATTGATCTATACGTTTTATTTGAGTTTGTAAGTTGTAAGCTTTATGATATTTGATGTTGTTTTTTGTAATATTTATGAATGAGACATTGTATATCTGATTTATTATATCCATTGTTTTCTGCTATTTTGTGAATTGTGTGTAGTTCCTTTTCTTTGTCCATTTCTGATAATGGAGTGTTATAGTATCTGTTTATAAATGCTCTAAAAGCAGCTGTCTTATGGGTTTTGTGATGATAAGAATTCTTAGGTATGACTGTGTCCGTCTGGGTGGGCTTCCTATAAATATTGAAAGTGATCTGATTTGCATTATTTATTAATATAAGATCCAAAAAATTAAGTTTTTTGTCATTCTCGAGCTCTATCGTAAAGTTAATATTCTTGTGCAATATATTGATGGTGGAATGGAAGGAGTGAATAGAATCAATATTTTTATTGTTCCAGATACTACGCCAAAGTAAAATGTTAGGATTATTGGGAGTTAATATTGTTTTTTCTAAGTTATTGAGAAAGATGTCAGATAGTAATCCGCTGAGAGGGGAACCCATTGGCAAGCCTTCTTCATATTTATAATATTCGGAATCAAACTGACAAAAATTTTGTTCAGTACATATCTTTAATAGGTTAAAAATGTGTTCGGTATTCTCGGTATTGAATTTATCTTTTATAATGTTTTAGCCACTGAAAGAGTTTCTGCAATCGGTACATTTGTGTAAAGATTTGTTATATCTAATGATAAAATGGTGTATTCTGCTGGTAATATAGTATCTTATATCAGATTTATTATTTCTTTCCTATTATTAATCGTGTATTCAGGCTTAAAATCTATGTTTTTGAATAATTGTAGTATACATTTTGAAATTTTATAGGTACTGGAATCTGTAGATGAGATGATAGGTCTTATTGGTAGGTCTATCTTATGTAATTTAATAAGTGAGTATAATAAAGGTCTTTTTTGGTTCATTGGGAGGAAGTTGTATAATGATATTTCTTGTTCTTTAAGGAATTCCTGTGTTGTTTTTATTGTCCTTTTTACTTTATTGTGAAAAGCAGTTGTTGGATTTTTATTTAATTTTATAAAATTATTTTACTCAAAGAAATTTAAAGTTTTTGAGATATATAGAGGCTTTTCTAAAATGACTATACCTGCATTTATGTCTGCTTTTGTTACTATTAACGAATTTGAATGGCCCTTCTATTTCTCAATTTACCCATTTTTTTCTGTTTTGTATTCCACGGTCTTGTAATTTTCTCCCTCTCAAAGTCCTCAGCTTGATTTATGACTTCTTGTATTTCTATGTAATGCATTTTTTGTGTCATTGTACGGTAAATGTAATTTAATTCTCTATTATTTGAGTCTATGTTTCTATGATGCTTATTAATTTCATTGTTTATGTGTTTGATCTTAATTCTGTTTATTTGAGTAACTGTAAGATGTTTTGGAAGTTTGTAATTAGTATATTTTGGAAAAAGTCCTTCGATTTTACAGATGGAATTAAATTTAATATGTTGTTTCTTCATTTTTATCTTGAATGTTAATCTTTTATAGCGTTGGATCATTTCGGTAGTACTAAGATTATTTATTATATGATAAGGTTTAATAAAATCCATTATGACCAGTTTTTTAATAATCTGATTAAATATAAGAATTTTGTACTTTTCCTGGTTTTATTTTTAAACAAATTCACATCTTACATGTTTCGACACTGCAGTGTCATCATCAGAGACGCTATAAAAGATATAATGCATTAATGTTAAAAGAAAATTACATGTTTTTATATGGTTAAATGAATAATGTAACATATCAATTAAATTAATTTTCACTTACTTTGTCAATATTTTGCGCGAAAAACATTCAATTTGATAATTAAAAAACTAACAACAAAACACTTAAATGGTAAAAATTTTTGTAGGATGAAACACAAATAATCAATCGAGCGTTATTATATAAATTATGAGATGGCTGACAAAACCTGTTCTTTTTAGCGAATTTTGAGAAAGAGAAAAACATATATATATATATATATATATATATAGATTCAGCCACGTGGCGTCATCTAATCAAATAAGTTGGTATAAATATAGAAAAATTATAAAATAAAAATATGAACATAAAATGTGGTAGGAAAATGTGGAAACAGGGGGAACTGGTCATAATGGATCTTATTAAATCTTATCATATAATAATACATAATTTGTTTAACATAATTCAAAAGAAATATTGTGTACATCTTGTAGTATAACAGATTCTAGATTTTATTAAAATTTCTTGCGGTATTTTGCAGTTTTTCTTGAATAAGATTTTATTTTACACTATGTATGTAAAATGTGAAAAAAATTTAGAGGTTAGCAGATAGAAAATAGATTTCGTTCACGATTTACTAGCTAGCATTGAGTTAATAGTTTCTACACACATCTCGACCAGAATCTTGACGATGTGTAGTAAATAACACGTCATGCGAACGTCAGATTTCGAAGTTCTATGTTTTGCTATGTTCATAGAAAATATTTAATTAATACTTATATATATGTTTGAAGTGTCAGAATCAGTCAGAATACGTTTCTTATTTACGTAAATAATAATACTAAAAATATTAAATAATAATAAATACGTTTCATATTTAGAGGTATATGTTATCTTTTACATAAAAGTTATTTTTTACAAATAGTGTTGCCATTTTTTGATTTTAGGAGATTTTTAAAATATATATCGGAAATTTAAACATTATACAGGTGTACTAGAGTGAAAATGATGATCATTCATATAAAAAATTCCATCAAAATGTTATGTTGCTAAATATCTTAAACAATATTTATAATAAAGGTTTGCAATTTGGTACAGTATAAAGAAATATCAAGTAAAATCATTGGGTTATTTATGAGTTAAATTGGTCTGCAAGAACAATACTTCTTAATCACAAACATATTAATAAATATTGCTTTTGATGTAAGAAGTAATCTCGGCCGACGATCGTAGACGTCGGCCGCCCAAGAAATGAAATTCATCGAGGACGACACACATGTAAACTAAAAAAGGTTATCTGCAACAGTTAATTAGCACAAAGGAGGATTCAAAGGCTTCGCGCTGAAAAGAACTTCAAGTAGGATAGACTTAGTTTCATTCTTCGAATGTTATTAACAAATTTATGGAAGTCTATTCTATTTAAACATTATAGAAGAAGTACTTCGGCAGATTTCAAAGACGTAAGAAGTAATTTCAGCATAAGTTATGATATTCTGGTGACATCAATAGACACATATTCAACCAGCTAGTATCAGCCAAGTTGTTGGCAACATGAGCTTCTACATTCTGACACCTTTATTTTGTACGACAAAGTCTGCCTACTTATTGGCAGCATCCGTTATGACATTCTGATACCTATATTTTGATTGAGAGGCTGCCAACTTGAGAGTTATGATATCCATAGCCACCTATTCAACCAGCCATTAAAGTATTCGACAATACTTTACTTCAAGGCCAAGATAAATCTTATCGGTTTGAACTAAGTAAGATTTGACGTAATATATATAACAAGCACACACGTCATTCATGACAGTATGAAAATTACATTACACATCGAGTTTACACGATGCCATATTAACTCTACTACCCAAGGGGACCTTTTCATCACAAAAATTGATACTACAGAGCGCCCATAAAAGAATGTTTTATCAAAATTCCAATAATTTTTATGGAACACTAATTATTCAAAAATCAGCTTCAGCAGAGGAAGAAGATGATGGCGGAAGACCACAAGTTTCCTTCCAAGTTATAATAAACGAACCAAAATAAGAAAAACAGAAGAGGTTATTCTTGATTTTTCTCTTGAAGAACTTACACATGACTAACACAAAAGTATGTCCACTTTCCAAAGACGAAAAATTATCGCTTTTTATAGATAGGATTTTATAGATGTCCACTTTTCAAAACTTATTGTCAGTAGGGCAGTGACATAAAATATGCTGAACCATTTCCTCGTCCTTCGTACATATTCGGCATTCTACATCGCTGGGCCCACCAAATTGAGGTGTGCCTTTAATCAGCAGTTCCCAGTAAAGACACCCATTAGAATTTTTATACTACCACGCGGAACTTCTAAAATGTTCCCAGGTTTAAGAGCAACGATGTTAAATAATTTAGCATATCTCATTCCAGGAGAACTGGTCCACAATAGGCGAAGTCTGCCTTTAGCTTATAATCCAATCTTGTGTTTGGCCGTGGCAAATGATACATCAACTGCTGGCTCTGATCCGACAAACGCATTAACGCTGCCTTCTTGTGCTAGCTGATTTGCCGCTTGATTACCAATACCCTAGAATGTCCTACGACCCAGATCAGAGATACTCTGTTCTGAGTCTTACAGTCATTAGCTAGAGCCGTCACTGACTCCATCTATTGTATTTGATTCATTTGTGATCATGCAAATTTTGCATGAACCAGCCAATTTTTGCTTTCAAACTAGAACTGCTATCATATCTGACGCTACTGATAGCGCAATATTAGTACCTGTAGTGTCTTCCACACCCCATTGGTAAAGTATTTTGGAACAGTTTTAAGCTTATTATTTAAATCCGTAAATAGTAATTGTGGCTACTTTCTGTATATGCACGTGTAAAGGAGTTAGAGAAGTTATGTTTGGAATTTCACGTATTAGAGGTTTTACTACATAAGTAAGTACAATATACGTATATCATAAAATATTTCATATTTGTTAATTGTGTTGATATTTTTTTAACTTCCACCAATTTTTACAACTAATAAATAAAAATATTATTTTGACCCTGATTTTTAACTAATTCGCTTCTGTCGGACGTCGCACAGTGGCCAATTTTAACACTATCTGATGTATATACCAAGTTTGAGCCATATTCGTCAACCCGAAGTGGTACTTTATTTAATACCATATGAAACATGTTTTATATAAACTTGTTGTTTTAAGCGAGTTAAACAAATTAAATCCGGCATAAGCAATTAAAATGATAATACGCGCGAATCATTAAAATTTAAATTTGTATTTTCATTCATTTTTTTAACGTGCTCACACGCTCGAAATTATTATTACCAAATTTCAATGTAATTGTTAAGGTCACACAACGCTAATTTTTTATCTATTGTGTATATTGTAAATAATTGTTGTTAAATGTATATTTCATGTCTTTTCTTGTACATTTTCATGTAAAACCCGTTTTGTCGTTTTGTATAAAAGTGTGTTCGTCAAAAAATAAAGTCGCTTTATAGTCCAATTTTCGAGTTGTTTGCAACCCTTACCGAGAGACTTGGAATCAGAGAAAATCAAGATTAATTCGCAAGTATAAACAATTTTATTAATTTCAAAAACACAGTCAAATTATATAACCGGAACTAATCAGGTTTATTCATTTAGTTCATATTCTTTTGTATGATTGAATGCAATATAAGTACTCTAATGGATTAACTTAGAGTAAATCGTGAATTTTCGTGGTTATCAACGAATTTAATCGACCGTTTATTACAACAAACTTCAAATATTGTCAACATTTTCAAATACACATAAAAATGAATTGGTAAACATTAAAATGATAAAGTGTTATCACTAAACGTAAAATTGTTTTATTGTTAAAAATTTTTGAAAAGTGATAATGAATGATAATATAAATAAAAAAGAATACCAGAAGCTGAGCTTCACAAATTTAAAATTCTCACGAATTAATAAAATTAATAGTTAAGAAATAGTTTAACAGTTAACATTTTATAATAGATTTTACTAGCATCAACAATTTTATGAAATAAAAATTGTACTTTTTGAGAAAAATTGTAAGAACTACCAAAAATATAAATTAACTTTCATTTAATCAATTTCAAATGAAGTTTGATTTTATTCTGAATATTTCAAAATATAACAAATTGAATGTAATATTCGCATTCGATTGACTTAAACGATTTCTGTGGGTTATAATAAATATTTATGCTGTGATACCTTGCTGATGAGAAATAAGAGTAATAATTAAAAAAATAGCTATTACATTGAAATTTTAAATTAAATTTTATTGAGTTTTATTAAATTTTTATGACGATACCATAGTTATATTACTTCTTCATATTCATATTCTAGACTATTATTATACTTTATTTTCAAAACACTTAAATATAGAAATTTTAGTCTTGAACTTATGCCACAATTTTTATTTGCCAGTCCATATTTTCTAAAGTCAGTGGAAGTAAGTGAAATCTCATATATCATCTTATAGGTATTACTTCAGGTACAAAATTAAAAAAGAATTGGAATGATTCACGATGAACCGTGCTAGATAAATTAAATAGAAGTGAAATTATGTAATGTTAATTATTTAACTTTAAGAATAAAAGCTTAAGGTATAGACTATCATTATATAAAACCAGTATATGTATATTCAATACACCTTAAACACTACAACACAATATAATTACAATATAATCTTAACAAAATCGAATACTGAATGATTTCTTGATTAAACATGTAAATAGTGGTAATTAAACCATTCTAATAGAAAAAAAATATTTCTATACCATCTGGCAGTCATGAAGTAAGCCAATTATCGCATTATTACACCATAAAGAAATAACTATTTTTTGTATTTTTACTTAAAGCGCTTAAAACCCGATCAAAAATCAATTTTTTGAAAAAAATGTAGTGTTGTTTTTTTTAATGTTACAAATATTTTAACTATCTAGAAACTCTTAGTAATATTTATAACGACTTGGGTGTTTTATAATACCAACTGCGCGAAATATCTTCCTATTAAAATTTCTTTGTTTATTTTCATGAAGTTTTTTTACAAAATAGTCCAACTTTGCATAATAAAAAAAGATGGTATATCAGTACATAAAAATTTTTTATCGGTGATATCTTCTAAAATAAAAAAGGTCTTCATTGTGTGCTATTCAAAATTTCAAAAAGTATTTGCTAAAAAAAATTACAATCATTTCTATTAACGTCAACAAATACTTATATTTTTGTCCACTTAATCTCTTAAGTTAAATATCTTGTGAAAAAGCAAATAAGAACGATTGTGCCTAACATTTTTTTATTATTGAAGAAGGTATGGTGTACATACTATAAAAAATAAGAGCGAGTCAAAGTGCGTCGAAAGAAAAAATTTACAGTAAAAGATTACTTAACACATAATTGTGGATTTTATATTTCTTTTGTTATGATTTCGATATTTTGACGCTTTGTTTTGGCCTTTATATTTGTATTTTTTAAAGATAATACACTTAAAATGTAGTTTCACTTTTCTTCATGTCTAAGTCGGTGAAGTCACAACAAAGGCTGCTGAGGAAGGTCTTAATTTAGTAATACTTCTCAATTTAACTCAAAGTCAATACTTAAAGCTTCGAGAGATTGCCAATGGACATGGACAGGATTTGTAATCCCCATACATTCTAAAATATAAGAGAGAAGCATACCCAGAAGGAATAAAAATCACTGAAAACGTTTGCGACATTGGTTTGCAGAGTTTGTTGAATAACTCCTGTGAAAAAGATATTGAAATCTTCAAATGTGCGGTCAGAAATAAAATGTAATTTTACATTACATTGTAAATGGGGGTTTGATGATAGTAGAAGTCATGCAAGAATTTCAAAATAAACCTAAAGGAAGAGATGATTCCTTATTTCTGTCGTTACCAGTTTCATTGCATCTAAATAGAAGATAGTAATCGCAGAATATTAAGGAAAAATCCGCGACCATCCTCCATATGGTTTTTATGGGGTTGCTGAAGAGGCTTGCTTTTCGCCTCTTGATTGTAAGACCGCAGGTTTAGAGAGTGCCACACAAGAAAATGTAATGGAATTCAAACAAATAACGAGTGAAAAATGTAATTGTATTGGACGAATCTCCAGAAGCAAATGGTAAGGAAGATGATGATGAGGAAAATGAGGAAGAATGTAATAATGATGAGGAAGAAAATGAAGACGAAGAAATCCAAGAAAATGAAGAGTTCTCCTTTTTTTATTTCTTTCAATTAGAAATAAATTGTTTTACATACACAATCAATGATAGGCGACAGGTTGATTGGGTATTTATCCGGATATTTACTCCGGCTTAGGGTAAGTACCCAAACAGTGGGTACTTAACCAATTCAAAATTTATTTATGAATATATTTTTTAATTCGAATGTATTAATTTATTCACAAAGAAATAAAATTGTCAGTTTGTGTAGTTAGTAAGAAGTATAAATGTACCAAAAGTTCTTAATTTTAGTTACACTATACTTTTAGTTCCTGAAGAATTTTCAACAATCAAGCACTGAATGGCAAATAAAACTAAAACTAATACTAGACCTGGTACTAGAAAGTTTCGGCGTCTGAAGACGCACAGCTGAACCTAAATCTTCCTAGTACTAGGTCTAGTGTCAGTTCTAGTTTTACTTTGATACAAATATATCACAATTTAAAAATAGAGCCAGCACTTACGCTAGCTCTAGCCTAAAACTACTGGACCTAAAACAAAAAACATTTAGGTTTAGTTGTTCCTCTCTAAAGACCATTTTTTTATTATAGAGGGGATTAGGAAATCTGTAAACAGACACCTGAACGAAGATATCATGTGGTCAGATAGTGACGGGTTGAAGTAAACTTCGACCGTCTAAAACCGTTCCCCCTCTCTTCCCGGAACCACCAACGTCAAGGTACTGCTTCAGGGAATTAGAATAGAATACAATTTTTATTCTCCAATACATTCTCCAATATCTCACCTTCACCATTTCCAACTCCCTCTAGGAGTCTTTCATGGCTTTCCTTCATTTTCATTATTTTAACCACCATGTCTTGCACAATGTTCCACAATTCTTCTGTTTCTAACATCATTCCTCTCTTAAGACCCAAGCCAATCCAACGCAACCTAGCTTCAGAACTAATAGTAAACTTAGAACTAGAAACATTAGGGTTTAATAGTCTTAAGAAACGTACGAAAAGCTTTCCAATCTTTCAAGAAAATTAATAATAAAAAATCGGATGTATTTAAAGCACCGCACAGTGGGGCCAAAGCAGTGAAAGGTTGGAAAAAAGTGTAAACACATACTTTATGATTAGGGCAAAATGATAACATGCATGCACATATCCCTACCACCCCACTTATCAACAACAATAGAGAAAGAATAGCTGCTGATCCATTAGCTAAATATTTAAAACATGACTTACAAGTTGTAATAAAAATTAAATAGCGCTTTTCAAAATATTTGTATGATATTTCTTTGTGCAGCAATTAATTTGTGAACATATTTTGCGATGAAAAATCAACCCAAAAGTTAATTCTTTACCTGTTTACTATCATTTCAATTTTGTAAGATTCAACGTATAAGAACATGTAAAGGTTAACTTTTAATAAACTTTCGGATGATATCGGGTCAAAATATTTCCTCTACAACATAAAATATCTAATGTAGTTTCATAAATAATCAAAATAGCGTCATGTTAAGCACTGAATTCAAAATATACTTCCTTACTTAACGCTATATTTTCAATTTATTATTTAAAAGTATTCAATTTAAAACTGATCATGTTAATAAATTAATATGTTTCCAAAATATTCATCTTAAATGACAGTATACTATAAAGCAATTTTGCTTAACTATTTAGCATCCGGTTCTAATGTTATATGTATGCTCCGACGTGATCTCTTCTCCAAAGTGAGGCTTGTTCATGAAAAAATTTGATGATAAACTTTACTCAGTTGAATACTACATCAATAGAAGAAAACCATATGAGAGAATGATGATAAAGTTTTTTATTTAGTGTAAATTCGGGGCTATTGACAATTTTGAACGCTTAACGTTCCTCATCAGGCACGACTACGAGAAACCACAAAAAGGTACAAATTAAAATAGTAAAATGTGAAGTTAGACTTTGAGCGGATAGTTTAAACTACCCACTCTTAAAGTTACTTTTAATAACTTGTGTAATCCCGAATTTACCACTGAAATGGAAGTAGACAATAATCTTAACTTTTTAGATCTTATTATTTCCCGAAATTCAGCAAATAACATTTTAGAATTTGACATTTTTAGGAAATCTACTACAACACTCTATCATTTCTAAATTTCCTTTTAATTGTAACCAACACAAAGAAGCAAGCTTTAGATTCTTTTTTAACCGTCTCATCTTCACACCTCTCAGTGATGATAATTATATTAACGAACTTAAGAAAATATTGATGATTGGCTTAAATAACGATTTTAATATGAGTGACCTACAGCAAATTTACAACAACATACACGATTCACCTTTGAACAACATCATCTAGGGTAGATGATGTTGTTCAAAGGTTTTTCACATTAAGAAAAAATACAAATATATTTCCCTTCCTTACAACCCTTCTCTTCAATATAAATTTAAACAAATATTAGATAACTTCGGCATTATCCCTGCTTTTAACTCACACAAGAGACTCGGTCACATACTAATTAATACTAGACGCAAGTTTAAAAATGGTGAACAAAGTGGCGTTTATAAATTAACATGTAGTGATTGTAATAAACTATACACTTAGCAGCAGAAGTCTGCGTACAAAAAACTTCTAACACTTTAACTGAAAAAATAAGGGTCATGATCTAATGTGATAAACTTCAATTTTTTTTATTTTGTGTATTAACTACATATAATTCTATTAACAAAATATGCATCAATAAAACAGAAATATTAATTACAAAAAAAATTAAAATTAAAAATTCTCCAAATAATGCGTATGCAAAAATCTGCGTACAAATAAAGCCGCCTTCTCCAAAATATACTTATTTACTTAAATACGTAGTTGGCGATGTACGCTTTCCGATTTAAATAAAAGATAATCGGTGTCAATTATATTAGCAGAGGCTTAGAAGCTAAAAGTTAGAATGGGCACGAAAGGAAAGGAAATTGAATTGGGAGAGAGAAAAATTATTGTAAAGCTATGGAAAGAGGGAAAATCTTTTCGAAAAATAGGAGAAACTGTCGGCAGGTCACACTCTTCCATTCAAAGAGTAATTAATAATTATAAAGACACTGAAGATTACCTCTCACGTTCGCAATCTGGTAGAGAGAAGCGAAAAATTGTACAGCAGGTTAGAAAAGAACCTAGGCTGACGGCAAAAAAAATAGTAGAAAATGTACAAGAAGAATTTCATAAAACTATCAGCAAAGATACGGTGAGAAGGACGTTAAAAAAAGCTAACTATCACAGTCGCGTTTCACGAAAAAAGCCATTTGTGTCAGAGGTCAATCGTTAGAAGCGGATCGCCTTTGCAAAAAAACTCTTAGACAAGCCCATTGAATTCTGGGAGAAAGTTCTCTTTACAGATGAGAGCAAATTTTGCATTTTCGGCATTAAGGGTAAACAACTTGTATGGAGAAAACCTAATACTGCCCTTAATCCCGAAAATTTGAAAGCGACTGTAAAACACGGAGGTGGTGGAGTTATGGTTTGGGGGTGTATGTGCACCAAAGGGGTGGGAAGGTTGGTTTTCATAACATCGACAATGGACCATAAAATGTATATAGACATTTTAAAAGAAAATTTGAAGCCTAGCATCGAAAACTTGGGCTTGGGGCCCGAATACTTTTTTCAACAAGATAATGACCCCAAACATTGCGCCCACAACACTAAGCTTTGGCTACTATACAATACCCCAAAGCAACTTAAAACACCTCCACAATCGCCGGACTTGAATCCCATCGAACACCTCTGGGATTTACTGGAACGCAGGATTCGGCAACACAACATAACGTCGAAGGAAACGTTAAAAAATGTTATGATTGAGGAATGGGCCAAAATCAGTTCGGACGAAACGAAGAAATTAGTGCACTCCATGCCTAAACGTTTAAGGGAGGTCATTAAACGTAAAGGTTATCCGACCTCATATTAATATAGAAACAATGATCTCATTTATGAATTTTTTATAAATACTGTCCTGACTTGTACGCAGATTTTTGCATACCCGTTATTTGTAGAATTTTTAGTTTTGATTTTTTTCTGTAACTACTGTTTCTGTTTTGTTGAAGCATATTTATCAAAAAATCAAGTTTATCACATAAGATTATGACTCTTATTTTTTCAATTAAAGTATTACAAGTTTTTTGTACGCAGACTTCTGCTGCTGAGTGTATATTGGACAGATAGGTAGAAATATCACCACTAGGGTCAAAGAACATCTTACTAAAGATTCATCCGCTGTTTATAAACATATTCATAATCTAAATCACAAAAGTACGATAGAAAACTTAGAACTATTGAAAAACATTAAAAAATCCAAAGAACTTGACCTTTACGAAGAATTGTTTATTCACCAATATAATAAAGATGATATACTTCTCAATGATTTAACAAACACTAATGTTCATAGAAATTTTCTAAAATATATTTAACACTTAAATTTACACTCCTCTCACCAAACTCTCTCAATTTCCTCTTTTCTTCTTATTACAATCTTACCCTCTAAATGCTGACCTTTAGTATAACTCAATACGCGAGGCCGTATAGACCAATTTTATTTCTTGAATTTTCTTTTAACTTTTTGATGTAAGCTAATTTATAATTTATTATTTTATTTGTTCTTTAACACCTTTGCTTTTCTTCAAGTTTGGATTATATTCTAATTGTCTTTCGTCTTGTTACATATTTTAAACCACATTTTTATAAACAAACCATTCAATGTTTTTTAACTATATTCCCACAGAAACTATTTTATAATTTTATATTTAACTATACGAAGATTCAATGTACCTTCGAAAACCTTGGAGCTCCTTGTTTGACGGTAAATATCCACAGTATACATTTTTTGAATTTTATTTTTGAGACATTGATGTAGTTATTGTTAATTTTAATTCCTAACTTCACATTTTACTATTTTAATTTGTACCTTTTTGTTGTTTCTCGTAGTCGTGCCTGATGAGGAAGGTTAAGCGTTCAAAATTGTCAATAGCACCGAATTTACACTAAATAAAAAAACTTTTTCATCATTCTCTCATATATTTTTCTTCAATACCTTATGATGAACCCGGAGTCTACAATTTTTAAACTACATCAATAGATTAGTGAAATATCCTATAGATATGGAGATTACTTCAGAAATGAAAATTCTCATTTTGCATCAGATTTTAACAATAGATGGCTAAAATCTCATGCTATGTATTTATTTAATGAAAATATTTAAAAGACATAATTGCTCAAATACTTGCATGAAGCAAAGTATGTCAGAAAGATCAGAGAGATCCACTGTGATTTTCTTTTTATAAAGAAATTCTATTAACACAAAATGAAAACTGGCAGAGAGATTGGAAAGGCTGTTGGTTTACACAATCAATTATATATTTCAAATACAACAAGATTTATTGCAATCAACACTAAAATTTGCTAAACTTCAAAATGGGGTTTCGATGAATCGTTCCAAGCACTTTTATTTGTGGTATTGCATTATTGTTAATCCTATTTAGACTCATCCACTACGAAATTAGGCAAGTTAATTTTTTCCAAATTTTTTTTCCTGGCCCACTATGCGTCGTGGAAAAAAATACCAATTATTTAGAGAGCCGCAAACCGAAAAAGATTGGGAACCTCTGATTCAGAGGTTATTGCTTTTATTAAAAAAGAACACGTATTTTTGGATTAATCATGGTTCCTTTTTTAGAGGTCTTTTTGTTAACTTTTTTTAAAAAATTTTATATATACCTCAAAATACCCGTCTTTGGTAAATACCTCCGGGTATTTAACAACTGTATACAATACATTATATTACACTATACGCAACACCATAATTATTCTTGAATATTCTGAATGTTTGTGTACCAATCAGTCTCTTGGAAAGGTTCTACTATGAGTAAGTTTCAAACTTCCGTATAATGGTCCCCAACATCACTTCAAATTAATAGTGATGAGCGTGACCTTAACTTCATCTGTGACCTTCTAAAATTATTATTAAATAGTTCTTAGAATATTTATAAAAAAGCTTTCTAAATTCAAGCTATCTAATCAACTAAAATGTTGTTATTGTTTTAAAATAACAAAGCTTCATTACACTTTTCAAAATTTTAATAGATTTTATTATTACTCCGTCACATTTTTATATTTTTTCAATGTTACTCGCAATTCTGTAATTGTATTGAGTTTATTATTAACATTACATGTATTTGAACCGAACAAGTTCAACTATATTACTACAGTATCAAACAGAAATAGATTTCACATTTCAAATTATATTTCCCTAAAACTGTAAACGATGAAACAGATATTTTCCTAGGATTAATGTATCTAACAACTAATGCTGTCATTTCCGGTAAAACCGGGAATCCTTTTTTATAGCGTCTATTGATTTGCCAAATTGTACCAAAATGCCTTTATTAATAAGTCGAAAACAAAAGGAAAATAAAACAAAAGTAATACATTCTTTAAAAAAATATTGACTTATTTTCTGGACGACAAACTGAACTTCAGTTTGGATTGACCAACTGCTGTTCCACTTAATCTAGAAACCAACTCTCGCTAACAAAAAAAAAAGAAACATTAACAGCTCAGAATACATAACAGAAAAAAAAATCATGATGGCTCAAGCAGGAGAGAGGATTTCAAACTACTTTTAAACGAAGCGCAGCTCAATCCCTTAACCCTTAATTAGGCGCGCTGGTGTATTTTGTACACCATTTACAAAAAATGTCCAATAAAAATAGTTATATGGCGTTTCTCCCTCTGCGCCGCCAGGTACCTTACTATCTCACTGTTGTATTTAGCGGTGTAATAAACATCATTTTTATTTTATTACATCATTTTTATATTATTACATTATTTTTATTGTATACATCTTTATACATTTTTATTTTATTACGGATTTGGGATTTTATAATTTTTTCTGTTTTCGTTTTATTTATTTCTATTTATTATAGATAAGATGGAAACCAGAAGTTCAAAAAAGAAATAAATAAATCAAGAGCTGGGGCTCCTTATAGACGTTGATAAAGACGAAACATTTGTAGAAATAGATGACGAAGAGGACGATGATCTGGATGATGAAGAAGTGTCGTTTAGTGAGCATGGCAGCAATTCTGAAATTTCAACCGATGATAGTGAAGAAGAAAATTTAGATACTGAAATTTTCAGTGATAAATTTTATTTTGGCAAAGATAAGACTACGAAATGGTCTAAAGTAAGTTTAGTTCGTAAGGCAGTAAGAACAAAGGCACGTAATTTAGTCAAAATATTGCCAGGGCCAAAATTGGATGCTCGCGATATAGAAAACGAGATAGACAGTTTTTTGAAAATATTTTCAATAGAAATGATACATGAAATTATTATGTACTCAAATAAGTATATAGATAGTATAAAACAGAAATTTCAAAGGGAAAGGGACTGTAAATATATATCTAAAAATGAAATGTTAGCATTTATTGGGTTACTTTTCTTATCTGGCATGAAACGAGCCAATCATACAACTTTTTTGGAGTTATGGGCAACTGATGGTACAGGTATTGAGATATTTCGAGCCTGCATGAACTATAAAAGATTTCTTTTTATATTACGAGTTCTGAGATTTGATGACATAACGACAAGGGAACAAAGACTTAAACTGGATAAGCTAGCACCAATTAGATCGATATTGGATGCTCTAAGGCCAGGCGCGCACATGCGATTTTCTGTCGCGCGACTGTTTGGTCGCAAAAATAACACACATAGCATTAAATACAAATGCGCGCATATGCGACTAAATAATAGCAGCGATTAAAAAGATGTAACCTGCTCCATTTTTGTAACGACGCGATTGTCGCGTCTTTAAATGTATCACATGAACAAGAATGAACATGCACGCACATGCGACTGTTCAGTCGTAATCGCAGCACAGGTCGAAGTTGGTGTATAGGATAATTATTACAACAAATTTATTAAAAATGGCTGAATCTTCAGAAGTGTCTGATAATAGTGACAATGACTTGACATCTAGTGTCTTAGACACAGAAACTATTATTATCGAGGTAGAAAAAAGACCAGCTCTTTACAACAAACATTTGAAAGAGTATAGTGACCGAAATTTAAAGGAAAAATTGTGGGGAGAAGTGTATAGCAAAGTTATATCCACTTGGAACAAGTTATCGGCCGAAGAAAAACACAAGAGAGGTACGTGATATTGTTTTTATTTAATAGTTTTTAATAATCTTATGTAATAAATGTTGTGCAGATAAGTATTTAAATTTTATCATATTGCCACGGAACTGAACCTTCGGGGGATGTAAAGTAATTTGCCATATAGTCTCTTATATTAAGACCAACTCTGTTAGGTCTTATTCCAGCTGGAAGACAGCTCTGTAATAAACACTCATAAAATTCGTCCTCCATTTGCACACCGTCTTTCTTTCGCACGAAGTTATGTAGAATGCAACATGTTTTAATGATAAGGTCGGCAAATTCGACTCGCACGTCTAATGATCGATGCAAAATACGCCATTTGTTCGCTAAAATACCAAAGGTACACTCTACCATACGCCGTGCACGAGTCAGTCTATAATTAAAGACTGTTTGTTTCATTGTTAAGTTTCTTCGAGGATAAGGCCGTAAAACATTTTGTGATTACGCGAATGCTTCGTCTCCTACTATCATGAAAGGTATGGGTTCTCCCATCTCGTTGTTTGGTAATTTTTGTGGAGTAGGAACATTTAATTGGTTATTATGTAATCTTTGACCAAAATTCGAATTCTTAAAAACACTGGAATCGCTTCCAGCACCATATGCTCCTACATCTATTGCTGTAAAACAGTAGTCGGCGTCTACTATACCCAAAAGAATAGTCGAATAAAAGTTTTTATAATTATAAAATTCGGAACCAGTATTATTTGGTTTCTGTAATCTAATGTGCTTGCCGTCGACTGCACCGATACAGTTCGGAAAATTTGTCCTATCGTAAAACTCTTTGGCAATATTTATCCAATCTTCTTCAGACTTTTCTGGCATGTATGAAGGCTGTAAATAGTTCCATAATTGGTTACACGTGTCTTCAACAATATCCCTTATCATAGTAGCCCCAAGTAAAAATTCAAAGTGTAAAGAATTGAAACTATTGCCGGTAGCAAGGTATCTGAAAAATAAATAATAACTGTTTTTTATTGCAGGAAAAATTATTCAAAAAAAATGGAAAAATTTAAAAGATTGTTTCGCTAGGAAATTAGCAGCCCAGCGTAAAGCAGTGTCTGGGCAAGCAGCAAAAAAAAGAAGATATATTTATTTCGACCAATTGCAATTCCTTTTCCCAATAATGAAAGATAGACCAACTACCAGCAACACCGGACCTTCTCAATCAATTGAGATTGATCAAGAAAATCAAGAAATGATATCTTCTCCTTCTTTAGCAACCAATACAGAAAATTCGGAAAGTACATCCATATCTAAAAGAAGGGCTGCAAGAAAAACATTGCTTAAAACAATTCCATATGAAGAAAAGTTACTGAAAATATTGGAGGATAAGCAATGTGAAACAATCGACGAAGATAAAAATTTTTCACTTATACTTGTTCCAATGTTCAAAAAATTAACTGATGACCAAAAACATTATGCGAAAATTGAAATCTTAAATATCATGAAAAATGCAAAAAACGTCGGAAATCCTCCAGTTTTTTACAGTTCAATGCAACAATCTTATTCTCATCTTTATCCTAACCGTCCGGCAGACCAAGTGCAATTTCCAAGATCAAATTTTCAACAACAGCAACAAGGAGGCAATGAAAGTATTTACTCCGCACCATCGACATCAACGGTCAACTCTGCACAGTCCACACCATCAGCAACCATTTTTTCTGATGGTGACAATGCATATTTTGACTTGTCAAATCAATAAATTAATTAAATTAAACAAATAGAATATATATTTATTATTTAACCTTATTTTTAATATCTACTTCTATATATCTAGTCTAGTAGTAGTTTGCAGAAAATATCTAGTTAATTTGGCAGAACGACGACACAAAACAAAAGCTGGTAAGTACCTTCTTACCTTATTGTTACTGCAAGACATTCGTCAGGTGGTATACATTTTCTCCATTTACTATTTTGGTACGATATTTTCGGTCCTATTATTTTTAATAATTCAAGAAAAGATTTTTCACTCATTCTGTAATAGTTAAAGAATTTACGAGGATGCTTTCTTAAATGTTCATGAAGAATGTAAAATTGACCCCGATGTTCTCTGTCAGATAAAATTGGATGCACCCAAAATTTTCTTTTCCGTTGCTTTCTTAATTTCTTTCGTAATAACAGAGCCACTATACAAGCGGTTTCTCTGAAGTCCATGTTGATACTAGGCTCTAGTCACGATTAATCAGTCGCAAATGCGCGACCATACAAATTTTTTGCGACTACTACTTTTATGTCGCTGCGACAAATAATCGCATGAAAATCGCATGTGCGCGCCTGGCCTAAACGAAAACTGTAAAAAGACTTATTGCATAAGCGAGTACATGACAATCGATGAAATGTTAGTTCCATTTCGAGGGCGTTGCAATTTTATACAATATATACCAAGCAAACACACCTGCAGATATTGTTTCAAGATAAGTGGATCATGTAAAAGGAAAGAATAGGAATCTAACATGCGATAATTGGTATAGCAGTTATCAGTTACGTATACCTAGGGACGTTGCGAAAAAATAAGAGAGAAATCCCTCCCGAGTTTTTGCCTAATAAAAAGAGAGAAGTTGGGTCCTCTTTATTTGGTTTCCAGCAAGAAATCACAATTACTTCCTATGTACCCAAGAAAAATAAATCTGTTGTTT
The DNA here is from genome assembly GCA_036711965.1 of Onthophagus sagittarius. Lineage (NCBI taxonomy): Eukaryota > Metazoa > Arthropoda > Insecta > Coleoptera > Scarabaeidae > Onthophagus > Onthophagus sagittarius. The sequence goes on along the minus strand of JASERS010000006.1, from coordinate 22,007,912 downwards.
TAATTTCAACCATGCATAATGACAGCTCCCTAAATGAGGACACAAAGAAGCCAGAAGTAATTCACGACTATATATACGACATGACGAAAGGCGGTGTAGATACCGTTGATCAACTTTGTTCAAACTACTCAGTATCAAGAAGCACAAAGAGGTGGCCTTTGTGTACATTTTTTCACTTGCTAAATATTTCCGGAATAAACGCTCAAATATTGTATAATAACATTTCCAATAAAGCAGTCACAAGAAGACTGTTTCTAAAAACACTTGCTATTAGCCTTATGAAGCCTTATTTCCGTGATCGTCTCCGTAATAAAAGTTTACCTTTAGATATAAAACTAATATTGAAGAAACACGTCGAGGAGGAAGAAGAGAGGGAAAGAGAAGACGAACCACCAACAAAAATTAGAAGCAGATGCCATATTTGCGGCAGAAGGAAGAATAGAGTAACAACTATGCGGTGTGATCTTTGCCATTTATTTGTGTGTAAGGAGCACAGCAAAAAATGCTTACGTTGTAAACAATGCTCAGAGGACACTATCCAAGAAGATGAAAGTTGATAGAGTATTTCATATTCTGGAATATTTTTGGGAATCAAAGTATTAATTTATATTTATTATTTAGAGTTATGTTTATTTTCTTTTAATTTTTTTTGTAAACGTCCATTTCTGTTTTAGTCACAATAAAGTCTATGTTATTTTGGTAGTATTTCCTATAAACGATATTTTATTATATCTTAAATAAATAAAAATCAAAAACATAAAAGTATTTCATTGAAACACTTGATAATTTCACTACATTATTGGTGGTGTTTAAAATACACCGCGCGACCAATTATGTTCTTACATTAATATTATGGACATCATTTCTGAAAAACAGGCGTTGCAGCAAGTAAGGAGGCCGTTTACTTTTAATAATTTTATAATAGACGCAGGTTGCATGCAGTTTACGCCTGTTCTTCATGTTCAACCACCCAGTCTCTGCCAACTTATGACTAATATGATCATATTTACGAATTCCGTAAATAAGCCTCAGGCAACCGTTCTGGAGGTTCTGGATACGACGCCCAATCGTCCCCGTCAAATTTGGACCATAAACAACGTCGCAGTAATTTAATTTGGTTAGAACCAAGCTATTACATAAGCATAATTTTTATTTTTTTATTTAAGACATCCCTATGGGCATACAAGAGACGGAGAGCGCCATACCCACCCCTCAAGCACCTGGCAATATGTCCTCAAACCTCAACTGATGATCTAATGTAACTCTTAAAATTTTTGTATCATCAGAAACAGTAAGAGGTTCGCCATCATTAATTGCTCTCCTTGCGACACTACTGCAAAACAGAAGAACAGAAGACTTAGATGGATTAAGCACAAGCTCATGGCGTTTCGTAACATCAGAAAATAATGCTATATCTGAGTTAAATTTTATGCAGGCATCATCCCAATTATTTGGATTAAAGTTCAGCAGAAGCTGTGTATCATCTGCATACAAGTGAACCTGCGAATGTTCTAGAACTTGGCTAAAGTCAGATGTGTAAATCGAAAACAATAGTGGCCCCAAAATGGACCCCTGAGGGACTCCACGAGTGACAGATAGAGCACTTGATATCTGACTATTAATTTTCACAATCTGAGACCTATCCGACAAAAAAGACTTTATCAAAATTAAAGCCTGATTTCCAAGACCAAAATAATGAAGCTTAGATGCAAGTATATTATGATTAATTGTATCGAATGCTTTGGTGAAGTCCAATGATAACAAAAGTGCGGCTTGCCCGGCCTCTCTAGAAGCAAATATCTCATCCGTAAGGTTCAATAAAGCCGTTGCGCAGCTGAAACCCGAACGAAACCCAGATTGTTGATCAGGTAGTATATTATTACTTTCCCAGTGTTCCCTAAGTTGCCTTTCCAAGACTCTCTCTAAAATGTTTGACATTACTGGCAAGATACTGATCGGTCTAAAATCCCTTAGGGCAGAAGGAGAAGATACTTTAGGTAACGCAATCACTTCAGCCATCTCCAGTCATCCGGGAAAACTGATTGATGAATAGCAGCGTTTATTACATGACTAATATACGGAATGAGAAAAGGAGTACACAAGTCAATCATCCAGATTGAGATACCATCAGAACCCACCGCTGTTGTTTTAATGTTATTAATTATTATAGATACTTCATGTTCATCAACGGGCATAAAAGCTTGCATTATCTGCACTGTAGGATTTACATTATTTTGATAAAATAGGGGTAAGTCGGGATCAGTCTGAGTATGAAGTGAAGTTGCACCATGAACGAAATAATTATTTAAATCGCTTGGAAGAAAATTGTCAGGTACTTTCTTATCGATTTTTTTATTTATATTTAAAAGTTTAATCTTTCTCCAAAGAGCTTTTGGATCTTTACTACGTAACGCGTAAACATAGTATGCCTTTTTCTCAGCCCGCACCGTTGATGTTACCAAATATATATTTTCTCAATAAAACAATTTAAATATGTGTTTAGGAATTTTCGGTCACGTAAGATTGATTTGAGGCTTCATTAATGTCGATTAAAATACCAAATCTTTCATAAGATGACATTTATTTTAAAATCATTTGACGCGAAATCGTGCATCAAATGTCTTGGTTGAGATAAAAAATCTTTCATAAGACGACATTTATACTCAAATCACCAAGGTCGCTTGCGGGCGAGGGCTACAATCTTTGAATTGTCGATTTCGTGTTGAGACATCAACTCTATCGCTTCGCCCAAACGCGACCTCGGCGATTGGAAGCACATTTCGTCACACGGTTTGGTTGAGATACCAAATCTTTCATGAGCCGCTGTATTACACAAAATGAAACCACTAAGTAAAAGAAATGAAATTATTTTACTTTGAATTTCCATTGCGACCAACTCAATGGAGAAGGAGTAATTCATTTATATATTGCCATGCCATTGAACCCACGATAAAACAATAATGGCGAAAAAAAAAAAATTTAATATTTCAAAATTTTTGGTTATCAAGGATGAGACAAACATCAGCAAGCAAAATAATATGGTATATTAAATAAATGAAAGTTGTAAACCACAATTCAAGTGAAAAAAATTATAAAAAAATTAAAACTGAAATAAAATTGGAAAATGTAATTATTTAAATGTTGAATTAAATTTAATTTTGAAGGAATTTGTTTTATATGAAACGAAAGAAAATTCCTAATTAAAATTTTTACAAAATAAAAAAATAAACTTAATAATAATAATAAAAACGAAATTAATTTTATATAAATGACGTGGGAAACGGTATATCCGTTTTCTAATTAGCTTTGTAACAAAACTTAACGTCTGACGTGTTCCTTGAATTTGTGTTACCAAGAAGATGATTTTCAGATGTCCATCCTGGAAAAACTGAAAGTAGGATATTTCTTTTATCGACAGCTTTAAGTCAGAATAATTAATTTTGATTTCTAGGTTTTATGATATTATTTCCTCAAGCCCAAGAGGACAACTAAAGAGTATTCCTTAGTTAAATTGCTCCGACTAAAAGCCTATGAATTAAAATTTATTAAAACAAGATCTTTAATGTTAAGCATAATTTTAAGTTTTTTTTATCATTTATTTAATTACTTATCTAAATATTTGTTCTATTATCTATTTTTTTATTTAAGTAGTATGAATGATTTGAATGAAATAAAATGCCTCTTTTAACATACCTCATGGATATTCTGAAGCTATCAAACAAATTGTTTCTTTGATAATCCCATAAAATATTGATTAATAATCTCAAAGGTAATACTCAAAATCTCAAACTTTTCAAAATGTCGACGATTAACTTTTAACACGATGTTATATGTCGCAACGCTAAATGATGAAATGAATAAATTATTTTCTATTAATTTAAACAAAAAAATCTGTTAAGATTTTGAACTACTAAACCCTAAATTACTTTACTCCGCCTATATCTCAAATCATAAAATTTCTATTAAAACTGGTTGAAAAAGAAGTTAAGGAAAGTTCCTCATAGATGGCTCTGAAATAAAACAAAACAAAAAACAAAATTTGCTATTCACGAATTTGCTATAAATAATTTATTGCATTTCGTTGCAATAAATTACAACGAAAGAACATAACAGGACCTTTCACCGCGAAACACTACAATCTTTGAATCTAGTGTCTCGTCCGCAAGCGACCCCTGCGATTTGAGTTAAAAACGTTCATCACCTGTCTTGGTTGAGATACCAAATCTTTCATAAGACGATATTTATACTCAAATCGCCGAGGTCACTTGTGGACGAGGCGCTACAACTCTAGTGCCTTGCCTGCAAGAGACCTCGGCGATTTAAAGCGAAATCTTTTATCACATGTCTTAGTTAAGATACCAAATTTGTATGAGATGACATTTATTTTCAAATCGACAATTTCACTTACGAGCGAGGCGTTACAACCTTTGCATTGTCGATTTCCTGTTGAAACATAACTCTAATGCTTCTCCGCAAGAGAATTCGGCGGTTTGAACAGAAATCGTTTGTCACATGTATTGTTTGAGATACTAAATCTTTTATGAGATGACATTTATACTCAAATCGCTGAGGTCGCTTGAATGCGAGCCGCTACAATCTTGGAATTCGATTTCGTATTGAAATGTTAACTCTAGCGCCTCGCCCACAAGCGATTTCGGCGATTTGAGTAGAAATCGTTCATCACATGTGTTGTTTGATATACCAAATCTTTCATAAGATGTCGTTTATACTCAAATCGCCGAGGTTGCTTGTGGGTGAGGTGCTACAACCTTGGAATTGTCGATTCCAACGCCTCTCCAAATCGCTCACATATCTGGCGTTTATGCGTATGGGTGCCTGAACACATAAGAATTTTTGTATGGGTGCTTTAGTACCCTACGTATCCAACGACTATATCTCTATATTAAATTATGGCTTAAATATTCTAGTTTAAGTTATAATAAAATAAAAGGAATTTCAAAAAAATATGATTAATTTTAAAAATTATAACTTTAAAATAATACAAAATTGTCGGAAAACATTTCAATTATAGCTAAATTACTTATGTATTAAATTAAAGCTTAAAGAGTGTGGTTTATGCGATTATATTATTATTATATCATATCATAAAACTGGAAACGTTAAGCTGCAATTTAAAATACAAATTCTTTTGAAAATTTGACTCTATCATTAAATTGAATATTGACAAACTTTAATATTTTTATCGATATGTCATTGATAAAGACCGGATTAAAAGGCCAAAAAAAGACAGAAAAAGGCACTTAAAAAGGCATGAAATTTTGGCAACAAAAGCATTAAAAAGGCATAAAAATTAGAAATCGAAAAAATTGCTATACCTAATTAATAATGCATTTTAATAACGTTTTCATTAAAAAATACATCGTTAAACTAAACATTCATATATAATTATTAAACCACTAATCACGAAAACAACTAATTATTAAATGCTGTTCTAAATGTTCCATTGTGAAGTTGTGTCTTCTCTCACTTAACGTATTCTTGTAAGCCGAAAAACTTCTCTCCACGTCCACACTTGTAATTGGTTCATACTTGAACTTTGCAATTAATGCAGGATCCATAATAAATCCAGTAACAATTTCACCACTTAAAATTGATGCAATTTTTTGTAATGTGGCAAATTTTTTGTAATATTTGACCAATATGTCCTGGTACGCTATACGTGCTGTCTTGAAACTTTTTAATCATTTCTACTGCAGTCACTAAAGGTAAATCCTGTTTTTCAAGTGATTTTATAGATTCACTTATATAACTGTAATTGCTTTTTATAAATGCCAAATTATTTTGCAGCTCCACTTCTTTTAGGACGGCCTGGCATTCTTGTATTGCTTTACTACTTGTAGCCGGAAATTCATTTATTAATTGTTTAATATGATCTAAGGCGTTTGTGTAGTATATAGCGGCATCTAGCCATGTTCCCCATCTTGTTAGAACTGGTTGTGGTGTTAATGGGGTATTTGGTAACTTCTCTCTAAACAATTCTACCCTTAAAGGGGCTTTAACAAATATTTGTTTACCGCTTTTTATTAATTTATTAACTAATAGGAACTGTAACCTTATAGTTTCTGCTACTCGATTAAGCCCGTGTTCTAAGCAAGTACAATGAATTAAATTAGGATAAAAAAATCTTCATATTAGACGCAGGTTTTACCATGTATGCCGCTGCGTCTGACACCATCAGTAAAATTTTATCATTCGGTACCAGCTCCGGTAAGAAAAAATGCGTTAATTCGTCGTGAATAAATCTTGTTACCGTATTAATATTTGTTTAACTTAATTCTTTGGTACTTATTAGAAAACTTTTTCACGAATTTTCATCACTTAATAGTCCAAGTATTAAATTTGCCACGTATCGTCCACATACATCGGTTGTTTCGTCTACACTTATCCAAATATAATTATTTCCAATAATATTTTTTATTTCTTGAATAACTTCTTTGTAAACTGAAGTAATATAATTTTTGCGGAGATGGCTTTCATCGGAAATATGCATTGTACCGGGTGGGCCACTAAGAAATGACGCTGGCTATATCTCAGAAACCGTTGATCGCATAGTTTTCAGATAAAAAAATTCTTATACAAAGTGATCCATAGAAACTGCAGGAAATTATTTTCAAGTTTGTAAAACTACCGCCAGGGGGCATAATGCCAACGACAAAATTTAAAATGTAGGTCATTCGGTCATTCGGCTATAACATTTTTAGAATCTTTAGATAATTTCTGATATCTTTCGTTAATCATTTTTTTTTGCATACTGCTTAAATAAGTGAGGTAATAATAAACTTCATTCGGCTATAACATTTTCAGAATCTTTAGATTATTTCTGACAACTTTCGTTAGTCATTTTTTTTGCATACTGCTTAAATAAGTGAGGTACAGGGTGTTACATTTACTATTATAAAAGTAGCCCTAACATTGGAATTGTTCATCCGAATACATCAAAATTAGTCTTGTTGGAAAGAGGAGGAATTTTTGTATTCGATGACATCCGAAATTAGCCGATTTACTTTCTATGTCAAACGCTAGGTGTCGTAATTTGACAGTTCTATTAATTTTTACAATTTTCTTGAAAAATTCAAATGGAAACGTATATTTTTGACAAGGTATGCGAAAAGAGCGTTAAAAAGTACGCCATACAGTGAAAACCGCAATATCGTACGTGTTTTAGTCTTAGAGATATTCAAAAAATAGGGATAAATGAAAACGTAATTATGTTTGGGTGATTATTTAATATCATAACAAGCTTTCAAAGAACAATGACCTACAACAAGTTATAACAATAATAACGTTTTATATGTAAAACTTACAAAGAAACAGTTTTACTACTTTTTTTGTTCACTTATATAATATGTTGAAGGGTGACCTGAGTAGGTAATATCAAAATATTCTCATTGATCTTAGCGCCAAGTAAAACTGTTGTTACTGTCAGTTAGTGTTTTCTCTGTCGTGTGAGTAAATTAATTTAGCTATTTTAAAAATGCCGACCAATGAAGATGCGTATGATATACTTGCGACTTACTTTGAATGCAACTATTGCTGCAAGACATTACGCAGTTCGTTATCCACAACGGCGGCATTATAACACAAAGGTTTTCATCCGAATAGCCCATCAGTTAAGGACTACATGAAGTATTCATCGTCCTATATATCGTAGAACACGTAAAACGTAATAAATGTTTTAGCTTATGTGGAATTCAATCCACAGCTTAGCACAAGAACAATCGCTGATAATTTAAGTGTTACTCGGACAACAGTCCGACGTATTTTAAGAGAATATAGGTAGCTTGAAAAGAATATATGAAAATATTACATGTTTTATGAAATCGGCCAGAGAGAATACGAACTAACACATTTTGATGTAGGATGCACCCGTACCACGTAGTTCTCCATCAGGCTCTGACTGCAAGAGATTATGATATTCGTCTCGATTACTGTTACTGGTTAACACACATGTTATGCATTACTGGTCGCGTAACAACCCTCATTGGATGCGAGAAATACAGCATCAAGGCCGGTGGAGCGTAAACGTTTGGTGCGGGATTTTAAGACGACGCATTATTGGTCCTTATATATTTAACAATAGACTAAATAGTGCAACGTACCTTAATTTTTTAAAAAATGAATTGCCAATTCTTTTGGAAGATGTGCCTTTAGCACAAATTAGTGTATTCGCAGAGGCATGTTTTTACAGCACATAGTAGTGGATAGGCAGAGGAAGTTTATATCCTTGGCCAGCGAGGTACCTCTTACTTAGCAGTTTTTAAACGTTACAAGTCTGTAGTACCTATGATTCTGTGATACATCTAACTATTAATTTTTGTTCTCTAGATCGCCCGATTTAACATGTTTAGACTTTTATTTGTGGAGGCGAATAAAAGACCTCGTTTTTACAACCAGGCCTACGACACGAGAAGACATGATCGAACTGATAGAAAATGTTATCCGCAATATTATCGAAATTTCATTACCGGAAATAGAGGTTGCCGTCTTATCTACGCACCAGCGTCTACAGCAGTGCATTGCTGCTGATGGCAGACAATTTGCACATTTTAGACATCACTGATTTCTTTTAGGATAGTTGGTTAAAGGTGTTCTTTGAAAGCTTATTTTGATATTAAATAATCACCCAAATGTAGTTACGTTTTAATGTATCTTTCTTTTTTTGAATATCTCTAAGACTAAAACACGTACGATATTGCGGTTTTCACTGTATGGCGTATTTTTTAACGCTCTTTTCGCATACCTTGTCAAAAATATACGTTTCCATTTGAATTTTTCAAGAAAATTGTAAAAATTAATAGAACTGTCAAATTACGACACCTAGCGTTTGGCATAGAAAGTAAATCGGCTAATTTCGGATGTCATCGAATACAAAAATTCCTTCTCTTTCCAACAAAACCAATTTTGATGTACTCGGATGAACAATTCCAAAGTTAGGGCTACTTTTATAATAGTAAATGTAACACCCTGTACCTCACTTATTTAAGCAGTATGCAAAAAAAATGACTAACGAAAGTTGTCAGAAATAATCTAAAGATTCTGAAAATGTTATAGCCGAATGAAGTTTATTATCAAAATTTTACGAAAATCTACATTTTAAATTTTGTCGTTGGCATTATGCCCCTGGCGGTAGTTTTACAAACTTGAAAATAATTTCCAGCAGTTTCTATGGGTCACTTTGTATAAGAATTTTTTTGTCTGAAAACTATGCGATCAACGATTTCTGAGATATAGCCGGCGTCCTTTCTTAGTGGCCCACCCGGTACAATGTTTGTAAAAAAGTTTTGAAATATTTATTTGTCACTTTATGGATTGGTATGTTTGCTTTTATCAAAGTTTTCCAAAGATCAAAATTGAATTTTGATTGTTCAGTGTAGCCGGATGTTAATGCCACAGATTGTATAACTATACCTATAGTTTGTTGTTTTTTGGATTGACTTTTAGTCGGTTTTAATTTTTCCTGATGCAATGATGTTTTGACATGCTGAATTATGTAGTATTTCTTGTTACAATTAATCTGTTAACAGTAATTTAATAACGTCAGTATTTTATAATATCTTCCATAATTATTAAACAATCAATATATTGTTCTATTAATTTTAGTGATCGAAGTACTACATTGAATCAATAGTGAATTTTGGGACATGCTATTCTTTATAATTTCCAATTTTTATCGTAAAAAGATTTATATTTCGGTTTTAAATATTTAAAAATCTTTGGTATTATACATAATTTAATCATTATTTAAAAATATAATTAATATAATTAATTGCTTTTACTCGATTAATTCCATCAATACTTCCGATTTTTGAACAGGCTTGGCAAAGTAAACGATTGCGTTCATATTTCAATTCCTTGTAATCTCTAATGCATTCTTCTACGGTTGCCTTTTGTTTCGGCATTGTACCACGCAAGAACTTCACACTTTCACTCGAGTAACTTTAATACAACTAAATGAATTGAAGACTCGACGCAAGTCACACCACATACGGGGAATCCCGTGTAAGACGACACGACACAGCACAACGGGAAATTCCAAAGCTTAAATTCGGATCGATGAAAAACGCCGATCTTACGTCAGACGGCACAACGAGGAAATGTACAGAGGCGCAGTGAAATATTTTTTCATAATTCAACCAATTTTTGGGGAAAAGATGCCAAAAAGTTGGAAAAAGGCTTTAAATAGACATAAAAAGATTAATAGGCATGAAAATTCAAAAAAGGCATAACTAACCTGGTCTTATTTCACTTATTTTTAACTGATTCGTAAAGATATTTAAATATATTTGTAATGCCTTTAATTTTGAGCATAAGCATATTTTCTATAAATCCGATCTTTAGTCATTGATATTAATTTATTCCCTTGACATATCATACCAGAAGCTTCCATTAATTTAACATATAGTCCTAACAATATCACTAATGACTTCAACCAAGGATACAAAAATAGATAATAATAGATATACTATATTGAATACATACCAATGACTGATCTTGAAAATGTTACATTCGCACCCGTTTCACAAATCTAAACGATTCAAAATTAATAAAGAAAAACATTATGTTATTTAATCTAGGACATAAATTTGCACTACCATCCCATTTGAAACCTATTCAATTAGCTATCTCCCTAGAATTTCAATTAACTAACAACCCCTGCAGAAAAGATACCCTCAATGGTAATTTCCATAACATAAAAACCATAAATATGACAGAGAGAAATACTCAAATACTCTTTTTTTTTTCATTTCAAACTTAATGAATTTATCCAAAAAACAAAAGCCGATAATCTAATTATCATACTGAAAGATAAAAATGCAGGTTTAGTAATTATGAATAAGGATACATACATAGAAAAAAACTGAACAATTGAAATTTAGCCGATATCTTCGTCAATTGGATTGAACGAAAACTTTTTTCAACTGAATGCAGCCTTTTCACTAAAGACATAATTATCTATTGGCCGAAATGTAGAGAACATAAAGCAGCAAAATTTAACGCCTTAAACAACATTTTAAATAATATTTGTAATTGAAAATTTACCAGTGAACTTGAAAAAGATAACAAAATCAACTTCCTAGACATAACGACATCAACTTTGGCATCTATTGAAAAATACAGCAACAGACTGTGATTTAAGATCATTCTGTCATCATTTCAAAATAACTCCTTTCATTGTCGACAAAGAAATCGAAACAATTGTAGCACCGTTTTGATAAACAAATTTAATATATCATCTATTTCAAAAATTGATTATCTATTTATTACATTTAACATAATACAGATGAATCTGAGGGCAAATACTGCTAAATATTCTTTGATATATTATTTTTGTAAAAATTTCTATAATATCGTCCCTGTTGTTTTTATATCATATCACAAACTAAACTATCTCAGCTTCAATTTACCATATGGGTAATATCATTACACATATATATAATGATATTACACATATATATTATTATTAAATATAACGATGATATGAATTGGAAATTCTAACAACATTACTTTGTAATTTTTACGTCATATCATAAACAAGAATTCTTAAGTTGCAATTTAACATATTACATATCATACCATAATCAACAGCGCCGTTTTTGAAAATACATGCGCTAGGTGCTGAAAAAACCGAAATGGACGCTCTCATGAAAACATTTCAAGACCTCTGAAAGCTTCCAGAGGCAATATCAAATATTCTGGAAACATTATTAAGTCTTCCAGGTGCAATAGCAAGTCTTCTGAATGCATTTCAAGTCTTTTTGAAGTAGTGTCAAGTCTTACAGAGAGTATCGAGTCTTGTGAAAGCAATGTCAAGTTTTCTGGAAGCATATCAAGTGTTCTAAAAGAATTTCAAGCTTTTCATGCTATTTTGAAAAATTTTAAGCCTTTTTGAAGCGGTGTTAAGTGTTCTAGAGGCAGTCTTGAGTCTTCTGAATGTACCAAGTCTCTCAGCAATAGGAAGTCTCCTAGAAGCAATATCAAGCCTTATGGATGCTTTAGAGTCTTCTGGAAGCATTTCGAGTCTTCTGGAAGTATATCAAGCCCTTTGGAAGCAGTGTTAAGCCTTACAGAATTAGTATCGAGTTTTCACAAAGCAGTATCAAATCTCCTATAAGCAATGTCAAGTCATCAAGACTTCAGAAAGCATTTCAAGTCTTTTGGAAGCAGTATCTAGTCTTCTAGAATTGGAATCGAGTCTTCAGGAAACAATATCAAGTCTCTTAGAAGCAATGTTAAATCTGCTGGGAGCATTTCAAAAGTTCTGAAAGCATTTCAAGTCTTTTGGAAGCAGTATAAGTCTTCCAGAGGTAATATCAAGTCTTATGGAAGCAGTATCAAGTCCTTTGAAGGCAGTGTTAAGTCTTCTAGAATTAGTATCGAATCTTCAGGTAGCAATATCAGGTCTCCTGAAAGCAATATCAAGCCTTATGGAAGCATTTCGAGTCTTCTGGACGCATTTCAAGTCCTTTGAAAGCAGTGTTAAGTCTTCTAGAATCAGAATCATTGGGTGCTCAAAAAATCTAAATGGACGCTCTTATGAAAGCATGTCGACACTTCTGAAAGCATTTCAAGTCTTCCAGAGGCAATATCATATATTCTGGAAACAGTATTAAGTCTTCCAGGTGCAGTAGCAAGTCTTTCGAAAGCATTTTAATTCTTTTTGAAGCAGTGTCAAGTCTTCCAGAGAGTATCGAGTCTTGTAAAAGCAATGTCAAGTTTTCTGGAAGCATTTCAAGTCTTCTAAAAGAATTTCAAGCTTTTCATGCTATTTTGAAGAATTTTAAGCCTTTTTGAAGCGGTTTTAAGTATTCCAAAGGCTGTCTCAAGTTTTCTGATAGCAGTGCCAAGTCTCCCAGCAGCAATATCTAGTCTTCTAGAAGCAATATCAGGTCTTGGGGCAGCATTTAGAGTCTTCTCGAAGTATTTTAAAATCTTCAGGAAGCATTTCAAGTTTTCCGAAAGAATTTCAACCTTTTTTTGAAGTATTCCAGAGGCAGTCTCGTGTCTTCTGAATGTACCAAGTCTCCCAGCAATAGGAAGTCTCCTAGAAGCAATATCAAGCCTTATGGAAGCTTTAGAGTCTTCTGGAAGCATTTCAAGTCTTCTGGAAGTATATCAACCCCCTTTGGAAGCAGTGTTAAGCCTTACAGAATTAGTATCGAGTTTTCACAAAGCAGTATCAAATCTCCTAGAAGCAATGTCAAGTCATCAAGACTTCAGGAAGCATTTCAAGTCTTTTGGAAGCAGTATCAAGTCTTCTAGAATTGGAATCGAGTCTTCAGGAAACAATATCAAGTCTCCTAGAAGCAATGTTAAATCTGCTGGGAGCATTTCAAGAGTTCTGAAAGCAGTATCAAGTCTTCCAGAGGTAATATCAAGTCTTCTGGAAGCAGTATCAAGTCCTTTGAAAGCAGTGTTGTCTTCTAAAATTAGAGTCGAGTCTTCAAGAAGCAATATCAAATCTCCTAATAGCAATGTTATATCTGCTGGGAGCATATCAAGACTTCTGGAAGCAATTCAAATCTTTTGGAAGCAGTATCAAGTCTTCCAGAGGCTATCTCAAGTCTCCTGGAAGCAGTATAAAGACTTTTGGAAGCAGTGTTCAGTCTTCCAGAATTAGTATCGAGTCTTCAGGAAGCAATATCAAGTCTCCTAAAAGCAATATCAAGCCTTATGGAAGCATTTCGAGTCTTCTGGATGCATTTCATGTTTTCCGGAAGCATTTCAAGTCCTTAGGAAGCAGTGCTAAGTCTTCTAGTATTCGAATCGAGTCTTCAAGAAGCAGTATGAAGTCTCCTAGAAGTAATATCAAGTCTTCTGGAAACATTTCGAGTCTTCTGTGAGCATTTCAAGACTTCTGCAAGCATTTCAAGTCTTTTGGAAGCAGCATCAAGTCTTCCAGAGGCAATATCAAGTCTTCTGGAACCAGTATCAAGCCTTCTAGAAGCAATACCTAGTCTTGTGTAAGCAGGTCAAATCTTCGGGAAACGTCAAGCGTTTTAAAAGCAGTGTTGAATCCTCCAGAGACACTCTTGGAAGCAATATCAAGTCTTTTGGAAGGAATTCAAGTCTACTGGAAGCATTTCAAAGTCTTTTTGAAGCAGTGTTAGTTTTCTAAATGCAGTATCGAGCCTTATGAAAGTAGTATTAAGTCTCCTAGAAGCAGCTCAAGCCTTCTAGAAGCATATAAAATTATTTGGAAGCAGTATCAAGTCTTATTTGTAAGCATTTAATTTTTATTCTTAATGTAATTGCTACTCCAACAACAGAAACTGTCTAAATGTGGGAAATCGTTAAACCAAATCGCATTCTCAATCATCCTCAAAAAGATGATAGGCAAAAAGTTAGCAATGAGATCTCAAATTTCGATATAATGATAAATTTTATCATTTTTTGGTTAATGTCAATCGCCATAATAGAATAAAAAGTGCTATTAAAGCAATCATTTCCTTTCTAATCCATTTTATTTACTTACACCCTATGATAAAAGTGTATATATCATTGGAACGTTTTCGATAAAAATTAAGATTAATACCACATATTTGACGGCACTCGAAAAAATTACTCCGTCTGAGTCGTTACAGACGCCGCTTCCGGTGTAATACAACTACGCACCCCGTTATAGGGGCCCTTAATTGCACCCTAACCATACAAACACCACTTAGCGACGTCCGATGTCGTTAAATCCTCGTTTAGACCGAATCAATAAAATATATTAAGTTTTTAGCGCTACGGCGCGACTACCGATGCCATTAAAGATGCATGAGCTGGTAATGCGACCGAGAGAGTCCGTTTAACTTTAAAATTGATGGCATCGGTTGAATTTTCGGCTATCTCGTTTTAAACGAATTGTCACTACCCCATAGTCATTTAAACGGGGATTATAATGGAAAAGAAAAATCGACTCAAATTTAGGTCTTGAAATGACCGTCTTAATGAATGTGTGGCTGTTGTCGCCATTGATTCCTACGATTTATAGGATTTATAGTTGTTGGATGGTGAAGCGCGTGTGAACCTGGCTCACCTGTGCAGAGAGCGAATATAGGTTAAGTGGTGCGTTTGAGTAGAGCGATGATGGCCATTCGCCCGTACACCCGACGCTCCTTCAACCGAATTATCTACTCGAATTGAATTCTGATGGGGTTCGGCGTGGCCGGTGCTTACAGGGCACACGGAGGCGGAAGTAATCTTCGAAACGACGATGTCGCCGCTGGGTTCTTCTCAATAAGAATTAGTCACAGATGCGCGATCTGACATCAAATGTACAAAACTTTCATAACATAATTTATATCCCACTGGAAATGTAATAAACCAAATTGCAAAATGATATTCTTGACGTAAAAAATTGAAAATGTTTATAATAAAATCATAATGAATTAAATGTTTACTTGTTTTACTTCACCAGCAGTTCTAGTTTTAGTTGTATAAAAATATAGAAAAACCTAGCTTTATCTCGTGCTACTTATTATTGTCTAGCCCCATCACTAAGAGATAGATCTAGACGGCTCCTAAGACGGCTACACCCGAATGATTCTAGTTCTATATCTATATATCTATATCTATATATTCAGATCATTCACCAACAATAATTTCAACTTAAAATTAATTAATGACATTGATGTGCTAAATGCAGTACACCGTATATCATCCAAGGCAGCTGGTTGTGATGGCATTGATATGTCCATGATTGGGTTGTGTTTATCTCATATATTACCGTACATTGTTCATTTAATTAATGTTTATATTGAACATTCTGTTTTCCCTAAGATCTGGAAGACGTCTTTAATCAAACCCTGTAGAGGCGAAAGACCTTAGACCAATTCACTTACTGCCCATTATGTCTAAAATTTTTGAGAAAATTATCTTTAAGCAATTATATGAATACGTCCAAGGAAATGACATATTGCCAGAATGTCAGTCGGGATTTCGTCAGGGACATAGCACCACGACAGCTTTGTTAAAAGTGACCGGTGATCTTCTAACTGCCCGGGATTTAAGACTCAATTCAGTTGTAGTATTGTTGGATTTTAGTAGAGCGTTCGAGACTGTTGATCATGATGTGTTGTGTTCAGCTATGCGGTACATGGGGATTGGGAGTGATCTGCGACAGCTGTTTCGAAGTTATCTTACTGATAGATCACAAGTTGTGAAGATTGATGGTTGCATGTCGGAACCTAAACCAATTAATAGACTGGTCCCACAGGGTAGTATCTTGGGCCCACTACTATTTTCGTTATATACTTCCCAACTTCCATGTCAGTTGAGGCATACAGAGTATCATATGTATGCAGATGATTTACAACTGTATATATCGTTTGAACCGTGGAACTATGAAGAAGCTTTCCGTAGGTTGCAGGAGGATTTAAATAGTGTTAATACTTTTGCATTGAGGTATGCACTTACTCTTAATGCTGGCAAATCGGCGGTGATGCTGTTTGGAAGTGGATGTGAGGCATTGGCTCAACATGTACGGCTGGAGATCGGAGGAGTTCCGACACCACTGGTTGTTGATGCTAAGAATTTGGGTTTAGTTATGGACAATAAATTTAGATATAAGAAGCAAATTTCGAAATACGTTTCTAGTTCATACTTGCAATTGCGAAAACTATTTCCCTTCAGGAATGTGTTACCTTTGCGCTTGAAGAGGCTGTTATGCGAGTCACTTGTTCTATCGCAATTTACTTATCTGACACCTGTCTATAATGCATGTCTGGACAGCGTTGATGTGGTTAGGGTTCAGAGAGTACAAAATTCTTGTTTACGCTACATATATGGGATTCGTAAGTTTGATCATGTGTCTTATAAATTAGAACATGTACAATGGTTAAATATGCGCAACAGGCGAAAACTACAATGCTTGTCCCTGTATTACAAGATACTCGCTTTTAGAGTCACCTCGATATCTCTATAAACTGATTAAATTTGGGACAGATGTGCATACGATTAACACTCGATTCCGAGGTCGCCTCTCTCCACCGGTACACAGACTGGCAGTTTTTCAACGGTCATTTTTATATCAAATTTATGCAATGTTCAATGGAATTAGTGATGATATAAAGCACCTTTCACATGCGCAATTTAAAAGAAAGGTTTTCCAGTCATTGTTTCAACAACAGTGTGATCTCGGTTGCTAAGTTGTTGCCGTATGCGAGCGTTGACGTGAGGAACATCAAGTTACATTTATTTTTATTGTCAGGCTAATTTAATTTTTGTTTTATTATATTATTTTATTTAAAATGGGGTTAGATTGAGCAGCTATTGATAGCTAGTACTAACTCTAGATCTAGAATTAGAATCACTTGGGTTTAGCTGTACGTCTCCTAAGACGGCTACACTCGAATGATTCTAGTTCTAGATCTAGTGTTAGTACAATAGGAATGTAGAACTACATAGCATTATCTAGTGCTACTTATTATTTTCTAACACTATCACTAATACTAACTCTAGATCTAGAATTAGAATATTTCGGGTTTAGCAGTACGTCTCCTAAGACTGCTAAACCCGAATGATTCTAGTTCTAGATCTTGTGTTAATTTAATAGGAATGTAGCCTAGGTGGTGGTAGATCAGATTTTCTGGAGGTCTGTATTATCACCACTGTTGCTTTTTATTTATGTTAGAAGTATATTAAACTGCCTAAAATACTCCAAATATCACAATTATGCAGATGACACCCAGATTTATGTATCGGGTAAGGAAACAGATTTGGATGAGTTATATGGTCGGCTTGAGAGTGATTTGACGTTGATCATGGGCTATTTCCAACGACATAGATCACAAATTAATAGTAGCAAAACCGAGCTTATTGTATTTCGTCTGCGAAAGCTTAGAAATAAAGTAAAGGGTAGGATTAATATAGCATTAAACATTTAGAGATAAAGGAAAAAATAAAAAAATGGGGAATTGTGCTAGATGAGGCTTTGTCTAAAAAAGTCTATTGTCTACATGAAAGAATTATATAACATGAGACATTATCTTTCCCGAAAGTTGAAACTATACTATCCATTCCTAAACCTCAGCTGCAAACAAGAGTGCAATGAATACAGAATTCATGTACACGCTTGATTTTTGGCTTAAGACGGAGAAATCATATGAGTTATAAACTAAAGAAGCTTAACATGCATAATCGAAGGACAATGCATAATACTACAGTCCTTGCACATACACTTAATATTAGATTTAAGGGAGCATTATCACCTCCGTTTCATAAGACAAATCGTTTCAAAGATAACTACACCTACCAAATTTTTAAGTTACATAACATGTTTATTTTCGGCGCTGGTTACATCCATCAGCAAGTTCGATGAATGCACTGAAGTTAACTATGTTTAAAACCTTAGTTTTGAGCACAATTAACAAATTCTTGGTTTTGCTAAGAATATCAAAGTTTTGCTTTGTTTCCGTGACTAAATATAGTAGCTAGTCTATATCTAGACTATGGACGCATGGAAGATCAGCTTTTCTCTGCTAAATGCGCACCATACTCTATTACAATTTCAATTTTGCTTTTAATTTTGTTATCTTACAATTCTTGTTACTATTAAGTTTTGGTGTGTACCTATTTTTAACGGAATGATGTACTATATATTATTATTCTTATTTTGGTATCAACGTTGAGTAAAGTCGGCATCATAGTTTGTTTCGAGAATGTTGAGATGCTTTATTATTCTGCTCGGTTCCCCTTTTAAATATACGTATTTAGGTATTGAAAAGGTCGTGAAATGTTGTTCAATTTCCATATAACCCATCAAATATGGGTAGTTTTATTGTTGAAAGCGGAATGGCATTTTTTTAATTATAGATCTTACACATTCATAGGGTTCAGAAGTAACCTTCTGTAGTTGCTTCATTACGGAAAGAAATATTTCTTCACAGTTCAGAAGTTTATCTTCTTCCAATTTTTGGATATCCGTTTGTTATTAATTTGTTTCTTCGAGTAGTCGTAAGTTCTTTTTGGTTTTCTTAGTTTTAGCTCGTCCCCAATCTTGGCGTCAATCTTGGCTCGTCCCCAACCTCTTGATACTTTGAACTTACACGATATCTTCTTCTTTTTCTTTTGAAGATCGCCTTGCTTGAAGGATTTCCTCTTCTTCTCTATCTTCTCCTAGGAATTGCTTTGTTTGATCTCTTTTGGGATCTCCATCAATTGGTTCATCACCTCTTGGCATAGTTTCTTTAGTTGCGTAATATAAATATGAATTATTCAACGTAAGGTTATCATCTGCAACTTTCAAAAGATTATCCACTACACAAAGGTGTGGTGTGGTACACTTCTGAAATACTTCAAAGATACCATTGAAGGCAGAAGTGGAACTAGGATTCTCTAAATCCAAGTCAGAAGCAAAACTATTCCTATTAGAAAATCGTCTTGCAAAGAATAATGAGCTGAAAGCACAACATGATAAGTTCATAACAGAATACATTGAACAGGGTTACATGAAGAAGATCTCAGATGAAGACGTCCCCGGAAATACTACATATCGCATCAAGCGGTACTAAGGCCATCAAGCACCACTACAAAACTACGGGTAATTGATGCATTTTGTAAAAGCTCCAACAGCAAGAGTCGCAACTATTTCATGCACACTAAGCCGAGATTACAACCAGAAATCGCACATATTTTGCTATGCCGTACCTATAAAATCGTTTACTCAGCAGATGTAGAGAAAATGTATCATTAGATTAAAATATCCAAAGAGGATCAACAATATCAAAGGATCTTGTAACAATTTGACAAGGATTCTTCGATTGAAGAACATAATTTGACAACAGTAACTTATACATACCTTGCGGTTCAGACGTTACAGCAATTAACTCGAGATGTCAGTGTAACGATGGTCAGTCACGGATAATACTACTCACTACAGAGTCCAAAGTAACGCCAGCACGATTAAAAATCACTCTTCCAAAACTAGAGCTATGGGCAGTGAACACTTACACTCCTGAAATTAAGAGAGAATTCTACCGTCGTCACTTGGCCGGATTCAACAATCACTTTAGCGTGCATAAAAAGCGATCCGATAAGATTGTAAACGTTTACGGCAAATCGAGTAGCAGAAATTCACAGACTAATCGGAAAAGATTGTTGGAGACATGTAGATACTGCCAATAACCCAGCTGAAATCATATCACGCGGAATTGATCTCAAGAGATTAGCAACGTATTAATTGAGGTGGACTTGTTAGCTTGGTTAGATACGGAAGAAAAGTGTCCAAAAACGATAAAAAATTGACAATAAAAGAAGAGACAAAATCACTAAGAAAAATTGTTGCCAGTTAAATGATATCATTAGGAATAAAAGGAAAATTAAAATTAAAATTTTAAATGAAATTTGTTGATAGTTCTATCTTGCTCCAAAAAAAGAGGTAGTTAAAGATGAGGCAGAAGTTCACTTCTAAATAACAAATAAATGATATAGATGTTGTATTAAAAAGAATGATTAAAGAAGATAATTTGGAATATGGAATATCATACCTTCATGCTGATAAAAACGTTTGAGCACATTTTACATATTGCCTACAGATTGGAGATATGTAAATGTCAAGTCACGAAAGAGGATAAAAGCAATGTAGAAACGAGAGAGAATGAAATGTAATAAAAATTTCATCGTAACATGGGTCCCCTGGTTTATATGCCTAAGCCAGATTTTGAAACAACCAATGATGGCGACCAGTGCCGTGCTAAGATCTTGGCTGCCCCAGTGCTAGGTTGGATGAACCAAAGTTTGCATACAAAATTCAAAAGATTAAGTATTCTAGTTCTAGGTCTAGTGTTAGTTCTAGATTTACGTCAATTCAAATATATAGGGGCTAAAAAAATCAGATTATAAAGAGCTTTAGTTCAGAAACTATTCATTGTAGGGGTCTTCGTTAAAAAAATATCTTCGGATGCACGGCTAAATCTAATCCAACCCAACTCTATATTTGAACTAAACTGAAACTAGACCTAACGCTGGGACTAGAAAAATCCATGTTTAGCCATCTTGAGAGATGCAAGGCTAAACCGAATATTTCTAGAT
Source organism: Onthophagus sagittarius (assembly GCA_036711965.1). Taxonomy (NCBI): domain Eukaryota; kingdom Metazoa; phylum Arthropoda; class Insecta; order Coleoptera; family Scarabaeidae; genus Onthophagus; species Onthophagus sagittarius. The sequence goes on along the minus strand of JASERS010000006.1, from coordinate 21,986,876 downwards.
CTAAATCTAGAGTGATACCTAATGATATAAAACTAGAGCTAACACTAGATCTAAAAGTGGAAAGTATCGTACATTGAAATGAAATATACAAGGTTGCCAAATCAGTTTGCAAAGTACTCAACTTCAGAAACTGTTCATCGTAGAGGCCTTCGTTAAAAAATGTCTTCAGTTGTACAGCTAAACCAGAATTGAAGAAAAACTAGAATTAACACTAGGCCGGGTTTAGTCGTCTTAAGGATGTACAGCTAAACCCGAATGTTTCTAGTTCTAGATCTATAGTTAGATTTAATGATATAAAAAAGGAATTACAACAACAAGTCCTACACTATTATTCTAAGGCCCAGTTTATTCACCTTTAGTTACTTTGTTGTAATTTTACTTGCCATGATTGGCTATTTAATTAATAACCATGGTAAATATCCGATAACTAAATTTGACCAAAAGTGATAAACTAGACCTTTATGTAATATCCTATCTATTCGAAAAGCTTTTCAAGCGTTAAATAATTTCGCTTTTAAGTAACCACTGTGCGCTCTGGTTAATAAAACTAGGGTTGGGCATATTTTTGCACCACCACTTATTCACCATTTATTCAGTGGTAGTATGGTGTTAATTTTGAAGCTAGGCTGAGTTGGGATTAGTGATGGAACTGTATTTGAGGAACGGTATTTTGGAACGGTATTTTTGTGGGGCATATCGATTCCACGCGATTTTAAAATACCCGTTACAAAACGTAAGGAGTTACATATATACCATCACAACAGGATGATATAGTATTTGAGGAACGAGGAACGAAATGTTGTATTTCCGAACGTTTATAATCTTTTTTTAATTCTGGGATAGGGCATAATTTTTTTATAATTATGATAAATAAGAGCAGAGGATATGTATTTTTTTCTAATTTGCTATGAAACCAGCTATGTTTTTGCTTTTGTTCAAAAGAAAATGTTATTCTGTAAATTATTTACATTAAAATGTACGCCTATATATTTACATAAAAAATATTTATATAAAGTTATACAGTGGTCCCAGAACTCATCTATGAAACTGAAACCCCAGACTTATTTATAATTATCATTAGACTTTACTTGAGAAATTGGACTTGATTTGAGAAAAATAGACGGCGTATTCTATTGATTTATTAAGAATTTTTAAGACATTTAAGAATTTATTTTGTGGTTGTAGAGATTTATAAAGAAAGTAATTTTGTTTTGAGATATCAAATTTTGAACTCAACTCATTAATTTATTTATTACTATTACTGTAGGCACAGAAACCAACAGACTCTGTGTAAAAACGTGTACATTTTGTTAACGTCTTTCTTAACTAACATTGGATTGGTTTGTCTTCAGAAAATCACAATTTGTGTTCTGGAAATGAGAAGTAATGAATTTTTATAAAGATTGAGCTTTAATTTAATTTCATCTTCATTACGATTAAAGCTATCAACTTCCATAAAAATTAATATGAAATTTACTATAAATATTCTATTATTATTATTGAGCTTTAATTTAAAACCAAGTTAATTGCTTCATCTGCATTAACAAAATAGTTATAAGTTTTGTTAAAATTGATCGATGTTACCATTGCGGTTTAATACAATTGGGTTGGGTTGTCCTTAGAAAATCACACCTTCTGTTCTAGAAATATTGAAGAAATGAAATTCATTATAAACATTTTATAAGAATTGAGCTTTAATTCATTTCATTTCATTTAATTCATGATTAAAGCTATCAACTTCCATAAAAATTAATTGACATTACGTCTTAACAAAGTTGGGTTGTGTTGTACTTCGAAAATCACATCTCTTCTTATACAAATCATGAAAAAAAGAAATTTGCGATAAATATTCTATAAGGATTGAGCTTTAATTTAACACCAAGGTGATTGCTTCATCTTCATCAACAAAATAGTTATAAGTTTTATTAAAATTACTCTATGTTAACATTGCGGTTTAACATAATTGGGTTGGGTTGTCTTTAGATATCATTACATGTTCTGTTCTAGAAATGTTGAATAATAAAACTTAAGTACGAAGGCTTTCACGACCGATGTTAATTGAAGTAAAATTAGAACTAACACTAGCTCTAACATGATTCATATATTTGATCACCTGATCGACCGTGAGTCACGTGAATTGTCGTAACCCGCGTGTAACTCACGTGATTCATGAATGATATTCACGTGGGTAGCGTGCGTGACACGCATGGGACTAAATCGTGAGTGGACATAAAAATCACTCACGTGAACATCTCTAAAACCACGCTGAGTTAAATCCCATCAAGTTAATATAGACTCAAATAAAAAAGGCTTCTGAAAACACCACATTTAAATTGGTAGATGTTAAAAAACATTTATTGTACGCCATCCAAAATGTCACCATCAACAATTGGAAAAATTATGTTGATCACATAATCAACGATGCGAAAATGAATTAATTACACGGAATTATAGACAAAGTTATTGAACCGTTATTAATATATGTAAATGCCGATAGCAATATTAACATATCTTGGAATGAGACTTTAGATTATTAATCATTCTATATTATTATATTAATTATATAACATTTCAAAAAGTAAGAATAAAATTTTACAATTTAAAATCAATTTTATTATAGATTTATCAAGTTTGATTTTTCGTTTCAAATATTTATGTACGTAAAATCGTAATTAATTAATTAAAAACATGAATTAATTCGATTACTTACATTTTATTAGGTAGTAGTTTTAATTTTTCTATGTTTTAAGTAAAAAGAATCAACGTCGATACACACATGAATATAAAGGATTATTTAAGTTGATTTTACATTGTGTTGTATTATGTACAGCGATATAGACGATCAAGTTAGGTTTATTGAATTGGTGACGACTTAATTAGACTTGATTTGAGAAAAATAGACGTCGTATTCTATTGATTTATTAAGAATTTTTAAGACATTTAAGAATTTATTTTGTGGTTGTAGAGATTTATAAAGAAAGTAATTTTGTTTTGAGATATCAAATTTTGAACTCAACTCATTAATTTATTTATTACTATTACTGTAGGCACAGAAACCAACAGATTCTGTGTAAAAACGTGTACATTTTGTTAACGTCTTTCTTAACTAACATTGGGTTGGTTTGTCTTCAGAAAATCACAATTTGTCTTCTGGAAATGAGAAGTAATGAATTTTTATAAAGATTGAGCTTTAATTTAATTTCATCTTCATTACGATTAAAGCTATCAACTTCCATAAAAATTAATATGAAATTTACTATAAATATTCTATTATTATTATTGAGCTTTAATTTAAAACCAAGTTAATTGCTTCATCTGCATTAACAAAATAGTTATAAGTTTTGTTAAAATTAATCGATGTTACCATTGCGGTTTAATACAATTGGGTTGGGTTGTCCTTAGAAAATCACACCTTCTGTTCTAGAAATATTGAAGAAATGAAATTCATTATAAACATTTTATAAGAATTGAGCTTTAATTCATTTCATTTCATTTAATTCATGATTAAAGCTATCAACTTCCATAAAAATTAAATGACATTACGTCTTAACAAAGTTGGGTTGTGTTGTACTTCGAAAATCACATCTCTTCTTATACAAATCGTGAAAAAAAGAAATTTGCGATAAATATTCTATAAGGATTGAGCTTTAATTTAACACCAAGGTGATTGCTTCATCTTCATCAACAAAATAGTTATAAGTTTTATTAAAATTACTCTATGTTAACATTGCGGTTTAACATAATTGGGTTGGGCTGTCCTTAGATATCATTACACGTTCTGTTCTAGAAATGTTGAATAATAAAACTTAAGTACGAAGGCTTTCACGACCGATGTTAATTGAAGTAAAATTAGAACTAACACTAGCTCTAACATGATTCATATATTTGATCACCTGATCGACCGTGAGTCACGTGAATTGTCGTAACCCGCGTGTAACTCACGTGATTCATGAATGATATTCACGTGGGTAGTGTGCGTGACACGCATGGGACTAAATCGTGAGTGGACATAAAAATCACTCACGTGAACATCTCTAAAACCACGCTGAGTTAAATCCCATCAAGTTAATATAGACTCAAATAAAAAAGGCTTCTGAAAACACCACATTTAAATTGGTAGATGTTAAAAAACATTTATTGTGCGCCATCCAAAATGTCACCATCAACAATTGGAAAAATTATGTTGATCACATAATCAAGGATGCGAAAATGAATTAATTACACGGAATTATAGACAAAGTTATTGAACCGTTATTAATATATGTAAATGCCGATAGCAATATTAACATATCTTGGAATGAGACTTTAGATTATTAATCATTCTATATTATTATATTAATTATATAACATTTCAAAAAGTAAGAATAAAATTTTACAATTTAAAATCAATTTTATTATAGATTTATCAAGTTTGATTTTTCGTTTCAAATATTTATGTACGTAAAATCGTAATTAATTAATTAAAAACATGAATTAATTCGATTACTTACATTTTATTAGGTAGTAGTTTTAATTTTTCTATGTTTTAAGTAAAAAGAATCAACGTCGATACACACATGAATATAAAGGATTATTTAAGTTGATTTTACATTGTGTTGTATTATGTACAGCGATATAGACGATCAAGTTAGGTTTATTGAATTGGTGACGACTTAATTAGACTTGATTTGAGAAAAATAGACGTCGTATTCTATTGATTTATTAAGAATTTTTAAGACATTTAAGAATTTATTTTGTGGTTATAGAGATTTATAAAGAAAGTAATTTTGTTTTGAGATATCAAATTTTGAACTCAACTCATTAATTTATTTATTACTATTACTGTAGGCACAGAAACCAACAGATTCTGTGTAAAAACGTGTACATTTTGTTAACGTCTTTCTTAACTAACATTGGGTTGGTTTGTCTTCAGAAAATCACAATTTGTCTTCTGGAAATGAGAAGTAATGAATTTTTATAAAGATTGAGCTTTAATTTAATTTCATCTTCATTACGATTAAAGCTATCAACTTCCATAAAAATTAATATGAAATTTACTATAAATATTCTATAAGGATTGAGCTTTAATTTAAAACCAAGTTAATTGCTTCATCTGCATTAACAAAATAGTTATAAGTTTTGTTAAAATTGATCGATCTTACCATTGCGGTTTAATACAATTGGGTTGGGTTGTCCTTAGAAAATCACACCTTCTGTTTTAGAAATATTGAAGAAATGAAATTCATTATAAACATTTTATAAGAATTGAGCTTTAATTCATTTCATTTCATTTAAATCATGATTAAAGCTATCAACTTCCATAAAAATTAATTGACATTACGTCTTAACAAAGTTGGGTTGTGTTGTACTTCGAAAATCACATCTCTTCTTATACAAATCGTGAAAAAAAGAAATTTGCGATAAATATTCTATAAGGATTGAGCTTTAATTTAACACCAAGGTGATTGCTTCATCTTCATCAACAAAATAGTTATAAGTTTTATTAAAATTACTCTACTCGTTCTGTTCTAGAAATGTTGAATAATAAAACTTAAGTACGAAGGCTTTCACGACCGATGTTAATTGAAGTAAAATTAGAACTAACACTAGCTCTAACATGATTCATATATTTGATCACCTGATCGACCGTGAGTCACGTGAATTGTCGTAACCCGCGTGTAACTCACGTGATTCATGAATGATATTCACGTACTACCCACGTGAATATCATGTGCGTGACACGCATGGGACTAAATCGTGAATGGACATAAAAATCACTCACGTGAACATCTCTAAAACCACGCTGAGTTAAATCCCATCAAGTTAATATAGACTCAAATAAAAAAGGCTTCTGAAAACACCACATTTAAATTGGTAGATGTTAAAAAACATTTATTGTACGCCATCCAAAATGTCACCACCAATAATTGGAAAAATTATGTTGATCACATAATCAAGGATGCGAAAATGAATTAATTACACGGAATTATAGACAAAGTTATTGAACCGTTATTAATATATGTAAATGCCGATAGCAATATTAACATATCTTGGAATGAGACTTTAGATTATTAATCATTCTATATTATTATATTAATTATATAACATTTCAAAAAGTAAGAATAAATTTTTACAATTAAAAATCAATTTTATTATAGATTCATCAAGTTTGATTTTTCGTTTCAAATATTTATGTACATAAAATCGTAATTAATTAATTAAAAACATGAATTAATTCGATTACTTACATTTTATTAGGTAGTAGTTTTAATTTTTCTATGTTTTAAGTAAAAAGAATCAACGTCGATACACACATGAATATCAAGGATTATTTAAGTTGATTTTACATTGTGTTGTATTATGTACAGCGATATAGACGATCAAGTTAGGTTTATTGAATTGGTGACGACCCCAAAGACGCGAATTCGTCGCGATAAGAACGATAATTGCGCCCCATTCGTTCCGAAAAGTCAAAGGTCACCCTTCAAGGAGGAACGGAGCGGCGCGGACATGGAAGTTAATCCGCCTGAATGGACACAAGTCCCGGCGCGCGTCGCTAAGAAAAGAAACTCCAACTTCCGGGTTCCCGACGAAACTGCATTTGGGAATTGAGAACTTACCCTTGCACCCCACGGCCAGAACCGAATTCGAAACTGTTTATGCAACCAGTCTGTGTACTATGCGCAAGTTTTGTGCAGACGTCGACTTCAATCTCTACATACTCCACACCCTTTCGTATATACTACATTAAACTTGGTTTGCTCGGTATGTTGTATGTTACACGAGGAATTTTTATTTATTTTGTTTAGTTAAAAAAATGTGTTAAATATTTAGCTTATTTCCATATCCAATTTAATGTTGAATAAAATAGAGCTGCAAGTCGCAGTACGTTACTTCCGGCTGGAGAACTGCCGGAAACAATTACGGGTAAAACGGTGCGGACCGCTGGTTCCGCGAATCCCCAGCGAACGGGGTCCATATTAGCGCCTCCCCCAGCATCCCCCATCGTAATTTATTCCTATTTGTTTAGTAATCGGGAAAAATGGGCGGCTGTGAAACGCATGCAGCGCCGCCTATGACAACAACAACTGCAAAAAGTAGGGGTCGCTCGCATATTTTAATTGCTATCGTTTATTCGGCTATCGATTTGGGGGGCGGTTGCAACTATGCTCGGCACTGCCGCCGCCGCCTCCAACCTATTGATGTACAAATTTAATTATTGCTGCATTACCGTGCAGAGCCCGTTATCTCCGGTGACCGGTCTGCGACCGTAAATGAAATTTAATTAAATTCGTCCAGTCGGTTTATCCCGATTTCAAAAACAAAACAGAACAAAACTATGAGAAAGAAAAGTTAATCGTTTAGTAAGAAAAATCCTTCGCATTCGAATTTTGGGGATTTATGATATTTCATTGGAAATTGGGGACAAATAAATATGGAATAATTATGGATTATGATTCCCTCATGTAATAGGAACATATTTTAGTGATAATATTACTTGTTTTATTTACTATTCCTAATATTATTAGGAATAGTAAATAATATTATATTTATTATAATATTAATATTTTAGTTCTTACGTTGTTGTTGATTTAATTAAGAAGAATCGACGAAATTTCACATTTTGTGATTTATGCCATTTCTCTAAAAACTGATGATAGATAAATAGTGACTATTGTTCGTGCCAGATGTCAAGGCCCATCATTTTAGAGATCGATATCTTCGTAATCGAAAAAAATAATGAAAAAAATTGCAGTAAAGTTTATTGTACTCACTGAAGATATGTATTTGATATTTCCAAAAATAAAAAAAAAATGTTTAATCTGAGATATTGCCGTTATTCAACGATAAGCTTGGTCTCCCAATAAAGGCTGAAAATATTGACAGATGTCATCGACTAGGTACGAGGAACAAAGGAAATGGTACAAGGGCGATTATAGTTAAATTTGTTAGTTATCGCACAAGGGATTTAGTTTGCATGGCTAAGAAAAAACTCAAAGGCACTAAAATTGGAATACGAGAGGGACGGAATACTTCAACGGGCACGTGAAAAAGTGGGAAAAGGAAATGCGTGGTCGCGGGATGGTACGATTAAAATAAACCTTAACAATCAAATAATCACTGTTAAAAATGTAAATGATATTGATGATATACTACATAAAGCGTCGAGATTGTCTCTAGCTTAGTCATCGTTCAGATTATTTGTTTTTTTTTCTTTTCTTTTTTCTAATATAAAACTGTAATATTATTTTTTCTTTTCCATTTTCTATGAGCGCATGGAGGGTAACTGTTGTATACAGCGCAGATTTTCTTCTCAATTTTCTTTTTTACTGATTATTTTTACAAATAAAATTTGCTTATTTTTTTTTGTTATTACTGTCAATTGTTTTCTTCGTTGTTTTACTTTTGGTAGAATTTTTACTTTTGTTTTATAATGGATTTACCCTTGGGGGAATACCCGGAAGTAGGAGATATTTTCATTAATGATAAAGCAACATTTTAAAGCCCACAGCCTCCCAACATCTAGTTTTAAACTATTTCATTCTAATATTAGAAGTATTCATAGGAACTTTGTTAATTTAGAAGCACTTTAGGATTTTCTGAATTGCAACTTTGATCTTATTATTTTAACTGAAACTTGGACTTGCAATGATATTGAACAATTTAAACTTGAGAACTTTACCGTATATCACAACTATAGTACTTCTAATAGATCTGATGGTGTGATTATATTTATTAAATCTAATTTAATTCATAATAACACTACAACTTTTTTTACTTCTATAAACAATTATAACTTTTGAAGAACTTTTACGAACAGAGTGCCGTCTGGGTGACGACGTTATTAGTATCAAGGTCCGTAAAGCGTATTGTACCAGGTTGGCCAGTGACTGAAAAATGCGTTTTGAAGGGCAAGGAGGGGGGTGACGTCACGAATTATGTAGTACTGGGAGTTAGGTCCATTACTATCATCTTTTAGTTAAATCTATCTTATAGATAAATCCATCCACTAGCCAATCAGAATGCGTAAAATAGCCGTAACCATGGTAATAATTCCTTAGATATCTTAATCAGAAGATGATAGTAACCAGTCTTACTATCTCAAGTTATCTCACAGATAAAAAATCCCTGAGATATCCAAAGACTCTAATGATATTTGGATTAAATTTTTAAATTGGTAACCGTATAGTCAAATGGCCTAATATTTTGACCATTTTTGTAGGGGTTTGAGATTTTTTTAATATTTTGTATAAATTTAAAAATTCTTTAAAAATCTGTTTTTTGGAAAATTGTTATGAAACTACTTTCAATTACTAATTGAAGCATCTACATTCCGAAAATGAAATCAATTTTAAAAATTCTCACTTAGTTCTAAAGATATAAGATGTTGAACTTAATTGGGATTTTTCCAATATTTTGTATAAATTTAAAAATTATTAAAAAATCGATTTTTTGAAAAATTATGATGAAATTACTTTCAATTATTAGTTGGAGAATCTATTTTCAAAAGATGAACTCAATTTAGAGATATCTCACTCAGAACATGAGATATAAGCTGTTGAATTTAATTGGGATTTTTCCAATATTTTGTATAAATTTAAAAATTCCTGAAAAATCGATTTTTTAAAAAATTGTTGTGAAATTCCTTTCAATTACTAATTGGAGCATCTAATTTCTAAAAGTGAAGTCAATTTGAAAATATCTCACTTAATTCTTGAGATATAAACTGCTGAACTTAATTGGGATTCTTCAGATATTTTGTATAAATTTATAAATTCCTGAAAAATCGATTTTTTGAAAGACTGTTATGAAATTACTTTCAATTACTAATTGAAACATCTACTTTCTAAAAGTGAAGTCAATTTGAAAATATCTCACTTAGTTCTTGAGATATAAGCTACTGAACTTAATTGGGATTTTTCCAATATATTGAATAAATTTAAAAATTCTTGAAAAATCGATTTTTTACAAAATTGTTACGAAATTACTTAGTTTCAATTACTAATTGAAGTATCTACTTTCCAAAAGTGAAGTAAATTTTGAGATATCTCACTTAATTCTTGAGATGAAATCTTATGAACTTGATTAAGATTTTTCCAATATTTTGTATAAATTTAAATATTCTTGAAAAAACGATTTTTTAGGAAAATTGTTATGAAATTACTTTCAATTATTAATTAGAGCATCTACATTTTAAAAGTGAAGTCAATTTGAAAATATCTCACTTAGTTCTTGAGATATAAACTGCTGAACTTAATTGGGATTCTTCCAATATTTTGTATAAATTTATAAATTCTTGAAAAATCGATTTTTTGAAAAATTGTTATGAAATTACTTTCAATTACTAATTGGAGCATCTACTTTCCAAAAGTGAAGTCAATTTGAAAATATCTCACTTAGTTCTTGAGATATAAGCTGCTGACTTTAATTAGAATTTTTCCAGTATTTTGTTTAAATTTAAATGTTCTTGAAAAAACGATTTCTTAGGAAAATTGTTATGAAATTACTTTCAATTACTAATTAGAGCATCTACTTTCTAAAAGTGAAGTCAATTTGAAAATATCGCACTTAGTTCTTGAGATATAAACTGCTGAACTTAATTGGGATTCTTCAGATATTTTGTATAAATTTATAAATTCTTGAAAAATCGATTTTTTGAAAGATTGTTATGAAATTGCTTTCAATTACTAATTGAAGCATCTACTTTCTAAAAGTGAAGTCAATTTGAAAATATCTCACTTAGTTCTTGAGATATAAACTGCTGAACTTAATTGGGATTCTTCCAATATTTTGTATAAATTTATAAATTCTTGAAAAATCGATTTTTTGAAAAGTTGTTATGAAATTGCTTTCAATTACTAATTGAAGCATCTACTTTCTAAAAGTGAAGTCAATTTGAAAATATCGCACTTAGTTCTTGAGATATAAACTGCTGAACTTAATTGGGATTCTTCAGATATTTTGTATAAATTTATAAATTCTTGAAAAATCGATTTTTTGAAAGATTGTTATGAAATTACTTTCAATTATTAATTAGAGCATCTACATTTTAAAAGTGAAGTCAATTTGAAAATATCTCACTTAGTTCTTGAGATATAAACTGCTGAACTTAATTGGGATTCTTCCAATATTTTGCATAAATTTATAAATTCTTGAAAAATCGATTTTTTGAAAAGTTGTTATGAAATTGCTTTCAATTACTAATTGAAGCATCTACTTTCTAAAAGTGAAGTCAATTTGAAAATATCTCACTTAGTTCTTGAGATATAAGCTACTGAACTTAATTGGGATTTTTCCAATATATTGAATAAATTTAAAAATTCTTGAAAAATCGATTTTTTACAAAATTGTTACGAAATTACTTAGTTTCAATTACTAATTGAAGTATCTACTTTCCAAAAGTGAAGTAAATTTTGAGATATCTCACTTAGTTCTTGAGATGAAATCTTCTGAACTTGATTAAGATTTTTCCAATATTTAATATAAATTTAAATATTCTTGAAAAAACGATTTTTTAGGAAAATTGTTATGAAATTACTTTCAATTATTAATTAGAGCATCTACATTTTAAAAGTGAAGTCAATTTGAAAATATCTCACTTAGTTCTTGAGATATAAACTGCTGAACTTAATTGGGATTCTTCCAATATTTTGTATAAATTTATAAATTCTTGAAAAATCGATTTTTTGAAAAATTGTTATGAAATTACTTTCAATTACTAATTGAAGCATCTACTTTCTAAAAGTGAAGTCAATTTGAAAACATCTCACTTAGTTCTTGAGATATAAGCTACTGAACTTAATTGGGATTTTTCCAATATATTGAATAAATTTAAAAATTCTAAAAAAATCGATTTTTTACAAAATTGTTACGAAATTACTTAGTTTCAATTACTAATTGAAGTATCTACTTTTCAAAAGTGAAGTAAATTTTGAGATATCTCACTTAGTTCTTGAGATGAAATCTTCTGAACTTGATTAAGATTTTTCCAATATTTTGTATAAATTTAAATATTCTTGAAAAAACGATTTTTTAGGAAAATTGTTATGAAATTACTTTCAATTATTAATTAGAGCATCTACATTTTAAAAGTGAAGTTAAGTTGAAAATATCTCACTTAGTTCTTGAGATATAAACTGCTCAACATAATTGGGATTCTTCAGATATTTTGTATAAATTTATAAATTCCTGAAAAATCGATTTTTTGAAAAATTGTTATGAAATTACTTTCAATTACTAATTAGAGCATCTACTTTTTAAAAGTGAAGTCAATTTGAAAATATCTCACTTAGTTCTTGAGATATAAACTGCTGAGCTTAATTGGAATTTTTCGAGTGTTTTGTATAAATTTAAAAATTCCTGAAAACTCGATTTTTTGAAAAATTGTTATAAAATTACTATCAATTACTAAGCAGAAGATGGTAGTAAACGAGCCTTAGAAGTTGAATCAATTTAATTTATCTTCTATTATGTACTGCTTTCTTAATGTGGATTGTGAAAGATACGTGTTTTAATTTTTATTATTTAATTAAACAAAATACGTAAGTTTGAAACCAGTAAAATATTAGAAATGAATTAAAAATATGTGGATATTTTAAAAACACAATTGTTTAATATTAGACAATTTTCTTTTAAAAACTCTTAAATGATAGCTCTTTTGCGGATTTTTTAACAATTCCCCAGTTGTATATCAAGGTTGCATCTGGTTATGAATTAAGTATTTATACTTCATTATCAACAATATTTATGCAAAAAGTATCTTTCTATCTATTTTAGGTTTTGAGTTGTGATTAATTTTTATACTAAAATACCGAAATTATGATATTTTGAAGATATTTGCTGTATTTCTGAAAATTCTTTATGTTCAGGTTATAACTGGTTATGAATTATGCTTTTCCACACAATTATGAACAATTTTCACGAATGAGATTTGATCATCCATTTTGATTTTTGAATTATGAAAAAGTTTTGCAATAATAATCATCAATTATGATGTTTTAATGATTTTGTATCTATATTGAATATAGGGATCAATATAGATACTTTTAACTCTGAAAATGGAGTTGCTGATAGTTATTTGAATTTATTTGCTGAAAATGGGTATTTCAATGAATTGGGCAATTTCTCCAATGCATTTTTAAGCCTACTAGAATTTTTGATACTGCGGAATCTTGCTTGGATTATTTCTTCATCAAAAGTAAACTGCAAGCTAGTAACATTCTGTCCATAATTTTATCTTTTAAAATAAGGGATCATTTTCCCACCATTCTTAATATCTCTTTAAAAAACAATCATCACTTGAATAGAACAGATTTAAATTTTATTACTCCCGTAATTATGTAAAATTAAAAAACTCAATTTTAAGCTCTAACTGTCAATTTGATAATTCGATAGATATTGCTACTAAAAGATTCGCTCAAGTCAGCTACTTTCAATAAACAAGTTTCTCCACATTCAAAATATTAAAAAAAAGTTTAGATGATAAGTGATAAAGAAAGAATCAATTGTTTAAAACATACTTGAAAACTAGATCTTCTATAGATTAGAGAACAACTTGACTAAAACTGCTAAGTTCAATTATTTTAAATCAAAAATTGCGGAATCTTTAAATAGTAAACACTTGTAGAAGATTGCTAAACAAACTCTTAATATTCAGAGACCAACCTCTCAGATTTCAAAAATTGAGACCCCCGAGGGCAAGTCACTGGAAGATCCACTAGAGATTGTAAATCATTTTAATGCTTACTTCACGTTTGTTGGAGAGGTGTTAGCGCAAAGCATTACTAATATTGATGGGAACTTTAGTCACAACATTAATAGGAATTCGATGACTCTTCTGGAAGCCGATTTGTGAAGGGGATGTTGTGGCTACCATTAAATCCTTGAAAAGTGGTTCTTCACCAGATATTCACAATCTATCGGTAACTATCTTAAAAAACTTGAAAAGTGTTATATCTCTTCCTTTATCGGTCTTGTTCAATGAGTGCCTGGCTCGTGGGTATTTTCCTCAGACTTTAAGAAAGCCGGTTGTAATACTTATTCATAAAAGTGGATCTGTCGCCGATTTAACAAATTATAGGCGCATTTCTCTGACTTCCTGCATATCTAAAATATATGAAAAAAATTTAGACATTCAGTTAGATTTATTTTTTAACTCTAATAATATCTTATCTTGTTCTCAGTATGGTTTTCGTCAAAATAGGGGAGTTGATGACGCCTTTGCTGCCTTTTCAGAAGCTGTTACGGATGCGCTAGATAAGTCAACTCCTATTATAGGAATATTTTTAGACTTTTTTAGACTATTTTTAGGCAAAGGCGTTTAACACAGTCTCTCATAATATACTGTGCGCTAAATTGGATCTGTATGGAGTCAGAGGAGTGTGTCTTGACCTAATTGGATCCTATTAGTCGAGTGATACTCAGATGGTTAAGATATTTCCACATTTTAGCACTAATCGTGGTATTTCGTGGGGTGTTCCCCAGGGTTCAATACTAGGACCTTTACTTTTTTGTTGTACATTAATGATTTGCTGAACCATAAGTTTGTAAATGCCAAAATAGTATCTTATGCAAATGGCACTGTTCCTTTGGTCAGTGGTGTTACCTGGGAGACTGCTTCTAATACGGCTTCCACACATATGACTTACATTAAGTATTGGCTAAATAATAATTATCTGACTTTAAATTCGACAAAATCTCACTTTATAACATTTCAAATTTATAATTACCTACTGTCACTTGATGTGATCCATGTTCACAGTTCTGATTGCAGAGGCACTTGTCATAATTGTTCCTGTGATATCATCATAAAAAAAAGCTGTCTCAATCAAATACTTGGGACTTATTGTAGATGCTATCTTAAAATGGAATTTACACATTGATGCGGTTGTGAAAAAAATTTGTAGTCTGACATATATGTTCCTTACATTGAGGAATTGCGTAAATTGGAGGTACCTAAGTATTTTCTATTACTCTTTTGTACAATCGGTACTTAACTATGGACTGTTGGTTTAGGGCAATGCTGCTAAAAAAAATCTTGAACGGATGGCAGTAGCGCAAAAATCAATTCTGAAAATATCGTTGTTTAAAGGAAGAAAATAAATATTGTTTGCTATAACTTTACAGAGATCAAGCTAATTTTTCTTTTGTTGTGCACAAGGTGTACAATTACCTTTTGATTAGTAACCCGCAAATGAATTTATGTCTACCTCCAAGGGTGTTCTTAAACAGAGTAATTAATGTGAATAATTTGGATCCCACCAATGTTCTTCATATACAATATTTTTTAAAGTAAGCCAACTTTGCATTTGGTTTTTAGTTGACGTTGTAGTTGGTATTTTCTCGACCTTATGACTATGTCATGAAGTGTTGTCCATTACAATAATTGCATTCTCAGGTAATTTGTTTAACAGTTTTTGAAACCATTCTTCAAATACTTTTGCATTCATTTCTTCATAGTAATCTGTAGTCTTCTTACCTTCCAACACTAACAGGCTTTCATTAACAAAACCTGATTCAGAACTAACATATAGTACGATTAATCGTCTTCCTATTCCTGATGGATTTTAAAGCCCCATAGTTAACCCTACGATAAATGCCTCCCTCTTGCTCTGAAATGATTCATCTACCCACACTTTCTCTTTTGTGTGACCTTCATTATCCTATGCCTCATCTAAATAACAAATTGGTTGAGGTGTACCTTAGTAAAATCATCAATCTGCATAATAATTCCAGGTCTTTCACCTAGTTGTTTGGGATTTGTAACATTTCCAGTATCTTTACAAATAGTATTCGAATCTCAATTTTGAGCCGAAACCGAAATTCTGCCATAATCGTAGTTTCGCTTATCTGAGCGTAATAAGCGAAATAATAAATTAGAATAAGATTTTCTACAAAACTTTTAATCTACAAACAACGAAATTCAAAACAACGATATCACATAATTTTAACTATTTTGAAGTTTTCTCAATATTTATGCATCTAAGGCATATAATATCAATATTCTTAAGAATAAAGTTTTTTATGGCAAAACTTTTTCTAAAAACCGTCCCGAACAGCTACTCTCCCAACAACAAGATATACAACCATGATTTCATCTAATTGTGCAGGTTCCAGCGCGCTTCCTCTTGGAAAGTGGTGGGGGTCGCTGTCACCTGGACGAGTTCGTACACGTTTCCACGGCGGCGTAGGAATCCTACAACCGTAACGGACGATAAAACTCATTACGCGCCTATCGCCATCACGCAACATAAATAATTTTGACAGTTTTATTCGAAAATGGATGCAGGATACAGGCCAATTCGAGCGAACGATTATATCTACATAAATTATAACAGCGCCTGACATTTATATAAATAGGTACATGCGCTACGTTGTACCGCGCCCGATAGATGGGGTGCGTGTCCTGTACCCCCCGTTTCCCCCTTTCCCCCCATTTCGCCGGCGGTTTATGTCAGTGTTCTGCTAACGGCGCCGCGATGCAATCGATCATTGATCGCTTGTTTATACTCGTGTTGTACAACGGTTTCACGTTTATTGGGGGGCGCGTACACGGACGGGATTGCGAATAAATTATCTTCTGATTTTCTACTTTAAAAGTGCACGTTCCGCGTTGATGGTCGAGGCGTAACGCTTCGGGTCTTTGGGTCTTCGCGAGGGGTTTCAGTAACAGGTGCCCGAAACGACGGTTTCTAAACCTCGAAAGGAGGACGGCCTTAACGTGGTGACAGCCCGTATCCCTTTGCCTTCGACGGGTGTCGCTTGTGCACGCACCTCACGTGCCAGTTATGCGCTGACATCGCCGAATTATCGACATCCCTTCGCTTGTCAACGATCCACATACCACTTCTTTTCTTAATAAAATTTAACGGGATGATACCACATATTTCAATTCGTTTGAGATTTATTCGCGCGTAAACAATCTACCCTTAATACATCGTGCTCCCCGGATTTTCCCCCGTTTCCCTTTTTTGTACTGCTACCAAAATAAATACTGACGGGAAGAATGCTGTTTATTGATTATGACCGCTATTTTAATGATAGAAAACTTCTAGTATATAATGATAGAGTACAGCTTACAGTAGACGTCATTCTTGTTGGCCATAGACGCCGAATACGTGGGTGCACCATAAAATTTTAATGAGTGCACTCATACATGCAAAAGCTTCCAAAAGACTTGATACTGCTCCTACAAGACTTGATTTCCTTCCCGAAGACTTGAAATGATTTCAGAAGACTAGATATTATTTTCAAAAAACTTGTTATTGCCGCTGGAAAATTTTAAATGCGTGATACCGCTTCTAGAAAACTTTATGCTGCTTTTAGAAGACTTGATACTGCTTCTAGGAGACTTGATATTGCTTCCAAAAGACTTGATACTGCTTCTACAAGGCTTGATCTTCTTCCAAAAAACCTGAAAAGGTTTCAGAAAACTAGATATTATGTCAAGAAGGTTTCAACTGCTTCCAGAATACTCTACAGTGCATCTAGAAGACTGGTATGCTTTTAAAAACTTGAAATACATTTAGAAACTTGAAATGCTTTCAAACGACTTGAAATAGTTCCAGAAGGCTTGAACTGCTTCCAGAAGATTTAGTACTGTCCCTGGAAGGCTTCATACTGTTTTTATAAGACTTAATATTACTTCCAGAAAACTTAAGTAATGCTTCAGAGGAATTGATACTGCTTTTACAAGACTTGAAAATTCCATCATATCTAATATTACCTCTAGAAGACATCAAATGCTTCCAGTAGTAGACTTGATAAGACTTGATATTGCTTGCACAAAACTTGAAATGCTTCTAAAACATCTAATGTTACTTCTGAAAGACTTATAATGTTTTCGGAAGACTTTGTACTGCTTCTAGAAGACTTGGTATTGCTTCCAGAAGACTTGAAATGCTTCCAAAACTCTTGATACTGCTTGTACAAAACTTGAAATGCTTCCAGAACATCTGATATTACCTCTAGGAAACTTAAAATGCTTCCAGAATGCTTGGTGGTGATTTGATGAGAAGACGTAATGTTGATATATAGAAGACTTGATATTGCTTTCAAATGACTTGAAATGCTACCAAAATTTTTGATACTGCTTGTACAAAATTTGAAATATTTCCAGAACATTAGAAGATTTGAAATGCTTCCAGAAAGCTTGTTACTGCTCCTAGAAGACTGGATATTGCTACCAGAAGACTTGGTACTGTTTGTTAAATTGTTAGCAGAGCATATTTTAACACCACTTATAGTTTATACAGAAATGGGTGATTTGGAACGGTTTCTTGATTCATTTAGTATTAGTTTGATTAGGAAGAACATTATAACTTGTGGTCACTTTAACTGCTTCCGTTTTGCAATATCCAAGAATAACTACAATCGCAAATCCTTCCTTTTGAAGAACTCTAAATCTAGTTCAACATAACCATATCTACAACTGTGAAGTAGGATACTCGACCAGACCTTATTTATTCACCTTTGGTTAATTTAACTAATGGATATTCTCCATGGTTACTGACGTTGCACCTCTGCTGCCAGAAACATAAATCATCCTATATGGAACGTCTTGTTTAAATCTCAGAAAATCAATGAAGCTGTTTCCATCAAATAACAATACTGATTTTAATTTCCGAACAGAGGAAGTAAAGGAGCACTACTTTAAGAAGTGAACTGTCGATCTTAAATTGTCGATGAATATGTTAGATTGCGTAATTTATTTAAGGATTCAATTGATTTTGAGTAATAATCATTGATAATCATATCTTGTGAATACCGAAAATTGTATATCCACGACCACAAGAATTTCTGGTGTTATGCAAATCAGAAACATGGAACTTCACCTATTCCAGGCTATATGATCTTTGCTGGCTGTGAAATATTTGATGCCCTAGGAATAGTGCATCTTTCACTGTCCTTTTTTTCTGAAGCCTTCAATCCTAGACTTATTGTTAAACTAAGTATGAGACATGAAATAAGAAACGCTCACTTCGAGTGTTCTGAACGGACTAATTCAGACCGGTTTATTTTTGTTAACCTACACAAATAGTTAATTTCAATTTAACATTAATTTCAACACTTATAACCATCAATAACTGTAACCAAAAAGTCAGCTGACTTTCTAGATGCTTTTACATTACTGCATTCTCTGTTGAGAAGGTCGTAGAAATCAGTATTAAACGATTACTGTTGATGAGGACGGTTTCCATGTTTTATTATTAAAGATTGTGCACCCTTTTTTGGCAGACTTGAAAAATTACCAGATTTTAAAAGCAAAAGATTTAATAATGAAAATTATCGATGTATTAGCTTTCTAAAGAATTACTCGTAAGTCTTCGAGATACTGCTATACTCAAAAATGAGCTACTGTGTCCGCCCATATATTTCGGATCATTCGCACGGATTTAACAGTCAATTATAACCAATCTAATAGAGGTAACGCAGTTTATTAGAGAAAACGGCAACAAGTTGATATAGTTTTCACTGATTTCACGAAGGCATTTGATAGATTCTTGATTTACCAAGACTCGGAGAAAGTCTTGGATTCACCGATGATTTCGTGGATTTCATTTCGTCTTACTTTTCTAATAGACTTTGCTATGTGAGCTAAAACGGTTTTAAATCTGATAGGTTCACTGCTGGCTCTGGTGATCCAAAGGGTGCCAGCCTGGATCTCCTTACCCAGACATTACATTATCAGTTCCTGGTCATTCCTGGTCTCTACACAATGGGATTGCTCTTAATGTAATAACATAGTACAGCGTATTACTACAAACTTTTCAGATGAGACTAAGGGAATACCCTTAGTCTCATCTGAAAAGAAAAAATACTCATAATTCAACTCCCTTATTACCTACTATTGATCAAGTAGCAACATATAATAGTTAAGAGTATCAAATGACTTGCTAAAGTCCAAAACAACCAATACGCTGTGATCATCATATAAGGTCATCCATAACATGTACGTTAGTAAAGTAGTTCAAAATATCATTAAGATTCAAATTAATTAAACTATATGCAACTGTTCATTATATGTGCGATTGAAGAAAGTGCTTGAGAAAGGATCATTTCTATCATGTCAATGAAAATATACTCAAACAAATTATTGAAAGAAATGTTAGGCAACAAAAAGGAATATACCTAAGATTTATAGACCTAGAAAGGCTTTTGACAAGGTACCGCGTGAAAGATTATGGACAATTTTGAGACGGAGAGGAGTTAGCACAAAATTGATACAAATAGCCATATACGAGAACAACTCAACAAGAATCATTTATAATAATCAAAAATCAAAATCTTTCAATACTAATGAAGGACTAAGGCAGGGCGGTGGATTGAGCCCAACACTGTTCATCACATATATGGACGAAAATATAAAGGAAATGAACAAAACAAGGAAACAAGTAACGATAGGTTATATGAAACTAAAAAGGGTACAAATCGACATTGGTGCTTTTGCGGGCGATATAATACAAATTTCGAACTCGGCGATAGAACTACAAGAGAGACTAGAGAAATGGAATGAAACCTTGAAAAAATACGGAATGAGCATGAACAAAGAGAAAACAAAAGTAATGATAATAGGGAAGGAAGAACTAGTTAACATAAAAATTGACAACCTAAAAATAGAGCAAGTATGGGAGTTTAAATATCTTGGAGTCAAAATCACCCAAGATGGAAAACTGTTTAGTGAACTGGAGAGAGGATATCAAACACCAACAAACTGTATTACCAGACTAATAAAGCCCTGATAAATAAGAAGGAAGTAACGAGAAACACAAAACTCAACGTATATAAAACAATATATAGACCAATGTTAACATTTGGATGTGAATCTTGGACATTGACATCCAGAGAGAAAAAGAAAATGGCGGCAATGGAGATGAAATAGCTAAGAAGGGTAAAAGGAGTGACAAAAAGAGATAGAATAAGGAGCATAGGTATCAGAAAAGAATTAAATCTGGAAACTCTAGAGGGTCTTTAACTCTAGATCTAAATAGACTTAAAGAGGAGATACTGGTGAAGCAAGTATGGGAAGCAAAGCCGTGTGGTAGAAGAGGAAGAGGGAAACCAAGACAATAGTGGAATGGTGTAATAGCTAAAATATAAAATATTGGACAGTAGAGGATTGCAGATACAACAAGCTAGAACTCTTTCCAAAAACAAAAAGGAATGGGCTAAATTCGTACATAGACAACAATGAATAGTTTTATTTTATTTTGTTTTATACGGAAATGGTATTTTTGTTTTTAATTTCTATGTATAGGCTACACCCTATGGGTAAAATGGCATTTTCTTGATTAATATATAATAAGTAGTTCAAAATATCATTAAGATTCAAATTAATTAAACTATATGCAACTGTTCATTATATGTGCGATTGAAGAAAGTGCTCGAGAAAGGATCATTCCTATCATGTCAATGAAAATACCATGCGACCTAACAGATTTACTTTTTGTACTATGTATAAAGTTTTAATCGATATTGTTAAGTATTGCATTATTGTAGTTATTAATGACTTTATCTTCAACATTCTCATCGTTTTTTATGATGGCGACACTACTAAGAAAAATGGCATTAATTTCAAAAGCATTCATTGAACTGTTTGATATTGGCATTCTGTTAGTTTTTGATAGTGGAAGCACGACAGCCAATTTCCACTGAGCAGAATAATAATTAAACTTTTTTATAGATAACTATTCATATGGGCAATGTAAGGAAGCATAAGAGAAAAGATCATCTCAATCATGTTAATGGAAATGCCATCTAGCCTAACCGGTTTGCTTTTTGTACTATGTATTATTTTTCGCACCAGCGAAAGCCAGCCTAAAGTTCATACCGATATTGTAAGTATTACATTATTGTAGTTCACTAATGACTTCATCTTCACTATTCTCATCGTTTTTTTTTTATTATGATAGCAACACTACTAAGAAAAGCACCATTAATTGCAGAAGCATTTATTAAACTGCTTATCATTTGCCTTCTATTATTTCGCACAGCATTAATAAAACTCCAGAATTTACCACCACTGATCTGAAAATGCAAATATTCAAAATAAGCCTTTTTTCGTTACGTAACGCAAGAGTGATGTGATTTCTTAGTGATTTGTAATAATCCTAATGAATAGCAATTTCAGTTCTTCTAAATCTCGTCTTCGCTTTATTTCCCAAATTCTGCAACAATACCCTGAGTAGGGTATTGTATGAGTAGGAGTGATTGACTATTATCTGTCAACCACTCCATCGTCGTCTTAGTAATCAGTAGCAATAAGTAATCATAATCAATAAATAGTATTCTGAATAAAACTATGTTTTCAGATAGATTGGTTCTTTTAGGCTCTACCGGTTTCGAGTGATTTTTTCGCGAGTTGCAAAGAATTGTTATAGTAAAAGTGAAAAACAGAAAAAAGAAAAACATAATAATGACAGGTGTCCTTAGAGATAATGACATGGCATGCTCCAGAAGATGAGTAAAAAATCACTCGAAACCGGTAAAGCCTAAAATAAAACCAATCCATCTAAAAACATAGTTTTATTTAAATTCATTTGATATGGAGATGGAAACGAAAAATCTTTTAAATTATGAAATGGTATTCTACCTGCACTATTTAGTCGTTTTCTAGCAATATGTCGACAACTCGATGCAATATGTAGTTTTTTATTGCAATATATTCTGCCAGCAATGTCAATTCTTTTTACATCAGTACACCATCTCCGTATGGTGATAATTTTATCTGTATGGTAATAAATACTGCAAGATAATTTTTGAGGTATATCAGTAATACTGATATACAAGTTTCCTGCAGTCTCCCGCAAGCAATAAGTGCTGTTCTGTAACACTGTATCATCTTCTGGAATCAGCATAGTAGTACAAGGTCTTCTACAGGCAAGACTTATTTTTCTATCAGTATTCCATCAGTTCTCTATCAGCAATAAGTAGGGTTCCACCAGTATCTAGTCTTTTGCCAGCAGTGTATCATCTTTCGCCAACGTTGTACCACCATTTAGAAATAGTATGTGGTGCTTTATCACTTTCTTCAAGCAACATTTAGTTTTTTAAGAGTAATGCATCTTCTATAAGCAATAAATATTATATGTCAATAGTGTGTGGTCTTCTATAAAGAATACTTAGATTTTTAAAGTATTATAGTCTCCAAAATGTAGTGAATAGTGTTCTGCCAACAAGATGTAGTCTTCTTCCAACGATATCTAGTCTTTTGCCAGCATAAATGGTGTAGTTTGTAGACAGTATCTAGTTTTCTGTCATTAACATACCGATCATAGTCAATTAATAGTATTGTGTCACCGGTATTTAGTCTTTTGCTATCAGTATGGCGTGTGCTACAAGCAAAGTTCTGTTTTCCATCAATATTATGATTGTTTACAAGCAATAAGTAGTATTACATCATTATTTAGTGATATGCCAACAGTATATCATCTTCTGCAAGCAATGTTTTGAGATTATATCAACAGTTTAGACTTCCACAAGCAATAAATACTAGTCTTCTAAGAGCCTCATTTAAATTTTGTCAACAGTATATAGCAGTTAAACCAGCATTTAACCATCTCCAATTTCTAATTTTTTTCAATCACCTTTTCATTAGTATTAACTTTTCAGCAATTACCTCATAACCTTTCATCAGTACAATCTGTAGTTATAATCAAATTACATAGCTTTTTTTATAGTTCTACAACTTGAATCGAGTCCTGACCTCCCTCAATGAGTAACATTCTTATTACAATGACGAATTAGCTTTAGAAAAGCTTATGCAAAGATTATTTTAAAGTTATTTGCGATAATATTAGCGGTTGAAATTTTAATAAAACTTATAAAAAGCGTAAACGCGCGATAAGATCTTGGCACGTAAGTTTAAATGAGCGAAACATGGCATGAGTGGGCAAGTTTAAACAAGGTACATGGAATAAATTATTTATGGCCGCCCTCACGACGAGGTAATTACGCGGAAACAAATGGTTCCGAACGTAATCTGATGCGGTTCTATTATGAAAAGGGGCGATTTCATTTTTCCAATCAGGCTCTCTTTCTACTCGGGACCGAAAACTTAATTCTATTTCCGTCGTGGGTAACATATACCCGATGAGAGGTCCTGCATATCTAGGGGGCGCCATCTATGTAGCACGGAAACCGAGATATTTTCTAACTCTTTCTAACTCTATCCAACTCTTTTTAACTCTTTCTACGGTAATAACTGCATTTGATATTCCGAGCGCGTTTTCGGCGACATTACATTGCGCTAATGAAAATTTCCGATGGAGTCCGGGTTAACTCAACAATTGGATCGATCCCCAGGACGTGGGATTTAATTAGATTCTTCAGTCCTGACCGCTCCCAGATCTAATTGAGATACACGTGCTATCTTTGGACTCAACGGGAGGTGTTATCCTGGAGGGCGACTTAGACGGCGGGGGTTTTCTTGTACGATCGATTTTCCTGTTATAAATTGGGCTGGGGGCGATAAGCGAGTGGGCCGCCGCAAAACCGGGGGCATAAACGCCGGTTATATTTCCAATAAACGGCCCATTCGGCGCTGCATTCGCGGAGTTAGTTTTAATCCGAGGTCGGTCGGCGAGGCGAGGCAATAATTATGAATAAGTGCCCCACAAACGGGCCGCGTGGGGCTTTCCAGTTTCGGAAACTGCAAAATTCTGCTAACGCCTACTTAATTACTGTAAATTTTCATTAAAAACTCTTTTTTGCCGAAAAAAAAAGTTCTTCCCAAAATATTTCGCCGTGTAATAAGAGGCGATTACTGTTTCAGTACTGAAACAAGAAGCAGACGTTTCGCTGGGATGTTGTGTTCCTGTAGCGTAGACCATTTCCGGTCAGGTCTCGAGTTTTGCGCCACTGCAGCCCTGGCGCCGCAGTCGGAAAGGTCCGGAGTAATTACAATAAATGCCCCCGACGTACATTAACGGCGAAACGGGGGAAAAACCGGTGAGCGTTTGTTTCAATTCGCAAAGTGCGGCCGAACACGACGCGTTAACGGCGGATTGTTTACGCGCGAATAAATCTCGAATGAATTGAAATATGTGGTAGACACTGCTTACAGAAGATACTGCTGCAATACTACCCATTGTTTCTAGAGAACTATAATACCGATCTAAATTTTGCCTCTAGAAGACGTTGTACTATTAGCAAAAGACTAAATAATCTGTTGGAAATAATTCACGAACACTATAGAATCTGATTGCGTGTATCTAGTGCAATGAAGTTTGAAACTTGAAACTTACTAAACTACTGGATGAGTATGGAGCAATGGAGCAAAAAATGACAAAACACCACGTACTACTTCTAGATGATGTTATGTTGGCAATAGACGATATACTGCTGGCATCAGACTAGGTACTAAACAAAACGTCCCTTTGATTATGAACACTTTGATATGGGCTACAAATTAGATATGATTTCTAAAGGATCATATAATCTTGACAATTGAGTATACGCTACTGACAGTCTTTTGATATAAACTAAAAAACTGTGTTGGTTGTAGAATGGTATACAAAAATTATCTATAAAAATCTAAATATTGCTAGTAAAGCACTATATTTCAATGTAATATACCAGAGTATGAAGATGAAAGACTACTAGCTTCTGAAAACCATATTCTGGTGACAAGGGACTAAAACGTTATTGCAATTGATTAAATACTACATATTACAATGCACATTACATATTACAATGCATATTACATATTACGATGCAGTAATAAAACTTACAACACAGGAAGAAGGATAATCACACATATTCTGTGTGATTATCATTGCATTTTAGGAGCGTCATCTGCGTACTTGGATTGTTATGTCAATCTTTTTAAATGGATACATATATTTTTGAAATATATAACTTTATATTTTATGAACATCTGCTAAAGTAACGACATTCATCAAATTTTCATATTTTCGTATTTCTCTCAATATCACCTAAGGTGGTGCGACATATCAAGTCTTCTAAAAGTAATATCAAGCCTTCTGGATGAATTTCAGGCCTTTCGCAAGCAGCATCAACTCTTCTATAACCATTGCAAGTCCTGAAAAAGCATTTTCGAACCAGAAGCAGAAGAGTTCCAATTGCGATCTAATCAGCGTACAAAACAACATGCATAGACATTGTAGGGATAGTCGCTTACGATTACGAACGATAAACCCATAAATTCTATAACACTTAGCAGCAAGGTCAAGAATATGCTCATTAAATGTAATACCAGTATCAAACAAAACACCAAGCTCACAGCATTTCGTTTCTGACTACAACGATTTAAGAAGTACACATGATTAATCGCGACCAGCTTTCGTGAGAAAGACATCACAAGAGATTTTGATACATTAATTGATAAACGGTTATAGTCTGTACCACGAGAAGTGAGAGTGACTCATAGCCTAAAAGTGTCGGAACGTCAACACACGGACATAATATCTTTGCGTATGCGCAAAATTCTTACTGAAACCGATGAGTTACTCTCACTTCTCATGGTACAGAATATACGTAGACACCATTCTTGTACGCGAGTAAGGTAGCTCTGAAGACGCTCACAGACGCTAACACCACTAATCACTAAGAAAATCTTAAGATCATCAGCAAACAATAGTTTTTTGCAATCCAAGATTTCGGTTATATCATTGATTGCACTCTTCAACGTGTCGTTCACTTCCTCCAATGTGAAAGACCCAATAGACAACTGCAAGTTGTGACGGGACTGATCGAAATCCGCACCTACGGGATCAGATCGCGTGTAACGAAAGCAGTCAGTAAAAGCATAAACGATGTTTTGTTCAGTACTATAGTCTAAGCCATCTCTCAACATAAGGCCAGGAATGCGTGTATTACCCTTTCGAGATAGCGTAAATGCCCAAAAATTCCTGGGATCAGAATTTAAAGATTGTTCAACCGACTTCAAGTATGACTTATAAGCTTCATCAATAAGTTGTTCCAATAGAGTTCTATAACACCTATATTCACCCAAAATATACATCGATCTGCCAAACACGTTCTTCAATTTATAGAAAAGCAGGCATATCTCATTAACATCATTGGCATCACCATGAAGCAACCAGTCCAAATTCATCAAGGAACTCCACAAGAGTGGGTTATTGGCTTGCTTAAAATTGTAGGTTAGTGTGGTATTATGTATAAACTGATTTATTCAAGACGCATAATCAAATTGAAAGAAAAGGGCAGGATGGTGAGGACCCTCATCTACCAGAGGATTATCTTCACGTTCCACCGAACAGATAAGATTGGTAAACAATAAATCAAGCTAACGGTTCTTTTCGTTAAGGATGGCATTCAGCTGACTAAAATTATGGAAGGATCGAAAATTTATTAATGCTGTCTTAAATATGTCATTGGTATCAATCTATCGATTGATATGATGGAATATTAATGTTACCTACGAATACGCAATCAACAGTTAAGCAACCGAGCGAGTTAAATAAATCCAAAAACACTTCAAAATCATCAAATGTGGTTGATGGTGGTACATAAAAAGAAAAAATATTTATTAATTTTCCACGTGAGCACTAAATTGTGATACCTACCACATCTACCAGCGGCACAACACTAGTCAAACCAGAGATATCAAGTCGCTTTGCTTTTACAGTATTCTTCAGGCAAATCAAAACGTCTCCTCTCTCGAGGTACCAGAGGCAACAAGATTTCGATCTTTCCTAAATACAACATAATCGCCAGTATAAAACTCTTCATCCAATACATCTAGACAACCATGTTTTGGACAGAAGCACAACATCATAATAAAACGAACACAAAGAAAGTAGTAAGGCCTCTATTTTAGTAGAAATAATACCCCTCATTTTTTGGTAATAACAAATGTTTTTTACCTAATGTTTTGGGTCTAATTAAAATCAAATCTAGTTTAAATTATTTCTATCTTTAAGAATTTTTGTCACGCCGTTGAAGTAGCGAATTCGAAAGTCAGTAAGCATTTCAAGTTGAAGCAGTATCAAGTCTTCCAAACACATAACCGAGTCTTCTGGAAGTAGTTCAATTTTTATAGAAGCATTTCAAGTCTTTTGCAAGAAATGTTAAGGTTTCTGGTTGCATTTCTAGTCTTCTAAAAGAAATATCAAGTCTTCTAATTGCAATTCAAGTCTTGACACATGTGACTCTGTGGGACTTCTCTTAAATTGACAAAAGTTAAGTCTTGAATGACCTGAAAGAAATTAACATAAGTTATAATCTACTTCACACCATCCTTTCTCCACCCATCGTCTTAGATCCCTTCTCAGCTTCTTAAGCCACTCGGCCTTCCTCGAATCTTTATACAATCTAGCTTCCCATTTCCTCAAGGCTTCCTCCATTGCCTCAGACTGCTTTCTCTCCCACTTAGCCATGCTTTCCATGATCTTTAGGACCGATGGCATAGAATTTACAATTACCTGCAGTGCTTCAGTTGAGCAGGTTCTATAGACACTGCACATATGGATCTGTGTATAGCCTTTCAACGTTTTTTAAATCTTACAGACGTTTCTCCACGCCCTAAATGCGTAAAGAAGTTGAGAGAAAATTGTCGCTCCGATAAGAATTCTCTTCGCCGATCCGGGTCCATATGTTGATGCCATTACTTTTCGCAGGGCGTGTACTATTTTTCAGATTTACTACGCTGATTTAATTTCATATCCTTTTACCCTCATGCTAGCCCCTCTTCTCTCGTTTCTATTCCTTAACATTACCATCTCAGCTTTTTCCGGAGCAAATTGGAACCCCCCTTCTCTACGGTGGATATCACCTCATCGACCACCCTTTGCATCCTTTCCTCAATCTTTCCTAGGTTCTAACTTGAAACCACGTTGGCGACATCGTCCGCTTTAGCTATCCTACGAACATTCGATTTCTTTGTACCTTTTTCCAATAGTTCATTAAAGAAGACATTCCAAAGCAGGGGGGGCAGAACCGAGCCCTGTGGTATACCCCTCGTCAACTCATGCTTATGGCCTTCATACTCGATGTATCTCTCATTTAGATACGTTTTAATTATGCTGACATGGTAGGCAGACACCTTTTTCTTTTCAAAAGTATAGATTATCTTCTCCCATGGAGCAGTACCAAAAGCGTTCTTAACGTCTACCGCATTTCCTTCTCTTCTGAACTAGTCATTTGATATTTCGCCCATCACCTCTAGTTAGTGGTCTTTACTTTTTATCATTTGAGTTGCCTGGCTTATCTATTAAGATCAATCTTCCACATTTTCATTTCGCTGGGAATTTTCCTTCTACCAATAATTTATTGTACATTTTTTAACTAAGAGATTTCCATCGTCACTCTGCTCTTCACGATTTCAGGTGTTATATCATCCGGCCCTGACGTTTTTTTCATTTTTTAGTTATCTTACAATCTGGAATAACTCTTCATGCTCCATGATCTTTAGGGATACAAAATTAACTTCAGGTGTGGCTCGGTCTTTTGATATTATCATAAATGATACGAAGCTACCTATTGTTTATAGTAATAAAAGTCTTGGTTTAGAAATCGATGGTTCTTTTAGATTTTCATCTCTAAGGCTTCTTTTTCCGCATAGGACATAATTTTGCTTTTGATTCAACTAGAATTCAAAAAGATCAAATCTGTTCTTTACGTTTTATTTATGGCTGTTGGATGGTTGTTAATGAGGAAATTGAAGAGTACTGCAGACATTGGTAGTATATCATAAACTGATGTTGAGCAGGATTCCAAGTTAAATTCAAATATAACGTTCATGATCGATTGAGTAGGTTTATTTCCTTTATGTCTCCTCCTATTCCTCATATAGGTTTGTTTGAGAGATCATTCTCATACCACATTTACAAATCTTATAATCTGATTTCAATATTTGATAGAAAATTAAGTGTATCAACATTAAGACCTCGGTTAACACCCCAAGATCCTCCATCAATGTGTATAATGGATAATAAGGAAGTCTACCTGAATGGATCGTCAAAACTGTATTTCCATGAAAATGTCATCTTAGAATTTTTATATCAGATCATAAAGTAGAATCGTAGAATCTTTAAGCTTCAACTTAATAGACGTATCACGTTTTAATCATTGAAAGCACAGCTTACAATTATACTTTATTTTGGTTCTTCTCAAAATTCTAAGAAATATAATAATCACATTAGTTGAAAAAATTCTATAATGAGTTATTACAACAAATCGGTTCCACTTCATCAAAATCAGCTTCTAATCAAGATGCATCACCGAAGCAACGAGAGTGACTGTAGCAACCGGAAAAGCACCTAATCCCCATCCGAACGCTCGCGCGGATGTAAAAACGAGATCCAATAACTCGAAGCTATTTATTTCCCCATCCAGTCGATTCGGGCGTTTTATTTATCCGTCCTCACAGATCGGCGGCTTCGTTGCGACCCCCTCGAATCCGCCATTTGAATGGCGGATTTATCTCCCCCAAAACGAAACTAACTCCGATACACCCCGAGATTTTTAGTTTCACATTTTTAGTTTCGCTTCACCCTCACAGTAAACTTAGAATATAAAGGGGGTCAATAAAAGCAAGAAATAAAACAATACAGACTATATTATTAAAGAAACTAAAGGTAACTAAAGTCTTGATGCAATGAAATTTTAATCAGCTCGTTTACCGGATTTTCGCTTTTGTTTAATATTTCACAACTTCCTTGGAAATGACTGACAACGTCAAAGTGATTATTGTTTTAGTTCTAATTAATTTTAAACTAACGCGAGGCGATAATTTCCGTTTATCGCACGTGGAGAGGTTGGAAAACATGGAACGGTGTTATAAGTACTTAGGAATCATCAAAAACAACGATGAAGTGATTTGCACCGGAACTTTATTAAGCCAAAATTGGGTCTTAACCTCGGAACGATGCTGCATGGATTTGAACCCAAAAACGTCGTACGTTGGATTTGGCTTATTGATTTGGAGGGAAACCAATTTCATTTCGAAAATATTATACGCCATTTTCCACCAAGATCTTTGCCTCATTAAGCTAGAAGAAAAAATCATGGAAAATCGAGTCATCAAATATGGAAACATAACCCAAAGTTACGAAATCGAAAATTGCGACATCTCCTTTATGGCTAGATTAGAAAAAAATACTCGATACAATGAACGAAGCGTTAAATGCGAGAAAATGGTGGTCGTGGAAAAGAGGGAATGTGGTAAAATCAACGACGATTTTGGATGCACGAAAAACGCGATTCTCTCAACAACCCTCGATTGCATCTTAAACAGGGGGGGCCCAATTATGTGCAACGACAACGTCCCAATCGGAGTAATCACAAAGATTTTAGGTTGCGACCAAAAAGGATATCTAATCGGGTACACAAAACTAAAAAGACACATCC
Source organism: Onthophagus sagittarius (assembly GCA_036711965.1). Classification (NCBI taxonomy): domain Eukaryota; kingdom Metazoa; phylum Arthropoda; class Insecta; order Coleoptera; family Scarabaeidae; genus Onthophagus; species Onthophagus sagittarius. Next base: position 21,955,565 of record JASERS010000006.1, on the reverse strand, counting down.
TATTCATTCAACGAGTAATCAACGGAACCATCTCACTCAAAAATTTTAACTTAAAATCATCATCCCAACCCCAACGAATTCCAATAAGTTTAAAACGTTTTTTTGTGCTAATTATTTTCCTTTGTACGATGTAAAAATAAAAGCTGATGATACATCCGTGTATATATCATAGTTTAAAATCTGCAACGGCAGAACCCGGCCGAACATGAAAAATGGCACGGTAATACGTTACCGGACAAAAAGTTTCCATAAACAAGTCGATAAATTTTGCTTTCGGGTGCTATAGCAACGCGCCCCGGTAGGGCCGAGCCGACGGTCCAGCGGGAAGGTAAATTTCACTGCGTGCTCATCCACGTTTAAATTTAAGAATGCACGATACATTTCAAGAGTATACACGACCTTTTATTCGGTCTTTTTGCGACGAAAATTCCTTTGAAAAACGGTGGAAAACCCTTTCTTCCGTTTCGTAAAGCAATTTCGGGATGTTTCAACCACTCTGAGATATGAATGTGATATCATTGTGAATAAATTAAAAAATAACATAAAGAATGAATCATATTGAATGTTTATTAAAAAAGAAATCAAGATAACTTGAAAGAAAAATCATATCGATTGTGTTAATGAGAATCATATCATGATATAATCCTTTAAACCATTTTATCCAAATTTTATATATATATCAAAGATATAATTCCTTCTACATCGCTTTATAATTATTACAATTGAGGCAGATATGATTTTTTGAATTTAATTTTGTTTGCAAATCGTCTTTAATTTCATAAATTTACGTATAACAGACGTGATGCTGTTCGTAGAGATTTAAATTTTGCTGCAAAACAACGAATTATAGATGTAAAACATAAGCACCAACCACCCATACAGAACTATTAATGGTTTCACCTGAATTGAATTTACCATTATCAACTAATTTTTAATTTTAATAAACTATTGAGTATCTTTTTCCCAATTAAATCCTAGCATCTACTGCGAACATTTTTTTTTTGTAGAGCACGTATGTTAAATTAAGACTTGATATTGTTTTTTTGGAAGCTTATTCTACTTCCAGAAGAGAGGATGCCGCTTTTAGATGACTTGAAATGCTTTTTCACAAGACTTGCATTACTTCCACAACACTTGACACTGCTTCTCTAAAATGCGATTGATATTGCCTCAGGGAGACTTGGTATGTTTCCAGAAGACTTAATATTGCTTCTGGAAGACTTAAAAATCTTTTCAAAAGACTTGATACTGCTTCTAGAAAACTTAACATATTGTTTCTCATCAAATATTGCTTCCAGAAGAGTTGATACTGTTTCTAGAAAATATAATGTTAATTCTGAAAAATTTGAAATACTCCAGAAGAATTGATATTGTTTCTGAAACACTTGCTATTGCTTCTGAAAGACTTGAAATGCTTTCAGAAAAATGAATACTGCTCTGGAAGACTTGACATGCTTCTGTAAGCTTGTCTAAATATCTAGAATCCTCAGAGTAACACTGAGTGAGATAGTGTGGACAAAAAAATAATACTGCAATTGATCTCAATAACTTCTTTTATTTTGAGGTGATTTTGTGCCTATTGAATATTTGTCTGTATTAAGATTAAGTTATCAGGTCATCGAAAACAATCGTAACAGTATCATGGATAGTCCGAAGAGAAAACGTGGTATATTATGTGTAGAAAAGTAAGAATGAATTTTAAACATTTTCAAGACCCACCAGGAACAACATCCAATATCAACAGTAACAATTTATTGTAAATATGATTATATATTTCCGAACAAAGATACATTTGTTGTTAACAGTATAAATTGTTTCTCTTGGAAGAACCTAAAAATTTCCAGATAATATTAACAAAGGAAGCAATGCACTTGTTTGTTATTAACTGTCTTAGTTGAATTCCTGACTTTAACCTAATTAAAATTATTTATCGTTTTGTTCTGAATTAATAAATAATTCAGAATACATTAATTGTTTAAAGTTTGTAATGGAAGGTGTTGTAATTTTATTATATTTCAATGTGTTATTTATTTGAAAATGTGTTTCGTTCCTGTTATTCCATTTTGTAAGAAATGCGTTAAAATCATTCAAACTTTTCGTTACTCGACACAAGAAGTGTTAAACCAGCGCTGTAACTTTTGGCTACATAATCCAACAGAAGGTTTATTCGCGCTTAGTGTAACTGCCCCTTATAGACCCTGGTGGAAGTAGGAGGTTACATAATCAAGGAACCCACCAGCCCCTTTTTTTGTAAGTACCTGTCCCGGTAATTCATCACTGCACAGATTCGACGGCACGAGTATAGAAAACTTAAGACATTGCTTCAAATCAGATATTGCTTCTAGAAGACTTGATACTGCTTCTAAATGACTTAATATTGCTTCTGAAAGACTTCAAATGCTTCCAGAAGATTTAAAATGTTTCCAGAATACTGATATGCGTCCAGAAGACTTGATATTGTATCTGGAAGACTGCTTTCAGAAGACTTGAAGCTACTTCTAAAAGATGTGATATTGCCTTTAGAAGACTTGAAATATTTAATAAAAATATTTATTATAAAAACATTAATACTGCCACTGATAGACTTGAGGAGCTTCCAGAAGCCTTGACACTGCTTGTAAAAGATTTAATATTATCTTAAGAAACCATCTTAATATGCTTCCAAGAGACTTGATAATGCTTCCAGGAGTCTTGATATCGCCTTCGGCAGACTTGGAATGTGTATAAAAGACTTGAAATGCTTCCAGAGGACTTAATATACTTCCAGAAGACTTGATACTGCTTCTAAAGGTTTTGATGTTCCTTCTGGAAAACTTGTAAGGTTTCAGAAGACATGATAGGGAAACTTAAAATGCTTTCAGAGGACTTGATACTGCTTCTAAAAGATGTGACATTGCCTCTGAAAGACTTAAAATGCTTTCAGAAGTGTTGATACAGTTTATAGAAGATTTGATGTTAGCTTACGAAGACTTGAAATACTTCAGAAGACTTGATGTTGCTTCTGGAAGACTTTAAATGCTTTCATAAGACTTGATACTGCTTCTAGAACATATCATGTTGTTTCTGGAAAATTTGAAGTGCTTCCAGAAGTCATGATATTGCCACCGGAAGACTTGAATAGCTTCCAGAAGCCTTGAAAATAGAAGAGGTAATACTGCTTCTAGAAGCAGTATTACCCTTTGATGTTGGGTCGGAAAGATCTGAAATGCTTACAAAAAAAGTGATATAATTTCTGGCAGACTTGACATGCTTCTAAAACACTTCATATTGCTTCTGACAGACTTGATACTGCTTGTTGAAGACTTTAAATGCTTCCAAAAGACTTAATACTGCCTCTGAAAAACTTGAAATGCTTCCAGAAGAGCTAATACTGCTTCGACAAGATTTGGTATTGGTTCGGGAAGACTTTAAATATTCCAGAGTATTTGATATTGCTTCTAAAACACTTAAAATGCTTCCAGAGGACTTTAATAAAGTCCTCAGAGACATAGGAGTCCAGCCTGCGCTAGGGGGCTGGTTTTTAAATATGTTCTTAAAGAGGGCCGTACCTAATGTATTGATGATAACAACAATAAAATAAGAGCGATCGTTGAACGACGATGTCCGCAGGGTGGGTTGCTGTCACTCTTGTTGTGGAATCTCACTCTAGATAGTCTTATAAAACAGCACTCAGCTGAAAAATTTTGCGTTTGCGCTTATGCTGACGACCTAGCTATTCTGGTCCATGAGATGTTCGGAAACATCCTATGTAATCGAATTCAGGCTAGATTGAGAATAATCAAACGTTGGTGTCAAGACAATTCTCTATCGGTTAACCCGAATAAGAAAAAGCTGGTGCTCTTCACAAGGAAGCGAAGGCTGGAACCCTTGCAGCACCCTGGCTTTGCAAACTTCCATTGCGCTTGGCCAATGATGTAAAATATCTGGGGCTAACCCTAGATAAAATGCTGACTTGGAGACCGCACATCGAAGGTAAGATAAACAAGGCACGCGTTGCATTCGCTAAGTCAAGAAGGACCATTGGGACCTCCTGAGGCTTAACACCCAAAATATCCCTGAATATACACTCCTGTGATGGGTCTAATATTATGTTACGACTCCGTAAATTGGTGGCTAACAATTACAAATAAAACGATTGTTTTGCAACTACAAAAATTGCAACGTCTGTCTTGTGTCTACGTTACAATCTCGATGATAACCACACCAACAACAGTGATGGAGAATGTACTATGCTTGCCTCCTCTCAATTATCACGTTGAGGAGGTGGTAATAGCAACAATTATCATTAGCCGCTTGTGGCTAATGATAAACTATGGGATTAGGCATGTAACAAACAATCGCTACTAAATGGCAGGGTAGATTATAAACCATATGATATAAAGGTAAGGGAACAACTCATGCCTGAGGAAACCGTTTTCGAATTATGGGTGGACGGATCTCGAAGGGAAACAGGACGTGGTGCTTCGGTTTATTCCGTCAAACCAACAATAAAAGTTTCTAAACCACTGGGAATGTGACGCTGCACGCTCCAAACAGAGCTGGTGGTCATTTCTCTGATAGTTGAAGAAATTTCCAAAACAATTTATGAGAGAAAAATTATAATATATTCTGATTCCAAATAAGACTTCCTTTCACTCGGACGGTATCGCTATTCATTTGCTTGAAGACTGTCATAACAATTTTTGTGAGGCTGAGGTTTTCTGCTGGTCAAATGGTCATTCTGGAAATAAACTTCATGACATGGCTAAAACATAACTAGCGAGGAAAAGTGAAAGTGAATTTATGAAATGATCAGCAGAACCATTCATCACCCCAACAATAAAGTCTTTAATACAGCTTCAAAAAGAGGGAAGCACGTTATCGCCAAGTTAAGGAAGCTTTGATGTACCTTGACGCCAAACGAAGTGATTTATTTATGAAACTGTCCAAGAAGAATCTACGTTTGATCATAGGTCTATTCACTCAACTCTGGCATTTACAAAGGCAGCTACGGAACATGGGAGTAAGTGACACCGTCAGCCGGCAAGCAATCTTGGCGATTTGAGTATAAATATCATCTTGTAAAAGATGTATCTCAAACAAAACAAGTAATGAATGATTTGGGCTCAAGGTGCCGATTAGCCTCAATTAATGTGTCAACAGAAAATCGCCGGAGGTTGTAGCGCCTCGCTCGCAAGCGACTTCGGCGATTTGAGTATAAATGTTGTCTCATGAATGATTTGGTATCTCAACCAAGGCATGACATGAACGACTTTGCCTCAAATTTCCGAGGCCGCTTGCGGGTGAGGCAGTATATGTGATATTACATCATTAGACATGGAAATTCTGAAATCTGAATTCTACTTGGGCTCAGAAGGTCAACATAGCTGTTATTGCAGATTACTTCAAGAAAATGAGGGAAGTGATGGTAGAAAATGATCACGTGAATAAACCAGAAAACATTTTTAATGTTGATGAGGAAGGTTGTCAGCTCATGGTACACAGAAAAGACACCTCAAGTCTTAACCGAATGTGGTACCTTAACCGAATATACATAGTAGAACGTGTCTCTGCAATGATTTTGTTCAAGGATAAAAGAATGAAATCGGAGTGATTAGATTCGCAGTTGGCCAAAAGCAGTATGACATGGAACGTTTTTGTCAACTGGGTCCACAAACAAATGGGCCGTTGAGCCCATTTTCACTGACATTTTATGGTGCTAAATGCCACATGCATTTCATCGTAAAAGTTTTAAGTAGATTCAATATAAAACATTTCCGCCCCCCAAGTATGACAACCCAAACCAACCCATTGATAAATTGGTATTCAGAGGTATTGAGTACCACTAAAATGAATTAGTATTGAAATATTGAACCAAATTGAAATAAGGCATTTTTTAAATTTAATTTAGTTTGCATATCAACTCTCTTTAACGACATTTATGTAATTTTGGTTCTAAAACACTACATATCATCTACATTTGAATTCATTAAAAATGTTTATATAGCTTTTTATTAATAAATTTAATAATGCCAGCTTTAATACCTTATTTCTGCATATTTCAATAACATTATCTAATAGTTTCTATATCACGTCATATACTAGAATCTTCTAGATTTAATTTAAAATAAATATCATGAAAGATCATTAAAAACACAGACAATATGACTTTTTAAACATTTTCCTTTATTTTTTGATTAATCAATGTAACAATGTTATCTTTCATCATTTTACCTAAAAATTTCTTTGATCATTTTCCTCTATTTTTTGATTTATAATTTGACAATATCACCCTTTAACAATGTTTCTTTCGTTATGATATTTTCAAAAGATATTCTATAATTATTGCAATTAAAACAGATGTGATTGATTTTAGTTCAATTTAAAATCATTTTTCTCCTATATTTTTACATCAAACATATATTTTATACAGCAATGTGGAAAAGACTTAAGGAAGGAAAGTTTCGATCCAGATTCAATGTAAGATCTTTTTGATTGAATTTGAAAGTATTTTTGAAAAAGCAACGGAAATTTTCTGTTTACAGTGTTTTCATTTACGTTAAAGGGTAAAAGCGTTTGGCAACCGTTCCGCATTCAATATAAGGACGAGCTGCTGCCAAGTGGGACCCCTTCATTTTTTAAAGGACCTGCTGTTGCGCTCACATAATGAGCTTGTTGCACGGGCCGCAGGCGTTGCTCTAGTCTACTCACTCGGGGTTGCAATAGCACGTCCTGCTTTGCTGCATTCTCCTATCGGAATCAACAGTTATCTCGTCAATCCTGAATATTAGATTAAAACAATAACCATCCACACAATTTCTTTTTTCTTGATCAAATTGATGAAATTTAGTGTATTTAGGGAGGTAGAGTTGTTAGGGTTATTTATTTGGCGGAGGACACCGCGGGGTTGGTGGTGCCGGCGTGTGTTTAAATTAATTATGTCGAGTAAATAATTCGGCGACACATATTGCGTTAATATTTCAGACCGAAACTGGGGCGGCAATTCGAATTTTAATAACGGTGGGAGGCTCACAATATTTGTTGCTACGCCCCAAACTATAGTTAGCGGGGCGGCGTACCCATCCACTCGAGGGTGCTGTTAATGCCATAAATAATCAATTAAATAAACATATTTATTGTTGCGGACCGAACCGACTGCCTGTTTACGCCGCAAAATGTGACGCGTCGAACCGATTCGAAAATGTCGTTTTCACAGAAATCATTTTCAACGACAAACATTATTACAAGCACAAATATATGCGCACTTAAAAACAAGCTAGGTATGATTTTTTTATCAACAATTACAAATACCTCAATTTTCTTTTAAGGTACGATTGCTTTTAAATTGGTGTTGATAATAAAAAATCGTCACATCAAATTTTATATGATTAAAGAAATATAACAAATTAAATTAAAACAAGATTAAATTTGCTATAAAATGGTGATTAATTCATCTTGATATCCCAATTATTTTTTGAGATACAAGAAAGAGAGTAATAAATATATAAAAATGTTTGTGAATTTACGTTGGGTTCTTCGTATAATGTATCTAATACATTTTCGTTCGTTCTAGTCTTAAACATCTGATGTAGGTTGTTTTCGGCATTTTTGAAGAATTTTTCTTTCAATATTTTATAATTCACAGAGAATGGATTTTTTTCTGTTCTTGAAAAAGTGTACTTAGAATTTCATCTTGTTGTTTAAGATTACGCCCAAACATTTGGCAAATTGATTGTTGATTCTGAAGTGCGAGATTAATAGTTGAAATTTGTGCGGATTCCCCTACACTACGCGCAAATGGTATCTAGGACCACCTAGAAGCCTTTAGATATCCTCGACAAACAAGTTCCATTGACCATAACGGCAATGTAATCAGCATAGGCTTGTATTTCTGCAACAACGAGTTTGTCTATCGTTGATTCCATTCGTACATCAAGAGCAGCTCTTTCAAGAGGTTCTTAATCCTGGAGTGACTCAGTGGACTGAATCCCAATGGCACCGTACCGGATATACCACCGTTCCAGAACTTTTCCAGTTTTCAACACAGGATGGTGAGACCTTCCCCTAATAGGTAATCAAAAAGTAATTTACCTCTTTCGTTTATGTCGGTGCTTGCCCTCGGTGCATGGTGTGCATTGGCATCGCATCCGACAGCCACTGCTTGTCGCTGCGGACGCTGATGATGTCGACGGGATAGCTACCACGACCTCCATCGTCTCAGTTGTTGATGAATTCAACACAAACATGCAGCCTGGGAATATCTCTAACACAAGCTCTATATCCCCATAACACAAGCCAGTTCTTCGAACACGTGGCCAAAAGCCAGCCTAGATGCGTCGCACAGCCCTCGAACCAGACTTGCGTTGAGCCACCCTCTTCGGATGCTGTCTACGGCTGAAATAACCTCCCTCCATAGCAACTTCAATTGGTCTAATATCAAGTTGAGAAATAAATGAAATCCAGGAAACCGAACAGACAGAAATGGAAAAGGTCGCACAACGAATGGAGAGCGTGGAGCTGGCTCCAGACGAGCTATTGAGAAGCAGAAGGTGTGGTTAACAGATTATTTTAAACGTTAAAGACCATCTAATTGAATCTAGGAACTACATGAAATATCTGGCAGTTATGAGCCAGAAAGATGCATAGGGTTCTGGAATCGATATATTGATTCAAAATGGAGAAAGCGAAGATGGTAGGAGCGGTGATATGGTCTCAGGTACGGTATGTATCAACGGTTATAGAAAAATTTTAATCCGCATAGTAAGTGGATATAGAAACGTATTGACAGAGGCAGTACAGGTATAGGGGCACACCGCCAGTGGACTTCATGGTCAAGAGAAGGTTGGCTCGCAAAAAGACAGGGATAAGGTGGATGAGTGGATTGCAGATGAACGAAAAACAGCCTGGATTAAGGTATTGATACCAGTCCTGAAATCATTACTGGGAAGAAAATGAGAAGACGTAGACTACCCTATGGCGCAATTCCTAAAGGGGCATGGCTGCTTTAAAGCCTATTTGAACCTCCACAAGAGAGCGAAGGAAGGTAAATGTGTGTTTAATGGACAAAGGGTTGATGTGGAATACATTTTTCCATTGTCCAAGGTGGAGAGAAGAGCAATAGATGCAAATATAAGACTAGAAAGGGTGTTAACATCGCAGAATATACTTGAGACGTTACTGGAAAGGAAGGAAAAGTGGAGAAACGTCGAGGAATGAGAGGGGTAATACGAGAAAAGGAACGAGATGAGAAAGAGAGAGAGTATCGTCAGCGAAAACAGGAGGAACGAGAGGAGGTGGTTTGCACCCCCGAACCGGATATGTATAAAGTATAGGAAATGTTAAAAATACCAGATTTCCTTCAGATTTTAAGGTCTTCCTATACACTCGTACAGGATGTCCAATATTGAATGAATGGAACAGAAAGAAGGAGAATGAAGAAGAAGGAAGGCAGGGAAGGAAAGGGAAGTAGAATATTTCTAAAAGTAATGGGTTTATAAAGGGTTTACCAATAAGAGGTTTCATTTTAAATGAGCCGCTACCTGAGTAATTATCACTTTTGAAGCTGTCATCATTTGACATTTGACCAGAAAAAACTATGCCATTAGTAAACATGCAACGACACACGCTTCGGACAACACAACGGAACCATTACTAAAAAAACGGATGTACAGAAATGGATCACACAGTTCGAAGGCATCTTTTCGGCCAGCAATACTGAAACTAATTAAAAAGTTTGAGCTTTCAGGACAACTTAATGATGTAAAGAATCGAAACCTGTTGAAATCGTTTCTGGAATGCCTAATTCCAAAGATCGATTAAAAATCGACAAACTTGGGTTTTCGCACACGATTCGATCCTTCACATCATTAAGTTTTCTCAACAGCTCAAATTTTTTAACCAGTTTCACTGTTGCTGACCAAGAAAGTGCTTCACGACGACCCAAAAGTGCTATAATTTTGCAAACTTTAATTACAAAATTTTCACCATTGCTGTAGTGAATTGTAACAATTTCAATCCGTTGTTGAAGCGTGAATCGTTGCAATTTTAGTAATGGCGTAGTTTTTACTTGTCAAATGTCAAAAGATGACAGCTTCAAGTAATGCTACCCAGATAACGGGCTATTCATAATAAAACCTCCTATTTGGAAACCCTTTATTACCACCTGCCCGAGCACGAATGAAGAGAGGGGTCAACGGACCGATAGCTTATGCAGGTTTCTTCTAACAAACTGTCTAGTGCCTTGACAGCACCTTCTGGTTTTTCCTTCCCTTCAGAGTGCAGAAGAACCAGCTCCTCTTCAAGGGAGGGAGAAATTGATTTCGACGCGTTCGGTTCAGCTGTCACAAGGGCTAATTACGATGAAGGATTATCCCCCTAGTCGATTGTTTTCCTTATAGGATCGATGTTTATCCTTTCATCGTCTAGGATTTTCTTATTGGGCGTCTCCTACGAATAAGATAAATAGGTGGTCCGTCGAGGCCATAAGTGCTAGCTACCATAAACCCGATAATCCTATTTAAACTGAAGGTGTGCCGGTCTACAGAGTTCGATTATTAGGAGCCAAGTATTTCCGTCTTAAGCAATGCTTCACTTTGGAGATTTTAATGAGGTTGTCTCCTCTCGACTAAGGCAATTAGGCCAAAATTCCTCGCGTGCCATAATAGACATGTATGCCATGTTTACTCTAAGCAAGCACTTAGCCACGCGACCATCCGATACTTTTAGAATGGTACAGGGACAGATTGTGAAGGAAAAGTAGAAATTGCAGCATCAGTTGATAAAGATAAACACGTTTTACTTAAAAGACTATCAGCAGCAATTTCCAATGTTGGAGTCAAATCCTCTTAAATATTACCAGCTTCAGAGAGTGCATAATCTCTTCCTATTAAATAGTTTCTGCCAGGATCTGCATGGTCGTGCAGTCATCCTCTTTTCGGTCACATTAAACTTAAAAATGTTTCAAAAATACCGTGGTCTTAAATACTTCATCCCTGAAGAATTTCATATATAGAGTGTCTCAAAAGTGGATATTCTTTGTTTTCGAGTCATATTATCTCTCTATATGGGGTTTTAATGTTGACACCTACTTTTGAATCACCTCTACAACACTTAATTTATCACTTTAACTTTCTTGCCTTTTTGAAAAAGTAACATGGACGATTTTTCTTTAACCAGTCTTATCTTCATAGTCTCTGGCATTTTTAAAAGAATGACCTTATATTTTTCTAGTGATAAACCAAATGCTGATGTTTTTTCTTCTACTTTTTGTTAAATTACAATCATAATCAAAGAAAATGGGTTCCTTGCAGTTTCCAATTAAATTTTTCATTATGCAAACTTGAACATAATTATATAGTAATAACTCATCATTGCTTTTATAGTAATATTATGCTCTTCGTACTTTCATCTCATCAGATTACTACAAATATTTTTTCTTGACTTGACAATTCTTTTTTGCTGGTGAGATGATTATTTGTTTCATGCCCAAACTAATATATACCCCATATACACATACTTTCACATGAATTACTCCATCCATTAGATACGTCGCTCCACGCAACCTCTAGATTGTATCAAAGTTCATCCAGATTCTTAGGAGTCTTTGACCTATCATATCCTAATTATGTTCAATCGACGACAAGTCCAGTGACGTGCAGGCTAGGGCAATATGTGGAGTTTTGCATTATCCTGTTGGAAAGTGGCATTCTGCAACGTCTGCATGAAAAGCATTTAATGAACTTGGAATGAACGTAAAGTATATCACCATATATCGCCTAACCATAACTCTTTGTGTGAAAGTTGTGTTTCGTCTTTGAACGAATTCCAAATTCAGTCTTTCCAATCAAAGTCGTCGCACCATTCATCCATAAACAAAACTTTGATCATCCACGACTCAAGAAAGATTTCTCAATCTTTTATACTCATCTTTACAACGGCATAATTGACTCGAGAACTGGACCTGTCATCTAGTTCTCCTATATTTACGATCTCGTCATACAAGGCCAGTCCTTGACTTGAGACCTCAGGTTCTCATTAATCATCATTCAGGACTGACAAATGAAACTATAATAGCTTCCACCCTAATCAGTTTGATCTTCCATGTTCTTTCGATCTCCACACATCAGCTCTTTTCTGCCCTCGGTCCATGTGTTGAACCCACGATTCTATTTAAGGCATTAACAGTTCTGTGCATCTTATTTTTCATATACTCTATCTGTGACCTGAGTGTGAGATTTTTGGTTCGATTACATAATCTTTGACTCTAACCATAGTTTCTTTTCCGCACTTTCTGCTTCTCATTAGGACAGTCTCCATCCTTTCAGGATCTGACCTCACCATTGAGTGCATGTTTCAGTTTCCTTCCTTTTGTATTTGTCAAACGAGAACACCAAGACATGTATTTTGCATTAAAGTCTCCCAAAAGTATAAATTTGTATTCAAGATATAGTAGAATTTCTTGATAATTTTCTCCGAATACGCCACCGTCTACATTCCTCCTCCAAAATATTAAATCATTGCTCTTCTCCATTTTAAGTAATTTTGTTTCTCTAGTTTGTTCATGAATACTTTTGATACGAACTCACGTAATGTCTTTTTTAAAATGACGTATAGGAAAATATTTGTTGTTTCCAAAAAAATCATACTTTGAAATTCGAACAAGAAAAATTTAAATTGAATCGGAACCGAATCTTTCTTTTCCATTAAAAAAAAAATTCGTTGTATACCCGGCTCCATTTCGTTGCCGAGCAACCTCTAACCAAAACACAGTCCCTCGACGTTTATGTCTCGAAAATACACACCAAAATTCTCGTGTCCAACGGGGATAGAATGGAAAATGCCCATCCGGAACCGAACGGCGTCGTCCCTGAATCCCCCGAAACCCACGTAAAAGATATGGAAAGGTAAATACCCCGTAAAAATATCTATCACATCCGCACCCCAATTTTTAACTTATTCCTCGACTTCTTTTACACAGCACTAAAGACGATGATTTGGAGAAATTGGAGGAACTTCAATCGCAACTTGTTACTATTTACAGCGAGATTGAGGATTTTTACAAGAAGATGCCTTTAACGGTGGATAGAACCCGGTACGTTGATAATGTTATCTCCGACATCGAGAATATAGTTTGCAGCCTCCAAAACATCGCTTCCGTCGATGATGCTAATAATGTTAAAGAAAGCAAAAATCTTCCATCCGGCGACGAAAACTTTCCATCAAACGAAAAGCTTAATATAAGAGAAGACCAAAGTGAATCGTGCGAGGAACAGAATAAAAATGTTAACGAAGAAGAATAACGGTGGGATCGGGAACGCAAAGATTAATCAACAACCCGTTTAAAAAATTTAATAAAAATTTATAAAAATAAGAATAATTTTGTTTAAATTCGTTATGGAGGCGCCATCTATTATAGCGTGGTTTAAGTATAAGATAAAGGATGCTTTATTTTAACAAAAAAGTCTATAAAATCAATGTTTTGATTAAACATATTATTTAACAATATTGTTTAGTTCAAAATATAATCAAATTAATGTTATGAACAAAGAGCCAACATTCTTACATTCTCAGCCTTACATTTTTTTTTCTTTCAGCTCAACTTCTTTAATATACGTAATTAGTGTAATTACAAAAGTCGTTCCTGCTTTGTTAGACTATCTTTATAAGCATCTATGTTGTTTTTAAATTAAAGAGAAATAAACGTAGAATTTGCCTGACCAAAGATTTTTAACTAGCAATTAGCTGGTAATGTAAAATGCAAATACCTAATTTTTTTCCAAATCCCAAATCTATAAAAAGTTCGAAGACAGCGCTCAACCGCGTCGGACGTGTGTAGCCTAGCGAGTTTTACAGCTGTGCGTTCGTATAAAAACACGTTCTTCTGCAAAATTTGAGAATACATTGACGATTTTATTCTGTTGTAATACGGGAAATAAAGCCGCCTTAGGGTGAGCAAAGTAAAATTAAAACGTTATGTCCAACGCAAAACGATCTGCAGATCATTTAACACCTCCCACAGATGATTTATCGAAAAAATATTCTTGGGATCCTCCAAATATATTAAGTCAAAACCGTTTTCAAATTTTAGAAAATATTTCTGATGAACATGGCGAAAGCTCACAGCAACAAGCCTCACATTCCAAAGCATCATCCAAACAACAAGATACATCACAACAAAATATTTCATCTCAGCAAAAAATAAAAATTCCGCCTATATTCCTACAAAATGCTCTTAATCATCAACAAACCATCAATGATCTCAAGGCCTTAACCGTTCATGATTTCACCACCACGTATAATAATAAAAACTTAAAAATTAATTTGACAGATAGCAACGACTATAGAACGGTCACTAAATATTACAAAGAAAATAATGCGCAATTTTATACATTTCAAGATCCTTCTGTTAAACCATTATCGGTAGTAATTCGTCATGTTCCCATATCACTTTCGGAAGATGAAATAAATTCTGAATTATTACCATATAACCTTCCAATAATAAAAATAACTAGATTAGTTAACAAAGAAAAATATCCTATACCTCTGTGTGCGATTGATCTTACTCCATGCGAAAAAGCGAAGGAGATATTTAAAATCAAAGAAATTTCTAAGGCAATAGTTACAGTTGAGATGAGAAGAAAACCAAATAATGTTCCTCAATGCTATAATTGTCAAAGATTTGGACATACAAAGAATTATTGTTCATTAAAGCCGAGGTGTGTCAAATGTGGAGAGCAACACAACCATACTCAATGTACAAAAAACAAAGCTGACCCTCCTAAGTGTGCGAACTGTGATGGACCTCATCCATCTAATTATAGGGGATGTAAGAGTCACACTGATCTACAAAACAAAAATCCCCGACATCAAGACCGCAGTTATATTAATTCCCAAAGAAAAGATTCACAACCCAGTTTCCGCACTCTTAGTCCTGAAATTTCTTTCGCTAACGCAGTTCAAGGTAAAGCTAATAAATCCAATAATATTCCTTCCTTCACATCCCAAAATGAAACTCAAACCTCCTCTCCTTTGGTGACAGTCATTATAAATCTCCTGAAACAGGTCCTTATCCCAATTATCAATGAAATCAAATCACACCTAATCAACGAGATCTTACCTTCCCTTATTCATGTCAAATAATACAAATCTACAACGTTTAGAAAATATCACAATTTTAAACTATAATGCAAATGGGTTAAAAAAGCAAAAAGCTCTTATCATTGCTTTTCTTGCGAGATATAACATAGACATAGCATGTATCTCGGAGACACATCTTGCGCCAGGAGAAAATCTCCGAAATGGTGGTTATAACATATACAGGTATGATAGAAACTCTCAAACAGCAGCTGGTGGCGTCGCAATCATAATTAGACGCCAAATTAAACATCACTTATATAGTATTACCACCTCATCAATAGAAACTGTTGCTATCCAATATGAGATTAAAGGACACGCCCCGATAACTTTAATATGTGTAATATATTTCAAATAGTAGGATCTGTGATGTTAATTGGAGATCTCAACAGTAAATTAAAACATTGGGGATGCCGTGCAGACAATCCTTCTGGATCTCAATTAGAAAATCTGGCAAACATTCATCAGCTTCAAATTCATTGTCCAACTGATTATACGTATCACCCATTCCGTAATGATCATCTATCAGACATCCTAGATATTGTTATTACTAAAAACTTTCATCTTCCATTAACTCAAACAGTCATAACTGAATTAAACTCAGATCACCTGCCAGTCTTAATCAACTTATCAAGACAGATGTTGTACGTTCCAACTGTACCAAAACTTATAAATGGATTTGTCAACTGGAATGAATTTCAAGACCTTATGAGATCCTACCATATAAGTGAACTGCCCCCAATCCGGGAATCAATAAACATTTCAATTCGGCAACTTACCACAAATATGACAGAGGCAATCAGGCATGCTACAATACCAACAACCAAAAAACCCGTTGTAAATTATAATATTCCACCAACACGAATTCTTGAAATCATTAAAGAAAAACGTATAGTTAGACGAGAATGGCAACGTACTCGAAATCCTTTTACTAAGAAGAAATTAAATAAACTGACTCATACAATAACTCTGCAACTCGATGCTCATCGAATTCAAAAATACAATGACATGTTAAATAATTTAGATACATCGGACCCTGGAATGTGGAAAGCCACTAGACGAATATTAAAAAAATATGAAGAACTCCCAACGTTAATGGGTGACGGCATACATATTAATACAGATCATGATAAATCCCATGCTTTTGCTGATTACCTAGAAAATTCTTTTAGTCCAATTATTACGGACAAAAATACGGAATTTGCGGCTATAGTTCAACGATATAATGAATCACACCTACTAAGCGAAGGAAACTATACCGAGACAATAACAGCAGAAGAAGTTAAGGCGCAAATTAAACGTCTACCCAATCGCAAAGCTCCAGGACATGATTTGATACCAAACATTTTATTGAAATATCTTCCCGATAATATCATTGATCACATTAAAAGCATCTTCAACAGTTGTTTACAAATAGGCTACTTTCCCATTGCATGGAAGAAAGCTGAAATCTTACTGTTCCCAAAGCCCGGTAAATGCAAATCCGAAATTCAAAATTATCGTCCCATTAGTCTTCTTCCAACTCTGTCAAAACTATTTGAAAAAATAATATTCACTCGTCTGCAAGATGAAATGATGAATCTTGATATTATTCCCGATGTACAATTTGGATTTAGAGCAAACCATTCTGCGACACACCAACTTGCAAGAGTCGCAGAAATCATAGAAAAGGGATTTGAAGATAAAAAATACACCGCAGCTGGTTTCTTAGACGTTGCAAGAGCATTTGACACCGTTTGGCTACAAGGTCTTAAATACAAACTGCACCACGTGGGTTTAAGCAGGTATCTCTGCGCTATTCTGATATCCTACCTTGAAGAGAGAACATTTAGTGTTAGAATAAATGGCTGCTATTCTTCTACTAAACCCATCCGAGCTGGAGTGCCACAAGGAGGTATACTATCACCTACGTTATTTAATATCTACATGCACGACATTCCATTACAAACCGGCGATAAGGCTATGTACGCAGATGATATGATCATTATAACACAAAGTTATGATTTAAAAGACGCCATTGAAAAACTCCAAAATTCAATCAATATATTACAGAAGTGGCTTTCAAAGTGGTGTATTCATTTAAATGCAAATAAGTGTGAAACAAAAATTTTTACTTTGAAACGAGTGATTGATCCACCGTGCATAATAATAAACAACAAGCCTATAGTTTGGAATCAAAAAGACAAAGCGGTGAAATATTTGGGAGTTCATCTTGACCAACGTTTAACTTGGGGTATCCATATCAACACACGAGTAAATCAGGCATATGATCGATTAAAACAACTATATTCCCTGATTAACAGAAAAACTCCCCTAAGGATGGAATGCACACTTCTACTATACAAAGCACTAATCAGATCCTTGGTCACTTATGCCTGTCCAGTTTGGAGTAACGCTTCCACTACTAACATTAAAAAAATTCAAACATTACAAAATAAAATATTAAGGATCGCAGTGGATGCCCCTTGGTTTATAAGAAACGAGCAATTGCATTATGAATTATGTGTAGAATATATAGCAAACTTTATAAAAATGTTGACCAAAAACTTCTACAGTAACCTCAACAAGTGTCCTAGCGCGACCAGACTGCACATTGGGCAACGTAACATTCACTCCAGAATAAAAAGAAAACTGCCTCAAGATCTATTGACTGATGAGTCGGAATAACAGATGGTGAAGTGTTTCCTCCTGTGATGTGTTAATTAAGTGTAATCCAATAAGATCTAAGCCATGAAATAACATATTTTAATTGTTGAGCTGGTTTTTAATAAAAATAAAAAAAAATCTATAAAACATTTTTGCTATAACTACAACTTTTTATTATTATATCTATTTACTAAACCAAGTATAGATCTATACAGAATATTTTTATTATTTAATAGTATAAACATATCGATATCCTAAGCACCTTGTGGGTTAGAAAACGATTAATTACAATAACTATAGATCTTGGTATATTCTCGGTATAATCGCATGTGGCTATTTCTTTTACCAAAATTGTAGATTTAAAAAGAACAGCTTAGTGTTACGGTGACTTCGGATTCTGCAGTATCAGACAAAGTAATATAGAGTGCAGACTTGGCAGCAACACCCTTTGCTTACTTTAGTTGGTAAATCGTCAAGTGTCTGGAATATTTTCATAAAATCTTACATTTTGGAAGATTGTGGCGCCTCGCCCAAAAACGACCTCAACAGTTTGGGAATAAAATCGTAAAAAGGAACGATTTCGATTTAAATCGCCGAGGGCGCGAGCGAGTGAGGCGCTGGGTTTAACATATAAGTAGAAAAGTGTCTAATTTGAAAGATTGTGCTGCGCACTGCCCGCAAACGACTATCTACCGGACTAAAGGTTTATAGCGATGCACCTTTCATCCGGAATCTACCGGGCAGCCTGTACGCAGCCAAAGCAGCATGCCACTTTCTAACAGGATAATGCAAGATGCCATACTGTTGTGATTACAAGAAGGTTACTGGAACAGGTTAAATCGTAGGTTTCTGGACTTCTCGCCGATTGAACATGTTTGAAATATTATGAATCGGCGGCTACGACAAGTATCCAGATCACCTGAGAATCTGGATGGTCTTTAATACTATTTATTGTCCATGCCAGATGTCAAGGCCCCTCGCGCAAGAGATCGATATCTTCGAAATCGCTCGATGAAGAAAAATGTGATAAAATTTATTGTAATCAGTGGACATTTCTATATATCACAGGTTAATTTGCCAATTTTTGGATCAGCAGCTTTATTATAGCGAGTTAATTGAAAAAAAGTACTCGATTTTTGAAGGCGCCGGCAACTTTGTCTACTTTGCGATTTTTTTTTCAAAAACTATTTGACGAAAAAATTTCAAATTCGACGTGTCAGTTACCCAATGTGTCCTTAACCCTAGAATACTAATATGTCTTTTTAGTACGTTAGTACTAACGTGTCGTAAATTTCACGATATTTCAAAATATGAATCAGAAATTCGAGTAAACTTAAAATTTTTATTAAACAAAAATTAATGTGTATTTATTTGACTTAAAAAACAGATTTTACTTATTAAAATAGAAAAAAGATTACCATTTTAAGAACACTCTGTGCACCATTTTCCCCGGTGCTGGCCACAAATCAGGAGATTGCATTGGGTACAGTAAGTGGTCGTCATTCGTCTTAATCGGCTGGGACAGTAAAAACATGTTGCACGTCTACTTTCAACTTGAAGGACCTTATCAGGTTGGTCATCAATTTTCAGAATTTCTTTGATAGTTTGACGCAGATTTCGGCGTAAATTGTTAATTTTCAGCCTTTCTTCCATCCATGGCCTGTCAAGTTGGTGGCTTAGATCGATCATAAATTGATAATGTCGCACACATTTTTCACGTTTCTTGATAATATTGCAATACACAACATAACTATTGATACAGGTGGCGTTGATCATGCCATAAAAAAGCAGAGCGGCCATCTTCTGGTTTTTCTACTACATGACATATTTGAACACATTTGATCAAATGAGTCTACTCCTGATTTAGTCTCATTGTAATTCAAAATTATTTCTGGTTTGTTGTTCCTTTCCGAAATCTCAGTCCCTTCGTGCATTGTTGAAAGGAGTAACACTATTTAGTTTTTTTAAGCTTGTACGAAACTAAAGTTTTGTTTTTGTCGAAGCAAAACATGGATGTATTTGGTTCTCTACCTTTCATATTTAGCATTTCGGGTGGTATTTCCCTCTTATTTTTTCCGAAGTGTTCCTATGACAGTCAGCTTGAATTTGTCATCCAAGAGTTTATCAGCTATTTCACCACAAGTGAACCAATTGTCCATCGTTATGTTTCTGTTACTACCGTGAACAGACTTGGTCAATTCCTGTACATAATAATCTGACAATGGTACCCCCTTCGTGGCTTTCAGTTTGCCTAAATATGGGCAAGCATCCACCATGTACTTTGAAGACGAGTCGCAGAGCATTACGATTTTCATTCCGTACTTTGACGGTTTACTCGGGATATACATCCTAAACGGACATCTACCCCGAAAACCATGAAAAAATGTCCCAGATATCACGAATATGAGCAAACGCATCCATTTTCACCCTTTCTTCTCTTGTGGCTTTATTGTCAAATCGAAGACAATTTATTAAAAACAAAAACCTTTCGTAGCTCATGATATTTTATAATCAAACATTTGCTTGGCGTTGAGGTGATTATCTTTTTTTTACTGCGGACATTATCAAGATTCCGAATAGCCCATCAATTCCTCTTTAGTTACTGCTGCCACAGTCGATGACTTATCAGTATATTTTTGGGATTGTTTTCTAATTTCATCAAATGGACGATATTTCGACGTGCTGTTCTTTTTGATATTTGAGGCACTATTGTAGACCATTTGTGACAATTTTTTCCTTTCAGAGAAATAGATTTCGGTTTTATCATACATCTTTTGCGTTTCTTTGTTGCGAATAATTCCGATAACGGAATGTTATCGTCAGATGAACTACCGCCACTTGCAGAAGGATTATTACACAGTTGATCGTCGATATCTTGGTCAGATGTTTCCTCTGAAAGCTTCACATCCTCCCCTATAATTTCGTTTTCTTTAAAATCACTGACGCTGTCACTGGAATCATGTTCAACCTCTAAATTATCTGCCTCTTCCCAGTCACTCTCGATATCATTATTAGAATCTAAATCCATGTCGTCCTCTCCGTTCATTATTTTTTCAATTTCCTTTTCCAACTCTCGGTCAGTCAAATGCTTTTTTCTTGATTCCATTTTCTAAGAAATATTATCTATCAGTTTATAAAAAGAGGAGTATAAACATTGATCTTACCTACTAAACAGGTATCGCTATGTTGTTTTAAAACCCGAGCATCATAAAAATTACGATATATTAGTATTCTAAGGTTAATGTGGGGTATATTTTATTTTATCGATAATCCATATAGTTTCCTATAATATGTTTCCTCAAAAACTGTTTTCCAATAGTTATTTTAAAAGTTTATTCCGCAGTGTTAATGATGTTCTTTTGCACACCACTCCAAAATTTGTAGCTGTTAGGATATCCCAATTTCGATGGCAGCATAGGCTATTTCCAGAACTAAAAAAATAGAAAAGAAAGTAGGTTATATGTGATGTTTTTCGAGAAACTACAAATTCCGAAAACTCGGAACAATAAAAGCTAACAATAAAACATTTTACAAACAATTCAATGGCGTAAGTGGAATTTTTATAGTTGGTATGGCTTAAAATAATTTGCTGTTATTTCTTATTACAAATATTATTACTTAGGAATATTTCTCATAATTATTGAATATTTAACAACAATTCTTGTATTTCTCACTTAATTGTTTGTATGTGTTTAACAGGTAACGTTGCTATGATAATAATCTTAATAATGCATACCATTCTTCTTAAATCACTACATTTTTCGGTTGGGTTGGGTTGCCGTAAACGCCAGGTTTAACCTGCAGTTTCAACTGTACCCCTGCCTATTTGACTTCTATGTCCGCAGTACACAGAGCACAAAGGATGAGACAAAGTGGACATCCCTGCCTCATACTCCTCGTCGTCCAAAGCCGCTCGCTTAGATCATCTCTTACTTTTATGCTTTCTATCGTCTCCTCGTATGCCTCTCTTAGCGCGTTTATCATTCTCCCCGACATCCCCGTTCTCTCCATCTCCTCCCATCTCTCGATTTCATTAAATCTATAAAAAGGGCATAAAGCTTCGCTCCCTTTCAATCCAGCTTCATTCCCCTTCCCTTTCTAAACCCTGACTGACCATCTGGTAGGAGCTCCCTTTCCTCAGTTTCTTTCTCTAGCCTTACAATCAGCACCTTCGCGTATATCGCATATCAATAAGCTGATACCTATATAGCTCTCCACAGTATGTTTTTTCAATTTTTGGACAAGTGACTTATTATAGCCATTCTCCACCCCTCTAAAAACTCTTCTCCCTTCCATACCCTGTTCAACACAATCTCTCCCGCACTTCCATCATTGCCTCCATCCAAGTGTCGTTCTGGACCTTTCCCTTTTCTAATCTCGGCAATACCGACTCCACCTCCTCCCCCATTATATCATCTTCAGCTTGTTCCCCTCTTACTGATTCCTCTGCTCGCCTTTGATCATTTTCCCCCAACAACCCCATAAAGTACTGCCTCCACTTCATCATGGATATCTGATCAGTAATCTCCTCTCTCCCCCTTCTTATCTTATTTATGTATTTGCAATCATCCCCGTCTCGCCGACCTAATTTTATTCGCCTTCCTGTCTCTAAGTTCCTTCTTTTTTTCTTTTGCATGTATCCTTATACCTCCATATTGCTTCCTTATATTGAACTGATCCCACTGTCTCAATTTTCTTCTCGCTTCCCTCTTCATCTTTCTGTACTTGCCATCCCACCACTCGTTTTTACCGAGCTTCGCCCCACCCCGTGCATGCCATCCACAGAGATACACAATCCTGTATATCTCTACCCTCTATATATAGCCATCCAGCATATATGTATAGCCATCCCTACCCTCTGTTGCCAAACTTGCAATTTTCTCATGTAATGGTTTACCCCTCTTTCTGTCCAGATTGATCGCCTGTGAATTCTTTTCTGTTGTAAACATATAATTCTCTTCACCCCCATTATCACGACTTCAAATGGTTGGTGATCCGTTCGTAGAACACTCTCACCCTAAATCCTTCCACCCACTGCCATATTTCCTGATCCTGATGCTTTCCTTGCCTCTATATAAGTCTTCACATTCTTAATCTCTGCCACCCACCTTAACAACTTTTTTCCCTTGCCATTTTGTATCTTATCATTTTGACCATCGTGTTCCCGTCAGCCCTCAGAGCTTCTTCCGTCCCCCCCTCTTCCCCCACTATTGCATGGAAGTCAATCCCCATTATTAAGCATCGTTCAGTCCCCTCCCCTTTTAACTCCTCGTATTGTTTCACCGATTTCCTCATTACCCTACTGTAGACAGTGACATAACTTTCTTCCCTTGCCGTTTTGTATCTTATCATTTGACCAACATGTTTCCTGCAGCCCTCAGAGTTTCTTCCGTCCCCCACTTCCCCCACTATTGCCATTTTGTATCTTATCATTTTGACCATCGTGTTCCCGCCAGCCCTCAGAGCTTCTTCCGTCCCCCCTCTTCCCCCACTATTGCATGGAAGTCAATCCCCATTATTAAGCATCGTTCAGTCCCCTCCCCTTTTAACTCCTCGTATTGTTTCACCGATTTCCTCATTACCCTACTGTAGACAGTGACGTAACTTTCTTCCCTTGCCGTTTTGTATCTTATCATTTGACCATCATGTTTCCTGCAGCCCTCAGAGCTTCTTCCGTCCCCCACTTCCCCCACTATTGCATTGACACCTCCCATTATTAAGCATCCCTCAGTCCCCTCCCCTTGTATAGTTTCAACTATACAACTATATATAATAACATCTGTCTCCTCCATTTAATCTACCTCTTTACCATCCCCTGGTTCCTCCACTCCCCTAACCTTTCGTTCTCTTCTTCCAGACCTTCTACAATTCCTGGTATTACCCCACCATTGGCCATCTCCTTCTTATTCCTTTTTTCCAAATATCCATGGGTATGGATGGGATACCCATCCACTGGCATATTTTCCTCTATCTTCGACCCACCCTCATCAATCCAAGTTTCGACCAAACAAATCACCTCAAACCCTTCCAAGTACTTCCAGAACTGATCACCTTTATTCGTAATGCTCGCCACATTCCAGAAAACTACACTAACCGTTTCAATCTCCTTCCTGGATCTATTTGCCGCCCTAGCTCCCACAGCCCTGCCTAGTTTTTTGTCGAACCCTTTTCCTTCTTTTCTTCCTCTCCCACATAATCCGTAATTTTCTCTATTCTCTTTAATTCCTTTGCTCTTTGTGGGCATTCCCTACACACAGCTTCATATTCCCCCTCATCCCTAGCTTCATGCAGTCAAGAAGGTGCGCACGTTGATCCACTTCCCCTCTCCTTACACTTTCCCTCGTTGACGCAATAGCCGCAACGCGTTGTCCTCATTATCGCGTTCACCTTCAGATCTCCTTCCTTCCCTTTCAGCCCATCCAACACTTCCACCTTAAAATCTCTTCCCCCTGCGTCTCCTTTTCTTCCCAGTTGTTGTCTTCAATAACCACGATTTTTCCCTTCGCTGCCTTTTTATCTTTTCCAGCTACCCCCGCATAAGTCCTAAGAATCGCCGCGAATTCAGCGATTCGTCCTGACTCCGTTTTTCCTTTCCAATTCTAACTTCTCCCATCTACCTTTAATGCCTTCTTACTTTATGGGGTTTCTGGAGGAAAATGATTAAAGACGAGTAGAGGAGTTAATAAGAGAGGAACAAGGAGAAGATGATATAACACAGGAGGAGGTAGAGACGGTATTTGCGGGATTAGAGAAAGGAAAGGCAAGTTTGTGGATAACGTTGAACAGGGTATGGAAGGGAGAAGGGTTTCTAGAGGCGTGAAGAACAGCAACAATAAGTCCCTTGTACAGAAAGGGAAGAAAAGATACAATAAAGGTATCAGCTTATTGAACACGCGATATACGCGAAGGTGCGGCTTGCAAGGCTAGAAAAGAGACAGAGGAAAGAGAACTCCTACCAAATGGTCAATGAGGGTTTAGAAAGGGAAGGAGAGGGATAGACAATGTATATATACTGAAACATCTAGTGTATAGTTAGCTGCATCGAAAGGGAGGAAAGCTTTATGCCCTTTTTATCGATTTAAGCGGTGTTCGACAGGTAAACACAGACAAACTATGAGAGGAGATGGAGAAAAGACGATATCGGGGAGAATGATAAACGTACTAAGAGAGATTTATGCGAAGACTGTAGCAAGAATAGAAATAAGAGATAATCGAGCGAACGGTTTTGAACGACGAGGGGTTTGAGGTAGGGATATTCGGATAGTCCCATCCTTTTTGCTTTGTATACTGCGGACAAAGACAACAGATTGGCAGGGGAACAGTTGGGAGGGTTGGTGATCGGATGGAGGAACGTGCACGAACTGACATACGCTGATGACTTGGTGGTGATTGCGACGGATGCGTGTGAAATGAAGGCAATAATACGGTTGCTGGAAAGATATTTTGGCAGAAAGGACTTGGGGGTGAACGTGGATAAGATGAAAATGATGAAGTTCTGTAAGGGGGATCGAAGAAAAACTGAAAATTGAACATGGAAGAGAAGTGAGGGAGTACTTGGGGTAAAGATTTAAGGAGAATAACAAGGGTGGAGTACATATTAGATTGTTGGCAACGAGTACAAATAGGATTATGGGACAGGTTTGGGGATGGGGTGAGAGATGTGGGAGGTAAAATTTAATGTTTGAGAGCTTAGTAAAAAGCGTAATTATGTATGGTTGGAGATATGGGGATGAAAAGAGCAAGGGCACTTCGAGGATGTGCAGACCAAATACTGGAGACGGGTGTTGGGATTAGCTAGGGAGACTCCGGGATATATGTATAGTTAGGGAAGAAATGAAGCTAGATAAGTTGAGGGTGGAAGCTGGTAAGCGAGCGGTGTGTTTTGAGGAAAGGGTACAAGGTAAAGGACATTGTAAGATCTTGGGGGAGTGCTGCAGACAAAATGAAACAGGCAATGGGCGTTATGAGCAGCAAGAAAGGGAAGAATACTATAAAAAGGCGGGATACTCAATGAAAGGCGTGATCAGAAAGAGATGAGACGGGATTGAAACGTGGAAACATTTGGAGACCACGGAGAGGGATGCGAATAAGCAAGAGAGAAGGACAGCGATAAGGGAAAGTAAGTATAATTCTAATTATCACGAGATGATATCGGAGGGGCTACCGAAGTACCTGATGTCGCGGGATGACGAGGGGAAGAGGATGGTTGCCAGGTTCAGGTGTGGGAATGAGAAGTGGATCAAAAGATATTTGATGGACGATGTGGAAAGGGAATGTAGATTGTGTGTGAGAAGGATGGGAGCGTCTCCTGATGGAGTGTAATGAATTGAGGGAAGAGGAGATGGATTGGAGGGTATGTGGATGCAGGAGGTTATGGAAACGAGGAGAAGGAGGGATAGAAAGATAACAGAATAGTTATTATAATAATTAGGGTACCTTTTGGGAAACAATAAATTATTATTATTATTCTATTCCAATACTGTCTCCCAAAAGAGAAAAACCCTTAGTATGCCCCTGCTCAATATAATGTTATCATAGCCGTCAGAACTAACACCGCGCTAAGAACTCGTCTTGGATCATCTCCTCGGAAAGTCGACTCCTCTCAGCCACGAAACAACGGTAATAATTCTTAATAATACCCAGTTAAAACAATGTTTATTCCACCTATCTCCTTATCAGAGCCTTTCGCTGTTCCTTAAACTATCCTTAACTCACTATTTCCACTCAACTATTCTCTTCCACAGGAAAACCTTCTCATTTGTCCTCTACTACCGACACACGTCTTATCATCATATAGTCTTTTTATAGAGTCATTTCTTAACGAATCTAACAATTTCTTACCTCTTGGAGGAGACTTTGCCGCCACTTGCAATAATTTTTCTGTAAATCTATGTACTGTCGTTTTTTGACCAACTTATGCCGCAAATGTTAACTCATCAGATGAATAACTTTTACAAAGAGATTTAAGCTTTTGATATTTGCTTCGTCTGCTACAATCACTAAAGGTACTGATTGGTGTACCCCTTGTAGACGTAGATTCCAATTCATCCAATTCAACCCATATAACCAATTTAATCCATATGGGTTGAGTTGCCTTTGCATCCATACAAACTTGTGTATTGGTGCAGTAGCATCCAGAGAACCCATGTATCGGACGCATATGATTACAATGTTTTGTAGTTAAGAAAATATCTATAAAAGTACTTTCCACATAAATCAATTCTCTCCTTTTGGCAATGATAGGTATTTGTCACTATAAATTTATGATTATTAATAATAATATAAAAAAATAAAACGTGTTTAAACATATCTAAAACTTTTTTGATAAAATTGATCGTTTATGAGTTGTAAGGTAGTCTTAATTTAAATTCCTCACCCGGTATATCAAGAAAATCAGTCAATATTAAACAAAAAACGTAATAAATATAGATGACGTAATAAAACTTTTATAGTACGAAAAAAACAACAAACGTTTACGTTATATGTTTATTTTTAACATATTAATTAGATAAAGATCGAAGCATTGTATAAAATAGCTTGTATTTAAGATCGAACACATTTTTGACGATTTGTCGTACGATCTAATTGACACTTTTCAAATGCGCTACATTTAACATTCCCACAATAAGATCCAGTTGCACTATTCTTTGAACCTTTATAATCATCATCTCCTCCCCTTATATTTTCTGCGACGCACGATTTTGTGTTACATATGTTATTGCAACATCGTTTACCGAAACACTCGGTATCGTCTTTGCATTTTGGACTGCACGAAGTGACCTTGCTGGCCAAAGGACAACTTTCTAAAAAAAGAATAACAATCAATTACAAAAGAATACATTTTTCTTGACCCATTTTATTTTTTAAATTATTTAAGTATTTAAGTGCTCATTAACTTACTTCCTTGGGCGTAAACATATGTTATGCAGAGTACAATGGAAAATAGCAATAAAAGTTTACCTACAAACACAATAGATTATTGTAACAAGTTAAAGTTTGAGAACTAGAATATAACTCACCCATCTTATTTCTTTATATTAAATCTCGTTTTGACAGTTCGCTTTAACAAAGAATGAGAAAGACTGAGTTTTAAAAAGCAACTTTCTTAATTTATACCTCCTTACTTGCTCGGGGACACGTTAAACTGTTATTAAATCCGTGATTCAAACATCACGTGTTAAGAAAACGAGAAAAGAGTTTCTGCCAGCCTTTTTAACGAAACGTTTAGATCCCATTAAAAAATCTTGGTCCCAATTTTTTTTGTTCTTGCTAATTAGACCTTATTTGCGAGAAAAAAATTGCTATAAATAGTTTAATATAACGACATTTAAGTGTTGAATAACAAATTTTAATGTGTTTATAATTCTTGGAAGTGTTTTTAAGATGATTGTGATGTAAACGATGTGTTTGTTAGTTTTGTTTTATTTGAGATATTATAATATAATAATTATAATTAATTATAATAATAAGTTTAAATTATTGGATGTTAATTGTAAAGTAATATATTTATAAATATATTTAATTGGATTAATTAATAAAAATGTTTATAGGGGCTGCTTATTCAAATCTAATTTTTGGTTTAAATTAAGAAATGCCCAAAGTTAAGAAATTTTTGAATATTTTCTTAAATATTTTCAATACGATTTGTCCTAGAAAAATAATATTTTGCAGTCAATGCAATATTATTATCAGAAATCAGAAATGATATTAATTTCCAAAATAAACCCATCTTTGCATTTATTTTTATTTATATTCATTATTATATATATTTCCATTTCATTAAATAAAAAAATTAATTGTTTAATAAATAAAGAATTTCCTTAATCATGTTTGAAAAATCGTAGTGTTTTAAGAAATCTTGTTGAAATTGTATATGATTTATAAAAGAAAGGATGTACTTTTTCGAGATTAAAACAATTTTATCAAATTTTGAATGTAACTTAAATTTGTAGCATTTAATAAAATTAAAAATATCTATAATCATTTAAAAAAATTGGAAATAATCGAATTTTTAAGATATCCTAACGATCGTGATTTATAAAATAGTGACAAAACATATTTCGATATCTCAAATCATTTTCAAGATATCAATTTCTGAACTCAACCCTTATTTGTAGCATTTCATTACATTAACAAATTCCGTAGTCAATTTTACAAATATTTGTAGGGAATTGATTTCTTAAGATATTTTATTGACAGTTTCAGTGATCAACTTGTAACTTAACCTAGCATTTCATAAAAATAACAATTTTCTTAATCATTTATGAAAAATCGTAAAAAAATTAATAATCTTTTTAATCATTTTTGAAAAATCGTAAAAAAATAGAACTCTTAAGATATATTTATGAAACTTTTTATGATTTATTAAGGAAATTATGTACTTTCTTCAGAACAATACTCCACTTGAGTATATCATTTTTTTAAAATTTTTATGTTATAAAATAAAGTATGTACTTTACCCAGAAGAAAACTATACTTCAGTATCTCACGGGGTTTTTGAGATATCAACTTTTGAACTCAACCCAAAAGAAGGCTCAACTGGGAAGACCGAAATCCAAACTAAACTCAACCTACCATATTATAAAAATAGCAGTTTTTTTAATCACTTTTGAAAAATCGTAAAAAATCGAATGCTTAAGTTATTTTCATGAAATTTCATACGATTTGTAAAGCAGAGTATGTACTTTCTTCAAAACATTATGAAAATAACAATTTTCATAATCATTTTTGAAAAATCCTAGAAAATCGAATTCTTAAGATATTTTAACGACATTTTTTATAATTTATAAAGCAAAGTTGTATTTTCCTCAGAAGAAAAATCTACATGAGTATCTCACGAGGTTTTTAAGATATCAACTTCTGAACTCAACCTAGCATTTCATAAAAATAACAATTTTCTTAACCATTCTTTAAAAATCGTAAAATATCGAATTCTTAAGATATCTTGATGAAACCTTTTATGAGTTATAAACTAAAGTATGTACTTTTCTCAGAACAAAACTATACTTCAGTATATCACGTGGTTTTTGAGATATCAACTTTTGAACTCAACCCAGACTTTAAAAAAATTAACAATTTTCTTAACCATTCTTTAAAAATCGTAAAAAATCGAATTCTTAAGATATCTTGATAAAACTTTTTATGAGTATCTAACGTAATTTTTGAGATATCAGCTTTTGAACTAAACTTGGCATTCATAAAATTAGCAAATTCCTTAATCATTTTTGAAAAATCGCATAAAATCGAATTCTTAAGATATTTTAACAATTTTTTTTTATTCATAAAGGAAAACATGTATTTTCCTCAGAATAAACCTTTACTTCAGCATATCACGTGGTTTTTGAGATATCAACTTTTGAACTCAACCCAAAAGAAGGCTCAACTGGGAAGACCGAAATCCAAACTAAACTCAATCTACCATTTTATAAAAATAGCAGTTTTTTTAATCACTTTTGAAAAATCGTAAAAAATCGAATGCTTAAGTTATTTTCATGAAATTTCATACGATTTATAAAGCAGAGTATGTACTTTCTTCAAAACATTATGAAAATAACAATTTTCATAATCATTTTTGAAAAATCCTAGAAAATCGAATTCTTAAGATATTTTAACGACATTTTTTATAATTTATAAAGCAAAGTTGTATTTTCCTCAGAAGAAAAATCTACTTGAGTATCTCACGAGGTTTTTAAGATATCAGCTTCTGAACTCAACCTAGCATTTCATAAAAATAACAATTTTCTTAACCATTCTTTAAAAATCGTAAAATATCAAATTCTTAAGATATCTTGATGAAACCTTTTATGAGTTATAAAATAAAGTATGTACTTTTCTCAGAACAAAACTATACTTCAGTATATCACGTGGTTTTTGAGATATCAACTTTTGAACTCAACCCAGACTTTAAAAAAATTAACAATTTTCTTAACCATTCTTTAAAAATCGTAAAAAATCGAATTCTTAAGATATCTTGATAAAACTTTTTATGAGTTATAAAGAAAAGTATTTACTTTCTTAAGAACAAAAGTATACTTCAGTATCTCACGTAATTTTTGAGATATCAGCTTTTGAACTAAACTTGGCATTCATAAAATTAGCAAATTCCTTAATCATTTTTGAAAAATCGCATAAAATCGAATTCTTAAGATATGTTAACAAATTTTCTTTTTATTCATAAAGGAAAACATGTATTGTCCTCAGAATAAACCTATACTTCAGCATATCACGTGGTTTTTGAGATATCAACTTTTGAGCTCAACCTAGCATTTCATAAAAATAATAATTTTCTTAATTATTTTTGAAAAATCGCAGAAAAACGAATTCTTAAGATATCGGGATGAATATTTTTTTAGTTTATAGAGAAAAGTCTGCAATTTTCCAAGATCAGAACTATACGACAATACCTCAATTCGTTTTCCAGATATCAACCCATATAATTTATAATTTTATATAAACGAAATAATTTTTTATAAACGAAAGTATGCACTTTCCTTAGATCAAAACCATACTTGTATACCTCAATTCATTCTTGAGGTATCAACTGTTGAACTCAACCCATATTTCTGACATTTCATAAAATTAAAAATTTCCTTGATTATGTTTAAAAAACTGTAGAAATTGGAATTCTTACGATGTCTTGATGATTTTTTTTAAACAAAAGTATGCAATTTCCCTAGAAGAAAACCATACTTGTATGTCTCAATTCCTTCTTGAGATATCAAGGTTTGAATTCATTCTATATTTGAGACATTTCAAAAAATTTTAAATTTCCTTATAGAAAATCGAATTCTCATCTGTGACGTCATCCGTGATGCAAATGGGGAAAATCCAATGCCCAAAGAGTCAACTGCGAGCTAAACAACGCTCTTTACAATTATTATTACTCGATTCACATCTCGTCTACGTTCATCCACAAATCCAACAGTCACTAACATTTTCACTACGGCGTCTTTGTATTATAACTGCTTGGTCATTGGATATTTCAATCCAAACCCTGCTAAAACCAAACATATTAACCGTTTCGTATCTTCATCTAATTTAGTCCGTATTAAAACTCTTCCGACATTCATCATGGAAAACAATCAAAGTACGACTCTGGACATAATCTTCTACTCTGGAAACATAGATCACTGATTATTCATATTGCGGTTACTCCCGATCTATGCTCCTATCACTTAGGTATTCTGGTTAACCTATCCCATGGCCATCGACAAGGCTAAAATTGATAACTAATATAAATCCATTTTCATCACTCTGGTCGATATTCCTGAAAATGCTCTAATCCAAGAGAAAGAAAACTTTACACTCATCGGCAATGGTACAAGCACCGGTCCTGGGCATGACTATCTCACAAAAAAACATTCCCAAAAAACTAGATCCTCTCAGTCATGCCTATATCATTCATATCATTCCTGCCTATATAACAAAATTATTAAATTTTCTTTATTATCTTCTTTATTAAATCGATTCAATTGCCGACCTATTTCGCTACTTCCTGTTATTGGTAATATCTTGGAAACCCAAATCAAAAACAAACTATTAGAAGCCGTTTCTAATAAAATACCTAATTATTAGTTTGGCTTCCAACCTGGAATATTTCGTCGCACGGCCTAGCAACTTATTAAAATGAATGTTCCGTTTTACCTCCTTAATCTTCTTAAGGAATTCCTTTCCATCGCTTGTCTGGCGTCAGATTGAAAAAATTTTTTTTTGGAAATTCTCCCCTCGGCAAGGCATTTTCACAGAATCTCCCTTATTTTGCTGCGATATCTCGCATCCCAATCCAGATAAATTTGATTTAGAGTCATACGTTCTTCTGTACGCTGACTATGTCACCTTGGTGACACACACATCGCATCTGCAGTATAAAGGTTACAGACGAATTCAAGTTCTTTCAAGTTATACCGTTTCTTCCCATTCATGCTTCTTTATGTATGATAACTATACGATCAACGGTGCCATCTCTTGCATAACATGCAAATACCTGAGAGTTTGGATGGACAGAAGTCAAAACTTTCCGACCACACCATCAAGGTGAAAATTAAATCGATAAACAAAACCATATACAGACCAATGATTGAATAGGCACCCCTGATCTTAGCTGACTCGTCTAGAAGAACCAGATACCGTCTAGAAGTTGCTGCCACCTCTTCCCTCACCATATCCTGGTGTTTCTCTCGCCACCCCAAGTACCTATCTCCAATATCTAGCTAGCACGTCCTCCAGCATTCCCTGCTCCCTCCATCCCCATACAGAGGTACATCATTATCATACATCATTGTACTGCTGACCAGACCTTCAAACATAATCTTCTTCGTTGTTACATTCCTTCTAAAGACTCTTTCCCCCGAATCCCATACTGTTCCCATTACCTTATTCGCTTCTCTTGCCATTGCTTTCACATGCTACTTGTAATGGGGAAGCTTTTCGAGGCTCACTTGAAGAACAAGCTATTCGATGTTGTTGCAAAGAGGATTCCATCACACCTCTCATCCCTTGCAGTACTTGTGTCAAATTTTCAAGCTAATCGTTACAAAAAACGTCATTCCACCGTTGTGTTCCTCGATATTCGGAAGGTATCCGAGAGCGTGGCACAGAGGATTGAGGTTTGTTCAATTTTGTTCCGATTTACTTAGGTTCTATCTCCTCATCTTGCTAAAAGTTGTTCATTAGTTAAAGTAAAAAAACTGCTACCCTCACAGTTTCACCACTCAACAAAGTATCTACCATGACATCTATGACAACCCAGACGTCTTCGATCTCAAGTCGTACTTTACGCCGATGACACTACTCTTCTCGCTCACAATGTGAACACTCCATCATCAGGAGAAATGCTGCAAATGCTTATTCAAAACATAGAGAAATGGTAATTATAATGGCGCGCAGTAATAAAACCTTCCAAAACACAATTCTTCATCATGGAGGTATTATCTTGGATAGAACCCTTAAATTCTCTGCCCACATAATTAAACTTAAAGTGAAGGTCAAAAACCGTGTCAAACACTTCCGCTCATTGATAGAGATAAACATATACTTCGATACGCCGATCTATCATCGAATATGTCTCATTAGTTATGACTAAAGCACTGAGATGATCACAGTAGCATCTGGAGGTAGCAGAGAGAGCGACCCTGAGAATTAATACTTGCATGACACCCTCATAAACCATTCTTCAATCCTTCCAACAAATTCCTATACGATCTTACAAACATTCTTCTTATAAACCCCCATCTACAATCCTTATCCTTTAAAGCAACTACAAAGTTTCCCATAGGCTCATACTGCTTGGTAAAAGAAGGCTCAACTGGGAAGACCGAAATCGAAGATTTTATAAAAATAGTAGTTTTTTTAATCACCTTTGAAAAATCGTAAAAATCGAATGCTTAAGATATTATCATGAAATTTCATACGATTTATAAAGCAGAGTATGTACTTTCTTCAAAACATAACTATACTTCCGTATCTTATTTAGTTTTTGAGATATCAACGTTTGATCTCAACCTAGCAATTCATGAAAATAACAATTTTCATGATCATTTTTGAAAAATCCGTAAAAATCGAATTCTTAAGATATTTTGACTTTAATTTTTCTGATTTATAAAGGAAAGTCTGTTACTTTCCTGAGAACAAAACTATACTTGAATATCTTAGTTTATTTTTGAGATATTAAGTTGTAAACTCAATTTAGCCTCATTTCATAAAATTAACAGTTTTTCTTAATAATATTTAAAAAAATCGTAAAAATCGAATGCTTAAGAAATTTTCATGAAATTTCATACGATTTATAAAGCTGAGTATGTACTTTCTTCAAAACATACCACATACATATACTTGTGTATCTTATTTAGTTATTGAGATATCAACGTTTGAGCTCAACCAAGCATTTCATGAAAATAACAATTTTCATAATCATTGATAAATAATCATTTTTGAAAAATCCGTAAAAATCGAATACTTAAGGTATTTTGATGATTATTTTTGTGATTTATAAAGGAGAGTTTGTCGCTTTCCTGAGAACAAACCTATACTTCAATATCTTAATTAACTTAATATTTATAATAATATCTTAATTAACTAACAACTTAATATTTTTGAGATATTAAATTGTAAACTCAATCTAGCCTCGTTTCATAAAATTAATATTTTTCTTAATAATATTTAAAAAATCGTAAAGAATTGAATTCTTAAGGTATTTTAATGAAATCTTTTATGATTTATAAAGCTAAGAACGTACTTTTCTCACAACAAAACCATACTTGAATATCTCAATTCACTTTTGAGATATTAAGTTGTAAACTTAACCTAGCCTTTCATGAAAATAACAATTTTCATCATCATTTTTGAATAATCCGTAAAAATCGAATTCTTAAGATATTTTGATGATTATTTTTCTGATTTATAAAGGAAATTCTGTTACTTTGCTTAGAACAAACCTATACTTGAATATCTTAATTTATTTTTGAGATATTAAGTTGTAAACTCAATCTAGCCTCATTTCATAAAATTAATAATTTTCTTAATAATATTTAAAAAAAAATAGTAAAAAATCGAATGCTTAAGACATTTTCATGAAATTTCATACGATTTATAAAGCTGAGTATGTACTTTCTTCAAAACATAACTATACTTGTGTATCTTATTTGGTTATTGAGATATCAACGTTTGAGCTCAACCTAGCATTTCATGAAAATAACAATTTTCAAAATCATTTTTGAAAAATCCGTAAAAATCGAATTCTTAAGGTATTTTGATGATTATTTTTGGGATTTGTAAAGGAGAGTCAGTCGCTTTCCTACGAACAAACCTATACTTGAATATCTTAATTTATTTTTGAGATATTAAGTTGTAAACTCAATCTAGCCTCATTTCATAAAATTAATATTTTTCTTAATAATATTTAAAAAAATCGTAAAATATTGAATTCTTAAGCTATTTTAACGAAATCTTTTATGATTTATAAAGAAAAGAACGTACTTTCCTCAGAACAAAACCATACTTGAATATCTCAATTCACTTTTGAGATATTAAGTTGTAAACTCAACCTAGCCTTTCATGAAAATAATAACTTTCATAATCATTTTTGAAATATCCGTAAAAATCGAATTCTTAAGATATTGTGATGATTATTTTTCTGATTTATAAAGGAAAGTCTGTTACTTTCCTGAGAACAAACCTATACTTGAATATCTTAATTTATTTTTGAGATATTAAGTTGTAAACTCAATCTAGCCTCATTTCATAAAATTAATATTTTTCTTAATAATATTTAAAAAAATTGTAAAAAATTGAATTCTTAAGCTATTTTAACGAAATCTTTTATGATTTATAAAGGAAAGAACGTACTTTCCTCAGAACAAAACCATACTTGAATATCTCAATTCACTTTTGAGATATTAAGTTGTAAACTCAACCTAGCCTTTCATGAAAATAATAATTTTCATAATCATTTTTGAAATATCCGTAAAAATCGAATTCTTAAGATATTGTGATGATTATTTTTCTGATTTATAAAGGAAAGTCTGTTACTTTCCTGAGAACAAACCTATACTTGAATATCTTAATTTATTTTTGAGATATTAAGTTGTAAACTCAATCTAGCCTCATTTCAAAATTAATATTTTTCTTAATAATATTTAAAAAAATCGTAAAAAATTGAATTCTTAAGCTATTTTAACGAAATCTTTTATGATTTATAAAGGAAAGAACGTACTTTCCTCAGAACAAAACCATACTTGAATATCTCAATTCACTTTTGAGATATTAAGTTGTAAACTCAACCTAGCCTTTCATGAAAATAATAATTTTCATAATCATTTTTGAAATATCCGTAAAAATCGAATTCTTAAGATATTGTGATGATTATTTTTCTGATTTATAAAGGAAAGTCTGTTACTTTCCTGAGAACAAACCTATACTTGAATATCTTAATTTATTTTTGAGATATTAAGTTGTAAACTCAATCTAGCCTCATTTCATAAAATTAATATTTTTCTTAATAATATTTAAAAAATCGTAAAGAATTGAATTCTTAAGGTATTTTAATGAAATCTTTTATGATTTATAAAGCTAAGAACGTACTTTCCTCACAACAAAACCATACTTGAATATCTCAATTCACTTTTGAGATATTAAGTTGTAAACTCAACCTAGCCTTTCATGAAAATAATAATTTTCATAATCATTTTTGAAATATCCGTAAAAATCGAATTCTTAAGATATTGTGATGATTATTTTTCTGATTTATAAAGGAAAGTCTGTTACTTTCCTGAGAACAAACCTATACTTGAATATCTTAATTTATTTTTGAGATATTAAGTTGTAAACTCAATCTAGCCTCATTTCATAAAATTAATATTTTTCTTAATAATATTTAAAAAAATTGTAAAAAATTGAATTCTTAAGCTATTTTAACGAAATCTTTTATGATTTATAAAGGAAAGAACGTACTTTCCTCAGAACAAAACCATACTTGAATATCTCAATTCACTTTTGAGATATTAAGTTGTAAACTCAACCTAGCCTTTCATGAAAATAATAATTTTCATAATCATTTTTGAAATATCCGTAAAAATCGAATTCTTAAGATATTGTGATGATTATTTTTCTGATTTATAAAGGAAAGTCTGTTACTTTCCTGAGAACAAACCTATACTTGAATATCTTAATTTATTTTTGAGATATTAAGTTGTAAACTCAATCTAGCCTCATTTCATAAAATTAATATTTTTCTTAATAATATTTAAAAAAATTGTAAAAAATTGAATTCTTAAGCTATTTTAACGAAATCTTTTATGATTTATAAAGGAAAGAACGTACTTTCCTCAGAACAAAACCATACTTGAATATCTCAATTCACTTTTGAGATATTAAGTTGTAAACTCAACCTAGCCTTTCATGAAAATAATAATTTTCATAATCATTTTTGAAATATCCGTAAAAATCGAATTCTTAAGATATTGTGATGATTATTTTTCTGATTTATAAAGGAAAGTCTGTTACTTTCCTGAGAACAAACCTATACTTGAATATCTTAATTTATTTTTGAGATATTAAGTTGTAAACTCAATCTAGCCTCATTTCAAAATTAATATTTTTCTTAATAATATTTAAAAAAATCGTAAAAAATTGAATTCTTAAGCTATTTTAACGAAATCTTTTATGATTTATAAAGGAAAGAACGTACTTTCCTCAGAACAAAACCATACTTGAATATCTCAATTCACTTTTGAGATATTAAGTTGTAAACTCAACCTAGCCTTTCATGAAAATAATAATTTTCATAATCATTTTTGAAATATCCGTAAAAATCGAATTCTTAAGATATTGTGATGATTATTTTTCTGATTTATAAAGGAAAGTCTGTTACTTTCCTGAGAACAAACCTATACTTGAATATCTTAATTTATTTTTGAGATATTAAGTTGTAAACTCAATCTAGCCTCATTTCATAAAATTAATATTTTTCTTAATAATATTTAAAAAAATTGTAAAAAATTGAATTCTTAAGCTATTTTAACGAAATCTTTTATGATTTATAAAGGAAAGAACGTACTTTCCTCAGAACAAAACCATACTTGAATATCTCAATTCACTTTTGAGATATTAAGTTGTAAACTCAACCTAGCCTTTCATGAAAATAATAATTTTCATAATCATTTTTGAAATATCCGTAAAAATCGAATTCTTAAGATATTGTGATGATTATTTTTCTGATTTATAAAGGAAAGTCTGTTACTTTCCTGAGAACAAACCTATACTTGAATATCTTAATTTATTTTTGAGATATTAAGTTGTAAACTCAATCTAGCCTCATTTCATAAAATTAATATTTTTCTTAATAATATTTAAAAAAATCGTAAAAAATTGAATTCTTAACTATTTTAACGAAATCTTTTATGATTTATAAAGGAAAGAACGTACTTTCCTCAGAACAAAACCATACTTGAATATCTCAATTCACTTTTGAGATATTAAGTTGTAAACTCAACCTAGCCTTTCATGAAAATAATAATTTTCATAATCATTTTTGAAATATCCGTAAAAATCGAATTCTTAAGATATTGTGATGATTATTTTTCTGATTTATAAAGGAAAGTCTGTTACTTTCCTGAGAACAAACCTATACTTGAATATCTTAATTTATTTTTGAGATATTAAGTTGTAAACTCAATCTAGCCTCATTTCATAAAATTAATATTTTTCTTAATAATATTTAAAAAAATCGTAAAAAATTGAATTCTTAAGCTATTTTAACGAAATCTTTTATGATTTATAAAGGAAAGAACGTACTTTCCTCAGAACAAAACCATACTTGAATATCTCAATTCACTTTTGAGATATTAAGTTGTAAACTCAACCTAGCCTTTCATGAAAATAATAATTTTCATAATCATTTTTGAAATATCCGTAAAAATCGAATTCTTAAGATATTGTGATGATTATTTTTCTGATTTATAAAGGAAAGTCTGTTACTTTCCTGAGAACAAACCTATACTTGAATATCTTAATTTATTTTTGAGATATTAAGTTGTAAACTCAATCTAGCCTCATTTCATAAAATTAATATTTTTCTTAATAATATTTAAAAAAATTGTAAAAAATTGAATTCTTAAGCTATTTTAACGAAATCTTTTATGATTTATAAAGGAAAGAACGTACTTTCCTCAGAACAAAACCATACTTGAATATCTCAATTCACTTTTGAGATATTAAGTTGTAAACTCAACCTAGCCTTTCATGAAAATAATAATTTTCATAATCATTTTTGAAATATCCGTAAAAATCGAATTCTTAAGATATTGTGATGATTATTTTTCTGATTTATAAAGGAAAGTCTGTTACTTTCCTGAGAACAAACCTATACTTGAATATCTTAATTTATTTTTGAGATATTAAGTTGTAAACTCAATCTAGCCTCATTTCATAAAATTAATATTTTTCTTAATAATATTTAAAAAAATTGTAAAAAATTGAATTCTTAAGCTATTTTAACGAAATCTTTTATGATTTATAAAGGAAAGAACGTACTTTCCTCAGAACAAAACCATACTTGAATATCTCAATTCACTTTTGAGATATTAAGTTGTAAACTCAACCTAGCCTTTCATGAAAATAATAATTTTCATAATCATTTTTGAAATATCCGTAAAAATCGAATTCTTAAGATATTGTGATGATTATTTTTCTGATTTATAAAGGAAAGTCTGTTACTTTCCTGAGAACAAACCTATACTTGAATATCTTAATTTATTTTTGAGATATTAAGTTGTAAACTCAATCTAGCCTCATTTCATAAAATTAATATTTTTCTTAATAATATTTAAAAAAATTGTAAAAAATTGAATTCTTAAGCTATTTTAACGAAATCTTTTATGATTTATAAAGGAAAGAACGTACTTTCCTCAGAACAAAACCATACTTGAATATCTCAATTCACTTTTGAGATATTAAGTTGTAAACTCAACCTAGCTTTTCATGAAAATAATAATTTTCATAATCATTTTTGAAATATCCGTAAAAATCGAATTCTTAAGATATTGTGATGATTATTTTTCTGATTTATAAAGGAAAGTCTGTTACTTTCCTGAGAACAAACCTATACTTGAATATCTTAATTTATTTTTGAGATATTAAGTTGTAAACTCAATCTAGCCTCATTTCATAAAATTAATATTTTTCTTAATAATATTTAAAAAAATTGTAAAAAATTGAATTCTTAAGCTATTTTAACGAAATCTTTTATGATTTATAAAGGAAAGAACGTACTTTCCTCAGAACAAAACCATACTTGAATATCTCAATTCACTTTTGAGATATTAAGTTGTAAACTCAACCTAGCCTTTCATGAAAATAATAATTTTCATAATCATTTTTGAAATATCCGTAAAAATCGAATTCTTAAGATATTGTGATGATTATTTTTCTGATTTATAAAGGAAAGTCTATTACTTTCCTGAGAACAAACCTATACTTGAATATCTTAATTTATTTTTGAGATATTAAGTTGTAAACTCAATCTAGCCTCATTTCATAAAATTAATAATTTTCTTCATAATACTTAAAAAATCGTAAAAAAATGAATTCTTAAGGTATTTTAACGAGATCTTTTATGATTTATAAAGGAAAGAACGTACTTTCCTCAGAACAAAACCATACTTGAATATCTCAATTCACTTTTGAGAGATTAAGTTGTAAACTCAACCTAGTCTTCATGAAAATAATTTTCATAATCATTTTTGAAAAATCCGTAAAAATCGAATTCTCAAAATATTTTAATGATTATTTTTGTGATTTATAAAAGAAAGTCTGTCTTAAATATCTTAATTTATTAAGAATCTAGCCTCATTTCATAAAATTAACAATTTTCTTAATAATATTTAAAAAATCGTAATAAATTGAATTCTTAAGGTATTTTAACAACATTTTCTATGATTTACAAAGGAAAGAACGTACTTTCCTCAGTACAAAATCATACTTGAATATCTCAATTCAGTTTTGAGATATTAAGTTGTAACCGTTCATCAAAATAACAATTTTGTGAATCATTTTTGAAAAATCATAACAAATCGAATTCTTAAAATATTTTAATGAAATTTTGTATGATCTTGTAGTATCTTGTTTTTAATTTTTACTCAAATCATCATCATTTTTGCTCTAGAATTTATCAAATTTTTAAAATTATGTACCGATTTACGAAACACTCTGTATACTCTTAATTAGGTTTGACGTTTCACTTTTATTGAGGTTATGTTAATTGTCAAAAACATTAATGAAAATACAAAATACGTTATTAAAAGGAGTAAGAAGATACATATAAGACGTTCATTGAGAAATTAAATCACCTTCATTAATTTTAATCATTAAATATCCCGCAATTTTATTTGGTGTGTTTTAGAATTGAAGTTTCAATTTATATTGAGGTTATGTGAACCTATCATAACATTAATTTTGTTAAAATGAGTAGTAGAACGCATAGAAGACGGTCAAGATCACCAATTTCATCTTTACGACGTCCTAAAGAGCATAAAAGATCGAGATCTAGATCAGGTACAAGGCATAGAGATGAAAAATATTCAGAACATAACCTCTATAAAAGTAGAGAGAATGGATTCGAAAGGAAATTCAAGTATCACTCTAAATCGCAAGAAGAGGAATTTATGGAGGCGCGTAGACAAGAAAGGGAATTAATCGGTGTACAAGATTGTCCTCACATTTGGGGCAAAAGTCCTACAGCGGAAGAAATTAAATCAAGTTCTTCTGGAAGTGAAATAGATGATAAAGAGATAATTAGGGAGAAAAAGGAAAAGAAAAAACGTAAGAAAGAGAAGAGTAAGAAAAATAAAAAAGATAAGAAACGAAAAAAAGATAAAAAACTCGAACACAAAAAGAAGAAAAAGAAAAAAATATCTTCCTCCAGTTCAAGCGATGATGACCAAGAAGATGAATGGGTTGAAAGGGACATAAATACAGTTAAAATCAAAAATACATCAGAAAATGAAGATGATACAATTGGACCAGAACAAAAACCTTTAACGACTTTATCCCATAAAGAAATGGGGAAAGCTTTATTACCTGGAGAAGGAGCTGCTATGGCTGCTTATGTAGCCGAAGGTAAAAGAATCCCAAGAAGAGGTGAAATTGGGTTAACCTCTGATCAAATAGCCTCTTACGAATCAGTTGGTTATGTTATGTCTGGCTCAAGACACCGAAGAATGGAAGCTGTGCGGATAAGAAAAGAAAATCAAATCTATTCTGCTGATGAAAAACGCGCTTTGGCTATGTTTAGTAAAGAGGAAAGAAGCAAGAGAGAAAATCTTATTTTAGGACAGTTTAAAGAAATGGTTAAATCGAAGTTGGGCGAAAAAAAAGATTAGGTTTTAAGTATTTTATTAAGATTAATAAAAATTATTAATTAAATTATGTTTAAGACTGTTTTGTTTCTCTTCTAATCCAATTATCCTCCTCTATAATTATAAATCCTGTTAAATCTCAACAAATATGAAATTAGTTAACCTATAAATACATAGAAAAGTATAAATGAAAGTATACAGCGTAATTTACTAGATTGTGATCACAAATATTTCAAATTTAGGTTGAATTCAAAACTTTATATAAAAGTTAAAAAAAAAGGAGACCAAAAAGATGAAGGATGATCCTCTGTTGCACATAGCACTTGTGGCAGGTGGACCATCCATGTCCAAGCCAAATTTTCCCTCTCCTGAAAAGGAATAGGTTCTTCTGTACTTTGAAGGGGAGGAAAAAGAAGAGAAAACTGTTCAAGTACTAGACGTCAGCCTAACTTTAAAAGAGAAACGTCTGCGGTTGCCAGAAGAGATCTGCGCAATCTTATGGTAAGAAAGGAATACGACAATCTCTAAGCATGTGGCTAAGAGGGTGGAGTTTACCCTATGGGTACACTCCACTATAGGATAAAAAACCTTTCAGAACCACTAAGACAGTAGCTGAAAAACGACAATATGTTTATTGGGGAGAAAATGAGCATAAGGCATTTGAAAAATTAAAAAGTCAAGTTTCAAATGATACATCCTTAAGATATTTTGAACCAAACTCACGAACAGCATATTGCTGTTCGTGAGTTGATGCTTCAAAATCAAGTACAGGATCTGTACTTATGCAGAATGGATTATCATGTGCATATGCATCTAGAGCTCTGACCGAGACTCACAATCAGGCCAGCTATGCTCATATAGAGAAAGAGCTTTT
Source organism: Onthophagus sagittarius (assembly GCA_036711965.1). Lineage (NCBI taxonomy): Eukaryota > Metazoa > Arthropoda > Insecta > Coleoptera > Scarabaeidae > Onthophagus > Onthophagus sagittarius. The sequence continues at coordinate 21,912,086 of JASERS010000006.1, read as the reverse complement.
AGCTATCTGCTTTGGTGTCAATAAATTTTATCAGTACGTTAACGGCACTTAATTTAACGTCGAATCAGACCACAAACATCTCATAAGTATTTTTCAAAAAACCATTAAGCAACTGTCCGATAAGATTTCATCGAATGCTTCTGAATTTCTGATGAATGAATTTAGAGGCAGAAGTATGTTTGGTAGAAAAAAATATTAAAATATCTGATGAAAGGTTGGCACAGTTAAAACGCGGTGTAGACAGTGTTAAAGATTTAATGCAATTAAAAAACTACACAAGATTTGGTTTGCCAAAAAACGTTTAAATTAAATAAAGAGTCGCAAATGCCTAAACAGGTGTTGATTTGTATGAGCTGGAATATCAAACTTATCTAATTGTGGTTGACTACTACTCTAAATATCCGAAAATCTGCAATTTAAATAATGACTTAACAACTAAAAACGTAATAAATAAATTAAAATCCATTTTTGCCAGGCACGGTATTCCAAAAATCTTTATGTCAGACAGTGGATGACAAATTAATTAGTTATGAGTTCAAGCAATTTGCTAAAGAATGGAATTTCATTACATCCGCAAACGATCTTGGAGATTTGAAGCAAAATCGTTCATTACATGTCTTACGATTGGTTGAGATACCAAATCTTTCATAAAATGACAACGTAAATCGACAACTCAAAGGTTGTAAGGCCTCGCACGGAAACCACCTCGGCGGTTTGAGACGAAATCGTACAGTACATGTCTTGGTTGAAATACCAAATCTTTCATAAGATGTCATTGATACTTTAATCGATGAGGTCGCTTGCGGACGAGACGCTAGAGTTGATGTATCAACACGAAATCGACAATTCAAGGTTGTAGCGCCTCGCCCGCAAACGACTTCGGCGATTTGAGACGAAATCGTTTAGTACATGTCTTAGGTGAGATATCAAATCTTTCAAAAGATGTCATTAATATTTAAATCGACAAGGGCGCTTGCGGACGAGGCGCTAGAGTTGATGTATCAACACGAAATCGACAATTCAGAGGTTGTAGCGCCTCGCCAGTAAACGACCACGACAATTTGAGACGAAATCGTTCAGTACACGTCTTGGTTGAGATATCAAATCTTTCAAAAGATGTCATTGATACTTAAATCAACAAGGGCGCTTGCGGACGAGGCGCTAGAGTTGATGTATCAACACGAAATCGACAATTCAGAGGTTGAAGCGCCTCGCCAGTAAACGACCACGACAATTTGAGACGAAATCGTTCAGTACACGTCTTGGTTGAGATATCAAATCTTTCAAAAGATGTCATTGATACTTAAATCAACAAGGGCGCTTGCGGACGAGGCGCTAGAGTTGATGTATCAACACGAAATCGACAATTCAGAGGTTGAAGCGCCTCGCCAGTAAACGACCACGACAATTTGAGACGAAATCGTTCAGTACACGTCTTGGTTGAGATATCAAATCTTTCAAAAGATGTCATTGATACTTAAATCAACAAGGGCGCTTGCGGACGAGGCGCTAGAGTTGATGTATCAACACGAAATCGACAATTCAAGGTTGTAGCGCCTCGCCCGCAAACGACTTCGGCGATTTGAGACGAAATCGTTTAGTACATGTCTTAGGTGAGATATCAAATCTTTCAAAAGATGTCATTAATATTTAAATCGACAAGGGCGCTTGCGGACGAGGCGCTAGAGTTGATGTATCAACACGAAATCGACAATTCAGAGGTTGTAGCGCCTCGCCAGTAAACGACCACGACAATTTGAGACGAAATCGTTCAGTACACGTCTTGGTTGAGATATCAAATCTTTCAAAAGATGTCATTGATACTTAAATCAACAAGGGCGCTTGCGGACGAGGCACTAGAGTTGATGTATCAACACGAAATCGACAATTCAGAGGTTGAAGCGCCTCGCCAGTAAACGACCACGACAATTTGAGACGAAATCGTTCAGTACACGTCTTGGTTGAGATATCAAATCTTTCAAAAGATGTCATTGATACTTAAATCAACAAGGGCGCTTGCGGACGAGGCGCTAGAGTTGATGTATCAACACGAAATCGACAATTCAGAGGTTGTAGCGCCTCGCCAGTAAACGACCACGACAATTTGAGACGAAATCGTTCAGTACACGTCTTGGTTGAGATATCAAATCTTTCAAAAGATGTCATTGATACTTAAATCAACAAGGGCGCTTGCGGACGAGGCGCTAGAGTTGATGTATCAACACGAAATCGACAATTCAAAGGTTGTAGCGCCTCGCCCGCAAACGACCTCTGCGATTTGAGTTGAAATAGTTCATTACATGTTTTAGTTGCGATACCAAATCTTTCATAAATTGACATTTATACTTAAATCGTCCATATATCCTGTACTTATAAGTATATATTAGCAGTAACCAAATTTGATATACATTATATGTTTAGCATACATATAATTAATAGGGTATTAATTGGTAGCAAATTAAGATCAATTGAGGCATCTCAAAAGATTGAATAAGGAATCATCATCCTTAATGCAACCCAACCCAACCTTAAATTGTTAGATTTTATTTGCCTATTGACAGATATGATATATTATTATCTCATATCATAAAGAATTTAGTTCTAAAACGTTGTAACTTTAAGGCCCCTCGCACACCAACGCTACGCGACCGCGACTCGATGTCGAATTGCAGTCTCGGCACATTATTTTAAATAGAGATCTCTTCACCAACGCTGCTGCGACGCGACGGCTACTCTATCAAAAAGTGACCAGTCGCTGGCGACTCAGCATGTCGAGTCTCCTGGCGACCAGTTGATAAAATGATTAAAGAAAAGAACGTTCATTTTGTAGAAACTATCGAAAAATATCCCTGTTTATATAATCATAATCTAGGCGATTATTCCCAAAAAACTATTACTGAAAAGGCATGGGCTGAGATTTCTAAACAAATGAAGTATTTAGGTTTGATGAACAGATATTTTTTATTTAATTATAAAGTAACAATAAGAATAAACTCTGTATTCAGATACACAGCATTGCCCTTGCCTAGGTAATGCAACTGCATCTGTAATAAAATATTCGATCAAATAATTTCGAACAGATTGTGCAGTCTTCGTTGATAATGTTGATGTACTACCAGTAATATTCATTGGTTTTTCTGAATGAATATTATCATCATTTCTATTAAGCGTTTCGTACATTACACCGTCTCGTTTACGAATAAAATTATGGAGTACGCAACAACACTGTATAATATTTGTTATAGTTTGAATGTTTGTACAAAGAATCATATTTTCTAACACCTGAAATTTTTGTGCCATCATTCCAAAAGCACATTCTACACATTTTCGTCCTCTACTTAATTTGTAATTGAAATTTTTTTTTATTATTTAATGTTCTTTGGGGAAATGGTCGCATTAAATAATATTTTAATGGGAATGCTTCATCTCCAACAAAATAATGGTGAATTTTTTGGTTAGACATGTCATGTGGTAGACATTTATTTTGTGGTAAATTTAATCCCACACTATTTCTACCAGCAAATCCTGTTTCAATTGTCGTGAATAGTCCATCATGAATAGCCATCAATACAATAGAATGGTAACCCTTATAATTAAAGTTTGCTGAGCCTGTATTAGGAAGTTTTTGAATTCGTACATGTTTACCATCTAAAGCTCCCAAACAATTTGGAATATTCCAATCTTCATAGAATCGTTCAGATATTCTACCCCATTGTTCGGTAATTGGTAAAGGCATATATTCAGGCTGTAATAAATTCTATATTGCTTTAGTTGTTTCAGCAACAATATTAGAAATTGTACTATCGCCTCAAGCAAAGTAAAATGAAAGCGATTTAAATGTCGCACCTGTTGCCAAATACCTAAAAATATACAATGTACTTTAATTTTTTAGTTGTGGATTTGGAAGGAAATCCGCTAAGCCCTATTATTTAAATCAATTTGTGGATTTTATTAATCCTTTTATAAAAGGTCAAAACAAAGATGTAGGGAATTTACCATAACCATCACCACCTGAAGAACCTGTTGAAAATATTACTGAGGAAGCGAAAAATATTGTACCTGAAGAAAGGCAAACTACGACCAAAGAAGCTATCGCGTCCGATGAACAAAAACCAAAAAGAATGAAGGAAAAACTATCATCGGTAGATAAAGCATGTATCGACTTTTTCCAGACAAAACAAAAAAAGCTTGCACTGCACTGGTGGCATTAATAATCTCCGGAAATTGTTTTTAGATAGTCTTCTGCCTGAAATAGATGAAATGCCAGAAAATACTTTTTGAATATTTAAAAGACAAGTATTACAATTAATTGATAATCTGCCTAATTCTACAACATATGTGTCCAACTCATAACTACTTTCAATTGCGTCTGGTCTACAACTCATGAATTATTCACGACCTTCTTCAACATCAAATCTGTTCACTAATGTAAATTCCTCCAAAATTGTATATATTAATCAGGAGCCAAATGCATCTGAGTTACAGCAAATTCTTTATTCAAAACCTTCTTCCGTAAGTTCATATCTTTCACTACTTAAAGACTATTGAATTATTGTATTACAATATTGTCGCCTAGCGTTGGTGTAAGAGCTCCTAGTTCATCAGTCGCCGCGTGGTCCCTTTTAATAAAATAGCGTGACGGTATCGTCGCGATCGCGTAGGGTTGGTGTGCGAGCGGCCTAAGAGGCTACTTTACCAGGTCGGTTAGTTTCTGAGAGGCTCAGACGGACGTTCGGAAGCAAGAAGGTGGAGTTTATTTTCTATTAAGTCCGACCCCTCATACGTAAAATACACCAAATATTTCGTCTTCTAAACGTGTTTATCAAAATTTCGCACGAGAAATACGAATCCAGTATTTTATTATTTATATAAATAGAATATTAATTTTTTGTAATAAAGAAATTAGATATAGACGGAGATTTTGGATATTGAGGTTGTATAAGTTCAGTGTAAGGCAAAAATCAATTGCAAATGTAATAAATAGATTATATCTTTGTATTATCATGATCTCAAAATATTTAGGTGATTCAGAGTAACCTTATAAGTAATTTTATTTGAAACCAGAGGTTTCTACAAGCTCGAGATAAAACATGTAATAACTAAAACTTAAAAAATGGACTATCAATCACTACCTATAAGATGTATTATAATTTCAACTCTTCAAAGGTTATGTCAAGAGAAGATCCTCGATGAACGCTTAGTATTACTTGAACGTCTTGTTTCTTTATACCGACAAATATCAGGAAACCATTTGCAAAAATTTCATGTCTTATTGTTAGACAATTTTTGGTCGCATTTCCCCAAAGTATGTTCTGTGAGCTCTGAACCGTCGTTGCAAAGTCGATCAGTTTGATCCTAAGTTTACCCAATATGGAAGAGGTAGTGTGAAGGGTATATATTTTAGGATCACCTTTGCTGAGACACCAAACTTCTTTAGTTTCTTCAGGGATAGAGTTAATTTTCGCGTGACTATGTTTGGAAGTTTTTGTTAACACAAAACCACCTTTGAGACTTTTTCGTAGTTCACTTTAAGGTCTTTGTGACCTGAAACCCACCATAGAATAACTTCTTGATATACTGTGATAACTGTGATAAAGCACATAAAAAATACCCTCCTTTTGCGTAGTATAGAGGTGGTGGTGTGATGCATGGTCGAGTAAGTCTCCAAAATCAGACATCTCATCGCACTCTTTATATTAATAAAATAGCTCTGAACAGTACTAAAATCATAACAAAATTTTAAATTGTTTTCAATAGGATAAGATACACTTATCTACATAAGAAACCCCAGACTTTGTACAAATTGAAAACGGTGATAGATATAGTCATGAGCCCAAACAATTGAATTTTATTTTTTATTAGCACAAATATTTTCGAATTTATTTTCTTAATTGAACGCAATACTCCAAGAAAACATTTTCACATGTTTCTTTTTTTACAAATTTTTCCTGATGGATTTTAGATTTTATAAAAATATGTATCAGAAATAAGCGCCGTATTTTGAATATACGTATGAAAACACTCAAATCAATGAATGTCGGCTCTTCAGATGAGACTCAATTGGGAAGAAAAGGATCAATTATACAAACATTTCAAGGCGATGCATTTCAATGCTTCTGAAAGCAGTATCAAGTATTCTAGAAATAGTATCTAGTCTCAATTCAAAATGCACGCTCTCCAAAAAACATTTGCAACAGATGCTGGGACTAAATGTTGAACAATAAGCTGAACAGTTCATTAAATATAAACTATTAATTGAAGATACTAACTTTAATCCAGATAAAAATATCAATAATTTCGTATGAGTGCCTACAAAAATTTTGTATGGGTGCTTGTTTATCCAGAGCACCTATCACAACTGAGATGTGATACTGTTACTGTGTAGTGTCGTTTCAGCTCACAATGACATTTAGGGCAATAAGAAGGTGGACCAAACAAAAGCTGACCAAAGAGGCAGCGAAAATGTAAAAATCTCAAACCTTGTATACAGTGGCCAATTCCACAAATTTAGTAGGACACTATTCACACTCGAAAACCCAGCAAGCTATAGCAATGAGATTTTGCATGTAGCTATTAGTAACAAAATCTAAGATTTATACCAAAAATGAGTTGTTTTCGTCAATCTTTATATTATAACCTTTACATTATACATATTACTGATACTGTCAAAACATGTAAATATAGAAAATTTTAATCTTGAACTTATGCCACTGTTTCTATTTCACAGTCAATATTTCCTAAAGTCAGTGGAAGCAAGTGAAATCTTATATACTATCTAATAGGTAATATTTCAGGTTACAACATTAAAAAAGAATTGGAATGATTCATGATGATTCCTGCTAGACAAATCAAATAGAAATGTAATTATCTAATATTAATCTTTTAACTTTAAAAACAAGAGCTTAATGAAGTAAACAGGAGTACCTATACATGCTAAATGTATTATACATGTAGTGATAATCACAATATAATTAGCATTACTACAATCTTAACAAAATTGAACACCCCATAATTTCTAAATTAAACATTCTTATAGTGGTCATTAAATCTTTCCAATAGAAAAACAAATATTCCTATATCATAAGAAATCATCAATCTTTGTATTTTGTCCACCTAAATTATTAAAAATAACCACTATAAGGTCTGAACTACTAAGCAACCACATAAAACTGGTAACAACAGCAGGGAGACTTCAAAAGTAGCATCATGCCGGAAGGAAAACAAAGGTATTATAAGTTTTATGCCTGAGCAAAGGGGATCTAAGGACATTCTCAGGCTCTCTGACCGACCATGCATCTTTCTGATACCACCTCTTCCATATAGGACAAGATACCGACCAAATTTTTTAATGACTTTGTAACGACGAGTTAGAAACAGTAAAAATTTTGAATACCAACATAAAGGAACAAATCGTTGGGGCGAAAACCTAGAAGGGCGATTGTTACAATAAACCTTATGGCTCGCAGAGTAGCCGCTTCCTTTAGCCTGAATTTCTTCGTTTCTTAACTTTTAATCGATGTATTTATTATTTATTTTTCGTCCCTTACATGTTTCGGCTATTTTTAGCCATCAGCAGAGGGTTTATCGTCAAATGTTGGAGAATCTTAAGGTTATTATATATCATAAATTGATGTTTGTTAAGTAATTTTATAATAAAATTACATTTTATTAAATATAACAGCAAATAACCATAATAAAATTTCCAAGAATACAAAAATTTTAATGTTCAAATAAATAATAGTTCTGTCTTTTATAAAAATTAACAAACATCAATTTATGATATATAATCACCTTAAGATTCTTCAACATTTGACGATAAATCCTCCGATGATCGCTAAAAATAGCCGAAACATGTAAGGGACGAAAAATAAATAATAAATACATCGATTAAAAGTTAAAAAACGAAGAAATTCATTTTAATTTCAATTTATTTAATACATCGATGAAAAATGGATAAAAATAAAAATAATTATTCTGAAATAATATATAAGTTGGTAAACTTTACACAAACTATACTAACATTGAACGATACAGAGACAATAAGCTATAAATGGTAAGCTATAAATTCAAAAATGTAGTTAAGTCATGGTGGGTTCATGCAACGTGTTTTAGTTTTAGTCGTAGTCTTAGTCTTAACCGTTTGCGTTAGCTTTAGTTGTAAAGAAAGATATTGGTTCGTGCAATATTTAAGCATAGCACATTAAAGCAAAATTTGAACATATATACAATCGTGTCAAATAATGTTAGAAATGGAAAAAGAAATCTGGAGTGAAACAGATTTCAAATGTGTTAGAAACATTTTGTTTCTAACATTATTTAATATGAATAAAAAGAAAATTTTTCGGGATTCCTGGATCCCGGAATTGTTCCTATAATAACCAAGTACCGAAAATTTCCAACAAAAAACAAAGATCTTCAAAAATATGTAAAAGAAGAACATGGAAAAGAATTGAAACTTCAACTTGACTGCAAAAAAAGATGAAATAGCCTTTTAATCATGTTAAAGCAATAAAGTGAGTTTCAAATTATGAGAAATTGGTTTGACTTTTAGATCGGGTCAAAGTAACTGTTGAAGGTATTTGTCATCGAGATATGAATCTTAATAAAGCAGATATTGCTTTAGAATGCATGCTGCAAGAAATTAAAAAAAAAGTGATGCTCCTTTAGAAAAGACCTTTGAAGATTGTTTGATTTCGATGATTTAACAGCGTAAGACTGTATTCGTCTTCGTTCAGCCTTTTTGAAATTCCGGTAACGACAACCCTTTCCTCGATAAAACTAACAATAATAAGGATACAAGAAACGTATAGATGAAAGAGATTAAAATATAATAGAAAGATTTAGAGGAAATGAAGGTAAAAATGACAAAGTCGACCATGAAGAAGAATGCGATATTTCGCCGTCTTTCTGGAGAAGAAAGTTGACCAGGAGAAACTGAAGTCTTTTAAAGAAATACTTGGAAACAGATAAACCAATCTCGAAATCCCGGGATCTCGGCTTCATAAAATGTAATCCCGGGATTGTGTATTTGCTTCGGAATTGTAATCCCTAACTTGAACACAGCTTTAAGAAGTTAAAAGTTGGGCAACTCTTGTGACTAAGGTCCACTACTACCATCTCTTAGTTAAACTTATCTTATAGATAAACCCATCCATTAGCCAATCAGAATGCCTAAAATAGCCGTCACCATGGTGATAATCCCTTAGATAGTTTAACCAAAAGAAGGTAAACGAGCCTAGAAGCATTTTAAGTCTTCCAAAAGCAATATCAAGTTTTCTGGAAGAACTTCAAGAAGCAGTATTAAATCTTTTAAAGCATTTAACAAGTATTCTGAACATTTCACGCCTTTTTGAAGCAATATCAGGTTCTTTAGAAACACTATTAAATCTCCTATGGGCATATCAAATTTTCTGGAAGCAGTTTAAGTCTTTTGTCACTATTGCAAGTCATTACATGTCTTCTGGCAGCTACATCAAATCTTCTAAAAGCATTTCATATCGTCTGAGAGCAAGATCAAGCCTATTCAAATGCAGTATCAAGTCTTCTAGAAGCATTTCAAGCCGTCCAGGGGCAGTAGTAAGTCGTTTGGAGGTAATATCAAGTCTTCTGAAAGTAGTACTAACTTTTCAAAAAGCAGTGAAAATTTCTGGAAGCATTTCTAGTCTCTCAAAGGCAATATCAAGTTTTGTGGAAGCATTTCAAGTCTTCCGAGGCATTACAAGTATTCTGGACACATTTCAAATCTTTTGGAAGCAGTATCAGGTCTTCTAGAAGCAGTATTAAGTTTTCTATGGACAGTGTCAAGTCTTTTGAAAGCATTGACAGCCTATGCTTATAGATAATTTATTTCTACATATTCAATTGCACTATCTAATTGTACCCGATTAATATTTGCTCCTCAAAATCGACGTTTTAGTATATTGATCAAGTAATGACCGTTTGTTAACGTCATTTCTAAACGGTCTAAAAAGAAAACCTGTTTTTCCAGCTTTGATTTTAATGGAATCAAACCCAGATCAAATTGATTCAAAATTAATGGAATTGGTAAAAGAGTACCAATATCTTTATGATACAGCACACAAAGAATATAAAAATAAATTAATCTTTATGTTTTGTATTTGTGACAAGACAAAAACCGTTTTAGTCATAAGGTGTTGCATGAACAGTACTACTATAACGCACTACCTTAACTTTTCACTCTTATGACTATGACTAAGACTAAAACATGTTGGATGAACCCACCATTAAACAACGCCCAAAATGCATTTTGGAGATGAATATTTTCCCTGCTGTATTAAAAGAGCTAGAGATAAAACAAGAACAAGAACCGATGCTCCTCGTTTTATCGGCGTCACATAGTCGGCAAAAGGCGGGACTAACGCGGTGGTAACGCTACGTGGGAATCTTGACGAAAAATATTCAGTTTCACCTTACGTTCCTGCAATTTTCGCAAATTACAAACTATTCCTATATTAGTAAAAATTCCGAAATATTTCATTTGAAAAATATTACTATTTTCAAGTATACCAGCACGGAAACTAAAAAAGAAACGACAAAATTGTGTAATATAGAAGAAAAAAGGCTTTTCTTTGGAAAATTAAAAAAACTTTCCACCATCCGTTATGTAAAATTATTGGAAAAAGCTATTTACAAAATTTCATTGAATTATTTTAATATATAATAATAATAATATGACTTTATTTGTCCCATTAGATATACATTGATTTAGTATATATAAAATAAAGAATATAAGTTAAACTTAGGACAAATTAGGCAGAGTTCAGGAACAGCCGTAACTGCACCTGCTCTTCCACTCAAACCTAATAAAACTAATTCTAAATATAAGAGAGAAAAAGATAAGAAAAACAAAAAGAAGCAGGAAAAGAGAAAGAAAAAGAACCGATACTGAGATCATAATAAATTATTAAATGTAAACTGCCCGCTCTCTGTCGCCCTACAATGCATCCTGAATCTGAAACAAGCGGCTCCTCACTCTATGGCGAAATAACCTTAAAGAAGTGCTACGTTTTATAGTTGACGGCAAATCATTAAAAATATGTGTTATCTGGTATGAAAAGCATTTCTTAAACAGCTGGTGATGATGGATCGGCGGTGTAAGAGTGCCCTTGAATCGAATATTCAAGGTGTGAACATCAGTACGAAATTTTATTTTATTGAACAAGTATGGAGGTCTCTTCAAAGTAATTATATTAAAGAAGAAAACTGCCGAATGAAGTATTCGCCTGTTTTTCATGTTAAGCCAACCCAAATTCTTCAGTTTATGCGAAACATGCTGACGCCCCCGCAAACCAAATATCAAACGCAAGCAAGAATTTTGAACTTTTTGAATCTTTCTCGTATTATTATACGAGATACACGGATCATACAATGTATCACAATAGTTAAAATGCGACAACACCAAGGCCTCGCACAAGAGCACCCGTGTTTTGCGATTAAGGAAAGACCGACCACCATAAATTAGCTTAAGAGCAGCGTATGCGGATGCAGTGCTCTTGTTTATGTGGCTATCAAAATTCAAATTATCATCCAATAAGACACCCAAGTTTCTCACACAATCCTTCAGCGGCAGTACTTGATTGTCGACAACTATCCTGATCCTATCCCGAACAAAATTATCACTTATCACCTTCCTTGGGCCGAACAAAATCAGCTCAGTTTTAGCAGCATTCAGACAAAGGCGGTGACGCCTAGAAATCTGCTTCAAGGCCTCTATATCCGAAGTCATACCGAGACAAGCATCATCGACATCCGATGGCAGAAAAGATATATATAATTGGGTGTCATCTGCATAGAAATGATGATTACAATTATTTATGTATTTGTTAAAATGCGATGTGTAAAGTGAGTATAGCAGTGGACCCAAAATTGAACCCTGAGGAACACCGGATGCCGTCGGAAGAAACGATGAAACGTGACCGTTCACCTTTACGCACTGCACTCTGCCCATCAAGTAATTGTACAAGAACCCCGATGCAAGATCATCAAACCCAATATAGCGAAGCACGGCATATACCAAGTCATGATTTATAGTATCGAAAGCCTTTGAGTAATCTAAGAGACACATCAAAGTCAATCTCCCTTGGTCCGTACTTCTAATGATATCATCCACAATATTCGATAGAGCTGTATTACAACCATAATGTTTTCTAAAGCCTGACTGTGTAGGGGGTAAAAGGTTATATTCCGTAACATAATCCTTTAGTTGTGATTCGATTATTCTTTCCGTAATTTTTGCTAATATCGGTAAAATACTAATTGGACGAAAGTCTTTCAGGTGATTGATATTCGCTTTCTTTGGTAGGGGTAGAACCATGGATCTTTTCCAACAAGTGGGGAAATGACCTGCAGAGAAACACCGATTTATCAAGTATGTGACAAAAGACAGAATGTGAGGACAACATAGTTGAATAAATTTAATGTTTAAACCATCGAAACCCGCCGAGTTATTTTTAATACTGTATATAACGCGCATCACTTGGTCCTCATCAACCCGCTTAAACGAGAATTTATTTACGATTATCCTATGAGTCATATAAAAATCATACATTTCATTGTCGCGTGGCAAATTGGGTAACGGGTCTATAAAGAATCTATTTATGATATCGGGGTCAGCAAGATTGTCCGGAACGCAAAACGATCGCTTCGGAGCCAACCCGATTCCCCTTAACAACCTCCAAACCTCTCTACTATTTACCCCACAACGACCAATTTTGTATTCAAAAAACGCACGTTTCTCTCTCCGTATCGATTCATTGGTAAGATTTCGCAGCGACTTATAATAATCCCAAGAGGAATGCGACCCATTCTTTTTAAATTTCCTATAAGCCTTGTCGCGAAGACACTGCATTTGTCTGACTGTACTCGTCAACCAAGGTGCAGGAGGCTTAGTAAAGCGTGAAGTTACTAGTGGCATATGACAATTCATTAGGTGCATTAATGCGTCATTTAAGAATTCTGCCATCCAATCCACATCATCTGTATCGTAAATATTAGCAAGCGGTAAATTACGGAGATCAGATAGAAAGTTGTCATAGTTGAAATCATTAAGATTACGGTAAGTACGGTAACTCGGGAGAGACACTTTAGTCGCAATACTAAGTTCACAGCAAACTAAATCATGATCAGATATGTTTACATGTTCAGTATTTTGATTAAGCAATGAAGTCTGATTCGAAAGGAATATTAAATCAATTAGACTGACCGACAGACCAGTCACACGTGTAGGGGAATCCATAATTTGAACCAAACCAAAAGAAGACGTCAAATCGAGCAAAGCCGACGTTTGATTATCGCACTTCAATAGATTAGATTAGACGTATATAATGTATGTTTTTTGTAATTTGCCAAATCTTTAAATATTTATTAATCAAATTAATATCTTCTTAAATTGGCTCTTATGATTCTTGTTCCTATGATTAAGACAATAAAACCACTTATTGCCTACAGCTACTATTTGAGATTTTATTTCACATATCCAATTTTAACTCCTTTATATTTGCATATTAATACTTTATAGATTATAGATATTATACTTTGAATGATCACTTAAGTTTATTCTTTCTGATCAGATCAACATTAATTCCTATATTTAGGTCACATAATAATTTTTCCTATCCACTCACATTCTAATATTAATTAAATCTTAATACTCTATCTCTATATACTAATATGGCAACACTCTGTAAGCTATAAAACTGTAAAAAATAACTAAAAACACTACGTTGAGTAACAGGTTTTGATTATTTCATTACAATAATTCAATTAAACTGTTTAAGATTGTTTCATGTGTTTTTCCCAATCCAACCATCCTCCTCTATAATTGCGTAGCCTTTTAAACCCCAAAGATTGAGCTATATTCAAAGCTTTCTGACTCCTAATCCCAGCTTTGCAAGAAAAAACCAATGGAGTATCAAAATTGGGTTTATCTCGTCGATATTTTTGGATAAAATCTTTGGATGATAAGTTCTTTAATGTCGTTTCTAATTCATTTACTAAAAAAGAGAAATTAAATTTTTTTTAGGTTATAATTTTGACGTTTACATAACCTCAAAAAATATTTTTTTTAAATTTATTCTTTTTAATATCTTACAAGGTATATTGATCGATCCGGGGATTGTACCAGTTTCTTTTAACTCCTGAGGTTCCCTAACATCGATGAGATAAACCGCTTTGTTGTCTTTCAGATTTTTAACTTCTTCATAGGTGACATCTTTCGTATCACCCCCGGAGTGGCAAAAAAGTTTGTGAGTCGGATTAACGAAACCTGCCGAGACGAAAGTCATTAAGAAAAAGATAATTTGGATTAGTTTGATCATAATTCATTTACTTTATCATTTTGAAACATCAAAGCTAACTAAAAAAAATTTTTTTAATTCACTTACTTTGGTATAAATAAGGGTTTTGAGGTGATTTAAAAATTATCGACGAAATATTTCTCAAAATTAACGGCGTTTTTGAAGAAAACATCTTATTAGTTAATTATTTTTAGGATTTTGGCATTTCAAAAATTTGAGGTTAAATTCCATCTATCTGGAGGAATTTAAAGAGTGATGTTAAGATGAGATAAAGATGGGGGATAAAAAAGTTGATTATTTAATTAATTTTAAGTTAAATTCTTGTATAAATAAGTTAAATTTAATTGATAATTGATAAATTTAAACAAAATATTGATTTAGTATTTAAAAAATTAGTCACGATTTTGACGTAACCTCCCATCTATATATAGCAAAGAAGTCTATGAATTATTCAATGACAAAACCTGTCAAATCTGTCAAATGCATCATTGATTTGCATTTTAAGTCGCTTTTACGAAGTAAGTTTAACTCATAACTACTCAAATATCATTTAAAGTTGTTAAAGATATCGAGATAAAACGTTTAAATATATCCCGATGATCGATTAAGTCGAATTACGTCATCAAAAAGGAAGTGAGTGCAATGGTGGTTGAAGTTGTCGGGCGTGCTTTCAGTTCGGGTCGGTTTATCTTGTAAAAAACGCCTTTTTAACCCCGAATTATAGTGTATTCCGGTTATTTTAACGTAAACGAAAATCCAGGTAAGATATTTTGTTGAAATGATCTCGTTCGATTCAATCTCGTTTTTAACTTGATTTGTTGTTTAAAACTTTAGTAACAATGAAGGCGAGCGCATCTGATAGAAAAGCCGAATTGGAACGGAAAAAGGCTAAACTTAGAGCGATAAGGGATGAGAAAGAACGGAGACGGAAAGAGAAGGAGCTTAAGGATATCGAGGGTGCTACTGGGAATATCCTGTCGGGGGCTGGAGGAGATACTTCGAGCAGGGAGTTGGATGAGATGCTTAGTTCTTTGGGGGTGACGCCGGTTTCGGAGGTTTTGTCGAGTATTTCTAGTGCACAATCGCTTACTCCAAATGATAGTCGAAATCACACTCCAGATACTTCATTGCAACCCAACAGCTTACCAAATAAGTAAGATTCTTTTTATTTTTAATTTTTGTGTAGGGTGGAATGGGGTAAGTGTAATCTAAAAAAAATTAGATGTAAAGGATTGCTAAATTTGAGTGTTATTATAAGTTATCTTAGAAAGTATAGGAGATGTTAAAATAGTAGGTGCCACAAAGAATATATCTATAAATCTAATTAAAATATGAAAAGGTATGGTTATTAAAAGTTATAGTCAACCAATTTTTGTCTCAACATAAAATCATTTCAACAATTTAAGTCAATTTTAAATTACCATATTCAATTAAATTACCTTTGGTTCTTGTTAAGCTCAAGTCCTTGATATTCTCCATTTTCATTCCCATAGATAAACCAAATAAAATTCTCCCTCAAAACTGCAGTAGTTCTGTCCGGTACACTAGATGATTGATTTTGGGGAGCATAATCCAATGAAGTATGTCAAAATGTACAGAAATCTTACCAACTACAGTAAAAATTCCATAATTGCAACAAGCCTGACTCTATTTTATTGTCTTTTGTTTTATTTTCTTTCTAAGACTTAATACTATCCACATTAAACACTGATTAAGAATGATAAAGCAATCAAAGTGATCAATCTAGTGGAATTGAGTAACAATTTTTGTTTCAATTTTGCTCTATTTGTATTTATTAAGTTCTAGTTTTAGTGTAGGTTTGGTAATTAACATGCAAAGAGAAATAAAATATGATAATTTTTAAACAAAATCTCATGTTTCCAACTGTATAAAACAACTTCAGTTTAAAACATATGCAATTTTAATAGACTAATCGAACTCTTTTATTGAGATTAATTGGAATCTGCAAAGACTAAACCTCTATCATTTTGTTTTTAAGTTATAGCCAAAGAAGAGTAAAACTTTCGCGATATCGAAAAATGCTCATATTTCATTTATATTTGAAATTGAAGATAAGCATTAGTACAAACACTTAAAACGCTTTTTTAAAATTAAAAATGATTATTTTATGATGATTATTTTTGAATTATAACATAAAATTGTATTTCTTAAATACAAACATTTGGGCATGGATGCTACAATTAGTACAATTGTACTAGATGCAGTACTATTTGATGCTATTTACTGCTTTAGTACACATTGATTTATATCTAGTACTTTTCGAATCGTGCTAATTGTATTGTTGTATTATATTTATATTATATTATTGTTATATCTATATTATATTTGTACTGATGTTCACTGCAATTTTGATTCACCTCGATTTGAGGCAAAATTATTCCTTACATATCTTAGTAAATATATAAAGTCTCCTATAAAACGATTTTATTTTCACTTCGCCGAGGTCGCTTGCGGGCGAGGCGCTACATTCTTCCAAAATGAACGATTTCGTGTTAATATTTCATATCCAGCGCCTCGCCCGCAAGCGACCTCGGCGATTTACAGCGAAATAGTTCCTTTTGTATCGCAATAGGTATATAAAGTCTCCTATAAGACGATTTTATTTTCACTTCGCCGAGGTCGCTTTCGGGCGAGGCGCTACATTCTTCCAAAATGAACGATTTCGTGTTAATATTTCATATCCAGCGCCTCGCCCACAAGCGACCTCGGCGATTTACAGCGAAATCGTTCCTTTTGTATCGCAATAGGTATATAAAGTCTCCTATAAGACGATTTTATTTTCACTTCGCCGAGGTCGCTTGCGGGCGAGGCGCTACATTCTTCCAAACCGAACGATTTCATGTTAATGTTTCATATCCAACGCCTCGCCCGCAAGCGACCTCGGCAATTTAGAGCGAAATCGTTCCTTTTGTATCGCAATAGGTATATAAAGTCTCCTATAAGACGATTTTATTTTCACTTCGCCGAGGTCGCTTTCGGGCGAGGCGCTACATTCTTCCGAAATGAACGATTTCGTGTTAATATTTCATATCCAGCGCCTCGCCCGCAAGCGACCTCGGCGATTTACAGCGAAATCGTTCCTTTTGTATCGCAATAGGTATATAAAGTCTCCTATAAGACGATTTTATTTTCACTTCGCCGAGGTCGCTTGCGGGCGAGGCGCTACATTCTTCCAAAACGAACGATTTCGTGTTAATATTTCATATACATCTCGCCCGCAAGCGACCTCGGCAATTTAGAGCGAAATCGTTCCTTTTGTATCGCAATAGGTATATAAAGTCTCCTATAAGACGATTTTATTTTCACTTCGCCGAGGTCGCTTTCGGGCGAGGCGCTATATTCTTCCAAAATGAACGATTTCGTGTTAATATTTCATATCCAGCGCCTCGCCCGCAAGCGACCTCGGCGATTTACAGCGAAATCGTTCCTTTTGTATCGCAATAGGTATATAAAGTCTCCTATAAGACGATTTTATTTTCACTTCGCCGAGGTCGCTTGCGGGCGAGGCGCTACATTCTTCCAAAATGAACGATTTCGTGTTAATATTTCATATCCAGCGCCTCGCCCGCAAGCGACCTCGGCGATTTACAGCGAAATCGTTCCTTTTGTATCGCAATAGGTATATAAAGTCTCCTATAAGACGATTTTATTTTCACTTCGCCGAGGTCGCTTGCGGGCGAGGCGCTACATTCTTCCAAAATGAACGATTTCGTGTTAATATTTCATATACAACATCTCGCCCGCAAGCGACCTCGGCAATTTAGAGCGAAATCGTTTCTTTTGTATCGCAATAGGTATATAAAGTCTCCTATAAGACGATTTTATTTTCACTTCGCCGAGGTCGCTTGAGGGCGAGACGCTACATTCTTCCAAAATGAACGATTTCGTGTTAATATTTCATATCCAGCGCCTCGCCCGCAAGCGACCTCGGCAATTTAGAGCGAAATCGTTCCTTTTGTATCGCAATAGGTATATAAAGTCTCCTATAAGACGATTTTATTTTCACTTCGCCGAGGTCGCTTGCGGGCAAGGCGCTACATTCTTCCAAAACGAACGATTTCGTGTTAATATTTCATATACAACATCTCGCCCGCAAGCGACCTCGGCAATTTAGAGCGAAATCGTTCCTTTTGTATCGCAATAGGTATATAAAGTCTCCTATAAGACGATTTTATGTTCACTTCGCCGAGGTCGCTTGCGGGCGAGGCGCTACATTCTTCCAAAATGAACGATTTCGTGTTAATATTTCATATACAACATCTCGCCCGCAAGCGACCTCGGCAATTTAGAGCGAAATCGTTCCTTTTGTATCGCAGTAGATATATAAAGTCTCCTATAAGACGATTTTATTCTCAGTTCGCCGAGATCGCTTGCAGGCGATGCGCTACACTCTTCTAAAATGAACGGTTTCGTGTTAATATTTCATATCTAGCGTTCGCCCGCAAGCGACCTTGACGATTTTAGCGAAATCGTTCGTTGTATATCTTAGTAAATATATAAAGTCTCTTATAAAACGATTTTATTCTCACTTCGCCGAGGCCGCATGCGGGCGAGGCGCTACATTCTTCCAAAATCAACGATTGCCTCGTCCCCAAGCGATCTCAGCGATTTGAAGCGAAATCATTCCTTGTATATCTTGATAAATATATAAACTCTTCTACAAGACAATTTTATTCGCACTTCGCCGAGGTCGCTTACGGGCGAGGCGGTACATTCTTCAAAAATGAACGATTTCATGTTAATATTTCATATCCAGCGCCTCGCCCGCAAGCGACCTCGGCGATTTAAAGCGAAGTCGTTCGTTGTATATCTTAGTAAATATATAAAGTATCCTATATGACGATTTTATTCTCACTTCGCTGAGGTCGCTTGCGGGCGACGCGCTACATTCTTTAAAAATGAACGGTTTCATGTTAATATTTCCTATCCAGCGCCACGCCTGCAAGCGACCTTGGCGATTTTAACGAAATCGTTCGTTGTATATCTTAGTAAATACAGGGTGAGTCAATAGTGCGAGGACGGAAGATTGTGGCCTTACTGTTGAAAATAGAAAAAGAAATTTATGTCAGCATAGATTACTATCAAAGCTGCATCGATTAAAATTATTTTCAACTATACAGGGTGTTTCACAGTTTCAGGACCCTACTCAACTTCATTTTTTTAAATGGAACCCTATGTATCTGTTCACATATTCTGATTAGTTGTCTTAAATGCTATAAGTACATATCTTGTTTTTAAATTTTGAATGCAAGGTTGCCAAGTTATTAGTCATTTTGTGAAAATTTTTAAAAAATTTTGTGGTGACTTAAAATTTATTATCACCATTATTATTAAATATTCAAGATTGCAATTTGGCATATCGATAAGCAAAACTTTAGTCATTCAAACCGGACTAATACTATTGGATAATATTACACAGGATGGTTACCAGAACCGGTTAATTTATGAAATGTTTGGGGGGCATAACTTTGTTATTATAAATGGAACATCCTATATTTCTTCAATGCTTCAGAAGGCTTTCTTAATTACCTTTTATTTTTCTTAAGCATATGGTATATCTAACATGAGTACTTTTTGAGATAATTACACTACTTCAAAAATGTCGGCATAAACTTAATTTTTTCACAAGAAATAAATATGAAGAAGGCATTTCTAAACAAATGCAAGTAAGTTTATTTCGTAAAAGATGGAAAAGTATGGATCCGTGCACAGACAATAGTATTAAGAAAACAACTTTTCAAGAATTCTGTTTAAATATGTTGCAAAAATCCTATCATAGTGAGGAGGTGTACCATCGTGCTGAGACCACATTCTTTGTCAAACTTCTAGTGACAAATCTTCTAAAAGGGTTGGCAATTGATTTTCCAAGAAATTCAAAAAGATTGTCCGTTAAAGGTTGCCTCGAAGAAATATGATCTGATCAAATATAATTCTAGAATCCAGACATTTTGGGACCATCGATGTTGTGGGTGACTTTTCATGTAAGTTTACTGTTGACAATATCGTAGTAACGCAAATTAAGTAACCGCCTTAATTTTAACGCAAATTAAGGCGGTTAATATAGTTACTTTTACGAAACATCGCGTATTCGCTGTATAGAAAATAATCAAAAAATTATATTCTTGTTGAACTTTTTCGAATACTCATTCCGAAAATTCTAGTCTTTTTTGAACTAAATATGCACAGGTGTATACTTCTGCATCTTCTACAAAATAGACGCACTTGTATTTGCTTAAAAATGTGTTCTTCATAGTTTATTTCGGGAGAAAAGATCACGTTTATACCAACATTTTTGAAATAGTCTAATTATCTCAAAATGTACAAAGACAGATCCTACGCTTAAGAAAACTGAAAGGTAATTAACAAAGCCTTTTGAGGCATTGAAAAAATATAAAGTGTTCCATTTAAAATAACAAAGTTATCGTCCCTCAAACATTCCATAAATTAACCGATTTTAGTAACCACCCTATATAATATTATTTAATACTATTAGTGTTGCTCGAAAGACCCAAGCTTTAGTTATTGATCTGCCAAATTACATCCTTCAATATTTAATAATAATGCTGATAATGAATTTTAAGTGACCACATGATTTATCAAAAATTTTCGCAAAATGACTAATAACTTGGCAACCTTGCATTCAAAATTTAAAAACAAGATATGCACTTATAGCATTTAAGACAAATAATCAGCATATGTGAAAAGATACATAGGGTTCCATTTAAAAAAATTAAGTTTAGTACGGGCCTGAAATAGTGAAACACCTGTATAGCTGAAAATAAATTTAATCGATGCAGCTTTGACAGTAATGTATGATGCCATAAAAGCATTTTTGTAATTTTCAACGGTAAAGCCACAATCTTCCGTCCCCGCGCTATTGACTCACCTGTATATAGTCTCCTATATGACGACTTTATTTTCACTTCGCTGAGGTCGCTTGCGGGCGAGGCGCTACATTCGTCAAAAATTAACGATTTTATGTTAATATTTCATATCCAGCGGTTCGCCCGCAAGCGACCTCGGCGATTTAAAGCGGAGTCGTTCCTTTTGTATCGCAGTAGATATATGAAGTCTCCTATAAGACGATCTTATTTTCACTTCGCCAAGGTCGCTCGCGAGAGAGACGCTACAATCTTTCGAAATGAACTATTTCGTGTTAATATTCCATATTCAGTGCCTTGCCCGCAAGCGATCTCGGCGATTTAAAGCAACATCTTTCCTGTTATATCTAATAAATGTATAAAGTCCCTTACAAGACGACTATATTCCCACGTCACAGGAGTGAGATAAGATACTCTCATAAGAGATTTTATACATTTATGAAGATATACAAGCAACGATTTCAACTCATATCGCAGAGGTCGCTTACGCAATAAATATTCAGGATGACTGCGCAGGTCCTTGTATATTATCAAAGTTTTATTATCAAGTTTTTTTAAGTTTTTATTATCAAGGTCAAAGTTTTTTTATATTAAATATTGTCTGCAATAAAATCCTTTTTTTGCACAGATTTTGTAGGCCACTACGAATTTTGTCAAACGGACAGAATCTTTGGGTAAAGTGTCATCAATTATCTCTCAATTCTCTTACAAATGATTGATTAAACTAACAATTTTTGAGTAATTTACAATTTTCCAAGCAGCCATTCTTATGGTAATAAATGTTTGTTATGTTGTAAATGATGCAATTGTTGTTCGTGAAGTATTGTACAGGTGGGCAAATTTTGGTGTTATTATAGGCTCTATATCTCTAAAGCTATAAGAGATACGAATAAAGTAGGTGGCATGTCCCGGCCTTCTTTTCCGAGACAAACTCAGTCCCATAAAGACAAAACCTCTATCTTCTTTTGGTTTTAAGTTATAGCCGAAAAGTCACTTTTTCGGTATTTCAAGAAATGCTCGTATTTCGGTTATTTTTGAAATTGAAGAACAGCGGTATAAATATCTTATCACTTTACACAAAAATACTATCCATTTGACTGTCGTCTAGAAAATTACCTGTTCTAGAAGTCTATCAGCGCTTTTTTGAATCATCCTGTATAAAGTCCCCTGTGGTAACTCATGCTTATCACGCCAACCCAAAATTAAAATAGAAAATAAAAAATTATCAATGTTCATCAATGGCCTTAGATCATAGTTCTTAAGTTACCAATATTTATTTACAGATATAGACAATATCATAAAACATAATATATCATAATAAGAAGCAAAATAAATTATATCATATTAGAATTAAAACATCCATTGTCGGTAGGAAGAGTAATCAACAATGAAGTGAAGATTTACCGATCATCCTTCCCAGCCTACAATCTTCTATCAAAAAGATCTTATTTGTACTTTGGCAGAGCTAGTATATGAGCAACTCTTGCGTCTGCCAGGAGAATTCATTGTAAAAACTCATAAAATTTTGGAAATGGAACCATTACCAATCAGTTTATGAAATTCTTTTTCAAATTTACAACCTGTCCCACCACTCTACATACAGCAAAAATACAATTCATTCACAAACGTCTGTTTGATTCTGATTATGTTTTCGTTAAACTTGAAGGGATTAAAAAGGATTTATAACCATGTTTTGAAAGCTCATTTAAAATTATTAAGAAATAATAAACATTTTATTGTTTCACGACACAATAAAGATTATTCCGTAAGCATTGATTATTTGAAATCTGCATTTATTTTAAATGAATCATTAAATAATTTCTCTGTATCAAAAGTTAATCTATTAAATATTAAAAAACGCGTTTCATTTTGTCTTTCTTAATTATTATTTGATTTTTGTTGGAGAGGGGAGTATCCGTGGCAACTCATGCTTATCACGCCAACCCAAAATAAAAATTATCAATGTTGGCCGTAGATCCATGGTTCCTAAGCTCCTAATATCTATTTATAAATATATACAATATCATAAAATATAAAATCCTTCTGAAGTAAAGAAGCAAAATAAATTTTATCATATTAACATTGGGGCAAATTGTTACAACTTCTGCATCAGCCGACGCACGCCGAGTGCAATAAACAGAAAAGTCCCTGTCAGATGCAGCAAAAACAGTCAGATCGTCATGAGAAAAGCAGAAGAAAAAAACTTGAAAAATTCTTACCACTAAACTTTAAACGCGTTTTTCTCTAAACTCCTTTTTTGAAACGGCCGAAAACATAACTCACAAAAAAAGCATTATTTAGAGAGAGACGTACGGTTTTCTTGATATGATACGTAATTCTTTAACTAAAAATAATTTATTGTAATATTAAGAAAAATTGCATATTTTCTGAAAAAACACATTCATGAAAGAGTCACATATTTATGAATGCGGAATTTCTTCCCAAGAGATGAATGACTTAAATTAAATTAATAATCTGCTAAACTAATAATCTGTCCTAATGACATATTAATATTCTCGAGAACGTGTTGTATTTAGCCCTTATTATGGCAAACTTTCATAATTTATTACTGTTAACGTAATGATTATTTTAGAATACTAAATGTGTCATTCAACTCTATGTATCTAAATTTTTATAAACATGTAGTGTTGAGAATATTTCAATTTAATTTTTATTTTATTTCAATTTATTATCATGTACAGATTGTTGTCTACCCAAAAGGAGTTTCATTCTTATTTTTGTATTTCTTCTTTTTGGTTAAGCACACGTGCGCCTAAATTTTCTTTAAAGGAACAAATTATTCCACTTAACATTCGCATTCGCAATTCGTCTCATATTATAAAGAAACTTCTAAGTTGTGAATATTACTCCAGTTATTAATTAAACGTGCAAGAGATAATTGCGTTTTTATCAATAACGTAAAGATGTTGAGAACCAGCCGAAATCAAATTATCCCAGAATAAGTAAAACTAAAACATGTAGCATTAACTAGTCATCTATGCGTTTACGTAAATCATTGGATTATATGCGATAAAAATAAGCAATATAAGTTGTTTATATGCGGTTAAAATTGGTCGGAATTTGCAGTAAAATTTGCGGTAAAAATAAAAAAAAGTACTTACTTGCATGGACAAGAATGATAAAAATGCAATGTTGAATAGTGTTAGAACGTGTTTTTGTTCTAACGACAAAAAAAGAAAAAAGTTACCGGGATATATAAAGGTGGGCTTGGCTTTTTGGTTATAACTTGAAAACAAAAAATTCTGAAGATTTTGTCTTTACTGAATTGGATTTATCTCGGAAAAAAAAAGACCGGGACATGGCACCTACTTTTTCGTATCTTCTATATTTTCTGAGAACTATCATAGCAACGCAACCATAAGACATATTAGGCTTATTTTCTTACAGAACACAGTTCATTTCAATATTAAATCGATGTCATATTCACAAATTAAATTAAGTAATTAATTTACATTAATCTTCCCTCAATTGAATCGTATCTATCCTTCATCCATCTAGGCATACTTCGAATGAAATTTTAAATTTCATTTTGTGGAATCTGATTCACTTTTCTTCTGCTGTGTTAAGAGATAATATAGTCCTTGTATACAATTGGCACTAATTCGTCTTAATATCGTATTCCACATGTGCTAATCAGAGGATTGTGTGAAGGCTATTCTGTTAGGTTGATATCCAAATCATCCAGGTAGTGGGACACTATGCAGGCTGTATGGCAGCGTGCATGATTAAAAAGTTGTCACTAATAAACGCGTTCAACCAAAATTTCTTCAATATATCGAGCCACGTCTAGATTAAGAAAAACTGTGTACGTAATTTGAAGTAGATTCCTTCCCAAACGTTTACAAAACCTAAACATTCCTTCTATTGTGCTCTTTCAGAAAAGTTGCTCCTCTTCTCTAAACTCTTTCAACCATCTGGAGAGTACTCGACTCGTTTGAGTACAGTATTTTTTGCCAATCTGCATTAGTCCTAGATCTTGTACAAATTGTATTGCAACAACATCTACTACACGTTGTTTTCGAGGCAATTGTAGTCCAGATGTCTGTGATCCCAACCGTACTTCTTCAATACTTCATACACTGCGATCATTCAAGTTTATCCGATGCACTTACTCCAACAATTTTTTTTCATTGTCGTTACCAAAATATCAAATATTATGAAGGGTTGTGTGATGTTTCTGTTTTTTTACTCAAGTCTTCTGATGGAGGTGCTAATCTGCTGAAATCTTTGAATGGTGTGACAGAGGCAATATCAAGTCTTCTGAAAGAATTTCAAATCGTCTAGAAGCAGTATCAAGTCTTCTGGAACCATTGCAAGTCGTTTGCAAACAATATCCAGTTTACTAAAAGCAATATTGATTCTTCTAGGGCTAGTAGTAAATCTGCTGAAACCAGTTCAAGTCTTCTGGAAACATTTCAAATCTTCTGCAAGCAATGTCAGCTTTCTAGAAGCAGTATTAGGTCATCCAGGGGCGGTAGTAAATCTTCTGGGACAATTTGTAGTCTTCTGGAAGCATTTCAAGTCTTCGAGACGCATTTCAAGTCCTCCAAAGGCAATTTTAAATCTTCTGGAAGCACTTCTTCTCGTAGAAATAGTGTTAAGTCTTCTGGAAGTAATATCAAATCTTCTAGAAGCAGTATCCAGTCTTCTGGAAGTAATACCAAGTCTTCTGGAAGCTATATCAAGTCTTCTGGAAGCTATATCTAGTCTTCTGAAAGCATTTCAAATCTTCTAAATGCAATACTATGTCTTCTAGAGGCATTGCAAGTCTTCTGGAAATATTTCAAATCTTCTATAAGGAATATCAAGTCTTCTAGAAGCAGTATTAAGTCTACTGGAAGCATTGTAAGTCTTCTGCAAATAATATTAAGTTTTCCATGAGCAGTATTAAGTCTTCCAGGACCAGTAGTAAATCTGCTGGAACCAGTTCGGGTTCTCTGGAAGCATTTCAAGTCTTCTAGAACCATTTCAAATCTTCTAGAAGCAGTATCAAACCTTTTGGAAGTAGATAAAGGGATCTATAAGCAGTATCAAGTCTTCTCAAACAATATTAAATTTTCTAGAAACAGTATTAAGTCTTTCAGGAGCAGTAGTAAATCTTCTGGAACCAGTTCAAGTCTTCTGCAAGCAATGTCAGTTTTCTAGAAGCAGTATTAGGTCATCCAGGGGCGGTAGTAAATCTTTTGGGATAAGTTTAAGTCTTCCGAAAGCATTTCAAATCTTTTAAATGCAATACCAAGTCTTCTAGAGGCTTTGCAAGTCATCTGGAAATATTTCAAATCTTCTAGAAGCAATATCAAGTCTTCTAGAAGCAGTATTAAGTCTACTGGAAGTATTGCAAGTCTTCTGCAAATAGTATCAAGTTTTCCATAAGCAGTATTAAGTCTTCCAGGGTCAGTAGTAAATCTGCTGGAACCAGTTCAAGTTCTCTGGAAGCATTTCAAGTCTTCTAAAAGAAATATCAAATCTTCTGGAGGCATTTCAAGTCTTCTAGAAATATTTCAAGTATTTTGGAAGCAATATCAAGTCTTCTAGAAGCATAATTAAGTCTTCCAGGGGCAGTAGTAAATCTTCTGAAACCAGTTAAAATTTTCTGGAAGCACTTTAAGTCTTTTTGAAGGAATATCAAGTTTGTCAGAGGCAGTATCGAATCTTCTGGAAGCAATTCAAATATTCTAGAATCTTGCTTTATTTTCTGATAGCGCTGCTTTATCCTTTACAGCTCGTAACATTGGTCTTAATAACAATAGGAAATTGAACAAAAAACAAAAGCTATTAGAATAGATTAGACTACAAGCTCATTAGGTTTAAAATTGTTTACACTTGCCCCATGATTACATTTACCCCACTTAACACTAATAATCACTAATCATTTTTTGGTGATTTAGCGTTGGCCATAAAAAGCGTATGCCAACCTTAACCTTGGTACCAGGTCAACCGACAAACATCCCCCCAAAAGAAGTTGTCGTTTACACGAAACAAACCCAAACGAACGTTTCTGGACCGGAAAGGGACGGTAAGTTAAAAAACCAAAAAAATAAAGAAATCGATGTTTTTGAATCATTTTTAATTTATTTTATTAAATTTTACTTTATTATTATTGTTTTTGAGGGTGGTAGAAGGATTAGTTAGGTTAGAATTTTATTTTATGTTACATTACTTGATAAGAAAGGAAACTTACATATTTTAGTTGATATTATTTTTTTACTCGTTTTATGTTGGCTGCACGAATGTGATGCTTTTTAATTTTTTTGATTTAAATTTATCGAAAAAAAAGTTAATTTATTTGCCATTTTTTTTAATTGCTTTTTATTGCCTGATTAAAGATAAAAAAGTGAATAAATCAGCATGCAAAAGAACCAAATAAATATGTCAGTTTTAATGTAATTCTCTTTTAATGCTGCTCGATGTGGTCACTCAGATTATTTCGGATATTCATCCACATGGAGAAAGTGTGAGTAACGTAAAAATAAATAATAATTTATTTTTAATCAGGCCCTATTTCGATTATTATTTGTTCCATCAAAAATTAATGAAAGTGCAGCAACATCATGTTACGTTCAATATTAAAGTATTATTATTTTTTATAATTGCTTCTGTGTTGAATTGGACTCATATTTTTCAAAAAAGCACTTTGAAATTGTTTTTATTAGTACCGTATATGTGAAAAGTAGCTTATTCGGGTTTAAATTTGCTTAGAAATTTGTTAAATTGTCGAAAAAGAACAATAAAAAATTGATTTAGTTGCGTTAGTGACATGTTGTTGTATGTGTTGCTAACAAGGATCTTCTGCATCTTCTTCTCCACTTAAAGGTTACATGGAGGACTGGTGGAGGCCACGCAAAGGTACAGTTTTTCGATTGTATATTAAACTCTATAATCTTTATACAGGGTGTTGAGGTTTTTGCAAAAACTTAATTAAACCGTAATTTGATATTATTAAATTAAGCCAAGTTCAATATCGTAAATAAATCTTTAAGATTTTTTAAATATTTATTAAGTTGAATAAATAACAAGGTTTTTCATGTTTCAAATCTTAAACAGGAAGAAATAAATGGTTTGATACCATAAATATGAGATTCTTAGATTCTCTTAATTTCTTCGAGCAATATTTTTGTATTGCAGTTATTCGATTTTATTGCATAAAGTGTTTGTGGTTGCCATGGAATAGTGCTTATTGGTCAAGCAAAGAAACTGTATCAAAGATGTTAGGTTAAAATTATATTAATTAGTTTTCCGTGAAAAAAAAAAATGGAACAAAACATTGAAAAAGCAAAGCACCGGTTTTTTATAAAAAGATGAAAAACTAAATAAAGAAAAAAACAAATATGACACTAACACAAAATAATGAGGTGACTGATAAATCCATAAAGTTGTTTGGAATGACCATCTCGTAACACTGTTGGCTTGGCTAAAGAATCATGAAGTGGATTTATGAATCATCATGAAAAGTATACGTAGACGCCGGATACGTGGGTGTTTTTATAAAAAGTTTTTATACATAAATGTCGAATACACTGATTGTTTTTTTTTTCGTCTTTGCCAATAACCAATGGTTTTACTTTACGAGTACCAGTATCATTAGTACATGCTAAAAATATTACGCTCTCTTTTTCTGTCAAAAAGCAGTTTTCTTTTCGGCATTGTAAAGTTGATCCAATGTGATACCAAGTTCTTCTATTTTATTTCTGAACTGAACTTTAAACGGTTCCACGAGTACTGCTTGAAAGGATCATTCTAAAACGAATTCTAAATCGCTTTCTGAACCGTTGTAGAAATTACTTAATCATTTCACCACTCACAGTAAAATTATTGTTTCGTTGATTACGAAACTACTTATACATTTTTTCCATTCTTGGGAAGTCAGAACTCTTTAATGTCTGTCGTTTAATTTTTTGTTTTATTTTGCATATTGTAGATTTCGTCACACCGTATTTTCTAGATAATTACATAACACCTTTTCGTTCTATCAATTCTTGAATCACAGGCGATTTCATACGAAGAGTAAGACACTTTGGTTTCTTAAATGACATTTTATTGGTATTCATGTACTGAAATTATTTAGGCCGCATACGAAAATATCAACGGACTAAAACCAAATGCAACGGCTTCACCAAATACCATGTACCATGAAGTACCATGTTTATTACATATTTACACTCAAAGCAATGGCTCGCTATTTTACAAGTTACTAGAATTCGTTTTCATAAACGAAGGTGCAGTTTACAGTTTGTTCATGGTAACGGTGGCCTTGCATAATCATTTTATTCGTCGAGTATCTACTGTATATGGGCGACTTGAGCATATGTATCATCTTATGAAAGATTTGGTACCTCAACCAAGACATGTAATAAACGATTTCGCCTCAAATTGCCGATGTCATCTACGGGCGAGGCGTTAGAGTTGATGTGTTAACACGGAATCAACATAAATGTCGAATATATGGGCGATTTGAGTATAAATGTTATTTTATGAAAGATTTGGTACTTCAACCAAGACATGTAATGAATGATTTCGCCTCAAACCGCCGAGGTCGCTTGCGGGCGAGACGCTAGATTTGATGTGTTAACACAAAATCAACATAAATGTCGTATATACGGGCGATTTGAGTATAAATGTTATCTTATGAAAGATTTGGTACCACAACTAAGACATGCAATGAACGATTTCGCTTCCAACCGCCGAGGTCGCTTGCGGGCGAGACGCTAGATTTCTTGTGTTAATACAAAATCAACATAAATGTTGAATATGAGGGCAATTTGAGCATAAATGTCATCTTATGAAAGATTTGGTATCCGAGGTCGCCTGCAAGCGACCTCGGCGATTTGATTCGAAATAGTTCATTACATGTCTTGGTTGAAATACCAAATCATTCATAAGATGACAATTATGCTCATCTCCAAGGTTCGCCAAGGCAATAAAAGTATGGAAGCCAAAGTATTTCGAACTTCTGCCAAGAATATGCTCTTAGAGACATAGGTTCATTTAGTCCAAAAATATTATGATTGCTTACAATTTTTACCTACTCATTTTTTAAATGGCGTGTGTTCTACCATGACTACAGTATGGTTCTTTTGTAATAAGGTCACCGCATTTTTTTGCATGGTCTGCTATTGCATACAATTCAAAAAAGTTTTGTATATATGTAGTATCACGTGAGGATGAATCTCGTCAGAGCACTCAGGCCTTTTGTACATCCTCACAATTAATAGTTCATTCAAAGATCGGAAAACCTGCTCTGTGTTTTCATGAACGTTAATGTAGATCAGAAAGGTATATTTCTTATATCCGAAATTTGGATCGAAATTTGGATTGTAAAGGTTGGGACAATCTCAAACAATATAACTAAATTCACATCTGCTTACATAGGTTGCAATGTCTGGTTAGGAAGTGGAAGGAAAGCCACAAGTTACTTTTTGATTTTCCTAGAAACGGAGTAGATCTCTTCCAGTCAGGGTAGAACCAAGTTTTCTTTGCAACGTTGTTTCATCCCATCTAATGTAAGCTCGATGGGTGATTGATTTTGTCTAGCTAATGAATATTAATATCATGCCACAAAAAACATGATGATCATTGCAACATCATCATTTTTCTTCGCTGAGCATTAAAAGGGACGACGGTAAATTAATAATAAAGCGATAAGATGGATTGTAGCTGATTACTATGCTGCATCAACTTCAGTGTACTCAGCCTTGCTACCTGTTACAGCAGTGTCTTCTACCTGAAAAATTGAAGAACTAACATTCAAAAGCTAATGCTCCATTACAAAGCATGTGCAGGCTTTTAAACCTGAGTGACGATCACAATGTTTTTGCTTAAGGTTTAATTGATTTTCTATATACCGCACCTAAGCCCCACTGGGTCTAGTGTTTGCACATCATTCTCTAAGAGGTCTGAACTGTTAAATATATCTGTATGTCGATTTTTTTACTGATTCCGGTTTCTGATTGGCCGTGCTGTTCTACTACCGGGCGTGCCCTCGTAGGTACATTCCAACGAGGGCAATCTCTATCAAGGAGGTTACCCCTTACACACAGGTGATTACGACAGCCAGAGATGAACTATTTGTTGCCAGAACCGATGGGTTAACATCCCCTCCGAAGGACAGGTCCATCTTACTGGTCCATCTTACTGAAAATGTTTCAACCGGATCTAGAACCTGGAAAACATCTGTATGTTAATCGCTGAGCCACCGCTCATACTAAATTATTGCTCTCACGTATTATTATTATAATAAAGTCTATTGACATGATACAGTAGAACTCCGATATGATAGTACAAATCGTCATTGAGTTCAAGGGAACCGATGATAATAAGGCCAAACATGGATACAGTATGATAATGATGAACCAGCTTTTTAACAATGAAAATCAGCTTTTTAACAATGATATGATTTAATTGACCAAAACCAAAATGAAAGATATTTTTTCAAAGAACATACTTAGAATTAGAGGTGTGCCCATAAGTGATATTTTGTATCTGCTCAAAATGGTACGTGAAGAGCATAACGGAGAAACGCTTATAGTCTATACCACGAGGAATGGTACTCTAACATACGGGCATAATATTTGTACCATATAACAAAAATAATAATAAATCAATGAATCAATATCACTTCTTGTGGTACAGACTATATCAAATCATTACAAACAAGTTGAAAAGCAAGTTAATATCTTATTCCCGACGATAAACGAAGTCATTCATGACGGGACGGTGTAAGTCCCAGAGGAGAAACAGTCCCAGAGGGAAAACTTCTGGATTAGATGGAATACCACGGAAATAAATAAAGGTTTTATCAGAAAAGTTTCCTGAAGAAATGTCTAGCAATATACAAGAACTGCTTGGTTGAAGGATGTTTTCCCACTATTTGGAAATGAACTAGATACTCATAGAACAATAACATTAATGCAACATACAACATAATTTGGCTGGTAAGCTGTTTCAAGGCATGACAAGGCGAGGGCCGCACGAGGAAGCGGAGAAATGGAAACTTATACAAGAAATGTTTAGTTGTAGAAAGGACAGATCTACGATGGACGCCATAATGAATAGGAAATTGGAGAATATAAAAAAATTACTTCTAGAGAAGTATGTACAATGATGTTGATTGATATCACAGCAGTTTCGCTGCTGTTTTCTAAAGAAAAAATGAATCATCATTGATCCATTTTTTGATCCATATTTGAGATAATTAGAGGGTTGATGTTGGGGAAGGAACAAAAGGAAATTGGAAAATGAGCACTCACGTAAATAACATTCATGAATGACACGTGAATCGCTCCCAACATCTCAAACTCCAAACTAAGATGAATCTCGCTCTTCCGGATCTACAATTTTTTTTGACTTTTTACCAAAGCTCCATCGGTCAGGCTAGGGATTTTACACTTCTCCTCGAGCTCCATGCTAAACTTCTCAGCACTAGACTCAAGATTTTCATTTTGGAACTCTTCCGAAAAGCTCTGACTGACTCCAGACCTGACATTCTTTCGAAAGATGATTGTACCAGCCTAACGTTTCACATCTTTCCACGGTTTTTCAGCTTCCGTTGATCTATTTTGATGTCCATGCTAATTGAGCTAATTGAACTTAAGTGTTGACCTATCAACTACTTTATGAGACATCTTTAGCAAGTAGCCATTTGTTGCTTTCATCTTTATAGTGCAATCACTCGTAATTTGTGTAATATCGTCTTCATGACGTTCCATTCACTATAAACTTAGAGGACCTTCAAAAAATATTGAGTTTTTGTTCTGCCTCTGCTAGCAGTATCTCAGCTTTACCTCAAGTTTACATTATAAAATCTCTGTGAATGTGCCAAATAACGTCTCGAACCTTAATGTTACTTTATGGTCACTATTTTATACTAAAAGAAAGGTGTGTGAAAGAATACATCCGTGCCTCGTCATCATAATTTCCATTGTGTACTTTATTTAGTACTGCTGAAGAATTCGAAAACTTTTGTTTCGCAATCACATTTCTTCTGCATGAGGAGCGTAATACCTCAACATTAATCTCAATGTTTTAGTTTATACTAACTGCTTCATTTCTTTAGATTGCACCTTTCTTTTTGTGCTTTGATTAGAGTTTTGAAGAAATGGTCATAAGCTGATCTTGTATCCTATTTTCTTTCGGCTTTTGAGAGTTGATGATGAGACTTTTTCCTCATTTATTGCTTTGATCTCCTTTCCACAATTAAGTCGACTCTTTTCTTCTTTTAAGAACTTCAATTAAAATGTTACCAATTCCATTTCTGGCTTTTTCCTTACTTACCAATTTCCCTTGCTTCAGAAAACTAGATGATATTGTTTTGATACTTCTTCAGATTGGTGATGGTGGCTTTAATAAGATAGCTGAAGGAAGAAAAATGAATACAAACTAAGGAAATGTTTAAGGCTGAGAATAGTTCATATGATGATGGTTGGAGGAAGTCAACGGAAAGTATCTTGGTGAGGTTAGTGTCAGAAGGAGAGGAATTGGAAGGCAATGTGGACTTGGAAATTCCACAGAAAATTCTTAAGATCTCTAGATTAAGCAGAATGTACTCCTTGGTCTGCGCTAGTTACTTCCTTAGAATATGTAGTTTAATTTTGATGCATTGGCGATTGTGCAGAGATTGAGCCTAAGCTGGAGCATCGTTCTGAGGAAGTTGATAAAATTAGGAGTACCTTGAATGATAGATTTCCGTCCTAATTCAGAGATTTTCAAATTTTGTTAAAAAATGGATATTTTTAGACTGAAGATGGTAGATTAGAGCAGCTGGATGACAGAAACATGTAGTACTGATCTGTAAGAAGGTGTCAAATAATGCTTTCGACTTAGATGTTTTGCTGCGGAATATGCATAAAATGACTTATGACTACATTCACGAAGTGCATATCGTTACTGGACATGACTAGCTTACCTTCTTCTTCTGTCTTTTGTGGAAGTTACGTAAATAAGATGGTCTATATGATTTGAATAGGAAGAATGGCGAACAGCCATTTCCTTCTTTAGCTGCTTGCCATATAGAGATTAATTTTTGGTGTAAGATACTCTCGACTTGGTTGTTTTGGACTAGAATGTGCGATACAGATCTGGTCATATGAAGGGAAGACAGGATTATAGACTATACGAGAAGATTGCGGCAGCAACGGGAGGATTTTTCCAAACGTAAAGTATAAAGAGTAGATAGGAAACGCTGGTTTTGTACAAGGAGCCAGATGTAGTACTCCCACTGCGATAGCCAACCAACATTGCAGAATATGATGTTTGTGCTTATCTCACATAGCGCTATATTAAACTTTCTAATCCCTAAAGGATTTCTCGCATAAGCATGAGGTGTTGGTTACTTATCACAGTGAGAGTTGCTTTCCCTGCTCCTGGTCTAAAACCGACATTTCCTATTTACTGAGTAGGGTGAGGCAATTATATACAGTAGAATTATGTGTGGTAGGAAATGGGTTAGTTGAGCTTTGTTGCAATAAAAAAGTTTGAAAGGAAATTTTACAAAGAGATATAAATGAAATTCATGGAAGTTGAAGAAGATATACGTCTTTTTCAAAATCACTAACTAATTATTTATTTAAATAGATAGATACAATGATTAAAAAAATCATAAAGATTTAAAATACGATAAATATCAAATTATGAATTAATATATCACTTTTACGGGACACTCTGTATATACTTAAATGTACCTAATACATAGGAAAAGGAAAATAATCTCTAAATCTTCGCATAAACAATTTAATTGATTTAAAAAAATGCACCGTTTTAATTTTTCATTTCATTCAAAATGATTCAACACTTGGAAAGACTTTCTTTGTGCTAATTCATTTCTGCACATCCTGTTAATCATCTTTATCTCTTTATTTTACTTTAACAATTCATTTTTAGGAGATATTAAAAGGAAAGCAGCCACAAAAAATTTAAAAAGATTTAATGGCACAATTGTTTAATTAATATGTATGTTTCCTTAAACCCCTTTTTTAATGATTAAAAAAAATTAATTAATTTGAATCGATCACGTTTACTAAAATTGATGTTTTTCTCTTTTTTTATATGAAATTTCCAAAAATAGCTCACGCAACCGATTATTACGGTAAGTTTACGGTTTTTTCTTAAGTATTCGTAGTTTTTTTAAATTTAATTTAATTACGATTTTTCTTAATTAATTAATTAAGAGTTAAATTAAAATCCATTTCTCCCATTTCTTTGCTCATCTCTTAATTTATTTTATTATTTTTAATTTTTTTTGAACACCCCATCTACTCTTCTTTAATTTATTATTTTCTAATTTGCTTTGAACTTTTTTGACGCTGTATATACTTTATTATTCCATGCTTTGTCTCATTCTCTTTCTACATTTATAATGATTATGATGAATTGATGATTTATGACGATTGTATGTGATTTTCGTGGAGTATTTTTCTCCGTACGCTTTTCAAATCCGATTTAGGAGCACCACTTAAGATTATTTTTAAAAATTTTCTTTTTTTGATTGGTTATGAATAGTTCAATTGCACTTTACTAACAAGGTATTAACAGGGTGATTTTCTATTTATTTATTTTATTTTTTTGGTATGGATTGATTCGTCCTTTTTTGTCCCAAACATGCATCAAAATCTTTATGACACTATAACTTAATGTTTTTAATGCATGATTGAGACACTTACAAGGGAAAGTGTCAGAAGAAATGTTAAAATTTTTTTTAAGTGTCGGAAGTTATAATACACGGTATATATTTGCTTAGTTCCCCCATTTCAACCCCTGTCGTTATTATTTTTATTACCTTTTTACGTCATTATTTATTATCATTATCAATGTAAATCAACAAAATTAAATGTCTTTCTTTTGATATCAATCTCGTCGCAATTCGAAGAAAAAGCGTTCAATTTATAGTTACAAAAGAATAGTAATAACCCGCATCTTTGATAATAATTCGATTTAATCAACAAATCGATTAAAATCTCGAAAAATAATCGAGACAAAAAAAATTTAACTTTATTTTTGCATTATTATTATCATTTTTTATATAATCCCAAAATTTAAACAAATTCAATTTAATATATATTGTAATAATAGATTAAGTACGAATCTATTAGATATCTTATTTAACTTGGTTTCGTATCTAATTTGATTTTTAGTAGTATCTAATTTTTTATCATAATTAAAATTGTTATTATTATTACCTTTTTGTCTCATTACTTGTTATTATTGTAGGCAAACATTGAAATAATATCAAATTTCCTGTAGGTTTATACTAAACACGACATATTTTGATGAAAATTATTATTTTTATTACCATTTTGCGTCATAATTTATTACCATTATCAATATAAATCAATAATTAATTAAAAAAATTTGGTACAAAAATCCAAGCAATTACATTAAAAAAATATATCAAAGCTTTTTAAAAAGAATGGTAAGAGTCCGCCATCTTTGATAATAATTATTAAATTATTTATTAATAATTATAATTACTTTTTTGTATCATCACTTGTTATTATTTGTTTACAAAAATTGAAACAATGTCAAATCTCTTGTAAGTTGATACTAAACACGACGTAGTTTTAGTGTAAATTATTACTTTTATTACCATTTTACATCTTCATTTATTACCATTATCAATATAAATCAATAAAGCTTAAAAAAAATTGCCATTTTATACAAAAATCACTGCAATTGCAATAAGAAGATATTAAAGTTGAGGTTAGCTGCACTCAACGAATATTAAAGTTGTCGTTAAAGAAGTATGGTAATAATTCGCCATCTTTGATAATAACTCTATTAATTAAATCGGCGAATATCTCGACAAATAAACGAGATAAATACGTTGTGTTAATATAAATAAATACGTTTGGTTTTGTTTCGAAGGAAATTTATTTAAATATGATTTAAAATCAATTTTATTCTTGTGGTAATAATAGTACCCTTATTACTATTATTACCATTTTGATATTACCTCAAAATAAAAACAAATCGATTGAATCGTAATTAATCAATGATTTTCTTTAGGTTGATAAAAACGCGACGTATATTTAACGAAAATTATTGAAATTATTATTTTTATTACCATTTTACGTCTTAATTTATTACAATAATCAATATAAATCAATAAAATTAAAAAAACTTTCGTTTTGTACAAAAATCAAACCAATTGCAATAAGAGAATATTAAAGTTGAGGTTAAAGAGATATGGTAATAATGCGTCATATTTGATAATAACTTTATTACCAGTTTACGTCCTCATTTATTACCATTATCAACATAAATCAATAAAATTTGAAAAAAGTGTCATTTCGTACAAAAATCAAAGCAACTGCAATAAAAAACTATTAAAGTTGAGGTTAAAAAGGTATGGTAATAACTCACCATCTTTGATAATAACTTTATTACCATTTTACGTCATCATTTGTTGCCATTATCAATATAAAATAATAATATTCAAATTTCTTTTGTTATTGGGTAGCTGCCAAAATAAAAGTAGCTGCAGTTAACAAATATTAAAGTTGTCGTTAAAAAGGTGTGGTAATAATTCGCCATCTTTGATAATAACTCGATTAAATCAGCGAATATTGCGATAAATAAACGAGATAAATACGTAGAGTTTGGTCTCTTTTAAAGGACATTTGTTTCGAACCATTTAAAATCAATCTTATTCTTGTATTACCTTTATTATTATTATTACCATTTTGATATAACCTCAAAATAAAAAAAAAATCGATTGAATCGTAATTAATTAGTGATTTTCTTTAGGTTGATTATAAACGAGACGTATATTTAACGATTATTATTGAAATAATCATTTTTATTACCATTTTCGTCTTCATTTATTACCATTATCAATAAAATTTTAAAAAAATGTCATTTCTTACAAAAATCATAGCAAATTGCTATAAGAAAATTATAAAGTTGAGGTACAAAAGGCATACCATAGTAATAATCCGTTATCTCTGATAATAACTTTATTACCATTTTACGTCATTATTTATTACTATTATCACTATAAATTAATAAAATTTAATTTTCTTTTGTCATTTTTTACCAAAATAAAAGTAACTGCAATCAACAAATGTTGATTGCATGAAAAATTGTTATTTCGTACAAAAATCAAAACAATTGCAATAAGAAGACAATAAACTGGAAGATTATTATTTTTTTTTATTACCATTTTACATCTTTACTTATTATCATTATCAATATAAATTAATGAAATAAAAAAAAAAAAAATCGTACATAAATCAAAGCAATTGCAATTAGAAGATAATAAAGTTGAGGTTAAAAAGGTAAGGTAATAATCTTGCCATCTTTGATAATAACTTTATTACCATTTTACGTCATCATTTATTACCATTATCAATATAAATCAACAACATTTTAAAAAAATTGTTATTTCGTACAAAAAACAAAACAATTGCAATAAGAAGACAATAAAATTGAAAATTATTATTTTTATTATTACCATTTTACGTCTTCATTTATTACCATGATCAATATAAATTAATGAAATTTAAAAAAAGAACATTTCGTACATAAATCAAAACAATTGCAATTAGAAGATAATAAAGTTGAGGTTAAAAAGGTATGGTAATAATCTTGTCATCTTTGATAATAACTTTGTTACCTATAAAAGGTAACAATTTTTACGTCCCCATTTATTACCATTATCAATATAAGTCAACAAAATTTTAAAAAAATTGTTGTTTCGTATAAAAATAAAATTAATTGCGATAAGAAGATATTGAAGTTGAGGTTAA
The DNA here is from genome assembly GCA_036711965.1 of Onthophagus sagittarius. NCBI lineage: Eukaryota > Metazoa > Arthropoda > Insecta > Coleoptera > Scarabaeidae > Onthophagus > Onthophagus sagittarius. The sequence continues at coordinate 21,873,110 of JASERS010000006.1, read as the reverse complement.
AAAGGTATAGTAATAATCCGCCATTTTTGATAATAACTCGATTAAATCAGCGAATATCTCGAGATATAAACAATATAAAGTCATTGAGTTTGGACTCTTTTCAAACGAAATTTAGTTTATTATTTATATTTATTATTATTATTATAAATTATTATTACCATTTTTAGTAAAAACTCAAATTAAAAAAATTATAAAATTCAATCGTGATTAAGGAGATACCTCGTTCAACTACGTTTCATATCCGAATTGAATAATTTTAATTTTGATCATAATTATTAAAATTTTATTACCGTTATATGTTTCATCACCTGAAAATTATTGAAATTATTATTTTTATTACTATTATCACTATAAATTAATAAAATTTCAAAAAAAAAATATTTGGTACAAAAATCGGTACAATTGCTTTGAAAATATATTAAAGTTGTAATTAAAAAGTGTGGTAATAACCCGTCATCTTTAATAATAATCCAATTAGATGAGCGAATATCTCAACAAATAAACGAGATAGACTCGTCGAGATTGCACTCTTTCTAAAGGAAATTCGTTTACGCATTTAAAATCAATTTTATTCTTGTATTACCTTTATTATTATTATTACCATTTTAATATAACCTCAAAATAAAGAAATTTTGATTGAGTCGTAATTAATCAATGATTTTCTTTAGGTTAATTCTAAAGGCGACGTATATTTAAGTAAAATTATTGAAATTATTATTTTTATTACCATTTTACGTCTTCATTTATTACCATTATCATATAACTTCAAAATAAAAATATATCAATTGAATTAACTTTGTTTCATGTCTGACTCGATTAATCTTTAATCATATTTACTAAAATTATTATTATTGTTATTACCGTTTGTTTCATAATTTCTTCTGATACTTAAAATTATTGAGATTATTATTTTTATGACCATTTTACGTCATCATTTGTTACCATAATCAATAAAATTTTAAAAAAATTTCGTTTCGTACAAAAATCAAAGCAATTGTAATAAGAAAATATTAAAGTTGAGGTTAGAAAGGTATGATAATAATCCGCCATTTTTGATAATAACTTAATTACCATTTTACGTCATCATTTGTTACCATTATCAATATAAATCAATAATTTTTTTTTGTCGTTTGGTACCAAAATAAAAGTAACTGCAGGCAATAAATATTAAAGTTGTTAAAAAGGTAGGGTAATAATCTGCCATCTTTGATAATAACTCGATTAAATAGGCAAACATCTTAATAAATAAACAAGATAAAACATCGAGTTTGGACTTTTCTCAAAGGAAATTTGGTTTAACATCATTTAAATTTAATTTTATTGTTATATTAACTTTATTATTATTATTATAAATTATTATTATCATTTTTAATAAAACCTCAAATAAAAAATTACAAAATTCAATCGTGATTAATCGATGAGATAATTTGTTCACCATCATTTCATATCCAAATTGAGTAATTTTTAATCATAATTATTACCTTTCTGTTTCATCACCTGTTATTATAATAACAAAAATTGAAACGATATCAAATTTTCTGTAGATCGATCTTTAACACGACTTATTTTTAATGAAAATTATTGAAATTAAACTTTCAATAAAAGTTAAAAATCGTCATTTAGTGCAAAAATTGGAGCAATTGCTTTAAAAAATATTAAAGTGTGGTAATAAACCGCCATCTTTGATAATAATCCATTTAGATGAGCGAATATCCCGACAAATAAACATGATAAATATGTCGAGTTTGGATTTTTTTAAAGGAGATTTGTTTACGCATCATTTAAAATCAATTTTATTCTTCTATTACCTTTATTATTATTATTATTACTATTTTTAATATAACCTCAAAATAAAAAAAAAGTCAAATCAGAATTAAATCTACAATATTTAACTTCGTTTCATATCTGACTATTAATTTTTAATAATATTTATTAAAATTATTATTATTTGTTTCATAATTTCTTCTGATACTTTCGTTGAAGTTGGGTGTTGGGGGATTTTTTTTACCAAAACTGGGTTTAGGTCAAAAATCATTTGCATGTTACTAATTAAAGCGAAATTAAAAACACACTACTTGTGAAAAAGACCAAATAATTCCAAATTCGTGCAGCCAAAAAATTTTGTTTATTAATTAAAAATTAGTTAACAGTTTATTTTTTAAAATTTTTCGAAAAAAAATGGCTAAACAATCATCCCTAATTGATAATTTTAATATTTCTTTCCTCCGAAGACGAATACAATCTAAATCCTGGTCTAGAGTGGGAAGACGAGTTCACAGGTAGGTCTGCTTAAGGAGATTCTTCCATTTCTTAACTTTGTTTATTTAATTAATTTATTTTAATTTTTTTTTGGATTTTTAAACCAACAAATTTTTGCACAAAAATCGTAGTTTACGCTATTATTTACTTTGTCACCGCTTAATTAACTGTTAGCTAGTTTTATTTTATTGATCAAGTTAAAAATTGTTTAATTAGACGATTCTTTGTTTTCAAGCTAAATTTTTATTCAAACATTACATAACACGCATGCTTTATTTAATTAAAAAAAATAACACCTAACATAATGAGTCGTGTGTACGTTTGCGTTGTGTCAAAGATGGAAAGGAATTGATTCAGATCCGTTTGCGTTTCTTTTTATGTAAGTTTTTATTTCTTTAAAGAGACGAACCCGGCTGCTTTTTCCTTATTTATTTATCCCGTTATTTAGTACAAAAAGAATTTTGAGCGCATGATAAGAAGGATTAAAGGTGGAAGATTTATTAAGTATTTAATTTTGGGAGAGTAGCGAATAAATTAGAATCGAGTGCATGAATTGTGTGTGAATGAATATGAGAACGACACCTTATTCACCACAGTTTTGACGTATGACGATGGGCAAGGTGAAGATGAAGAGGGCAGCCTCCCCCATATCGGCGGATTTGGGAGCAAGTTACCCCCCGGGATCCTCGCCCACGGATTACCCCAAGTCAAAGAGGTCCAACCGGCTGTTACAGTTGTCGAACAAGAACAAGCTAAGCAAGAAACTAAAAAAGAAAGTACGTTTCTAATTTAATTTATTCAAAGTTGATTCATTAATTAATTAATCCTTGTTAGTTAAAGAATTAAGTGAGGAACAAAAACAAACGATAGTCCTCTCAGAAAAATTCCAAGTCTTCATGGACAAAGCTGGAAAAATCGTTGAGCGCGCCCTAGCGGAAAACGCGGATATCTACAACGATTATAGCCGAGGACGAGGTGATGACGCGTTAGATGATAAAATCCACCAAAGGATTTCTTTGAATCGGTGGTTTTTCGACGAACGTTGGTCTAAAAATCGAACTGTCTCATCGATCGATTGGTGCCCGCAATATCCGGAGTTATTGCTCGCTTCGTACGGGAATAACGAAGAGATGCCGAATGAACCGGATGGGGTCGCTTTGGTTTGGAACACCAAGTTTAAAAAGACCACCCCAGAATTTATTTTTCACTGTCAGAGTGCTGTAATGTCTTCGAAGTTCGCACGGTTTCATCCAAACTTAATTTTGGGGGGGACTTATTCTGGGCAAATTGTACTGTGGGATAATAGGGTGCATAAAAGAACTCCCATTCAACGTACACCACTTTCCGCTGCTGCACACACTGTTAGTTGAATTAATTTCTTTATGAGTGTGAAGGTAGTCGTAATAATAAAATCTGTTTATGAAGATTTTAAGCAAATATATAACTTTAAAAGTTAAAACAATTAAATCCTATAGGTTTAGGTCAGAATAAAGCAATAGCTAAATAACTCTGAGATTATAAAGTAAGCTTCTACTAAAAGGAAATGTTGAAGATTTACTCAAATATTGAAGTCGGCCGAAAGTACTTCTTATTTCTCATTTCAGTACTTCAATATTTGGGGAGGCTAACGTCTTCGAAAACGACGAGATTATGTCTTAATTCATGAATACTACTTAAAATGAAATAATTTCGGCCGACTTCCAAGACGTTGTCCGCCCCAAATATAAGAAGTAAACTTGGCTGACTTCGAAAATGTCGGTCGCTCTACATATCATATACAATATACCCGATGCTTAGGACGACTTAGGATGAAATAATCTTAGTTGATTTAGAAGACGACGGCCACCCAAATATTTTTCTTGATAGAAGAAGTTAACTCGACCAACAACTTCGAAGACGTCGGCCGAAAATACTTATTAGTGACGAATAATATTTAGGGCGGTCGACGTCTCAAGTATCTCGGCCGTCCTAAGTATCATAAATAATAAGTCAAGGGCAATTGAAGTCGGCCGAGTTCACTTCTTATATCAAGAACAATATTAGGCGGTCGATGTCTTCGAAGACGGCCGAGATTATGTCTTAAATCATGAATATTACCTAGAATGAAGTAATCTTGGCTGACTTCAAAGATGTCGGCCGACAGTGCTTATTAATCACGAATAATATTTGGGTAGGCCGACGTCTCAAGTATCTCGGCCGGCCCAAGTATTGTAAAAATATGTAGGGAGAAGAAAGTTGGCCGAGTTCACTTGTTATATCAAGAACGGCAGTTGGGACTGCCGACGTCTTCGATGACGGCCGAGGTTATTTCTTATATCATGAATATTTCTTAAGACGAAATAATCTCGGCCGACTTCGAAGACGTCGGTCGCCATAAATATTGTTCGTTGATTAAGAAGTATTCTCGGCCGATTTCGAAGTTATCGGCCGCCCCAAATATTGTTCTTGATATAAGAGGTAAACTCGGCCGACTTCGAAAACGTTGGCCGCCTAACATATTATTCGTGATTAATAAGTATTTTCAACCGAAGTTTTCGAAGTCGGCCGAATATATTTCTTAAGCGTTGGTCACACTAGGCTGCTTAACAGCCGCGAATTATGATAGCCGCTGCTGTCAGCCGTCAATCAACTTTGGTGTAACCATAAAATTCATTGCAATTGGCGCCAGCCGCTGATTAGCAGCAGCTGCCGGCAGCTTGGTGTGACCAATGCTTAAGTCACGAATAATATACGGTTCGGCCGAGATCTTCGAAAACGGCCGACCAATACTTATATACTGTACTATTCTTATATCAAGAATAGTATTTGGGGACATTATTTCTGATATGAATATTATTTATGATGAAATAATCTCGGCCGACATTGAAGACGTCGGTTATCACAAATATTGTTTGTTGATTAAGAAGTATTCTGGCGATTGCGATGATGTCGGTCGCCCTACATATTATTTGCGATTCTTAGAATGGCCGATTTCAAAGACGTCCGAAAATACTTATTAATCACGAATAATACTTAGGACGGCCGAGTTTATTTTGTATATCAAGAATAGTATTTGGGGACATTATATCATAAGATCATTAAGATGAAATAATGTCGGCCGACTTCGAAAATGAGAATGTTTCTTAATCACAAACAGTAATTGATGTCGCCGAAGTCTTCGAAGTCGGCCGAGATTTTTTCATCCTGAAGTACTAAGAGGCTCGTTACTTTACACACTTTCATTTGATAAAAACTACGTGAACTAAGAATATACCCCAAACACTTCGCATGTTTTCATAGTCTAACTACTTCTTCCTTCGTTCATTTCTTCGCACGTCGCCATCGTAATCGATCGGTGACGTGATCGTAACGGCTACAGTTCGGCCACCTTGATTTGAGACTGTTTTGGCCGACACATCGTCTGGGTCTGAGCCGTCTGATACCAAAGCAGACGACATTGAAGAATCGTCTGCAATGAAAAAACGAAAAGATCACAACCTTTGATTGGCCTGAGCTTCAGGAATGTCCCCCACTATAAATAAGTCATTATCTAGAATCTTAGTTATGACATAAGGACCTTGGTATTTTGGATGTGATTTCCTGGATTTTCCATGCTGGATTGCATTGGACATCATCATTATATAGTCTTCGACAGAATATGTATCGAATATCTGTTGATTTTCAGTTAATGGTCTTTAATCTTGCTTCTTCATGACTTAATTCAAAATTTTGCTGAAGATTTTCCTGAAGTCTTCGTTGTTAGGTACAATTCAACGTGTTGTACGGATTAAGTTCTTTAGGCCAAGCGTATTATTCATTTTTTACAACTTTTGCAAGAAAATTGTATAAAACTCTGTTATACTATATTCACGCTGGTTTGCTAAAAAGTTTTAAAGTTTTTGGACTTAAAGGCACTAGCGCGATTTAGACCAAGCGTGTTCATTTTTTACAACTTGTACTAGAAAATTGTATAAAATTCTGTTATACTATATTCACGCTGGTTTGCTAAAAAGTTTTAAAGTTTTTGGACTTAAAGGCACCACCGCGATCATTGTTTTTTTCAAAACTGATCAATGTTTTTGGTGGACCGAATACAGTAGAACCCCTCATATCCGTCACCCATGGGACCGCAGCATGGTCGGTTACCAGAAAAGGGCGGATAATCCGAGGAACAACAAAAATGAACAAGACAAACATAAACGAGTACATATATTTAATTATGTATACAAATCCATGTATGTACATGTAAATTTATTTAAAAAAATCAGTTATATTTTTTTGTTTTAATCTACCAAATCTTGCTTTAGCTGAGATATCTTTCCACTTTTTAATGCACAGCACATCCATCGGTGTTGCTTCTGGATGTTGCTCGACGTATTTCATTGCAATCTCGAAAGCCTCTGTAGCTGTCGTATGACTGATATTTTCAGGTTCTTCTTTTTCATCATCCGTTTCATCTTCCTCTGTTTCAACTTTAAAAACTGCGGATACGATTTGTTCGTCGTTCAGATCCTCGTTAGTGACTTCAACTATGTCCCCTCCCAATAGCCACTCTTCTATATCCGCTGATTGGATTTGGGCATCGATGGTCTGTAAATCTTGTAGAATTTCTGCTTCATCTGTATTTAAAGTTTCAGACTCATTAGAGATTGCGCTCTCACCTTCAATAATACTTGGCCATAGTTTTCTCCAAGATTTTTGTAGAGTGGTGTGATTGAGTTCGTCCCAGGCTTGTGCGGCAATGTAAATGGCATCTTTTATATTAAAAGTCTTCATTGCCTCAAATAGGTTACTGCCTCCTTCCGTTTGCTCTAATAAGAAGCTGACATATTTTCGCCTGTATCTTTTCTTCAACCACTCAATAACCCCTTGATCCATAGGTTGGATTAAAGGTGTCACACGAGGAGGTAGAAACATAGCTTTGATGTTTCCCATTGTTAGTTCGTTTTCCGAAGGATGACTGAGAGCATTGTCAAGAATCAAGACTGCATTGAGTGGTAGATTTTTCATTTTCAAGTGTTTTTTTACATCTGGTACAAACTCTTCAAAAAACCACTGTTTAAACAAAGAACTGTCCATCCAAGCAGATTTTTGATTTTTATAATAAACAGGCAATGATGCCATGTTCACATGTCTGAACGCTCTGGGCTTTTTAGATTTTCCAATGACAAACAATGGCATTTTATGGTTTCCACTTGCATTACTACAAGTTGCAAAAGTTAGTCTATCCTTGGATAATTTTGTCCCTGTTACTTTTTCATTTTTTGCAGCAAGAGTGTTTTGTGGGAGCATCTTGTAGTTTAACCCTGACTCGTCAATATTATACACTTGATCCGGATGCATATTGTTTTCTTTAATAAAAACTTCAAATTTCTTCACGAACTCTTTGGTTGCGTCATCATCAGCTGATAGCTTTTCTCCAGAAATAACAACGTGACGTATACCATGGCGACGTTTCCATCGGTGAAGCCAACCTTCACTTGCACTGAAATTTTCCCCTTCCTCTCCTACTATTGTTTTATGTAAAATCGCTGCCTTCTCTTTAATTATAGGACCTGACAAAGGAGTTCCTTTGCGTCTTTCTTGGAAAAACCATATCGAGAGAGCATCATCTAAAACATCAAATTTAGGCTTTTTAAGCATCTTTCTATTTTTTAAACCCTCCTCCCCTTCCACTGTCATAGAGTACGATTCGATATTCTTTCTGTTTTTCCTCCAGTCTTTAATAGTTGTGACGCCTATTCCTAATTCAGAAGATAATTTTTGAACTGACTCGCCATTGTCTAGCCTCTGAATAACTTCCAATTTCTTCTGTAGTGTACATACAATACGTTTTCGTTTTTGTTGGGTAGCCATAATCACTTTTACTATAACAATTGTAAATATGCATACAATTGATATTCACAATGATGAACACAGTTGCGCAACCCTTGGCAAACATCAAGATTGAGCGAATCAAGTAATTCCCCGACGGAAAGTCGGGTCTCTTGGGATTCACAAAAACGTACATTAGAGCATTTGAACAAAATTGGGAGTAGGGAGGGGTGACGGATATCCCGAGGAGTCGGATATCCCGAGGTCGGATATGAGGGGTTCTACTGTATATTGAATATCATGAAAATGTCCACAGCTATTTTGGTGTACATGGTCTTTGTAGGGTTGACGAATTTGCTGTAGGCGTCGATACTCGCAAAAACGTATTTGTGACCAGAAGAGGATTTGTCTAAAGCAGCAATTCTAAACCGCTGCTCCGGCACCAGTTCGTAGGGAAATTCGACTGGTCCTTGGACTATTTTTTTCCGCTAAAGTTAACATTTTCTTGAATACTATTAGAAATAATTCATGAGCTAGTGAATTCTGAAACCCAGCAGAATCCGATCGCTAACGAAATGAAATTTGATATGAAAGTAGTACTAAAGTAGTATACCTTACCCTTGTATGGAGAGCGGTACAATCCTGCTGAAAGGGGATGCAGGAATGGCGAAAGTATTCTCTGTGAACGCGGGTACTATTGCTATACGACGTGGTATGGAGTTGATATGTAGTGGAAGGGGTCATCAACCATACCGCCTCAACACGCCTCCATAGCTTCTCAACGTTAGCCAGGGATTCAATCCGACTTAGATCCGGAGAACAAACTGGCCATCACAGCATTTTTATACGGTGCTCTTCCACAAAGGTTTGTAAAACACGTTTGATGTACGATCAGGCATTATCAACACCATGCGTAATCGCAATCCACATCATCGCGCACGATTGGTGGTGATACTGCGGAGGGACATTTTGTTTTCTGCCGAATCAAGAATCAAATTTGATTTGCTGGAGACGTGGTGAGCGTCTATCCGAGCTGTGCCTCAAAGAGTCCTATTCACCACCAATCGGGCATTATAAGCCAATCGGGCATTTTGGTATGGGGTTGGGACATGATGAATATACACGCCTGCTGTGTGTATAGCAGATCATGATAGGTTAACGACACTTAGATGAGGTATTAGAGCCTGTTGTGTTTCAATACTTTTAGGGCGCCTAAGTCTTGTATACATGCAAGGTAAGAGACTTCTACATCATCCAACTTCTCCGGTTAAATTTGAGAATGTATGGAGGCGAGTTGAATCGGCGGTGGTACGTGCTGCGCCGTTCACGGAAGATACAATTCGCATTATCGCGCTGGACATAGGCATATAGATTATACAGGGTGTGCTCGTGAATTATGTCCAACAGTGTACTTTTATTATTGTTCAAAACGTATAAGATCTGCTTCTGCTTTAACCATTACAGAGACATCTCTCTATTGACTTAAGATTTATGCTAAACTCGGATACTGAATTTTGTGGATGTGGATGATCCTCTTATCGTTGGATCATAAGACTTAGAGCAATTTTGTTGCGATAAATATTCGTAGAACTAGTTTCAATCGTGTTTTGTAATAACTCCTTGGACTTGCATTATACTAATAAACAATCTCAGTCCAGCAGTTTTAACAAAATAGACCTGGGATTGTTGCTATTCTTACTTTTCCATTGCTTTGAATTGTTTCCAGAAGATATTGTCAGGTTTTTACTGACATTTATTGCTTAGTGCTTCTCAAAGAACCATTCGTATCTTAGTAGATCTTTTACCATTTCGTTACGAGCTATTTTTAAGATCTGTGTTTTGCATATAAACAAAATCGTATGCGCACCTTCCTAGTAATGAAAGGGTAATAAGATTTCAAAGCTGTAGTTATAAATCTTTAACACATTCGAGATCTTTTGTAGAATATAACTATTATCAGATTTTTTGCTAAGCTGGGTTTTCTTAGTTGCAGTTTTTTGTTGACGTCTATTATGTGGTCCAAATGGCATCTCTATCGTAATAGATCCTTAAGATCATTAAGAAATTTTCAGGAACCTTCGTTTTTTTTTTATTTTTCTAAAATTCATTGCTCAGCCAGAGTTTTTTTCTATCTTAATTTATGTCTATCTGAATAGATCTTTAGTGCCGTATTCAGAAATAACTTAGAATGTCTGTACTGTAGAAACTGACTGTAGAATCTACAGTTGTAGACATAGAATCTATTCTAGGTCTACAACTATAGATTCTGCATCATTTAAACTCGTTTTTGAATACTACCCTTAATCTCTCCCTATCGCGTGGTCTAAGTAGTATCTCTATGTCTCTAAAGCTTAGAGAAATTTCACCCCAAACAGCACCTGAAAAAGAAATTGTTTCAATGAAACCCCTTAGACTTCCCACGTAAGCGGTAAAGTACATAAATGGCATTAAGGAACACAAATAATTAATCACCGCATTCAATTTAAGGACATCCAAGCAGCAACTGTGATAAATTTTAACTGTCTAGCTCGGTCAGTCTCTAAGAAATTCAGATTTAAATGACAGTGTTCATTGTTAAAAAAGATTCTAACTAAAATAACTCAAAACCCAAAAGTACTAGATATAAACATATCTTATTAAAGTCAACATATTTTGGTGTGTAGAATCAGAATATGAAATAATAATTATATCATTCTATTTAAAATAACATATGTTTATTTCGGTACATCATTATGGAACACTCTATATTTATAAAAATATTTTCCGGTTATACTGTTGAAAATATCCTACAACTTTTATCTATAGGAAAACATCACTCACCACCTTAAAATATAACTGTTTTCAGATCCATTGTTTAGCTGTGTCATGGTTTTCTACTAACGTCTATCGTGTGGTTAAAATAGCTTACTTCCAGGAAGCTTCACTTTAAGACTTTCGGATGCAATATCAAGTCATCCAGAAATATTTCAAGACTTCTAGACGCAGTATCAAGTTTTTTGAAGCAATATCAAGTATTCTGGAAGCATTTTACGTCTTCTGCCAGAAATATTAAGTATTCTAGAAGTAGTATCACGTCTTATAAAGAAAGTATCAAGTTTTCTCGTAGCAGATTGTAAGCTTTGGAATGCTTTTAATCCAAAGGCTTCCAGAGACAATATCAAGTTTTATAGAAGCAGTATCGAGTCTTCCCAAACCATTTCAAGTCTTCCTAACGCAGTATTACATCTTCTGCAAGCAATATCAGTCTTCTAGCCGCAGTATTAATTTTTCGGGTGTAAACATTGAGTCTTCTGGCAGTAGTTTGTCTTCTGGAAATATTTCAAGAATTGCAGATGAAATATCAAGTCTTCCGAAAGCATTTCAAGTCTTCCGCAAACAATTTCAAGATTTCTAGAAGCAGTATCAAATTTTCCAGAGTAAGTATTGAGTCTTCTGGAAGCAATTTAAGGCTTCCAGATGCAATGTCAACTCTTCCGGCAGTATTTCAAGTCTTCTAGACGCAATATCAAATCTTTTGGAAACATTTTAGGTCTTCTACCAGCAATATCAAGTTTTCTAGAAGCTTTATCAAGTTTTCCGGAGTAAGTATCGAGTCTTCTGGAAGTAGTTTAAGTCTTCTGGAAATATTTCAAGGCTTCCAGATGTAATATCGAGATTTCAAGAGTAAGTATCGAGTCTTCTGGAAACATTTTAAGGCTTCCAGATGCAATATCAAGTCTTCCGAAAGCATTTTAAGTACTCTAGACGCAGTTTCAACTCTTCCACAAGACATCAAGTTTTCTAGAAGCAGTATCAAATTTTCCAGAGTAAGTATCGAGTCTTCTTGAAGCAGTTTAAGTCTTCTGGAAACACTTTAAGGCTTCCCGATGCAATATCAAGTATTCTGGAAGTATATCAAGTCTTCTAGAAGCATTTTAAGCCAAATCTAGCAATATCAAATTTTCTAGAAGTAGTATCATGTTTTCCAGAGAAAGTATCGAGTTTTCTGGAAGCAGATCAAATCTTTCGGAAGCATTCCAAGGCTTCTAGATGCAGTATCCAATCTTCTGTAAGCAATATTAAGTTTTGTAGAAGCAGTATCAAGTTTTCCAGAGTAAGTATCGAGTCTTCTGGAAGAAGTTCAAGTCTTCTGGAAATAGTCATCTAGAAGCAGTATCAAGTCTTCTGGAAACAGATCAAGTCTTTAAGATTCAGAGATCATATTCTTTGCTAGCTTGGATAATCTTATTTATGACATATTTTCATCAATTCTGCAACTGACTAATTCTGGACTAATACTTTCTGAATCAGTTTGAAGAAATGATTGACCATAAAAAATTGAAGTGTATTCTAGAATATCAAGGTGACACTGCGTAATTGTAATCTTGACATTCTAGTACAAAATTCGTTACTTAACTTTAAAATTCTTAACAATCTTGATTCAGATTCTATCAAAGCCACTATTAACATTTTATTTTACGACTATTTTCACACTCAACAAAAAAAAAGTTAACACATTTTTCTAACAACCCAAATTTTCAGCACCCAGTTTATTGTATGAACGTAGTCGGAACTCAAAACGCGCATAACCTGATCAGTATTTCAACGGACGGCCGCCTTTGCTCTTGGTCTTTAGACATGTTAAGTCAACCCCAAGAAACTTTAGAGTTACAAAGGGCCCCATCTCGACCCGTCGCCGTGATGTGTCTCGATTTCCCGCATTCTGATGTAAATAATTTCGTGGTCGGTTGTGAAGATGGTGCTGCTTATGCAGCTTGCCGTCATGGTGCTAAAGCGGGAATCACCGAGGCTTACGAAGGACATCGAGGTCCAATCGCTGGACTTAGTGTTAACGCGGTTCAAGGAGGGATTGATTTTTCTTATATGTTTCTTACATCATCGTTTGATTGGACTGTTAAGTTATGGAGTTTAAGGGTGAATATTAAAATTAATTTGTCTTGATTAAATTTATTTATTTTTTTAAATTTAGGATAATAAGCCGATTTATTCGTTTGAAGATAACGGCGATTATGTGTTAGATGTAGCTTGGTCCCCCGTTCACCCCGCTTTATTTGCAACGGTCGATTGCGGTGGGAGATTAGATTTATGGAATTTAAATTTGGATACGGAAGTTCCTGCGGCGGGGGTTGTTATAGAAGGGGGGCCGGCTTTGAATAAAGTATCTTGGACCCCATCTGGTTTGCACGTAACCGTTGGGGACAGCCAAGGGAAGTTATGGGTTTATGATGTCGCTGAGAATTTCGCTCATCCTCGGCACGATGAGTGGAATAAATTCTTATACACGACTCAAGAATTGCGTAATAATCAAATTGACGAGGAATCCGATACTTTGTGGAATTTATCTGCGCCCACATCTTTAGGGACGACTATAGGGAGTCCGTATCCATAAAAAATTAAAAAAATAAGTTTAATAAATAATTAAAATTTCCAATACGCCTAGTATTTTAAAATAATAGGATCAATGGCGCATTTTATTTCGTTTTCAAACCGAAAATATTTGTATATTTATGCAGCTGTAATATTTATTTTTTAATTAAAGTTTAAAAAAATGTAATCAACGCATTGTGGAAAAATTAACTAATTATTAATACGGAATAAGGATTTAAAAAAAATAACGAGGGAGATTTATTTTCACATTTTAGCAATTGTAATCGCTTCAAATTTAATAAATAAAATTAATTCCCCCCATTAATGTTATATTAATTAAAAATTATATATAGGATGTATTATAAAACAAAAAAAAATTAAAACGAAGTTAACAATGAATGATGGGGAATATATTTTTCATTTACGCAGGTGTAAATAGTTAATAATTTCCTTTGATTACTTTATTTATGGTTTAATAATTTATTTGTACCTTTTTTTATACGATCATTTAGTTTATCGTTTTTTTGCAACAATTTTTTTTTGTTTTTGTTATTTGGCAATCAAAATTTTTTTAAATAATTCTAGTTTTTAATTATTAAATTATGTAGCTTTAATCTCATTGTGATTTATTTTTTAAAAACGATCTAATTCCACCTAATCGGAAATGAGCTTGAAAAATAAACTTGATTTTTTTGGGAATTAAACCTTTTTTTAATCACATCATCAATAATACACCCAACTCTTTTTTAACACGATTTTGAAACAACACGGTTCACCAATAAATTTTTTTATACTAACTTTTTGTTATAGCATGAATCCCAAAAAAAAATTCGTGTAAAAAGATTTATTGATCAACCATGTTATTTCAAAATCGTGTTAAAAAAGACCGTGTAAAAAAAGAGTTGGGTGTAGTAACTTGGTTGGTTTTCGCGTATTTTATAGGTTGGTACAAGAATTTTTTGAACGCGAGGAAGATACTATAGGAGGTTAAAATGAAACTTAATGTATCAAGAAAATTGCTAAATGGTTAGTTAAATTGGTAGCTTGGTAGCGCTATGTAAAAAAAATTATCTATATGTACTTTGAATAACATTTCATGTATAAAAGATTTGTCCATCAACAACATCAGATCCTAACTCTTTCTCTCTTAAGTTCTGTTTCACCCTGCAATACCCAAACTTCCCCATAACTTCATAACAATCCTCAACCTTAATTCACTATAATTTTCAATAGATTATGGAAGCCTCAGTCTGAAAGATTGAATATCATCAAAGCACTGCTATGAGTAAAACTTTCAACTTCCTCCTTTAATCTGATCTATGGAAAGATCTCGGAACAGATGTGGTCTATATTGTTCTAAAGGTAAACAAATTAAAAATATCATCTCAAGAATGAGTTGAGATATGATCAATAATATCTCAAGAATGAGTTTGTCATATCTGAAGAATGGCTGCGTTTTTTGTTATTGACAGTACAAGAACTTTACAATGTCGTATCTTAAGAACGAATTGAGATATCATCATGCCATAAAGATCATTTTGACACTAATTTGATAGTGATTAAGTGTGCCATAAATAATTTATTAATCTCGAAAAACATCGTTGGTATGATTTTTTAAACCCAATTCTTCACTTTTGTAATTGACAAAATAAAAATCTAAAATTATCGTATCTCAAGAATGGATTGAGATATCATTATGAAATAAAGATCATTTTAACGCAAATTTGAAGAAGATTTAATAAGCAATAAATCATTTCTTCGTTTCCATAACCATCGTTGAAACCCCCAACACTGCACTTTTTGTTGTTGGCTAACATAATTTAAAAAGGTATCTCAAGAACAGATTGAGATATCATTATGCAATAAAGATCATTTTGACGCAAATTTGATGATGATTTAATGTCCTATTAAAATTTTTTTTATTGCTGTAAACATCGTTGTTATGATTTTTTAAACCCAACCTTTCATTTTTTGTTATTGACAAACTAAAGATCTTAAAATATCGTATCTCAAGAACGGATTGAGATATCATTATGAAATAAAGATCAGTTTAAACAAAATTTGAAGAAGATTTAATATGCCATAAATAATTTCTTCGTTTCCATAACCATCGTTGAAACCCCCAAAGCTGCACTTTTTGTTATTGGCTGATATAAAAGTTTTAAAAAGTATCTCAAGAACGGATTAAGATATCATACAATAAAGATCATTTTAACAAATTTAATGGTGATTTAATGTCCTATTAAAAATATTTTAATTGCTGTAAACATCGCTTTTATGATCTTTTAAACTCAACTCTTCATTTTTGTTATTGAGAAAATAAAAATCTTAAAATATCCTATCTCAAGAACGGATTGAGATATCATTATGAAATAAATATCATTTTAAAGCATATTTGAAGAAGATTTAATATGCCATAAATAATTTCTTCATTTCCATAAACATCGTAGAAAACCCCCCAAAACTGCACTTTTTGTTATTGACTAATAAAAAATTTTAAAATGTTTCTCAAGAATGGATTGAGACATCATCATGCAATAAAGATCATTTTGACACAAATTTGGTAGTGATTTAATGCGCTATCAAAAATTTTTTAATTGCTGAAAACATCGTTATAATTTTTTAAACTCAACTCTTCATTTTTGTTATTGACAAAATAAAAATCTCAAAATATCCTATCTCAAGAACGGATTGAGATATCATTATGAAATAAATATCATTTTAAAGCATATTTGAAGAAGATTTAATATGCCATAAATAATTTCTTCGTTTCCATAACCATCGTTGAAACCCCCAAAGCTGCACTTTTTGTTATTGGCTGATATAAAAATTTTAAAAAGTATCTCAAGAACGGATTAAGATATCATACAATAAAGATCATTTTGACATAAATTTAATGGTGATTTAATGTCCTATTAAAAATATTTTAATTGCTGTAAACATCGCTTTTATGATCTTTTAAACTCAACTCTTCATTTTTGTTATTGAGAAAATAAAAATCTTAAAATATCCTATCTCAAGAACAGATATCATTATGAAATAAATATCATTTTAAAGTATATTTGAAGAAGATTTAATATGCCATAAAAAATTCTTCATTTCCATAAACATCGTAGAAAACCCCCCAAAACTGCACTTTTTGTTATTGACTAATAAAAAATTTTAAAATGTTTCTCAAGAACGGATTGAGACATCATCATGCAATAAAGATCATTTTGACACAAATTTGGTAGTGATTTAATACCCTATCAAAAATTTTTTAATTGCTGTAAACATCGTTATGATTTTTTAAACTCAACTCTTCATTTTTGTTATTGACAAAATAAAAATCTCAAAATATCCTATCTCAAGAACGGATTGAGATATCATTATGAAATAAATATCATTTTAAAGCATATTTGAAGAAGATTTAATATGCCATAAATAATTTCTTCATTTCCATAAGCATCGTAGAAAACCCCCCAAAACTGCACTTTTTGTTATTGGCTAATATAAAAAATTTAAAATATATCCCAAAAATGGATTGAGATATCATCATGCAATAAAGATCATTTTGACACAAATTTGATGGTGATTTAATGCCCTATCAAAAATTTTTTAATTGTTGTAAGCATCGTTGTTATGATCTTTTAAACTCAACTCTTCATTTTTGTTATTGACAAAATAAAAATCTTAAAATATACTATCTCAACAACGGATTGAGATATCATTATGAAATAAATGTCATTTTAAAGCATATTTGAAGAAGATTTAATATGCCATAAATAATTTCTTCATTTCCGTAAAAATCGTAGAAAACCCCCCAAAACTGCACTTTTTGTTATTGACTAATAAAAAAATTTTAAAATGTTTCTCAAGAACGGATTGAGACATCATCATGCAATAAAGATCATTTTGACACAAATTTGATGGTAATTTAATGCCCTATCAAAAATTTTTTAATTGCTGTAAACATCGTTATGATTTTTTAAACTCAACTCTTCATTTTTGTTATTGACAAAATAAAAATCTTAAAATATCGTATCTCAATAACGGATTAAAATAGATTTAATAAGCCATAAATAATTTCTTCTTTTGCATAAACATCGTTGAAAACCCCCCAAAACTGCATTTTTTGTTATTGGCTAATATAAAAATTTTAAAATGTATCCCAAAAGTGGATTGAGATATCATCATGCAATAAAGATCATTTTGACACAAATTTGATGGTGATTTAATGCCCTATCAAAAATTTTTTAATTGCTGTAAACATCGTTGTTATGATTTTTTAAACTCAACTCTTCATTTTTGTTATTCACAAAATGAAAATCTTAAAATATAGTATCTCAAGAGCGGATTGAGATATTATGAAATAAATATCATTTTAAAGCATATTTAAAAAGATGTAATGCGCCATAAATAAATTCTTCATTTCCATAAACATCGTTGAAAACCCCCCAAAACTGCACTTTTTGTTATTGGCTAATATAAAAATTTTAAAATGTATCCCAAAAATGGATTGAGATATCATCATGCAATAAAGATCATTTTGACACAAATTTGATGGTGATTTAATGCCCTATCAAAAATTTTTTAATTGCTGTAAGCATCGTTGTTATGATCTTTTAAACCCAACTCTTCATTTTTGTTATTGACAAAATAAAAATCTTAAAATATCCTATCTCAAGAACGGATTGAGATATCATTATGAAATAAATATCATTTTAAAGCATATTTGAAGAAGATTTAATATGCCATAAATAATTTCTTCATTTCCATAAGCATCGTAGAAAACCCCCCAAAACTGCACTTTTTGTTATTTGCTAATATAAATAATTTAAAATGTATCCCAAAAATGGATTGAGATATCATCATGCAATAAAGATCATTTTGACACAAATTTGATGGTGATTTAATGCCCTATCAAAAATTTTTTAATTGCTGTAAACATCGTTATGATTTTTTAAACTCAACTCTTCATTTTTGTTATTGACAAAATAAAAATCTCAAAATATCCTATCTCAAGAACGGATTGAAATATCATTATGAAATAAATATCATTTTAAAGTATATTTGAAGAAGATTTAATATGCCATAAATAATTTCTTCATTTCCATAAGCATCGTAGAAAACCCCCCAAAACTGCACTTTTTGTTATTGGCTAATATAAAAAATTTAAAATGTATCCCAAAAATGGATTGAGATATCATCATGCAATAAAGATCATTTTGACACAAATTTGATGGTGATTTAATGCTCTATCAAAAATTTTTTAATTGCTGTAAGCATCGTTGTTATGATCTTTTTAACTCAACTCTTCATTTTTGTTATTGACAAAATAAAAACCTTAAAATATCCTATCTCAAGAACGGATTGAGATATCATTATGAAACAAATATCATTTTAAAGCATATTTGAAGAAGATTTAATATGCCATAAATAATTTCTTCATTTCCGTAAACATCGTAGAAAACCCCCCAAAACTGCACTTTTTGTTATTGACTAATAAAAAAATTTTAAAATGTTTCTCAAGAACGGATTGAGACATCATCATGCAATAAAGATCATTTTGACACAAATTTGATGGTAATTTAATGCCCTATCAAAAATTTTTTAATTGCTGTAAACATCGTTATGATTTTTTAAACTCAACTCTTCATTTTTGTTATTGACAAGATAAAAATCTTAAAATATCGTATCTCAATAACAGATTAAAATATCATTATGAAATAAAGATCATTTTAAATCAAATTTGAAGAAGATTTAATAAGCCATAAATAATTTCTTCTTTTGCATAAACATCGTTGAAAACACCCCAAAACTGCATTTTTTGTTATTGGCTAATATAAAAATTTTAAAATGTAGCTCAAAAATGGATTGAGATATCATCATACTATAAAGATCATTTTGACACAAATTTGATGATGATTTAATGCCTTATCAAAAATTTTTTAATTGCTGTAAACATCGTTGTTATGATTTTTTAAACTCAACTCTTCATTTTTGTTATTGACAAGATAAAAATCTTAAAATATCGTATCTCAATAACAGATTAAAATATCATTATGAAATAAAGATCATTTTAAATCAAATTTGAAGAAGATTTAATAAGCCATAAATAATTTCTTCTTTTGCATAAACATCGTTGAAAACACCCCAAAACTGCATTTTTTGTTATTGGCTAATATAAAAATGTTAAAATGTAGCTCAAAAATGGATTGAGATATCATCATACTATAAAGATCATTTTGACACAAATTTGATGATGATTTAATGCCTTATCAAAAATTTTTTAATTGCTGTAAACATCGTTGTTATGATTTTTTAAACTCAACTCTTCATTTTTGTTATTGACAAAATAAAAATCTTAAAATATCGTATCTCAATAACGGATTAAAATATTATGAAATAAAGATCATTTTAAAGCAAATTTGAAGAAGATTTAATAAGCCATAAATAATTTCTTCTTGTGCATAAACATCGTTGAAAACCCCCCAAAACTGCATTTTTTGTTATTGGCTAATATAAAAAATTTAAAATGTATCCCAAAAATGGATTGAGATATCATCATGCAATAAAGATCATTTTGACACAAATTTGATGGTGATTTAATGCCCTATCAAAAATTTTTTAATTGTTGTAAGCATCGTTGTTATGATCTTTTAAACTCAACTCTTCATTTTTGTTATTGAGAAAATAAAAATCTTAAAATATCCTATCTCAAGAACAGATATCATTATGAAATAAATATCATTTTAAAGTATATTTGAAGAAGATTTAATATGCCATAAAAAATTCTTCATTTCCATAAACATCGTAGAAAACCCCCCAAAACTGCACTTTTTGTTATTGACTAATAAAAAATTTTAAAATGTTTCTCAAGAACGGATTGAGACATCATCATGCAATAAAGATCATTTTGACACAAATTTGGTAGTGATTTAATACCCTATCAAAAATTTTTTAATTGCTGTAAACATCGTTATGATTTTTTAAACTCAACTCTTCATTTTTGTTATTGACAAAATAAAAATCTCAAAATATCCTATCTCAAGAACGGATTGAGATATCATTATGAAATAAATATCATTTTAAAGCATATTTGAAGAAGATTTAATATGCCATAAATAATTTCTTCATTTCCATAAGCATCGTAGAAAACCCCCCAAAACTGCACTTTTTGTTATTGGCTAATATAAAAAATTTAAAATATATCCCAAAAATGGATTGAGATATCATCATGCAATAAAGATCATTTTGACACAAATTTGATGGTGATTTAATGCCCTATCAAAAATTTTTTAATTGTTGTAAGCATCGTTGTTATGATCTTTTAAACTCAACTCTTCATTTTTGTTATTGACAAAATAAAAATCTTAAAATATACTATCTCAACAACGGATTGAGATATCATTATGAAATAAATGTCATTTTAAAGCATATTTGAAGAAGATTTAATATGCCATAAATAATTTCTTCATTTCCGTAAAAATCGTAGAAAACCCCCCAAAACTGCACTTTTTGTTATTGACTAATAAAAAAATTTTAAAATGTTTCTCAAGAACGGATTGAGACATCATCATGCAATAAAGATCATTTTGACACAAATTTGATGGTAATTTAATGCCCTATCAAAAATTTTTTAATTGCTGTAAACATCGTTATGATTTTTTAAACTCAACTCTTCATTTTTGTTATTGACAAAATAAAAATCTTAAAATATCGTATCTCAATAACGGATTAAAATATCATTATGAAACAAAGATCATTTTAAAGTAAATTTGAAGAAGATTTAATAAGCCATAAATAATTTCTTCTTTTGCATAAACATCGTTGAAAACCCCCCAAAACTGCATTTTTTGTTATTGGCTAATATAAAAATTTTAAAATGTATCCCAAAAGTGGATTGAGATATCATCATGCAATAAAGATCATTTTAACACAAATTTGATGGTGATTTAATGCCCTATCAAAAATTTTTTAATTGCTGTAAACATCGTTGTTATGATTTTTTAAACTCAACTCTTCATTTTTGTTATTCACAAAATGAAAATCTTAAAATATAGTATCTCAAGAGCGGATTGAGATATTATGAAATAAATATCATTTTAAAGCATATTTAAAAAGATGTAATGCGCCATAAATAAATTCTTCATTTCCATAAACATCGTTGAAAACCCCCCAAAACTGCACTTTTTGTTATTGGCTAATATAAAAATTTTAAAATGTATCCCAAAAATGGATTGAGATATCATCATGCAATAAAGATCATTTTGACACAAATTTGATGGTGATTTAATGCCTTATCAAAAATTTTTTAATTGCTGTAAGCATCGTTGTTATGATCTTTTAAACCCAACTCTTCATTTTTGTTATTGACAAAATAAAAATCTTAAAATATCCTATCTCAAGAACGGATTGAGATATCATTATGAAATAAATATCATTTTAAAGCATATTTGAAGAAGATTTAATATGCCATAAATAATTTCTTCATTTCCATAAGCATCGTAGAAAACCCCCCAAAACTGCACTTTTTGTTATTGGCTAATATAAAAAATTTAAAATGTATCCCAAAAATGGATTGAGATATCATCATGCAATAAAGATCATTTTGACACAAATTTGATGGTGATTTAATGCCCTATCAAAAATTTTTTAATTGCTGTAAACATCGTTATGATTTTTTAAACTCAACTCTTCATTTTTGTTATTGACAAAATAAAAATCTCAAAATATCCTATCTCAAGAACGGATTGAAATATCATTATGAAATAAATATCATTTTAAAGTATATTTGAAGAAGATTTAATATGCCATAAATAATTTCTTCATTTCCATAAGCATCGTAGAAAACCCCCCAAAACTGCACTTTTTGTTATTGGCTAATATAAAAAATTTAAAATGTATCCCAAAAATGGATTGAGATATCATCATGCAATAAAGATCATTTTGACACAAATTTGATGGTGATTTAATGCTCTATCAAAAATTTTTTAATTGCTGTAAGCATCGTTGTTATGATCTTTTAAACTCAACTCTTCATTTTTGTTATTGACAAAATAAAAATCTCAAAATATCCTATCTCAAGAACGGATTGAAATATCATTATGAAATAAATATCATTTTAAAGTATATTTGAAGAAGATTTAATATGCCATAAATAATTTCTTCATTTCCATAAGCATCGTAGAAAACCCCCCAAAACTGCACTTTTTGTTATTGGCTAATATAAAAAATTTAAAATGTATCCCAAAAATGGATTGAGATATCATCATGCAATAAAGATCATTTTGACACAAATTTGATGGTGATTTAATGCTCTATCAAAAATTTTTTAATTGCTGTAAGCATCGTTGTTATGATCTTTTAAACTCAACTCTTCATTTTTGTTATTGACAAAATAAAAATCTTAAAATATCCTATCTCAAGAACGGATTGAGATATCATTATGAAACAAATATCATTTTAAAGCATATTTGAAGAAGATTTAATATGCCATAAATAATTTCTTCATTTCCGTAAACATCGTAGAAAACCCCCCAAAACTGCACTTTTTGTTATTGACTAATAAAAAAATTTTAAAATGTTTCTCAAGAACGGATTGAGACATCATCATGCAATAAAGATCATTTTGACACAAATTTGATGGTAATTTAATGCCCTATCAAAAATTTTTTAATTGCTGTAAACATCGTTATGATTTTTTAAACTCAACTCTTCATTTTTGTTATTGACAAGATAAAAATCTTAAAATATCGTATCTCAATAACAGATTAAAATATCATTATGAAATAAAGATCATTTTAAATCAAATTTGAAGAAGATTTAATAAGCCATAAATAATTTCTTCTTTTGCATAAACATCGTTGAAAACACCCCAAAACTGCATTTTTTGTTATTGGCTAATATAAAAATTTTAAAATGTAGCTCAAAAATGGATTGAGATATCATCATACTATAAAGATCATTTTGACACAAATTTGATGATGATTTAATGCCTTATCAAAAATTTTTTAATTGCTGTAAACATCGTTGTTATGATTTTTTAAACTCAACTCTTCATTTTTGTTATTGACAAGATAAAAATCTTAAAATATCGTATCTCAATAACAGATTAAAATATCATTATGAAATAAAGATCATTTTAAATCAAATTTGAAGAAGATTTAATAAGCCATAAATAATTTCTTCTTTTGCATAAACATCGTTGAAAACACCCCAAAACTGCATTTTTTGTTATTGGCTAATATAAAAATGTTAAAATGTAGCTCAAAAATGGATTGAGATATCATCATACTATAAAGATCATTTTGACACAAATTTGATGATGATTTAATGCCTTATCAAAAATTTTTTAATTGCTGTAAACATCGTTGTTATGATTTTTTAAACTCAACTCTTCATTTTTGTTATTGACAAAATAAAAATCTTAAAATATCGTATCTCAATAACGGATTAAAATATTATGAAATAAAGATCATTTTAAAGCAAATTTGAAGAAGATTTAATAAGCCATAAATAATTTCTTCTTGTGCATAAACATCGTTGAAAACCCCTCAAAACTGCATTTTTTGTTATTGGCTAATATAAAAATTTTAAAATGTATCCCAAAAATGGATTGAGATATCATCATGCAATAAAGATCATTTTGACACAAATTTGATGGTTATTTAATGTCCTATTAAAAATTTTTGAATTGCTGTAAACATCGTTGTTATGATTTTTTAAACTCAACTCTTCATTTTTGTTATTGACAAAACAAATATCTTAAAATATCGTGTCTCAAGAACGTATTGAGATATTATAAAATAAATATCATTTTAAAGCAAATTTGAAGAAGATTTAATAAGCCATAAATAATTTCTTCTCTTCCATAAACATCGTTGAAAACCCCCAAAACTGCACTTTTTGTTATTGGCTAAGATAAAAATTTTAAAATGTATCTCAAGAACGGATTGAGATATTATGCAGTAAAGATCATTTTGACGTAAATTTGATGGTGATTTAATGTCCTATTAGAAAATTTTTAATTGCTGTAAGCATTATTGTTATGATTTTTTAAACCCAACTCTTCATTTTTTGGGATTGACAAAATAAAAACCTTAAAATATCGTACCTCAAGAACGGATTGTGATATCATTATGAAATAAATATGATTTTAAAGCAAATTTGAAAATGATTTAATGTGCCATAAATAATTTCTTCATTTGCTTAAACATCGTTGAAACCCCCAAAACTGCACTTTTTGTTATTGGCTGATATAACAATTTGAAAATGTATCTCAAGAACGGATTGAGATATCATCAGGCAACAAAGATCATTTTGACACAAATTTAATGATGATTTAATGTTCTATTAAAAATTTCTTAATTGCTTTAGACATCGTTGTTATGATTTTTTAAACCCAACTCTTCATTTTTTGTTATTGACAAAATTAAAATCTTAAAATATCATATCTCAAGAACGAATTGATATATCAGTATGAAATAAAGATCATTTTAGCGTAAATTTGAAGAAAATTTAATGTACTATAAATAATTTCTTCATTTCCATATATATCGTTGAAAATCCCCAAAAATGCATTTTTTGTTATTGGCTGATAAAAAAATTTTAAAATGTATCTCAAAAACGGATTGAGATACCATCATGCAATGAAGATCATTTTGACACAAATTTGATGGTGATTTAATGTCCTATTAAATATTTTTTAATTGCTCTAAACACCATTTTTATGATTTTTTAAACCCAACTCTTCATTTTTTGTTATTGACAAAATAAAATATCTCAAGAACAGATTGAGATATCATCATACAATACAGATCATTATGGCTTAAATTTAATAGTGATTTTGGTGTGAAAATGCAAGAATTTGTATTTAATTTTTTTATTCCCCGAAGTAATGCCTTAGCGGTTCGGGGAAGATAGGGAGAAGGGTTTTAGACGGTCGAAATTTTCTTTAACGCGTCACTATCTGACCACTTGATATTTTTGGCCAGGTAATAATTCATAATAATGTTTCAAGAATACAGTGAAAATGGCAAAATATGAAATTTTGCACGATTGTCGTAAATTAACGATATCTGTGGTAAAGTCATAAAATACATTCGACCATGATGTTCAATACTTCGATATTTAAAGAATTAAATGTTCTATAGGATAGAATAACAACCTTCTTTGTTCATATATAATTCTTTCTCGTTACGGTGCGATTGAGTGAAAATAAAATGGGAAAAACGACAAAAATTTTGATTTTGTTGTGCTGTTTTTGGCTGTAGCAAAATAACGATGAGTCCGATTTATACTATCAATACCTTAAAATGGTCATCTGGATCTCGTGTGGATCACTTTCGTGTCCGTATAACTGCAGAAGCACACCTTACAAAATAACAAATATATTGAACATGAACCGTTAATGTTCATAATATCACAGTCTTCGAGATGTTTCTTTTTGTAAACTAGTGTTATCAGAGTTCGTAGAATTCGGATTAGAACAATGCAAGATAAACGAGGTAATTGCAAACGTTACATTATCAGTCAAAAGCAGTTTTTGAAAAATTGCAAAAAATGTGCTAATATGCGATGACGAGTTCGTACATTTCATCATAAAAGGCTCTAACAGCTCCTTCAATCTCACGGCCATCAAAACGTACCGACCAGTCAACTGTACGAAGAGCGTTTTAATTGGTATAATTGGAACATAATCAGCTTTGTTATAAAAATATTTAATCGAATTACTGACTCTGGCCGTCACTGCTACGAGATTGAGGGTATATTGAAATCATCTATAATAACTAAAATGGTATGTTTAGTCCCTAATGAGCATCAATTTCTGTAGAGAGATTATTATATTAAAGGCTCTAACTCGCCAGGTGGCAGATATACATAACACACCAGTAAATGCCTGGCTGTACACTAAACTTCAACCCACAGATCCTGCACATCCGAGCTGAAACTCTCCACCAATATTGCCTGAAAATGACTCTTCACAGCAATAAGAACACCGCCGAAATATATTATAGTTGGAACAAAAGAACTCAGAATGTACGATTGAAGAAATAAGGAAAATCTCAGTAACACAAATTATCTCATGACCAATAACCGATGAGTTAATCAGAGAAGTGCCTGTTTTTGTCCGTAAACTATTAACGTTTTGATAATAAGCTGAGACCGCCATGGTGAGATTAAAAATGTAATTACAGTAGAACCCCTCATATCCGTCACCCATGGGACCGGAGCATGGTCGGTTACCAAAAAAGGTCGGATAATCCGAGGAACAACAAAAATGAACAAGACAAACATAAACGAGTACATATATTTAATTATGTATACAAATCCATGTATGTACATGTAAATTTATTTAAAAAAATCAGTTATATTTTTTTGTTTTAATCTACCAAATCTTGCTTTAGCTGAGATATCTTTCCACTTTTTAATGCACAGCACATCCATCGGTGTTGCTTCTGGATGTTGCTCGACGTATTTCATTGCAATCTCGAAAGCCTCTGTAGCTGTCGTATGACTGATATTTTCAGGTTCTTCTTTTTCATCATCCGTTTCATCTTCCTCTGTTTCAACTTTAAAAACTGCGGATACGATTTGTTCGTCGTTCAGATCTTCTATATCCGCTGGTTGGATTTGGGCATCGATGGTCTGTAAATCTTGTAGAATTTCTGCTTCATCTGTATTTAAAGTTTCAGACTCATTAGAGATTGCGCTCTCACCTTCAATAATACTTGGCCATAGTTTTCTCCAAGATTTTTGTAGAGTGGTGTGATTGAGTTCGTCCCAGGCTTGTGCGGCAATGTAAATGGCATCTTTTATATTAAAAGTCTTCATTGCCTCAAATAGGTTACTGCCTCCTTCCGTTTGCTCTAATAAGAAGCTGACATATTTTCGCCTGTATCTTTTCTTCAACCACTCAATAACCCCTTGATCCATAGGTTGGATTAAAGGTGTCACACGAGGAGGTAGAAACATAGCTTTGATGTTTCCCATTGTTAGTTCGTTTTCCGAAGGCTGACTGGGAGCATTGTCAAGAATCAAGACTGCATTGAGTGGTAGATTTTTCATTTTCAAGTGTTTTTTTACATCTGGTACAAACTCTTCAAAAAACCACTGTTTAAACAAAGAACTGTCCATCCAAGCAGATTTTTGATTTTTATAATAAACAGGCAATGATGCCATGTTCACATGTTTGAACGCTCTGGGCTTTTTAGATTTTCCAATGACAAACAATGGCATTTTATGGTTTCCACTTGCATTACTACAAGTTGCAAAAGTTAGTCTATCCTTGGATAATTTTGTCCCTGTTACTTTTTCATTTTTTGCAGCAAGAGTTTTTTGTGGGAGCATCTTGTAGTTTAACCCTGACTCGTCAATATATACACTTGATCGGGATGCATATTGTTTTCTTTAATAAAAACTTCAAATTTCTTCACGAACTCTTTGGTTGCGTCATCATCAGCTGATAGCTTTTCTCCAGAAATAACAACGTGACGTATACCATGGCGACGTTTCCATCGGTGAAGCCAACCTTCACTTGCACTGAAATTTTCCCCTTCCTCTCCTACTATTGTTTTATGTAAAATCGCTGCCTTCTCTTTAATTATAGGACCTGACAAAGGAGTTCCTTTGCGTCTTTCTTGGCAAAACCATATCCAGAGAGCATCATCTAAAACATCAAATTTAGGCTTTTTAAGCATCTTTCTATTTTTTAAACCCTCCTCCCCTTCCACTGTCATAGAGTACGATTCGATATTCTTTCTGTTTTTCCTCCAGTCTTTAATAGTTGTGACGCCTATTCCTAATTCAGAAGATAATTTTTGAACTGACTCGCCATTGTCTAGCCTCTGAATAACTTCCAATTTCTTCTGTAGTGTACATACAATACGTTTTCGTTTTTGTTGGGTAGCCATAATCACTTTTACTATAACAATTGTAAATATGCATACAATTGATATTCACAATGATGAACACAGTTGCGCAACCCTTGGCAAACATCAAGATTGAGCGAATCAAGTAATTCCCCGACGGAAAGTCGGGTCTCTTGGGATTCACAAAAACGTACATTAGAGCATTTGAACAAAATTGGGAGTAGGGAGGGGCGACGGATATCCCGAGGAGTCGGATATCCCGAGGTCGGATATGAGGGGTTCTACTGTACTATCAAATTATTGACAAATAAGTTTAAAGTTTGTCTAAATAGCACACGGAACGAATTAACATAACACCAGATCTCTCTGATTTTTTAGAACCGAACAACACGACGGTTTAAGCTTGACATTCTCTACTGTCAAGTGTTCCTTGAAATAATCTTTTCCAATGCCAGCCAGATTAATACCCAAAAAAATCGCCCCCAACCGATGATTGTAATTGAGATGCGGCACGTCTCTTAATTTTTGCAGTAGCCAAGAAACGATCCCGAATTACCCTCGATAAAAGTTTTACCGCAATATTTGTTAGTCGGGAAGTATTCAAACCAGGAGCCGAATCTCTGTACCCTCTGGACGGTAGGAGATGCACCGTATCAATGTCCGACGATGAGATTAGACATTCAATAGCATCACCATGGAGGCAATAACGTCTATCAAAGATTCCGATTCCTTTTCCATCACGACCTATAAGTATTCTTCCAAAGTTATCTAAGGTGCTTGAAAAAATTATGAAATAGCAGTTGGTGAATTACGTAGAGGATAATTGCTTGTTGCCTCAGGAGCAATCTGACTTTCGAAGTGGCTATAGTTATACTAGTGCAATGCTGTGCCTAACTAATAATATCCTTACGAGCACGGACACTGGTTTGTACACCGCTCTGGTCTTCCTGGATTTTTTTTAAAGCGTTCTATACTATTAATCATCTAGTTATGGGTGAGATTCTGTATAATTTGGGGCTGAGTTCAGAGGCGGCGTCTTTGTCGGGTTGGGATCGGAGTGAGGATCGGTGATGATTTGCCTCACACAGTTAGAGTTTTGAATGGTGTACCAGAGGGTTCGGTATTGGGACCTCTCTTGTTCTCTTTGTACACTTCACAGTTTAGTAGACGGGTTCAATATTGTAAAGTCAATATGTATGCTAATGATATACAGAGTGTCTCACGTAACTGGTTCATTAGAACTTTTCTAGGTTCCACTATTCGTAGAGGCTTGAAATTTTGGTAACATGGGTTGTTCATTCCGATATATTAATCTAAAATATTTTCAAGATGACCACCATTTCCGGTCTACCGGAAGTACATCTCTACTTCGTTATTTTAAATGGAATGCTATAGCTTTTATAACACCATTCAATTATACGTAAGAAAATATGTTGACTTTGATAATAGTTATTGGCACCTAGCGTTTTTTGTTTTCGAGTTATCTTGATTTCAAGTGTTTTTTGGCAAATATCACCATGCTCTTTAAAAGCACATATACTTAGCAGCAGAAGTCTGCGTACAAAAAACTTCTAACACTTTAACTGAAAAAATAAGGGTCATGATCTAATGTGATAAACTTCAATTTTTTTTTATTTTGTGTATTAACTACATATAATTCTATTAACAAAATATGCATCAATAAAACAGAAATATTAGTTATAAAAAAAATTAAAATTAAAAATTCTCCAAACAATGCGTATGCAAAAATCTGCGTACAAATAAAGACGCCTTCTCCAAAATATACTTATTTACTTAAATACGTAGTTGGCGATGTACGCTTTCCGATTTAAATAAAAGAAGCTTAGAAGCTAAAAGTTAGAATGGACACGAAAGGAAAGGAAATTGAATTGGGAGAGAGAAAAATTATTGTAAAGTTATGGAAAGAGGGAAAATCTTTTCGAAAAATAGGAGAAACTGTCGGCAGGTCACACTCTTCCATTCAAAGAGTAATTAATAATTATAAAGACACTGAAGATTACCTCTCACGTCCGCGATCTGACCGAGAGAAGCGACCCCTTTTAACAAACCGAGAAGCGAAAAATTGTACAGCAGGTTAGAAAAGAACCTAGGCTGACGGCAAAAAAAATAGTAGAAAATGTACAAGAAGAATTTCATAAAACTATCAGCAAAGATACGGTGAGAAGGACGTTAAAAAATGCTAACTATCACAGTCGCGTTGCACGAAAAAAGCCATTTGTGTCAGAGGTCAATCGTCAGAAGCGGATCGCCTTTGCAAAAAAACTCTTAGACAAGCCCATTGAATTCTGGGAGAAAGTTCTCTTTACAGATGAGAGCAAATTTTGCATTTTCGGCATTAAGGGTAAACAACTTGTATGGAGAAAACCTAATACTGCCCTTAATCCCGAAAATTTGAAAGCGACTGTAAAACACGGAGGTGGTGGAGTTATGGTTTGGGGGTGTATGTGCACCAAAGGGGTGGGAAGGTTGGTTTTCATAACATCGACAATGGACCATAAAATGTATATAGACATTTTAAAAGAAAATTTGAAGCCTAGCATCGAAAACTTGGGCTTGGGGCCCGAATACTTTTTTCAAGAAGATAATGACCCCAAACATTGCGCCCACAACACTAAGCTTTGGCTACTATACAATACCCCAAAGCAACTTAAAACACATCCACAATCGCCGGACTTGAATCCCATCGAACACCTCTGGGATTTACTGGAACGCAGGATTCGGCAACACAACATAACGTCGAAGGAAACGTTAAAAAATGTTATGATTGAGGAATGGGCCAAAATCAGTTCGGACGAAACGAAGAAATTAGTGCACTCCATGCCTAAACGTTTAAGGGAGGTCATTAAACGTAAAGGTTATCCGACCTCATATTAATATAGAAACAATGATCTCATTTATGAATTTTTTATAAATACTGTCCTGACTTGTACGCAGATTTTTGCATACCCGTTATTTGTAGAATTTTTAGTTTTGATTTTTTTCTGTAACTACTGTTTCTGTTTTGTTGAAGCATATTTTGTTAATAGAATTATATGTAGTTAATATACAAAATAAAAAAAAAATCAAGTTTATCACATTAGATTATGACTCTTATTTTTTCAATTAAAGTATTACAAGTTTTTTGTACGCAGACTTCTGCTGCTGAATGTATCTCAGCCAACGTTAATTCAAAAACGTTTTGCATAGGTACGATAACTCTTCATATGCTGTCAAATAGATTGTCACTTGTTATATCAGTGTACCTTATATAGCGTGGTCAAAAATTGAATTACCGGTTCGCTGTATACAATTGCGAGAAAGTCGAAAATTTTAAATGGAACACTCCAAAATGTCATAATGGCTATGACATTTTGACAGTTTATCGTTTAATTTATTTAAATTATCATTGGTATTATTTCTAGAATGATCTGCGATTCAATAAACTTTAGTTTGCTAGCTTTTATTTACCAAAAATAACCAGCAGAAGAACGCATGAATGAAACAATGAAAAACAATAATATGGCGTAATATTCCACGTAATGATGGACCCGATATTCCTAGAGAGTTCACTATATTAACGGTGCTTTCTTGGAAAATATTGTTCATCCAAATCGATCGAAGCATCTCTTACCGAAGAATTTGGTAAAGTAATAAAATATGACAAAACATTTATTCCATTATCTTAAGCTGCTGGTGATAGAAATTTATGGTTTCTTGTTATTTTGATTTTTCCAAAACTAAGAAACCGATCCTATCCAACACTTTATTACATCCGCCATGAATATAAGACGAATTTAAAATGTTGGCGTTGGAATAACTCGCCATGATATCCAAAGACATTAACAGCAGTAAGTGATGACACAACTAAGTAATGACAACAATATCATAAATATTGATGAAAAGTTGCCAAAACTCTATGGCTTTCTAACATAAAAACAAGAAGCTTTCCAGCATTGCATGCGTCTATTATTTTCCAAATATGAGGGCAACTAAAACAAATAGGCACAGGAAAGTTTCTAGATAGTTTGTAGAGAATTAAATTCCTTTAATTTATTTGTATTATTTTAAGTTTTTGATTCTTTTATGTTATTGATTTTAATTTTTGTCATTAAATTGTTATTTTTCATTGTTTCATTTATTCGTTTTTTTTTTGGTTATTTTTGGTAAATAAAAGCTATTAATCTAAAGATTATTCAATCGCAGTTCATTGTAGAAATAATACTAATAATAATTTAAATAAATTAAACAAAAACAGTCAAAATATCATGGCGTTCTAACAAAAATACAAACGGTTTCTAGCATTTTACGTATGATTTTGATAAATTCTTCAATAGCAAGAAAAGTATAATAAATAGGTATAGGAATGTTTATAGACAATTTGTAGAGAAATAAATTCCCTTTCTGATAGGGTACTGAAATATGGGGCGTTCCATTTAAAATTTTCGATTTTCACGCAATTGAATATAGAGAACGGTAACTCAATTTTTGACCACCTGTATAAGATATACTGATACAACAAATTACACTCTATTTAACAGCATATGAAGAGTTATCGTACCAATGCAAAACGTTCTTGAATTAACGCTAAATAATTATAAGGATATTTAGTCTGCCGCTAAATGGCACAGATTACTAGACTATAAGACAAAGTATCACTTTACTGCCGCAAATGGATACAATAAAGTATACTTTTGCTGCCGATTGGCGATAAAAAAATATTTTCTATTTATTTGCGTAATCTATCCCATATTTCCACGCTATTTGGTTTAAATGTATATACATTATGTATGTTTTTGGTTGATCCGAGGTATCATCCGTTCATCTTCTTGGTTGTTCCCTGTGGACAGGGGCAGACGTTTCGCGAAGATCTCACTTGGCATCTTCAGTGCTTTCAGTTCCTGAGGCAAGGACCATCCAATTCGGAACGGCAGGACGCCGAGCTGCCTATCATTCTTGAAGCGTCCAGTGGGAGCAGCCCAGGTCCAGCAAACAGCGGGTCAGTGGCCTCTTCTCGCCCATGGATGACGTCACCAAAGCCATATCCGGTGGAAAATCCCCAGGACCGTTAATCACCGTACGACAGGTCAATGACCTCTCCCCACCACCCACGACTCACGTCACGTCGGACATAAACACCCCCACCACCTCACCCCCGACCAATCGCTATCACCTACGACGACCAAGACGACCTACTATAAAAAGGAGCCAAAGCACTGCAGTACCTCAGTCTGTCAACAGGAGACTACGACAAAGCACTGAAGATGCCAAGTGAGATCTTGGCGAAACGTCTGCCCCTGTCCACAGGGAACAACCAAGAAGATGAACGGGTGATACCTCGGATCAACCAAAACACATACTTTTCCATCCGTGAAGCATTACGAATTACCATTATGTATGTTTTATATATAAAAATGAAACGTACTTATTCAATTTTTACCGTTATACTCGTGACTACTTAATTTTCAATGATTTCAAGTAACATTAAAGAAAAACATGTCTTTACTTATGCTCGTTTTTTAATTAAACGAGCATAAGTTTTTTAAAAAATAACAAGTGTGAAAAAAATTTAGAATTAAATTCTAACATACATTGACCCTTTGAAATGCCTCAATTGATTTCAACTTCCTACCAATGAATAACCCATGGTACACTCATAACTAAAGACCGGATTAAAAGGCATGAAATTTTGACAACAAAAGCATTAAAAAGGCATAAAAATTAGAAATCGAAAAAATTGCTATACCTAATTAATAATGTATTTTAATAACGTTTTCATTAAAAAATACATCGTTAAACTAAACATTCATATATAATTATTAAACCACCACTAATCACAAAAACAACTAATTATTAAATGCTGTTCTAAATGTTCCATTGTGAAGTTGTGTCTTCTCTCACTTAACGTATTCTTGTAAGCCGAAAAACTTCTCTCCACGTCCACACTTGTAATTGATGCATACTTGAACTTTGTAATTAATGCGGGATCCATAATAAATCCAGTAACAATTTCACCACTTAAAATTGATGCAATTTTTTGTAATGTGGCAAATCCTTCATTTTTACACAGAACGTCATTAAATTTATTCGTAATTATTTGACCAATATGTCCTGGTACGCTATACGTGCTGTCTTGAAACTTTTTAATTATTTCTACTGCAGTCACTAAAGGTAAATCCTGTTTTTCAAGTGATTTTATAGATTCACTTATATAACTGTAATTGCTTTTTATAAATGCCAAATTATTTTGTAGCTCCACTTCTTTTAGGACGGCCTGGCAATCTTGTATTGCTTTACTACTTGTAGCCGGAAATTCATTTATTAATTGTTTAAAATGATCTAAGGCGTTTGTGTAGTATATAGCGGCACCTAGCCATGTTCCCCATCTTGTTAGAACTGGTTGTGGTGGTAATGGGGTATTTGGTAACCTCTCTCTAAACAATTCTACCCTTAAAAGGGCTTCAACAAATATTTGTTTACCGCTTTTTATTAATTTATTAACTAATGGGAACTGTAACCTTATAGTTTCTGCTACTCGATTAAGCCCGTGTGCTAAGCAAGTACAATGAATTAAATTAGGGTACAAAATCTTCATATTAGACGCAGCTTTTACCATGTATGCTGGGTCTGACACCATCAGTAAAATTTTCTCATTCGGTACCGGCTCCGGTAAAAAAAATGCGTTAATTCGTCGTGAATAAATCTTGTTACCATATTATTATTTGTTTTACTTAATTCTTTGGTACTTATTAGAAAACTTTTTGACGAATTTTCATCACTCAATACTTCAAGTATTAAATTTGCCACGTATCATCCACATACATCAGTTGTTTCGTCTACACTTATCCAAATATAATTATTTCCAATAATATTTATTATTGCTTGAATAACTTCTTTGTAAACTGAAGTAATATAATTTTTGCGGAGATGGCTTTCATCGGGAATATGCATTGTACAATATGTTTGTAAAAAAGTTTTGAAATATTTATTTGTCACTTTATGGATTGGTATGTTTGCTTTTATCAAAACTTTGCAAAGATCAAAATTGAATTTTGATTGTTCAGTGTAGCCGGATGTTGATGCCACAGATTGTATAGCTGTACTTATAGATTGTTGTTTTTTGGATTGACTTTTAGTCAGTTTTAATTTTTCCTGATGCAATGATGTTTTGACATGATGAATTATGTAGTATTTCTTGTCACAATTAATCTGTTAACAGTAATTTAATAACGTCAGTATTTTATAATATCTTCCATAATTATTAAACAATCAATATATTGTTCTATTAATTTTAGTGATCGAAGTACTACATTGAATCAATAGTGAATATTATTTCTAGTGAATTTTGGGACATGCTATTCTTTATAATTTCCAATTTTTACCGGGTTAGGTTCTGAAATTTGTTCTATTCTATATTTCATAGCTAACACTGTGCTAATTTTATGTTTAGATGTAAAATGGATATATCTTCCAGAAAACGTTGGTTTTGTGTACCAATCAAA
Source organism: Onthophagus sagittarius (assembly GCA_036711965.1). Lineage (NCBI taxonomy): Eukaryota > Metazoa > Arthropoda > Insecta > Coleoptera > Scarabaeidae > Onthophagus > Onthophagus sagittarius. The sequence goes on along the minus strand of JASERS010000006.1, from coordinate 21,837,337 downwards.
TTTGATTTTATTGTCTTTATCACGAATGACCTTAGTATCCAAAAACGGAGCTGTTGTTGTCTTCTGTCTCAAGAGTAAACTGTATGAATTTGTTGTGTTTATTAAAACTATTCAAAATTGAATTAACGTAATTAACCGGGATAGCAGTTATGATATCATCTACATATTTTTTTATAAACGGAACTTCAAACTCTAACGTTGGTAAAATTCTTTTTAATACATGGTCCATAACAATTTGGGCCAAAATAGGTGATAGCGGAGAACCCATAGGTGTACCGAAGATTTGTTGGTAAGTAACACCGTTGAAAGTAAAATAAGTATTAGTGCAAATAGTTGATATAGTTTTTAGGAATAAATCCTTTTCAAAATCATAATTTTCTGAGATGTAATGGAAATTCTCTTCTATAATTTCTAACACCAATGTGGTGGGTATGTTAGTAAACAGACTAACAACGTCGAGAGAAATGATAACATAACCTTCAGGAAGTTCGAAACCTCTCAATTCCTCAACAAATTGAAAAGTGTTTCTCACATTAAAATTAGTTCTTGAGTCAAAAGCAACAGTCAATATTTTAGCTAAGTAAGAAGAAATATTATATGTTGCAGCACCAACTGACGAAATTATGGGTCTAAGGTGTTATGTTTTATAAGTTTCTTAAATTCCAAGTCGTCAATAAAGTTTTTGTTTAAGAGATCTTTCAATAAACTGTTCATAGTGTTCTGAATGAAATTAGTTTTATCAGTGTTACCTATTAATTTGTAAGTGTTGTTGTCTTTTAGCATTTCTTCTGCTTTTTTAATGTATATATCCCTTTTCATCACTACCGTGGTTGAGCCCTTATCTGCCTTCGTTACTATAATATCAGGGTTATCTTTTAAAAATTTTTTGGTTTGTTGTTGACAGAAAATTAAATATGAATCCAAATTCGTTGGAAGAAGTTGTTTAGTTAAAAAATTGGTTAGAATGTTAGTACTTCTGGCTCTTATACTATCTTTTACATTATTTGATAATGAATTAATTATGTTTTCAATTTCCATTAATACGTGTTTGGTATAAAATGTTTTATCAGTTATAGGATATACAAATTTAGGGCCTAAGGCCAAGAATTGTTTTACTTCCTCTGGTAAATCAATCTCTGAGCAATTAACTAACCATTTATCCACATTTCCATTGACTGACACTCTAAAATCTCTAATCATATCCTGATGTAATTTTTGAAATTTCTTAATATTAGTTTTTTTGATTTTATCAAAAGTTTTTTTATAATTTAATTGTAAAAAATCTTTAAAGTTAAGTAAAATGTTGTGAGGTAAATTTACATTGATTTTTTCAAACAAGGTATTAGTTGAATTTGTTAACAATTTGATGTTATTTAAAGTGATTTTAATTTCAAAAGATAGTGTACGTGTTGCTAACCTTTTCGTATAGCATCCTATCTTTTCTTGTAATGGACCAGCTGTACCATCCAGTAAGTTTCTTAAGTTTTTTGTGCCATCACATATATGGTGACAGTGCATGAATGCACTGTCATTCATATTATAAAAAAAGCGCTATGGTGTGTAACAACGTGTTTCTTGTTTTTCTCAATAATTTTAAGAATAATTTTGGACGAAATACTCTGGTATTTAATGTTTTATTTTAGCCAGTTTCATTAAAATCGTAAGTGTTATTTGTAATTACTTACTTTTTATTAACTTGTAATTTTGTAGAAAATTTCACTCCCTGAAGAAGATTCAATTTGAATCGAAATATAGGACTGTTCAATTGATTGTTATTGATTCTTTTATCCTATCCTGAACCAATATTTACGAGTAATATAATTAATTGTTTTTACTCGATTAATTCCATCAATACTTACGATTTTTGAACAGGCTTGGCAACATAAACGATTGCGTTCATATTTCAATTCCTTGTAATCTTTAATCCATTTTTCTACGGTTGGCTTTTGTTTCGGCATTGTACTACGCAAGAACTTCACACTGTTACTCGAGTAACTTTAATACAACTAAATGAATTGAAGACTCGACGTAAGTCAAACCACATACGGGGAATCCCGTGTAAGACGACACGGCACAACGGGGAATTCCAAAGCTTAAATTCGGATCGATGAAAAACGCGGATCTTACGTCAGACGGCACAACGAGGAAATGTATAGAGGCGCAGCAAAATATTTGTTCATAATTCAACCAATTTTTGGGGAAAAGAAGCCAAAAAGTTGGAAAAAGGCTTCAAGAAGGCATAAAAAAAATAATAGGCATGAAAATTCAAAAAAGGCAAAAAAAGCATAACTAACCTGGTCTTATTTCACTTATTTTTAACTGATTCGTAAAGATATTTAAATATATTTGTAATGCCTTTAATTTTGAGCATAAACATATTTTCCGGTCTTTACTCATAACGTATACCAAATTTGGTTTTTCTAACTTTATCTATTACCGAGATATCCAATGTTAAAAAAATTATAATCCACCTTTGAAGGGCTGTAACTCTTCAGGAATACAACTTAGTACAGGAATAATGTGCGTTAAATCATATTAATTTATTGTCTTCTACTCATCCCTGCTCTGTGTACATTCTTGGTTTCCAAATTTTAGCATTAGGTGAGCTATCTAGATATATATAATAAAGATATAGCAGATTTAAGAGCTTGATAACTGTAGTTGATTTACAGAAAGCACTGATCAATATTACTGTAGCATAAACATATGTATGCTTTATTTTTCTTAATTTTATTTTCTGTTTTATAGTTCCATAAATAATTCCTTAATTTCCATAAAAATCAACATTATGATTGTCGTAAGTTTACCATCATAAAATAAAAACCAATTTACAGTTTAAATAATCGTTTATTATATTACTGTTTACATATACATATAAAAAAAATTTGTCTTAAATATTACTAACTTATTTGATATCCTCATTTAGAATCTAACGCGATAAAATCAATTTTTACGTTCCATCTCGTTTTGTCTTCTTAATTTAAACGAATGGAATAATACTTTTTATCTTATCTATTACGATTAATGTTCGAAATATTCGAGTTCATTTCAATTTGTTCAACAATCATGCCATAGCTTGTTCGTGCTTATAAACGGCATGAAACGCGTTCCTTATCAAAGCATACGGGAAACACGACTCCAACAAATCCATCGTTAAAAACGGCGATTCTTGCACGATTTGATCCAACAATAAATACACGGACTCCCGGTTTCTAATCGCTTCTTTATCGGCTTCTTGCCCCAATCGCAACAACGAAGAACTCGCCAACGCCAAAAATTCTTTCATCCGATCCTCAATATCGCTTTGCCCACAAATCGTGAATAAAGCCCCAAAAATATAATTAATAGCCGTCGCCATACAATGAATGTTATTAACGTGTCCTTCCAACGACGCTTTATAAAACGACGTTTCTTGTTTGGCCAATTTCGGGATTGAGACTGCCACGAAAACCATTAATAAACAAACTTGAATGTGCTCGTTTTCTTCTAATTCGGGTTGTTGGACTTTTAAGGCGTTGATTAAGGTTGGATCAACTTTGCAAGCTAAACCGGCGGCTACAGACATCTCGCTCACGACTTTAAGCGGATCACCGCTGGGCAGATGGTGCTTGAAGTCGAGTATCGAGCTGAGTAAGAACGGAATTCGCTGTTCCAAAACGTCCGTTAAAGCCGATTGGGCGAGCTGTCGAAAACAAAGTATCACTCCAACGATCGTCATTCGTTGTAAAACGTTATCAACGTGAGCTAACTTTTTAAATTGTTCCTTCATCACGTCGGGTTTATCGAAATTGGTTCGTAACGCGACCAAAACTTCCTTATTAGCTTCGGCTAATTTCTTTAATTCTTGTACTTGACTTGCAATGTGCCACATTAAAGTCTCGCTGAGTTGCTTCATCCCGTATGGGCCGATTAATTCGGCTAAAGCGCGTAATTCGTTGATGTCGGAGTATTCTTCCGCGTTAAAAGGAATCCCCCCTTCGACGGTTAAACTTACGAAAGCTCGTTGGTTCATTGAGTAACAAATATTCCCGGCGCTAACTCTTCGCAAAAAGACTTCGGAGTACCAAGTCGTGTATAATGAGGCGATGGTTTTATCGCCGTGGGTGTCTGTGGGTTGGGTTTGTTGTAATAAGCAGTTGTTGAAGACTCTGGTGATATCGATGTGGACGTAATTTTCGACGGTTTGTAAAACGTTCATGTAGGCTCTTACGCTCATTAATAACTCGGAGGGTTTCGCGATTTCGTTCGAATCCGCCGAGTACATTACCATCCCCACTAAAGCTCGCGCGAATCTATTTTCTAAGTGTTGGGTTAAATATTCTCTAGGCGCGAAAGTGTATTCCCAAACGTTGATGGTTCCGCAATAATTTATGGCGTAACACAACTCCGTTAATGCCATATGCAACTTATCCATCGTCGTTAAATTTTCGCGAGTTTTTCTGTAACTCTCTTTCCCCGGTTTTTCCATCTCAACCGCGTTTTTTTTGTTTTTATCTTTCTTTTTGCGGTTTAATTGGGCGGCGATTAATGGCGCGCACGATTTTGGAAGGAGTTTATCGCTCATTTTGCATTGTTCGTCGCAAATCGCCGTGATGATGTTCTTGGCCTCTTTTGCCATCTCATCTAGGAACATATTAACGACTGATAGGGATCTTTCGCGGATGTGGTGGCGCTCCTCCGGGCATAAATCGTGGGTGCAATGTTGAAAGTGGCTACAAATTAAGGGGAAAGCGGTGATGTAGCGGTTTTGGGCCGGGAATTCTAGGCACATATGGAATTGCTCCTCGAAAATCCGACTGTAGAAGCAAAAAATTGATAAATCTGAGCACTCCACGGTTATTGCGTCGAGGTGGTCGACCATTCTCGTGTGGAATTGAGCCGTGTCTAATAAGTTGATTAATTCTTTGTTGTTGACGATGTTGAGAGGGGATTTCATCGTCGACATTAAGGCTTGGAGGCGGAACCAGTCTAAACGGAACGCGGTGAAGTCGAAAATTTCGTTTTCCTCGACTTGTTTGACTGATAAATTTGAGATGGTGTTGCATAACGATGATAGGATGATCCCTTCGTCTTCGGGGCACCCGTTTAAGTTTTGCATCAAATTTTTTAGGGCGATTGCGTCCCCCCCTGAGAGATATTGCACGTAATATCTCTGCATGACTTGGGAATATTTCCTCACCAACACTCTCAACTCCTCCATATGAAACAACAACTCGGGAAGTTGCCTATCGACTAAATCCTCGGTTGATTTCCCCTTATTTTTTTGTTGCGGCGGGTTATCGTTGTGCCGCAACAACCAAAGAACCTCATCCCGCGCGTAACAAAGCCCCATAAACACCATCAAAGCCTTCGGGCCTAACAAACCAGGTTGATCCGTTAAAATCAACCCTAATTCCTTCAAAGCCGTCCGCAAAAATTTCCTCCTCTCCCTATGTTTATACCCCGCTTTTTGAATCGCGTGGCTTTGGCACTCTTTAACCTCAGAAATCCTTTTCCCATACCCCTTTTGCGTATCAAAATACGAAATAATATAAGGATGGATATGAATCACTTCATCTCGAAATAACGGGATGACCCAACACGACTCCAAAGCTTTCGCCCAAATTTTGAACCCGTCCCCTTTCCCCCCTTCGACTTGGATAATTTGCGGGATTAGAGCCGCCCCAAAAATGATCCAACGATCCATCGTATCCATTGAAAGATACTCGCAAGACATCGTTTTTTCCCCCATTAATGGTTTAACCAAACACGCGGGGTTCCCCACCAAGCTCAACTTTAAATCGACCCTCCAAGTATCCGCGGGGACGTTCCTACTCGAATAAATCCCCTCCAACGATTTTAACGCCCCCATTAAGATCCTACCGTGAGGAACAAACTCCTCATACAATTTTTTTAACGGCACATCATAATCAGTGATCATACTCCCCAATCTCGGAAAGCTATGATCCATTTGATTATGTATCATCTCATAGGCGGAATTAAATAAGCCTAAAACGGCTTTTCGATCCTCCACCTTCGACAACAAAATCATTAAGCTTACAAACGTTACAACTAAATCTAAATAATTCTTAGTTAACTCGAAATTTAAGTTAATATCTAAAGTAACACCCCAAGCATCCATTGAAGTTAACAACTCGCTTACACTATCTCTAAAATCTAATAAATCGACGAAAGTATAATAATAAAGTGATAAAGACTTGATGATATCGTTTCGAATGTTTGCTAACGGCCCGAGGGATTTAACATCGATATTTGGGAATTTACGAACTATGTGTTTGATAGATGACTCTAAGTTTTTATCTGATAAAAATCCCGGTTTTGATTTTGCGTCCCCACAAGCTTTCTTTATGTTGTAAATACGCGTGAGCATCCCGACACCTCGATCGTTGAGGATAAGCAGCTTCTCGGCCATTTTTCGTTCGGTGTTCGTTTGCCGCGACATTTTTATGACTAAAAAATATAGATTTAGGTCAATTCAAACTAATTTTGGCACAAACTCACCGCTTTTTGTACTTGTATTTATGTATTTTTGATTAAAAAGTTACAACTGACGTTTATATAACCTCACTTTTGGAATGTTGACATCTTGTGACTAATTCCGAATTCTCCGCCCAGATATAGAGCGTTTAAAATAACTTGGTCTTATCTAAAGTAAATTTCTGATAATGTTTATGATTATGAATTTAATCGGTTGGCTCACTTTTATTTATCGATTTGGCTATTATTTATTCATAAATGTGCTAAAATAAAAGTTGATAAAAAAATTTTTAATTATTGATTACAGGAACCTGTAATTTGTTTGACAGTTATGGTGATTACCAATAATTTAATGAATTATAATTAATTTATTTTGATGGTGTACACTCAACAATTTTGGATTTTTTATTGCTGTTTTATCTCCAAATACAACATCGTGTTGATTTATGTTACCCAATACCAAAAAATTTATGCAAAATTTATGTATAAATTATATGATATACTACTAAATTGAAGAAAGACAAAAATCTTAAATTATTATACTAATTGTATTCATTTTATAAAATAATATTGATAAAATATGTTATAGGGTGTAGGAATTCATGTTGCGAGATTAATTTAATAAGAATATAATGAAAATGAAATAAATCAACTTCTCACTCGCTTCTTTTATTTGCTCGGTACTAGTTTCGGCTTATAAAGCCATCATCAGCCGAATCTTTTATAAAAAGGATTATAAAAATTATTACAATAGAACCCCTCATATCCGTCACCCATGGGACCGGAGCATGGTCGGTTACCAAAAAAGGTCGGATAATCCGAGGAACAACAAAAATGAACAAGACAAACATAAACGAGTACATATATTTAATTATGTATACAAATCCATGTACGTACATGTAAATTTATTTAAAAAAATCAGTTATATTTTTTTGTTTTAATCTACCAAATCTTGCTTTAGCTGAGATATCTTTCCACTTTTTAATGCACAGCACATCCATCGGTGTTGCTTCTGGATGTTGCTCGACGTATTTCATTGCAATCTCGAAAGCCTCTGTAGCTGTCGTATGACTGATATTTTCAGGTTCTTCTTTTTCATCATCCGTTTCATCTTCCTCTGTTTCAACTTTAAAAACTGCGGATACGATTTGTTCGTCGTTCAGATCCTCGTTAGTGACTTCAACTATGTCCCCTCCCAATAGCCACTCTTCTATATCCGCTGGTTGGATTTGGGCATCGATGGTCTGTAAATCTTGTAGAATTTCTGCTTCATCTGTATTTAAAGTTTCAGACTCATTAGAGATTGCGCTCTCACCTTCAATAATACTTGGCCATAGTTTTCTCCAAGATTTTTGTAGAGTGGTGTGATTGAGTTCGTCCCAGGCTTGTGCGGCAATGTAAATGGCATCTTTTATATTAAAAGTCTTCATTGCCTCAAATAGGTTACTGCTTCCTTCCGTTTGCTCTAATAAGAAGCTGACATATTTTCGCCTGTATCTTTTCTTCAACCACTCAATAACCCCTTGATCCATAGGTTGGATTAAAGGTGTCACACGAGGAGGTAGAAACATAGCTTTGATGTTTCCCATTGTTAGTTCGTTTTCCGAAGGATGACTGGGAGCATTGTCAAGAATCAAGACTGCATTGAGTGGTAGATTTTTCATTTTCAAGTGTTTTCTTACATCTGGTACAAACTCTTCAAAAAACCACTGTTTAAACAAAGAACTGTCCATCCAAGCAGATTTTTGATTTTTATAATAAACAGGCAATGATGCCATGTTCACATGTTTGAACGCTCTGGGCTTTTTAGATTTTCCAATGACAAACAATGGCATTTTATGGTTTCCACTTGCATTACTACAAGTTGCAAAAGTTAGGCAAGAGTTTTTTGTGGGAGCATCTTGTAGTTTAACCCTGACTCGTCAATATATACACTTGATCCGGATGCATATTGTTTTCTTTAATAAAAACTTCAAATTTCTTCACGAACTCTTTGGTTGCGTCATCATCAGCTGATAGCTTTTCTCCAGAAATAACAACGTGCCGTATACCATGGCGACGTTTCCATCGGTGAAGCTAACCTTCACTTGCACTGAAATTTTCCCCTTCCTCTCCTACTATTGTTTTATGTAAAATCGCTGCCTTCTCTTTAATTATAGGACCTGACAAAGGAGTTCCTTTGCGTCTTTCTTGGCAAAACCATATCCAGAGAGCATCATCTAAAACATCAAATTTAGGCTTTTTAAGCATCTTTCTATTTTTTAAACCCTCCTCCCCTTCCACTGTCATAGAGTACGATTCGATATTCTTTCTGTTTTTCCTCCAGTCTTTAATAGTTGTGACGCCTATTCCTAATTCAGAAGATAATTTTTGAACTGACTCGCCATTGTCTAGCCTCTGAATAACTTCCAATTTCTTCTGTAGTGTACATACAATACGTTTTCGTTTTTGTTGGGTAGCCATAATCACTTTTACTATAACAATTGTAAATATGCATACAATTGATATTCACAATGATGAACACAGTTGCGCAACCCTTGGCAAACATCAAGATTGAGTGAATCAAGTAATTCCCCGACGGAAAGTCGGGTCTCTTGGGATTCACAAAAACGTACATTAGAGCATTTGAACAAAATTGGGAGTAGGGAGGGGTGACGGATATCCCGAGGAGTCGGATATCCCGAGGTCGGATATGAGGGGTTCTACTGTATTTTTAAATTGAATAAATTTCCTTAAACTACTTACAGTCAAATTAGAAAAGTCTAATAAAATGTAAAAATTTCATGTGTTCATAAAATTACACAGAGTTAAAAATTACGGATACAATATAGATAACACGAAAACACAGAAAATGTAAATAAGACTAAAACGTAACGTGTGTCAAAACGATAAAAGATTTAAAACCTGTATGGGGTTCAAGGTTAAAGGTTAAAATATTATAAAATGCTACGAGATGGCATTCTTGTAAAGAGCGAATATAAAGAGAAGAATATTCATATTCATATTATATTCATATTCATATTTATTTAAATAAAGTATACATTAATACATTATTACGTCAAAAAAAAAAGATATTGAATATAATTATAAATGATCGGATAACATATATTCTTGGACTGAGTAGAACTCCTCTACGAGTAGCATATTCATCACAGCAATTCGAAATTCCTTTACGTCCAGACTTCTCATTTCTAGTAGTAGTTCATTGTATAATTTTACGGCTATATAATGATAAGTCTTTTGTGATTTCACCACTCGGTGAAACGGAATTACAATATCATCCTTGAATCTGGTATTGTGATCATGATTATCTGTATTGTTTGGTAGCAAGTCTCTTTTATTGTGAATATACTCAAGGCAGGTAAGTATAAAACAACAAGGTAAGGTAAGTATTTTTAGTTTTTTGAAGTGAGTTCTGCAGCTCTCATGATTTTTTTAGATCAGCTATTATACGAATTGCCTTTTTTTGCATTACAAAAATGGCTTCCATTTCTCTTGATGTACCCCACGACGTACTCTTGATGTACGTCGCTATGCTATGGAAGTATGCAAAGTATACGCTACGCAGTGTTTCTGGTGGAAGGTTACAACGTATAGTTTTAACACAATACAAAGCATTTGACAGTCGCTTCTTTAAGTTGGATATGTGTTGCGACCATTTAAATGTTTCTGTGATGGTAACTCCAAGTAATTTTGTGGATTTATCAGTTACCACCTCATTTTGTTTTGTGTAGAAGGTGAGTATATTTGTTTTCTCTTTATTTAGTTCTAATGTATTAATGGAAAACCAGTGCTCTGCATTTTCAATGTTTTGTTTTGTTTTTTCTTTAAGCTCCTTGATGCCACCACTTCTTGCAACGAAAGATGTGTCATCCGCGTAAAGACAAGTTACCTCCGTTGGGATACTGCTTGGGAAATCATTAATGTATACGAGGAAAAGTAACGGTTCCAAAATCGAACCCTGGGGTACTCCAGTCGTCACCTCCCTCCAAGATGATTGTTGTCCTCGCCAAAAAACTGATTGTTTTCTTCCATACAAATACGATGCTGGAAATTTTAATGCATTTTCTCTTATTCCATATCCCTCTAGTTTTGCTAATAATGTTGGATGGTTCACCGAATCAAATGCTTTTGTTAGGTCACTTGTGGAAGACCTTTGTTTTTGGTACCCATGTTGACAGGTTGTAAGCAGTTTGTTGTCATTGAGATACTCTATTATTTTTTTATTTACTATGGTTTCAAATATCTTTGATAATGTTGGTAAAATAGATATTGGTCTGTAGTTACTATATATACCTTTGTCTCCCTTCTTATGTATTGGAGTTACCTTCGCCAATTTGAGTTCATTTGGAAAAACTCCTTCCTCTAGACATTTGTTTATGATAAATGTTAGATGTTTGCTAATAATTGGTGCAACTTCTTTTATTAGCTTGGTGGACAATTCGTATATATCTTTTGTATTTTTTGCTTTTAGATTCTTAATTGTATTTATGACCTGTAAAACTGTAACTTCTCTAATATAAAGAGAAGTTGATTTATTTCATTTTCATTATATTCTTATTGAATTAATCTCGCAACATGAATTCCTACACCCAAAATAAAATACATACTTTCAAATTAATTCATGATTTTACGAAAATCTATATTAGAACAAGAATTATAAAAAACCACATTAACTTCGTTAACACATGCATAAAAAAAAATTTAATCCCATCTTTCGCAAAGATATCGAATAGAAACCTAAAAACAGAAACAAAACAATACATCATAAGCAAACTATTGCGTAATGAGAAACGAAAACACTTCAAGAATTTTAATCACCAATACGAGAAACTGGCGTATATTAATAAACTAAAAAATTTACGTAAAAACAAGAGCAACAATAACAAGAAACATACAGATGAACACTTAACGATTGCACAATACAGCAATCTCACTAACATTAAATTCACCAGACAGGAAGAAGCATTCTTGAACAAAGGTTACAAATTTGCAATCGAAACAAAAGCCGACCTACATCTCACATCAATAGATTTTGACGTCATTATAATCATCCAGAAAGGTCCAACATTAAAAGTGAGATCATTTCGCTTATTAAGGAAGTGGAAAAGAACAATAGAATTGGGAAGAACATCTCTATCATAGAACAATATTGAGTATAATATTTTTAGAAAACCTTCCATGATACCTACAATAATACCTTACAATTCAGCACACCCTCTATCTCAAAAGCTCTCTAGTTTCCGTTATTATATCAATAGAGCCCTAAACTACCCACTATCAAATGAAAATCTCACTACTGAACTTAATTTTATACAACAATTGGCTTTAGATAACGGGTACTCCCCAAAATTAATAGACAACCTATTTAATAAGATTAAAAAACAAAGAGACCCCCTTTACATAACACAAACTAAAGAAACAATATACAGAGCTACCCCATACAACTCCATCACTTATCAGGCGACAAAGATTTTTGCTAAGTATAACATAACTTTGGCTTTTAATAACAAAAACTCTATACTCAAAATCTTATCTAACCACCACCTAAAGACCAACAACAATATTTTACAACAGAGCGGCATTTACAAAGTCAATTGCACACAATGTCAATCTTCATATATAGGACGCTTAAAGGAACATAAGAAAAAAGAAAATTCCAACATTTAAAAGCACATTAACGAAACAGACCATATTATGGATTTCGAGGGAGTCAAATTGATTCACAAATGTGAAAAAAATTTTCGTATGGACCTTCTAGAAATGATGGAAATATATTGGCACAAAAATCGGAAAGACACCAAGTTGCTCAACGACCAACTCGAATTTAAGTATATACCTATCTTTACGTACTTAAAATCAACATAGAAAAAGATTAGAAGAAAATTATATAATATTTATATTCGCTCTTTACAAGAATGCCATCTCATAGCATTTTATAATATTTTAACCTTTAACCTTGAATCCCATACAGGTTTTTAATCTTTTATCGTTTTGACAGATGTTACGTTTTAGTCTTATTTACATTTTCTGTGTTTTCGTGTTATCTATATTGTATCCGTAATTTTTAACTCTGTGTAATTCTATGAACACATAAAATTTTTACATTTTATTAGACTTTTCTAATTTGACTGTAAGTAGTTTAAGGAAATTTATTCAATTTAAAAATAACGATTTTTATAATCCTTTTTATAAAAGATTCGGCTGATGATGGCTTTATAAGCCAAAACTAGTACCGAGCAAATAAAAGAAGCGAGTGAGAAGTTGATTTATTTCATTTTTATTATATTCTTAAATATGTTATAGTCCATATTAAAGTTTATATGTATAACAAATTCTGCAATTACTAAATTTAAATATATTTAGCTCCTATCAAGTCTCCAAATCGATTTCATCATTGAAAATATCCCTTCCACAACTTACTTACAAATTACGGCTTCTAGAAGACTTGATATTGCCTGCGGCAATATTGAAATCCTTCCAAACGATTTAATCCTGCTTTTAAAAGATTTGACAGATTTCCAGAAGACTTAATACAGCTTCTGAAAGACATGATAGACTCGAAATGTTTCCAAAAGCCTTGATATTACTTTTAGAAGCATTAACATGCTTCCAGAAAAACTTGAAATGCTTCCAAAATATTTAATTCTGCATTTAAAAGACTTGATTTTGCTTTTAGAAGACTTGACATACTTTCACAAGACTTGATACTGCTTTTAGAAGACTTAATAATAATAATAACTTTAATGACCTCAAAGCAACAAAATTCTAATACATTAAGAAAATTTATTTATTTATTTATTGAAACAAACAGGTTGATGTAATACTCAAAAACAATCGGTACTTTCTTTAATGTAAAAGTAATTTTTTCACATTTTTCTTCATTAAGGTGGAGTCTATTCTCATCGCACCAAGTCATTAGTCTTCTAAGATCTGACTGTAGACATACACAATCATTTTAATTACGTACACTACAAACAAGTAGTGTACGTACTCAGCAAACAGTAGGCATTCAGACTCCTTTATAATGGACGGCAGGTCATTAATAAACAACAAGAAAAGTAAAGGTCCCAGGTTACTTCCTTGCGGAACGACACAGTTTATTTTAAATTTCTGCGACTCACTATTTTTGTAACTGACGTGGAAATGTCTATTCGTCAGATAAGATACAAAAAAATTTAATGTTTCTTTAGAAAAATCATACAAAGCTAACTATCCAAAAGTACATCGTGATTCACTTTATCGAACGCTTTAGAAAAGTCGGTATATATAACGTCAACCTGACCTTTTCTATCCAATTCAGAAGTAACATATTCATTCAAACTAATTAAGTTTGCTTCTACAGATCTATTGGGCACATCCATGCTGGTTAACATGTAACGTCTCCTTAACGTGATTAAATATTCTAATATATATAATGCTTTCGAAGACTTTTGTAAAACATGATATTATTGAAATTGGTCTGTAATTGGCAATGCAATGTCACTTACAGAACCAGACTTATGTATAGGTACAACCGTTGCCCACTTCCATTGTAAAGGAAACGTACAAGTGGAAATGGCTAGGTTAAAGATAATAGAGAGAGGCAATACAAAAAACTCTTTGCAACCTTTTATGATGTAAGGGGGTATATTATCTGATCCTTGTGCCTTTTTTGGCTTTAATCTTCCTATTGCTTCCAATATTTCATTATTCGAAATGGTATTAATTGTAAACATGTTCAACGAACTTTTCTGAAGGTATTCATCATGTTTATTAAGCATATAAGCAGAAACATTATCAAAAACAAAACTGAAATATTCACCAAATGCCATACTTATATTTTCTGCAGAAGAAAGTGTTACACCATGTTGTTGAAAACACGTTGCTTCATTTAAATTTATTTTTTTATTAGAAATGAAATTCCAGAAAGTATGTGGCTCATTCTTAATATTTTACTCCACCCGGGCCACGTAACTATTATATGCTATGCCAGTGTCATGCTTTATGGTAGCTCTTAACTCCTTAAATTTACCCATATGGTATGCAGAAACGTTTCTAAATTTGCGGCGAAAGTTTTTAAGTTTAATGCTTTTTATTATATCATGGTTAAACCAAACAGGATATTTCCTAGAACAAACCCTTCTCATTGGTGTATACTTTCCAATTATTTCATTAAGTATGTTATAGGATGCACCTACAGCGTCATTCACGTTTTGAAATGAACTTAAGAAGGAAAAGTCAGTAGTACTTAAGTCTCGATAAATACCAAAAAAATTAGCTGTCCGGAAATCACGCATATATTTAGGAGTTAATACTATTTTATTTAGATAACAGTTTGTCTGAATTTCTAATGAGGGATGATGACTATCCTCAAACGTGAGTGGATGATAACATTTATGGACACTAAGGTTCATATCAGAAATTATTAAATCCAATGTTCTACCATTTACATTAGGAATATCATTCAACGACTTGCAGTTACAAAAACTAATAAAATCCCCAAAGTTATTGTACTTAGCACTACCAACAGAATAAAAGTCAAACCCAATACCTGTAATCAATGGCAGGTTAAAATCACCTAAAAATATAAAATTTGCTTCGTATGTTATATACAAATTGGTCATCAAGTTTATAAATTCTTGGTACACTTCTACACTACTCGACGGTCTGATATATGATACCACCAATATTATCAACTTACCACCAAAATTTACCTTAACTGCCTGAATCTCAACCCAGTTTCCAAACTGATCATACAAGCTGTATACTTAGTTTTGACCCCAATAAGAACACCACCCCCGAACTTACCCATAGTCTCAGTTCGATCCACCTTAAAAACATTGTATCTCGAATCCACAATCTCCGCGCTAAAGAAACCCGCATTCAACCACGTTTCGGTCAGACAGATAATAGAAAAATCGCATTCCGCACATTCTGATAGTACAATGTAATCAGCCCTGCCATTATGTAAAGGTTAAGGTTACCACCGCAATTATTACTAAAAAAAAAGAAAAGAAAATACATTTGCTAAACTAATCCCACTATTAATAAAATGATAAATAAAACATGATTGAAAATAATAAATTCCACTTTAGGTAACAAATTAAACTGAATAACCATGAAACAACAACAAAGAAAAGTACATATAAACAAAATTGTTAATTCCTCAAACAAAACTACCAGCGCTTAAGAATCATTAATATGTTTAACTATTCGACCTTCCTTCCTGTAGAATATATTTCCATCAGCGGTCCATGTGTTTTTAAATTCATATTCCTTGGCATATCCCAGGTAAACCTCCTGTCTCATCCTTGTCAAGTCCTCTCTGATTATCCAATGCGTACCCTTAAGTGTCGATTTTGCCTTAAAAACCTTACTTCTTGCACCATAATTCGTAAACTCGACAATTATGGTCCTCGGCTTTTCCCCTCCTGGCTTTCCAATACGGTGCACTCTATCCAAATCACTCTCTTGTATGTTTAATTTCATCTTCTCATTCATGATCTGCAGTACTTCTTTACCCGTATTCTGATTCTTCCCCTCAAGCACACCAAAGACTCTTAAGTTGTTACGACGACTATATTGTTCTAAATCATTTAATGCGTTTTTTAATGCGGCAATTTTTGTCTCGTTTTGTGAAATTAATCTCTTTAAAGTCGCGATCTCCTTCTTAAACTTTTCATTATTGCGTTCGATAATCTCACATATTTTAGTACTTATATTTTCCATTAGAGCATCCAAAAAATCGGAATTACTGCACATATCCAGTAAAAAATAATTAATTGAAACCTCAACAAGGCGTCACGCAGCTTAATCTAGAAGATGGCAGACTTAATACTTTTAATTTTATGAGGACAGGAGTTATACTCTCTCGCAATATTGTAAGAGAAGGAGCGCTTAAACAGAGATGTTTTGTGAGCAAGAATGGTGATGGTTTTCCTGTGCCTGAGGTTTACGTTGTGAATAGCTGTCCTATAAGTAATTTTATTGTATAAATAGGGTGGAGTCCCAGTGGTAATCACTTTGTATGCAGGGCATAAGAAGTAATATTTTAATCTATTGCTGATTTTCAATCATTTCATATAAATCAGAGCGTGAGATATATATATCATGCCTTCTAATCCCATACATAAATCTGAGACAGCTATTCTGCACTTACTGAATGCAATGAATATCAAAAGCAGTAACGCATGGGCTATACACGGCTCTACAATGGATAAAGTTCGACAGGACAAATGTCTCACACAAGTGCCTTTTAGTGGTCACATTTAGCACCTGATTAGGCACCTCAAAACTGCATACGCCCTCCTGACACAAACAGTGACGTTACTAGAGAAACAGAGGTTGCCGTCAACCACAACCCCAAGATTTCTTGACTCAAAATACACCGTCAGTCTCTTTCCATCCAATCGCACCTCCACATCATCAGACACAAAATTATCGAAGAAGATCAGCCTTGATTTGGATGTATTTAGGGTTAAATCCATTTTATAAGAATAGTCACAGAAAGCTTTGAGATCTGCATTAATTTTTAAGCAAGCCTGTACAATCTGTTTTTTAAAAAAGATTATGTATAATTGATTGTCATCAACATACATGTGCATCGGTGAATGCTGTACGTACTCCGGCAGCTGGGAAGTGTAAATAGAAATTAAAAGAGGAGCCAGTATGGACCCCTGCAGGACTCCCATTCTCACAGGCAACACAAACGAAGACAGACCATCCAGCTTAACCGTTTGATTCAGACAAACCAACATAGTACAAAAGAGATAGAAACATTGAATGCACACGTTGTATTATTCAATTGTTCTCATTCTTTTTATGAAAATGTTAAATTTTTGTTGATTTGGATAATCAAAATACGAAAAGGTGAAAAGAAAAGAAACAAGTCATCCATCAGGCAACCAGAGGGATGAAGCCTGTCAAAAATGACTTCCTTCAATAAGCACAACGTTGAAACTTTTTTTATAAATCTGAAGGAAGTTTTTAATAAAAATCCTTCTTGATGAATCCATCAAGAATACATAACTTAGACGAAACAGGCACAACAACTGCTCAAAATCATAACAGAAAAAGGGATTAAGCAAGTGAGTTACTGCACCAGTGGCGAGAGGGAAATCTTAGTCGCAACCTGTGCCATTATTTGTGCAGCTGGCAAATTCCTTCTCCCTGCCATCATCTTTCCTCGAACACTTTTAAGCAGCATATGCCTCATGGAGCACCTCATGGGGCACTGGGTTTTGTAAATCCTTCAGGTTGGTTGACATCTGAGTTATTTGCTAAAGTTATGGACCACTTCATCAGTTTATCATATGACACAAAAGAAAATCCAATTCTGCTAATTTACAACAACTTAGATGCTCATTTGTCCATCGAAGTCATTGATAAAACTCGTGCGGCAAGGGTCACAATCGTAACGCTTCCACTTCACTTTAGCCATAAACTGCAACTGATAGATAAAGCTGTTTTTGGGCCATTCAAGGCAGCCTACAATGCTGCAGTTGACACTTGAACTGTTTTCAAAAGACTTGATACTGTTTCTAGAACACTTGAATTACTTCCAGAAAACTGGATATTGCCTCTGGAAAACTTGAACTGTTTACAGAAAACTTGACAATGCTTTTAGGATCGAAATTGTCGTGCAATCGGCATGAATTTGCAGGTAATGTCGGATAGGCTTTTCGGAAGGGCTGAGTACCAATCAAGTAAGAAGAAGCATCCCCCTCTTATGCTCTTCTTCTCCACTCTTCGTCTTGACAGTGGTTATGCTATGCAATATGTAAATAAATAAGATATCCATAAACTTTTGAAATGTTTCACCAAAATGTGTTACCTGATCACGGTACCATCCGTCTCCCTCTCTGCCCGTTATCCACTCCTCTTGTTTTGTCTTCATAATGTTTCTAAGGTACCCTCTAATTTTCTGCTATATCTCGTTATCAGTTAACGTCGGTGTGCAAATGTTATCTTTGATTATCGTTTATGGACGCACTTCAAAGCACCTCCTTCTGACCACCGTAAATTTTGAGTAGTGGACTGACCCACTGACCCACAGGACCAACAGTGTGCCGATACACTTCCCCTCCCCATCCATCATACTTATCCCACCTATTCTGCCATATCCTCAACAGATCTTCCATTAGAGAGCCTTCTCCGTGGTCTTCCTAACATGCGTTGTTATTCTCATATCATTAATGAGATAAACCCCCAAGTATTTGACCGATTTTTACCTCCATTTTTTGCACATTTCATCTTCTTTGTCAGAGTACCACTTCAGTCTTTTTAGCCGACACGAAATGCTTTCAAAAGACATGATACTGCTGTTAGGAGAGTTGGCACACTTTCAGAAAACTTTCAGAAAACTTAGAATGCTTCTATATTTATATCAATATTCTATTTTAGAAGACTTGATATTGCTTCCAAAAAACTGGAAATGCTTTCAGAAGACTTGATTCTGCATTTATAAAACTTGACAAATTACCAGAAAAGTTGATACTGTTTTTACATGACTTGACATGTTTCCAGAAGATTTTACATTGCCTCTGGAATACTTGAATCTGCGTTTAGACGACTTGAAATACTTCCAAAAAAATTCCTAAAGCATTCATATACACACTTTAGACTTTTTAGGCTTTCAGTTTCTTCAGAAGGTATTCGTCTTATTACTACTAACTTTTACTAACTTTTAAAAATTCACAACTAAATGACACAAAATTAACACACTTATTGAACAAATAATACTCAAATTTTATAATTAATTTTAATTATAAACTTTCATAATAAACATCACTCTCAGGTAAACCTTCGATGTGATCTTTTATTACATAATCCTTGAATAAATGTACGCGCTACTACACACATCATCAAAACATGATTCGTTTGGCCGCACATGACAAAACATATTCAATTATGGACAAAATCTTGTTTGCAATGTCTGTTTGAATTTTTACATATTTGACAAACGAAATTTCAGCAATTTTGGTACACTAATAACGTGCTTTTCCTGATACCTCAAACCAATGAAGCAGTTTTGATATAATTGCAACTCATTTCACAAAACACCAAGAGTTGTTTCTCAGTTATCCCTCTTCTTGCTGGTGAAGACGTTTATTAATTAATAATTTAATAATTAATCAATTACTAATTTAGTCAAGTATCATCAGACTCGTGAGACTGGAGTGGTTGTGCTACTAGATTACAGTAAAGCTGTTGATAAAGTCAACCATCAAATGCAGCTACCTTCCCCTATTGCATTATGTTGGTCTATCTGATTCGCACTGATTCGGCAATATCTAGTCAAGTTCAGGTGGTGAGATTGGATTAGGAATATTTTGCTCCTTACTCATTGTCTCACTGTCTTCGTTGATATGCCAAATTTTTCAAAATATGACATTACTATTCAAATCGCCCAGATCACTTGCGGGTGAGGCGCTACAAACTTTGCATTGTTTATTTCGTGTTGATACATCAACTCTACTGCCTCGCCCGCAAGGCGTGCCTTAATTGAGATACCAATTCTTTCATAATATGACATTTCTGCTTAAATCGCCAAGGTAGGTTATGCGCGAGTTGCTACAACCTTTGAATTGTCGATTTCGCATTAATTTAACAACTCTAGTGCCTTGCTCGTAAGCGATCTCGGCGACTTGGTGCAAAATTGTTTTTGGTGCATTAAACCGTTTCGGTTCTACATTTAGTTTAATATTCTTCGTTTTGGTTAATATATTTCACAATTAAAAAATTTTGTATTTGCTGGAAAAGTGACCCATTCAGTATTTATAATTATTTTGCGTACGTTAAACGAAGATGAATTGGGTTGGGTTGAGCTCCAACTTCATTTCTTCATTCACCTCGCAGCAAAAAACGAGTACGGCATGTATAAACCTGTCTGATGAGCAAGGATAGAATGTCTCGTAGGGGAGATGATCTGCGGTTTACATTTATTTTTATTTTTTATTTTTGATTTGTTTTTGTCTTTTGAATTGTTTTTTCTATATTTGTGTTTTGATTTAGTTTTGTATATACATATAAACTTTACTTAGTTTCTGTAAGTAGGTAAAATGTTTAGTTTTGCGCATCTGAATGTTAGGTCCTTCTTGGCATCTTTCGATGAATTTAAAACATTATTAAGTGATGGCAATTATAGTATATTTGCGTTGAGCGAGACGTGGCTGTCTGGTGGGGTTGACGATGGCACTATAATGGTAGACGGGTACAACTTATTTCGAAAAGATAGAGAAACTAGAGCGGGTGGGGTTGCACTATATGTAAAAAGGGAGGTGAGGGCTGAGGGCTGTGTTTGATATGAACGATGAAGTGGAGCAGTTGTGGATTAAGGTACGGCTGGATGGGCTATGGTTGGCTGTAGCGGTGCTATATAGACCGCCTAGTTGCAATTATAGCTTGTTTATTGATGAGTTGGAAAACTCCCTCTCCGTTGTATTGCCTGTGGTAGATAGAGTGATAATTCTTGGTGACTTGAACATTGATATGATGGACATAACTGATCGAAAGACTAGGACATTGCAGGATCTGTTGTGCTCGGTTGGATTGTGTCAAATAGTAGATAAACCGACACGTGTAACACATTCGTCTTCTACCTTGATTGACTTAATACTGGTGTCCGACGTCGACATGGTGGAGGAGGTTGGTGTTCAGGAGGAGGCTGAGATCTCTGATCACTTTTTAATTTATGGTAAATTGAAGTTAAAGTCTCCGCCAAGGGCTCCCATAGTCAGGACCATTCGCTGTTTCGGTAATTTTCAATAGGATGGATTCATGGAGGATCTGTACAAGATTCCATTCTTTTGTATTTTTGACATGCCGGATGTCGACACTAAGATAGATTTCCTAAGTAGCGCCATACTTAGTGTTCTGGAGGTGCATTGTCCACTAAGGTATGTCCACCTGTAAATTTGTAAAACCCCAGTCACCATGGATTACTGACACTATCAGGTCCATGCAAAAGCTTAGAGATAAAGCATATCGTGACTTTAGAGCATCTAAATTACCACATAAATGGGCTTTTTACAAAGCTATGTGAAAAACAGTCACGGAAGCTATCCGTACAGAACGTAGAATCTATCTTGAACTACAAATAAGAAGTATGGACAATAAGTGGACAGCGCTAAGAAAGGCCGGACTTTTTAATAAAAAACAGATAGGAATACCCGTACACCTCAGAAACGTGAATGAATTAAATAAACATTTTGCAGGGGGAGGTACCTTGGAGTGTGATGTAGACCTCTATAATTATTATTTAAATGGAACAATACGTGGTGCTGTTTTTGAATTTAATGAGATTGAAGATGTTGGGGTGGAGGAAACGATACGACGGATAAAGAGTAACGCCGCAGGTCATGATAAATTAAACATGCAAACTATTAAACTATGTTGCCCACATATTATACCATATATTAGGCATATTATAAATTGCGCAATTGGGACTAGTCTTTTTCCAGCAGCATGGAAAATATCTTTAATAAATCCCCTTCCCAAGATTAATAATCCACAGAAGATGACAGATCTAAGACCGATTAGTATTCTTCCGGTTCTGTCCAAGGTGATGGAGAGGGTTTTGTTTGAAGAACTAAACGATTATATTATGAATAATAACATTCTACCCGATCGGCAATCTGACTTTCGTCAGGGTTTCAGCTGCGTTACTGCTTTGCTGGATATCGTGGACGATGTGGTGAGAGCGATGGATGATAGTAAAGCCACTGTCCTCTGCCTTCTTGACTACTCCAAGGCCTTCGATACCTTAAGTCACAAAATTTGATTGGCAAAGTTGCATTATATTGGTTTGAAGGATAAGGCGATTAACATGCTAAACAGCTTCCTGGGCGGTAGGATGCAGTGCGTTGGCTTGGACGACCGGGAGTCTGAGAAGTTACCTGTAGGGGTTGGTGTACCACAGGGGTCGGTATTTTCCCCACTTTTATTTTCAATCTATACATGCGATTTATATAAATCTGTTTCTTTCTGTAAAACACACCAATATGCAGATGACACACAGTTATATGGATGTTTTGGGGAGAACGAGGTGGAGGAGGCCTGTGCGCGTGTCAGTGCCGATCTGGACACTCTTATGGAGGTGTCTCGTCGTCATAATCTGTTACTTAACCAATCAAAAACAGACGTTATTGTTTTTGGTCCAAAGAAACTTAGAGAGAAGATTAAAGATAATCGACATAAGAATGGGGAACAAATAATTGACGTGCAAAAACTCAGTGAAGAGTCTTGGTGTGATCATTGATGAAAACCTAACTTTCAATGAATACATCAATAAAAAGATCCGTTCTGCTTACAAAATACATGCCTTCGACTTATTTTCGGGATAAGACGGCGAGAACACATCAGTCACAAATTGGTTCAAGTAAATTGGTTGAACATGGTAAATCGTAGAAAATTGCATTGTGCGACAACTTACTTCAACATTATAGTGTCAGCGCGGCCTCCCTACCTTTATCAAAAGATACAGTTCAGAACGGACGTGCACACCCTTAATATAAGATATAAAGGAACACTTAACACCGCCTATGCATAAGCGGCAGTTTTTCAAAAATTATTCTTACAAAATTACTCAATTAATGAATGAAATCTTTAAGGTTATGGGACTATGCACGTCCGTTGGGGTTTTTAGGCGTCGATACCGAACAGTTTTGTTCTCGGCTCAATGCGCTTTACAGAATATCAGACATTAGTACTTATTACAGGAATTATTGTTACGGTTACTGTTTTGCAATTGTATATATATATATATATATGGTAATTCGTAATGCTTCGCGGATGGAAAAGTAGGTGTTTTGGCTGATCCGAGGCATCATCCGTTCATCCCCTTCCCTGTGGACAGGGAACAACCACGTTTCGCCAAGATCTCACTTGGCATCTTCAGTGCTTTGTCGTAGTCTCCTGTTGACAGACTGAGGTACTGCGGTGCTCTGGCTCCTTTTTATAGTAGGTCGTCTTGGTCGTAGGTGATAGCGATTGGTCGGGGGTGAGGTGGTGGGGGTGTTTATGTCCGACGTGACGTGAGTCGTGGGTGGTGGGGGGAGGTCATTGACCTGTCGTACGGCGATTAACGGTCCTGGGGATTTTCCACCGGATATGGCTTTGGTGACGTCATCCATGGGCGAGAAGAGGCCACTGGCCCGCTGTCCGGTGATTGCTGGACCTGGGCTGCTCCCACTGGACGCTTCAAGAATGATAGGCAGCTCGGCGTCCTGCCGTTCCGAATTGGATGGTCCTTGCCTCAGGAAAGCAGCCCTGGGCCTGGAGTGCTCTAGGACCGTTCTCCACGCTGCTGACAAGTGTAGGGCATCATCCCTCTTGTTGAGGGTGCCGTTCTTCGCTATTTCAATGGATTCCCGGATCAATCTGGTTCTCCAATGCGGAACGTTGGCTACCTGCTTGCAACCCTCGAAATTGATGGTATGGCCTGTGTCCAGATGGTGGCGGAAGAGAGCAGAAGTGAGCTGTTTGTTTCGGATGCTCAGCTTGTGTTCTTCTACTCTGGCAGCTATTCTTCTGTTGGTCTGTCCCACGTAGTTCTTGTCGCATGAGCCGCAGGGGATGGAATAAACTCCTAGATTTTCCAATTTTATTTGGTCTTTTGGATTCCTGAGAGAAGCTCCTATAGTCTTGCCGGGTCTGTAGGTGGTACTAATGTCGTGTTTCCGTAGTAGTCTTCCTATGCGATCCGTTGTTCCTTTGATGTAGGGTAGTACGACGTTGGGTCTTCTGGTCTCTTCTTGTGGATGTGGGTCCTTCGGCTTGAATTGTCGATCGATAGCTTTCTTCACCATGTATTTGGAGTAGCCGTTTTGAGCAAGAGCCAAGGTGACTTTCGTCATTTCTTCTGATCTGTTATCGTTATCTGTAAGTCGAATGGATCTTGAGATTAGTGAGTTGGCGACTGATTGGATCTGTGAAGGATGATGATGAGAAGATGCATTTAAGTATCGATTCGTGTGGGTAGGTTTTCTGTATACAGTATGCTGCAGGCTGTTGCGAGATTTCTTTACTAATACGTCGAGAAAAGGTAGCTGTCCGTTTTCTTCTATTTCCGTGGTGAACTGGATCTTTGGATGAATGGTATTCAAATATTCTTGAAATTCCTGGAGCTTTTCTTTTCCAAAGGACCAAATGACGAAGATGTCATCAACGTACCGGATCCATAACTTCGGTTTGTATTTGGCCTCCCTTAACGCTTTCTTCTCGAGGTAAATCATGAACAGGTTGGCGATGACCGGGGACAGTGAATGTCCACAGGGAACAATCAAGGGGATGAACGGATGATGCCTCGGATCAGCCAAAACACATACTTTTCCATCCGCGAAGCATTACGAATTACCATTACAAACCTCTATATATATTTGTATTAATAGGTTACTTTCTTTCTGTATAATTTCTTTTCCTTTGTTAATATTTCTGTTGCTGTTGGTCTTTGTGGAAGAACGACAAGGAATGTCGAACAACACCGTTTGTTCATACTTTAGTTTTTTTTTTAATGTAAAGAATGTTATAGAAGTTTTTGTTATTAAGTTATGAACAATAAATGATTTATTATTATTATTATTCTATTCTTCATATTGATGTTTGACTTCAACCCAACTTAATCAAATCGAACACAACCATCCCTAAGCCGATCCTTAACATTCCTCATATTGAATGATATGAAGTTGAAGCTTAACCCAGTCTAACGAATCTTCTAAGTTTTTTAGAAATATTCCGTGACTTTTTCTTCTATACTTGGATTGGCTTGAACTCTAATTCAATATGAGGGATGATCAATCCAATCCAAATACAAAAGAGAAAATCGCGGAATATTTTGTTTTTTTCTTGTATAGTTGAGTTGTGTTAATCTTTAACTTCATGCCATAACACATAACAAAAAACATAACAAAAAATCAAATCCAAAATTCTTCTGTGGTTGGGTTGAGTTGGGTTAAATTGCGTAATTATGAGCCCATACCCAAAATTTTTAATAATTTTAATTTTCTGAAATATTCCGTTATTTTTTCTTCTATAGTTGGGTTGATACAAGCTTCAACTTCATGTTAAATCTCAATCAAATCCAAAATAATAAATTTTTTAAGTTTAATTGAATATGAGATATGGTATCAAGTTGAGTCGGGTTGTACATCAACTTCATACCATTCAATATTAGGGATGGTATGAAATTGAAGCTCTACCCAACCCAACTTGACACCATGATATCAAACAGATTTCTTTCAATTTCTTCAAAAGTAACTTAATTTGATTCAATTTAATAATCATTAAAATGGTCAAGTTAATTTAAATATATTTAAATGTTGCAACAAATGTTGCAGTAAAGAAGGTTGTTATGACGCTGTTTATAAGATTCTTCTGCACTGTCAATGTTATTTGAAAAGAATAACATGAAATAGACTACATACTTTTAACTGTTTTTACTCCAACAAGAAGAATAACACAACTAGATTCTTCGAATCACTCCTAACTTACAACGCAAAAAACATAAAAAACATATAAATTCTTTTAGCTTTTTTAGATTCTTCTGTACATTATATAAAGAACACAAACGAGATACGGTTTAGTTTAAAATGCAAAAATGAATTTCAAATTATTAATCTTTATCTCCTTCATAATAATTGATTTTTTAATGTGTTCTGCTAAAGAAAAACCTGGGGAATGTAAATCAACCCAAGGCACTGTTGGTGTTTGTGTTATTGCATGTCGGTGCGATCAAGAATGTTCCGGCAGTAAGAAATGTTGTCGCACTGCATGCGGAGGAGCAATTTGTGAAGATCCTGTCTAAAAATCTCCTTATTTTATGTTATGTTAATGTTATTTGAAGATAATTGAATGAAATATAGAGTGAAGTTATAAAGAACATCAGTTTGCAAAAAGAATCGTAGCTTATTTTTTTCTTCCTTGAGTTAACTCGTGAATCCTTGAAATATTATTATTATTAAATTTCAACAAATTAAAAAATAATAGATAATTAATTTATATTTATTTAGTTAATAGTAACGTCTGATAAATGACTCTTTTTTCAATTAAATCAATTAAACTGCAATTTTTGAAAAATCCTTAAAGAATATTTATAAATAATAACAATAACGCAATTTATTCACACGAAATAAATGAAAATGATTATAAATCAATGAAAAAAACTTAATGAGGATAAAGTTTAATACTTAAATAATAAGAATTTAATGAGTTGAGAAAATGAGGAAATAAATATCCAAAATTAATAAATAAAACTATTTGTATGTTATAAAGATTATATTTATTTCAAATCGTTTTAATTTGAACCAAATCCTTATCAAATCAACCTAATTTCTTCATAAAAAAACCACAAAGATTTCGTTATCGCTCCACAAACACCAACATTTTTGCTCATTTTATTTCTTAACTCAAACGCAATAACATCTTTTTCCTTTAAAATGTTTAATTTCAACTTAATTTTAATAATAACGATCATTACACCTCTCGTTATTTCCCAACAAAAACCCGGGGGTTGTCCCAATAATTTAAACGTTTTAATATGTTCATCTTTGTGTACTTCCGATTTCGGATGCAGTGGGAATTCAAAATGTTGCAAGACTTTGTGTGGCGGATCAATTTGTGTCTTCCCAATTGTGAATGAATCCCAAAACGGAGGTAGGTGATTAATTAAATAAATTATAAAATTTTAATTAATTTATTGTAGAAAAATTCGGTTCTTGCCCAACTCCGAGTGGTCCTTGGGTGTGCTCGAGTAGGTGTGGTTCAGATTCGGATTGTAGAGGAAAAAAGAAGTGTTGTAGAAATCGGTGTGGTGCTATGGCCTGTTTTAACCCGGATTTGCCCCAAATGCAAGCCCCACCTTTATAAAAATGTATTAATTCGTTTCAATTCTTTTAATAATAAAACAGTTAAACTTTTTTTGTCTTTTTTAAACCGGATTTGTACAAAATGTATCACAAGCTCCATTACAACATTTTTGACGCCCCGCGCACTCATAATCACTGGTACATCTCACTAAACAAATTGAAACAACATCCGATCCTGGTCTCGGAGGGCAATTTCCCGGTTTTTGTGCGTTTAAAACACTAAAACAAAGGGTGGTTAATAGAAGTGTTGTTAGTAATAGTTTATTATTCATTTTGACTTGTTCGTAACCTTGAGAATAATGATTTAATTTGAAATTATTTCTTTATATATACACAAAGACGAACAAAGAAAAAATCCCCTTGAAACGATTTCTAACGTTACATAATCACTTTTGTACAACGTGCTAAAGATCTGGTATTATATCTCTATAAATAGGTTATTAATGTATTTATAAAGATGGTTTATTACAAAAATTATCTTGATTTTATTTTATTGTTTTGTAGTTACAGATTTGGTCCATTAACTAAAGCAAATTCGTTGGTTCTTAATCACAGATATAAAACTATCTAAGCATCAGATAATTCTATATAGATATAACTAACACATAGAAAGATTACCTAAATCCTATATCGATAACAATCATAACTGTAAAAACTAGTATAATATTACAAAGATTATTTGACCTACAGGCTTTCTAAATCACAATCAGAGGAAGTGTTAAAATATCTAATAAGTCCTCTTGACAAGGCCAAAACATCTAAGATTATGGGACAACCCATTTCGACTCGAGTTTGTAAATACAAAGTTATAGAGTTCGAAGATAAATTAAGGACAGAATCAGATGTCTAGCTTCAAACACAGATTTTCAAATTAACAAATTGATTAATAGTAGTTAGTAAATCATTGATCGTTATTGCCTCATACCCTTCCTCTTCCTTGCCCCCACTGCAAGAAGTTATCATTTCCATTCGTTCAACACTTTGCTCTTCGTCTAGTAACTGTTGCAAAGTTTTCCGTGGTGAGATCTTCATCATAAGCATTGCTTCGAGACATAGATTACTACAAACACTCTATTAACTTGACACTGCTCCCAAAAGACTTGATACTGCTCCTAGAAGACTTGATTTACTTCCAAAAGACGAGCAATTGTCTCTGGAAGACTTGAAATTATGCTCCTGCCAGAAGACTTGATCTGATTTCAAAAGACGTAATATGACCTTTGGAAGACTTGAAATGATTCCAGAAAACTTGATGCTGCTTCTATAAGATCTGATACTGCTCCCAGATGACCTGATATGGTTCCAGAAGACTTCATAGTACTCCTAGAAGACTTGATCTGCCTCCAAAAGTCATGATATTCCCTCTGGAAGACTTGAAATGCTTTTTAAAGGCTTGATATTGCTGCTAGGAGACTTAATACTGCTCCCACAAGACCCGATATGCTTCCAGAAGACTTCATACTGCCTCTAAGAGACTTGATGCTGTACCTAGAAGACATGATATGTTTCCATAAGACTTGTTGCTGCTCGCAGAAAACTTGTTTTGCTTCCAAAAGACCTGATCTAACCTCTGGAAGATTTGAAATGCTTCCAAAAGACTTGAAACTGCCCGTAAAAGACTTGATCTGCTTCTAGAAGAGGTCATATTGCCTCTGAAAGACTTTAAATGCTTCCTGAAGAATTGACACTGCTCCCAGATAATCTAATATGTTTCCAGAATAGTACATATTGTTTCTAGAAGACTTCATACTATTTCCAAAAGACTTGAAATGTTTCTATTAGGCTGGACACTGTTTCTAGAAGATTTAACATTACTTCCAAAAAAATTAGAAGGCTTTCAGATAACCTCAACTACTCCCGGAAAACTTAATATGCTTCCAAAAGACGTGATATTGCACCTGGAAAATTTGAAATACTTCCAGAATACTTGACATTGCCTATAGATGCCTTGAAATACTTTACTTACTTGTTTTGCTTCCAAAAGACCTGATCTGACCTCTGGAAGATTTGAAATGTTTCCAAAAGACTTGAAACTGCCCGTAAAAGACTTGATCTGCTTCTAGAAGAGGTCATATTGCCTCTGAAAGACTTGAAATGCTTCCTGAAGAATTGACACTGCTCCCAGAAAATCTAATATGTTTCCAGAATAATACATATTGTTTCTAGAAGACTTAATCTGCTTCCAGAAGATGTGATATTGCCTTCGAAGGACTTGAAATACTTCCTGAAGGATTCATACTGCTTCTAGGAGACTTTACATTGAAGGTCTTCTTGATCTAGAAGACCTGATTTGTTTCTAGATGACTTCATACTATTTCCAAAAGACTTGAAATGTTTCTATTAGGTGTCCAGCTGTTTTCTGAATATTTCTTAAGGATTTATTAAGATAGAGATGGTATCAAAATAACTTAAAGAATAGAACAGTAAGAATTGTATTGGCCTAAGTTGTAATATTTCCATAGGACTTAATACTGCTTCCAGAAGACTTAATGTTACTTTTAGAAGATTTGATATTGCTTACAGAATACTTAATACTACTTATGAAAGACTTGGAATGCTTTTAAAAGACTTGAAATGCATCCAGAAGGTGTGATATTACCCCTGGGAGACTTGAAATATTTCCATAAAACTTGCTGCTCCTTTCAGAAGACTTAATATTACTTCCAGAACATTTAATATTACTTAATGTTGATTATAAAAGACATGAAATGCTTTCAGAAGACTTGAAATTTTTCCAGAAGTCTTATGCAATAAGATCAACTCTTCTGGAATCATTTGAAGTCTTTTGGAAACAGTATCAAATCTTCTGGAAGCATTTCAAGTCTTCTGGAGGCAATATTAAGTTTTTTAGAAGCAATATCTAGTCTTTTCGAAGCAGTATCAAGTCTTCCACAGGCAGTATCAAATCTTCTGGAAGCATTTCAAGCTTTTTTAAAGTCTCAAGCCCTCTAGAAGCAGCATCAAGTTTTATGGAAGCAGAGAGACTCTTCATGTTATTTCTCTCCAAATAGTGTAGTTGAGGACTACGAGAAGGTTTCAGGATACAAACGGGGTACCACAGGGTTTAATTCTGAGTTCATCACTTTGGAATTTGTTACACTATGCTCTGCTCAGGTTGAAGATGAAAGAGGGAATTCAAATGTTAGCGTACGCAGATGATCTAGCGGTGATGGTGAGGGCTAGATACAGAAATCAATTGGAACACTGGAGGACCTATGCCGCGAATAAGGAGATTCTAAAGCTAAACAATATTGGGCTTACGGTGGCAGAAGCTAAGATCCTTCTACAAGGAAGGAGGAAAATCACAGATTTCTCCTTGATGATAAATGGGAATGCGATCGAGACAGTGCTAAGTGCTAAATATCTGAGGGTCCATTTGGAAAAGAATATGAGGATGATGAAGCATGTGAGGGAGATGACAAAGAAGGTGACTATGCCAAATCTACTGAGGAGGCTTATGCCTAACGTGGATGGCAAGTAAGAGAAAGGTTGTGTTGGTGATACTATACGCGACATCGATTTGGAGGAAGGCTATAAAATAAAAGATATATGCAGGGATGATCTGGATTGTGGATTTGCGAGAAGGCAGGCTTTATTACCGCCCGCAACACTTTGACCTCAGCAGATCATAAATAAATCAGCTCTTTCATCAATTTGGCGTCTGGGGATATTAGAGTCTCTTTAAACTGGCGAGATTCTAATGTCTTATCTCAGTAATTTAGAAACATCTTACGTGTATTCTTTTAGTAGCTTTATTAAAGACCTTATTATAAGACCTCCTTATTGGGGCGATGAATTGTTCTGGTGGTCCCGGAGGTTCATGTCATGAAGTTTACTTCCCGAATGATTCTTTAGGTTCTTATGGCAGTCTTCAAGTAACGAGTATGAACAGCGATACCGCCCGAACAAAAGGAGAACTTGCTATAATCAGGATATATTATATATTTTTTGTTACTAATGTTCTTAGAAATGTCTTCAGCCTTCAGAGGAATGGTCACCAGCTCCGCTTGGAGCGTGGTGGACAACATTCCCAGCAGTTTAGAAACTTTTATTGTTGGTTAAACGGAATAATCTGAAGCACTATATCCTGTTTCCCGTTAGATCTGTTCATCCATAATTGAAGCACGGTTTCGTCAGCATGAATTCTCCAACCTTTATTTCAAATGGTCGTTCAAGCATGATCAGAGCAATGAACACAATGCTCTAGAGTTGCTGATAGAGAAGAGAAACCTGCTGTATGAAAGAGGAAAAGACTCGGCGAATAAGCTCAGAATTAGAGCGGAGGAACTGTGGCAGGAAAGATGGAATGGTTACAACGGCTGGACAAAAGTGCTCATACTAGACACAGCACCGTGGAGAGATGCTGTGCCTGTTGTCAATGGGGTGATGTGGACTTTTATTTGACGCAAGCGCTGGCAAGGTGTTTTTGGTGCTGACCTATATATGATCGGGAAAGCAGATAACGATGAGTGTTGGTTCTGCGTGGAAAGGGAAACAGTAGGGCACACTTTTTCGCGTGTGGTCACTTTGAGGGGGTAAGAGTTGGTGTGAGAGAAGCTCCAGAGAGGGTTTATGCAAGGAACATGAAGACGTTATGCTGAGTGGTGAAGGAGTATGGGTAGCAATTGCGACAATGTGCTGAACTATAATAAAGGAGAAGGAGAGGCTGGAATGGCAACTATCGTCGGAAAGGTAAGGACAGAGAGAGGACTTCCCCTCCACTTCCAGTTATAGATGGTAACGGAATAAACTAAATAAAAACATTACTCCAAGTTATTTTCCCCTAAAATGAAACGAGGATTAGTGACGAGAAAGCGTGGTCTGCGAGGGTTGCCGAAATGCAATAAGTGTTTGGGACGAGAAGAACGTGGAAGGAGAGGAGAGATAAACCCCCCGTGTCAGGGTATGTGATAGGATTTGAAATTATTGGAATTATTAATTATACAGGGTGTACCGTCGGTTGTGGTATTGGATTTTTTGACGTCAAATTCGGTAGGTATTAAGCCACAACAATAATTCCCTATACAGGGTGAAAAATAAAATCATACATTTTGTTATTTTTGACATTTTTACAAATTATTCGCAAACCATGGAATAAAAGAATTATGTGACATGATCACCACCTGCCCAATTGGGCAGGTAGGAGATAAAAAGCAGAGCAGAGGAAGAAATGAAAAATTTTGGTTTTTTTCGCAATGAAATGTTTCGATGGGTGTTACACTCTAACCAGCCACTATTCGGCCGTTTTAGACCCATAAACCAGATGTTTGTCGTGCAGATGTCCTAATCTGGAAGCATTTCAACTTTTCAGAAAGTATTTCAAGTCTATAAAAAGCATTTCAAATTTTTTGAAATCAGTATCAAGTCTTCCAGAGGCAGTGTAGTTTTCTGGAAGCATTTCAAGTCCTTTGGAGGTAGTATCAAGCCATTTAGAAGAAGTCTCCAGTTTTATGAAATCTGAGCAAGATTTCTAGATACAGTATTAAGTGTTCTGGAAACATTTCAGTTCTTCCAGAGGCAATACCGAGTTTTCTCGAAGCATTGTTAGAAGCAGTATGAAGTCATCTAGGTGGAATATCAACTCTTCTAGAAGTATTTCAAGTCTTCACAAAGTATTCTAAATCTTTTGGAAACATTTAGCAATATCAAGGCTTCTGAAAGCAAGTCAAATATTCTGGAAGCTGTCCTTGAAAGAACGTGGCTCTTAAACCTGTTTTTTTTTCTCTCTTTTCTCAATGAAAAATAAAATGGAGCGTTAAATCTGAGATTTTTTAAAATTGAATTGAAACATATTCTTCACAAATGAGATAAGCAAATTTAGCAAATAGTGACCTAAATTCTAATATCTTCTATTGAAATTAAACAGAAACAGTTTAAGTCTTTTGGAAACATTTCAAGTTTTTTGACAGCAGTATCAAGTTTTCTGGAAGCAATAACGAGTCTTCTAAAAGAGAATTTAATCTTCTATTTAGTCTTATTATTTCAAGTTTTTTGGAATTAGTATCAACTCTTATGCAAAAAGAACAAGTGTGTTTGAAATATTTCAAGTCTTGAGTAAGCATTTTAAGTCTTCTGGAAGCATTTCAAGACATTTGAAAGCATTTCAAGTCTTTTGTTAAGTAGTATCAAGTCTTGCAGAGGCAGTGTAGATTTTCCTGGAAGCATTTTAAGTCTTTTGGAAGTAGTATCACGTCTTCTGGAAGCAATATCGAGTCTTCTAAAAGAGTATTTAGTCTTCTATTTAGTCTCATTATTTCAAGTTGTTTGGAATTAGTATCAACTCTTATGCAACAAGATCAAGTCTTTTTCAAACATTTCAAGTCTTGAGTAAGCAATATAGAGTCTTCTAAGAGAGTATTTAGTCTTCTATTTAGTCTCATTATTTCAAGTTTCTTGGAATTAGTATCAACTCTTATGCAACAAGATCAAGTCTTTTTGAAACATTTCAAGTCTTGAGTAAGCATTTTAAGTCCTCTGGAAGCATTTCAAGTCTTTTGTAAGTGGTATCAAATCTTCCAAAGGCAGTATAGATTTTCGTGGAAGCATTTTAAGTCTTTTGGAAGTAGTATCAAGTCTTCTGGAAGCAATATCGAGTCTTCTAAAAGAGTATTTAGTCTTCTATTTAGTCTCATTATTTCAAGTTGATTGGAATTAGTATCAACTCTTATGCAACAAGATCAAGTCTTTTTGAAACATTTCAAATCTTGAGTAAGCGTTTTAAGTCTTCTGGAAGCATTTCAAAACTTTTGCAGGCATTTCAAGTCTTTTGTAAGTAGTTTCAAGTCTTCCAGATGCATTGTGGAGTTTCCTGGAAGTATTTCAAGTCTTTTGGAAGTAGCATCAAGTCTTCTGGAAGCAATATCGAGTCTTCTAAAAGAGTATTTAGTCTACTATTTAGTCTCACTATTTCAAGTTGTTTGGAATTAGTATCAACTCTTATGCAACAAGATCAAGTCTTTTTGAAACATTTCAAGTCTTGAGTAAGCATTTTAAGTCTTCTGGTAGCATTTCAAGAGTTTTGAAAGCATTTCAAGTCTTTTGTAACTAGTATCAAGTCTTCCAGAGGCAGTGTAAATTTTCCTGGAAGCATTTTAAGTCTTTTTGAAGTAGTATCAAGTTTTCTGGAAGCAATATCGAGTCTTCTAAAAGAGTATTTAGTCTTCTATTTAGTCTCATTATTTCAAGTTGTTTGGAATTAGAAATCAACTATTATGCGACAAGATCAAAGTCTTTTTGAAACATTTCAAGTCTTGAGTAAGCATTTTAAATCTTCTGGAAGCATTTCAAGACATTTGAAAGCATTTCAAGTCTTTTGTAAGTAGTATCAAGTCTTCCAGAAGCAGTGTAGATTTTCCTGGAAGCATTATAAGTCTTTTGGAAGTAGTATCAAGTCTTCTGGAAGCAATATCGAGTCTTCTAAAAGAGTATTTAGTCTTCTATTTAGTCTCATTATTTCAAGTTGTTTGGAATTAATATCAACTCTTATGTAACAAGATCAAGTCTTTTTGAAACATTTCAAATCGTGAGTAAGGGTTTTAAGTCTTCTGGAAGCATTTCAAGACTTTTGCAGGCGTTTCAAGTCTTTTGTAAGTAGTTTCAAGTCTTCCAGATGCATTGTGGAGCTTCCTGGAAGTATTTCAAGTCTTTTGGAAGTAGCATCAAGTCTTCTGGAAGCAATATCGAGTCTTCTAAAAGAGTATTTAGTCTACTATTTAGTCTCACTATTTCAAGTTGTTTGGAATTAGTATCAACTCTTATGCAACAAGATCAAGTCTTTTTGAAACATTTCAAGTCTTGAGTAAGCATTTTAAATCTTCTGGAAGCATTTCAAGACATTTGAAAGCATTTCAAGTCTTTTGTAAGTAGTATCAAGTCTTCCAGAGGCAGTGTAGATTTTCTTGGAAGCATTTTATGTCTTTTGGAAGTAGTATCAAGTCTTCTGGAAGCAATATCGAGTCTTCTAAAAGAGTATTTAGTCTTCTATTTAATCTCATTATTTCAAGTTGTTTGGAATTAATATCAACTCTTATGCAACAAGATCAAGTCTTTGTGAAACATTTCAAGTCTTCAGTAAGCATTTTAAGTTTTCTGGAAGCATTTCAAGACATTTGAAAGCATTTCAAGTCTTTTGTAAGTAGTATCAAGTCTTCCAGAGGCAGTGTAGATTTTCCTGGAAGCATTTTAAGTCTTTTTGAAGTAGTATCAAGTCTTCTGGAAGCAATATCGAGTCTTCTAAAAGAGTATTTAGTCTTCTATTTAGTCTCACTATTTCAAGTTGTTTGGAATTAGTATCAACTCTTATGCAACAAGATCAAGTCTTTTTGAAACATTTCAAATCTTGAGTAAGCGTTTTAAGTCTTCTGGAAGCATTTCAAGACTTTTGAAAGCATTTCAAGTCTTTTGTAAGTAGTTTCAAGTCTTCCAGAGGCATTGTAAAGTTACCTGGAAGCATTTCAAGTCTTTTG
Source organism: Onthophagus sagittarius (assembly GCA_036711965.1). NCBI lineage: Eukaryota > Metazoa > Arthropoda > Insecta > Coleoptera > Scarabaeidae > Onthophagus > Onthophagus sagittarius. The sequence goes on along the minus strand of JASERS010000006.1, from coordinate 21,801,552 downwards.
GAAGTAGTATTAAGTTTTCTGGAAGCAATATCAAGTCGTCTAAAGGAGTATTAGGCTTCTTGAAGTATTTCAAGTTTTTTGGAAGCAGTGTCAAGTCTTACGGAACAAGCTCAAGACTTCTTAAAACATTTCAAATCTTGAGCAAGCATTTCAAGACTTCTGGAAGAATTTCAATTCTTTTGGAAGTAGTATCAAGTCATCTAGAAGCAATCTCAAGTTTTATAAAACCAGATCGAGTTTTCTAGAAGCAGTATTAAGTCTTCTGGAAACATTTCAGGTCTTCTGGAAGTTTCCAGAACAGTAGTATTTTGAATAGTAAGGGTCAATTCAAAATATGTTTCTCCAAAAAAAGTTTCGCTGCAGCTGCTGACACTGAATTGGAAAGAATCAATATTTGTCGAACGAGACACTTTTTCCATATACTTTTTTAAATCAATCTTAATCTTTAAGTTTAATCTAAACCAAATAATCTCGTAGACCATTTTTATGTGCTTCTTTTCGGGACACCTGTATATATTCAATGATAAGAGTATCTAGGTTTAAGTTTTAGATTAAGTTCAATACTGCTTAAATCATTTTTTTAATTTATAATATATTTAGTAAAATTGTCAATTTGTTACACTTATGGGTATGAGTAAAAATATTATTATTATTATTATAAAACAATAAAAAAAGGGTGGATAATTGAAGCGTTGTTAAAAATAATTTATTATTCATCTTGCTTTGGTTAAAAACTCGAGTATAATGATTAAATTCAAAATTATTTCTTTGTACAAGATACAGTGTTCAAATTAAATTTGATCTTATTCAAATTTGGTATACAAAAGTTTTTTGGAGTGAGAAAGACGATTGTGGAGTCAATTTTGCTATAGCCGGTAGAGGGCGCGAAGATCTTGTCTTCATTTTAAAAGCCCTTTAATCTGTCAAAGCAAAAAAAAATTTAAATACCCTGTATATACAAAGAAAAATTTAAAAAATTAAAGTTATTTATGATGACTCTCCCATTCATTCCAACTTCCTTTATAATTCTTTACACTAAAATTAAGATAAAATGAATAATAATTAATCATATTCTTCTTAATTTATACTTTTTAAATCCTATTTTCCAAGCAATCTCTTGTGCCAATCCAGCTCTTCTTCCAGATCTGCATGTAAAAACAATGGGAGTTTCTAAAGTTAAATCTTTATCTTCTTTTTTTAAGTTGTTGTTTAAAACATCTTCGATTAAATTAACTAAAAACGAAAAGGAATCATTTAAATGAATCATTTTTTATTTTTACCCACAAGGTATGTTAATTGACCCAGGAATTAATCCGGTTTCCTCAATTTCGTGTGGTTCTCTAACATCAACAAAGAGAACCTTGGGGTTGTCCTTCAATCTTCTAACTTCATCGATTAAAATGATTTCACCATTTCCCGTTGACATTTTAAATAATCCGGCTCTAAACAAATTATTAAATCGATCATTTTTAAGAATTTTTTGAGAATTAATGCTAATTGAACGAAACATTTCTATGTTTATTTTGGATTGATCAAATATTTGAACTTAACCTCACTTTTTTTACTTACTATTATTAAGAATAATTAATTCCTTGATGATTTGAGAACAAATTAAAGTTTTTTGATCCATTTTATTTAATATAGAAAATAAGAGATTAGATTAAGGGTTTTTTCCAAAAAAAAATAAGTTGTAAATAATAAGATAAAGTTTTTTTTTTAAATTTATTATTATAGATAAAGACATCATAGATAATTGGTGCAATAAAATAATTTTTTATTGAGAGCTCCATTCAGTCCATCCCCCTTTGAAATTCCTCACACTAAAAAAGGTTAAATTAAAAAGAATCATTAAAAAGACTAAATCATACTTTGTGTATCCCAAATCTCTTGCAATTTTGCAAGCTCGAGTGCTTCTTCCTCCAGCATGGCAATGAAAAATAATCTCAGTATCAAAATTTGGCTTATCCCGCCCAAATTTCGCCTTGAATTCTTCACCCGACATGTTTTTTAAGACATCCTCGACGGTATCAACTAAAATCATACAAGGAATCATTAAAAATACATTTAAATCAATTTAAATTTCTTACTGGGTATATTAATTGTTGTTGGAATTGCATTTTTATGCTCATCTGGTCTACGAACATCGACAAACAAAACCTCAGGTTTAGAACCTGTAGAAAGACTTTTAGCTTCTTGTAAGGTAACAATTTCAGATGCCATTTTAATTGAATCCAGTTGAGATGATAACTTTTTGGACCTTGCAATGTTTGAGTGTGGCTCCACGTGATAAACTGGTTCTCTACTCGAGAGACTTTTTAATTTTATTTGAATGAATTGACAAAGGTTGTTTGAAGGTTATGTAATTGGGTTAGCCTTAATAATTTATGGGTTTTAAGGAAAATCAATGAAGAGTTTAAGATTTATAAATAATTAATTAATAAAATCGAACTTATTCCGTGAAGATGTATGTATAATACGACTATTCATCGAAAGAGGGCTCTAGAGTAATCAAAGTTCGAAATAAAGCAAACTTGAATCAATATAATAATAATAATTCAAAAACTTGAATTGTGGCTTGATACTTTTCTAGAAGACTTCAAATGCTCCAAGAAGACTTGCTCCTGACGTGATATATTTTTCAAAAGACTTGAAATGCTTCCAGATGACTTGTAATACTCCCAGAAAACTTGATACTGCTTCTAGAACACTTAAAATGCTGCCGGAAGTCTTGATAGATAGTCTTCTAGAAGAATGGAACTGCTTGTAGAATACTTAAAATGACTCCAGAAGACTTGATACTGTTTGTAGAAAATTTGAGATTGTTTTCAAAAGACTAGATTCAGAAGATTTGACATGCTTCTAGAAGACTTGACACTGCTTCCAGAAGATCTGAATACTTCCAAAAGCTTTGAACTACTTTCAGATGACTTATTATTACTCTTGAAAGACTTAGTACTGCTTGTAGAAGACTTGATATTGCTTCCAGAAGAAATGAAATGCTTCAAGAAGAGTTGATACTATACTTCTGGAGGACTTGATGTTGCTTCTAAAACAAAGCAAATGCTTTCAGAAAATGTGATACTGCTTCTAGAAAAATTGATATGCTGCTTTTTTAGAACTTTATATTACCTATGGACTTGATAATGCTTTCAGAAGACTTGATAGCCTACCACAATGTTTGATACTGAGTCTAGAAGGTTAGATATTATTTCCAGAAACTTTGAAATGTTTCCAGAAGATTTGATACTACTTCTGCAAAAATTAAGATGCCTCCAGAAGACTTGATATTGCCTCTGGTAGACTTGATATGTTTTCAGGAGACTTGATACTGCTCCTAGAAAACCTGAAATACTTCCATAGAATATTTGATGCTTCCAAAAACTTGATAATGCTATTAGAAAACTCGAAATGATTCTAAAAAACTTGATATTGCTTTTAGTAAACTTGGACATTACTTCAGGAAGACTCCTAATGCTCCCAGAAGAGTTGATATTGCCTCTGGCAGATTTGAAATGTTTTCAGGAAACTTGATACTGCTCCTAGAAAAGTTGAAATTGTAGTGCTTTTAGAAGCCTTAAAAGGCTACTAAAAGACTTGATATTATTTCTAGAAGAAGTGAAATGCTACAAGAATGCCTAATATTGTTTCCAAAATCAACTCATTTGGAGATGTAGTTTTCGAAGACTTGATAGCTTACCACAATACTTTATACTGTGTCTAGAAGACCAGACATAATAAGTGTGATAATACATATATTGACAAATTTGAAAATATATGCAATACAATTAACAAAACGAAAAACTTAACTTCTTTGTCAAAAAGAGCCGAGTCAATGTATCCATATAGGATACTATTGTTTTTCATCGACCCTTTGAAAACCAAGAAAGAAAAATAATAAATGAATGGATGCCGCTTCTAGAAAACTTCATATTCTTTCTGGAAAACTTGAAATGCTTCCAAAAGACTTCATACTACTTCTGGAGGTCTTGAGAAGTCTTGGAATTTCAGAAGATTTGGTACTGCTTCTGCAAGGCTTAACACTGCTTCTTGTGTCATCTTGATGTTATCTGACAGGAAACTTGATACTGCCTCTAGAAAATTTGATACTGCTTGTAGAAGACTTGACGTCACTTCCAGAAAACTTAACATTGCCTCTGGATGACTTGAAATGTTTTCAGAGGGCTTGATACTACTTTTAGAAGACTTAAAATGATTCCAACAGATTTGACATTGTTACCAGGAGACTTGATACTGCTTCCAGAAGACTTCAAATTCTTCCAGAAGACTTGATATTGTTTCCAAAAGTCTTAAGACTTATTGCTGCTTTTAGAGCAGCAATTCTCAACCACTAAGGGAAATTTTGCATTTAAAGGCGGAAATACTACTAAAGTTTAAAATTTTGAAGTGATGTTGACAGTTCGACAACTGGATGTATTATTACTGATCTAGATAAGGGGGTTTTTGTTTCCCCGCTAATTTTTGGAAGGTGAAGGTAGTGAGTTGCCTTGACAGTGCTTTGAATGGATAGAGGAAGGTTGTGTTATTACTGAACTAAATCAGTTGAATGTGGATTTTTTTAAGAATAGATAAGTATAGGGTCCGCCAAGGGAATCTGACGAGTTTTGGTATTAAACTAAACAGTTATGTAACAAGATATTTATTTTCACATACAAGTAATCGATAGTATATTACATGCCATTTTATTTATGGAAAATAATGTCGCTTAAGTGACGTCCTTCACCGCGTACCCACTGTTTCAAGCTGTTTTGCAAATTGTTCAATACTTCCAAAAGCTTTGAACTACTTTCAGATGACTTATTATTACTCTTGAAAGACTTAGTACTGCTTGTAGAAGACTTGATATTGCTTCCAGAAGAAATGAAATGCTTCAAGAAGAGTTGATACTATACTTCTGGAGGACTTGATGTTGCTTCTAAAACAAAGCAAATGCTTTCAGAAAATGTGATACTGCTTCTAGAAAAATTGAAATGCTGCTTTTTTAGAACTTTATATTACCTATGGACTTGATAATGCTTTCAGAAGACTTGATAGCCTACCACAATGTTTGATACTGAGTCTAGAAGGTTAGATATTATTTCCAGAAACTTTGAAATGTTTCCAGAAGATTTGATACTACTTCTGCAAAAATTAAGATGCCTCCAGAAGACTTGATATTGCCTCTGGTAGACTTGACATGTTTTCAGGAGACTTGATACTGCTCCTAGAAAACCTGAAATACTTCCATAGAATAGTTGATATTGTTTCCAAAAACTTGATAATGCTATTAGAAAACTAGAAATGATTCTAAAAAACTTGATATTGCTTTTAGTAAACTTGGACATTACTTCAGGAAGACTTCTAATGCTTCCAGAAGAGTTGATATTGCCTCTGGCAGATTTGAAATGTTTTCAGGAAACTTGATACTGCTCCTAGAAAAGTTGAAATTGTAGTGCTTTTAGAAGCCTTAAAAGGCTACTAAAAGACTTGATATTATTTCTACAAGAAGTGAAATGCTAAAAGAATGCCTAATTTTGTTTCCAAAATCAACTCATTTGGAGATGTGGTTTTCGAAGACTTGGTAGCTTACCACAATACTTTATACTGTGTCTAGAAGACCAAACATAATAAGAATGATAATACATATATTGACAAATTTGAAAATATATGCAATACAATTAACAAAACGAAAAACTTAGCTTCTTTGTCAAAAAGAGCCGAGTCAATGTATCCATATAGGATACTATTGTTTTTCATCGACCCTTTGAAAACCAAGAAAGAAAAATAATAAATGAATGGATGCCGCTTCTAGAAAACTTCATATTCTTTTTGGAAAACTTGAAATGCTTCCAAAAGACTTCATACTACTTCTGGAGGTCTTGAGAAGTCTTGAAATTTCAGAAGATTTGGTACTGCTTCTGCAAGGCTTAACACTGCTTCTTGTGTCATCTTGATGTTGTCTGACAGAAAACTTGATACTGCCTCTAGAAAATTTGATACTGCTTGTAGAAGACTTGACGTCACTTCCAGAAGACTTAACATTGTCTCTGGATGACTTGAAATATTTTCAGAGGGCTTGATACTACTTTTAGAAGACTTAAAATGTTTCCAACAGATTTGACATTGTTACCAGGAGACTTGATACTGCTTCCAGAAGACTTCAAATTCTTCCAGAAGACTTGATATTGTTTCCAAAAGTCTTACGACTTATTGCTGCTTTTAGAACAGCAATTCTCAACCGCTAAGGGAAATTTTGTATTTAAAGGCGGAAATAATACTAAAGTTTAAAATTTTGAAGTGATGTTGACAGTTAGACAACTGGATGTATTATTACTGATCTAGATAAGGGGGTTTTTGTTTCTCCGCTAATTTTTGGAAGGTGAAGGTGGTGAGTTGCCTTAACAGTGTTTTGAATGGATAGAGGAAGGTTGTGTTATTACTGAACTAAATCAATTGAATGTGGATTTTTTTAAGAATAGATAAGTATAGGGTCCGCCAAGGGAATCTGACGAGTTTTGGTATTAAACTAAACAGTTATGTAACAAGATATTTATTTTCACATACAAGTAATCGATAGTATATTACATGCCACTTTATTTATGGAAAATAATGTCGCTTAAGTGACGTCTTTCACCACGTACACACTGTTCCAAGCTGTTTTGCAAATTGTTCATTACTCGGTCTAGGATATTTATAGGAATTGCACGAATTTCATTGCGAATTTGTTCTTTTAATTCCTGAATTTTGTGCGGTCTATTTAAGTACACATTGCTCTTCAGGTAACCCCATAGCCAAACATCACAAACGGTCAGGTCGGGAGACCGTGTCGGCCAAAGAACATCCCCATTCCGTGAAATTATTGCTGCTGGAAACAATTCTTGTAATCGAGCTATTGACACTCGTGCTGTGTGAGCTGTTGCTCCATCCTGTTAAAACCATACAGTATCCATATCAATGTTTCGTCGACGAAGCTCTGGTTCCAAAAAGTTGTTCAACAGTTCCACATATCGTTGCGAATTCACCGTGACTTCATTTCTGAGACCATCTTCAAAAAAATATGGACCAATTATACCGAATCGCGCCACTCCACACCATTCAGTTAACCTTGCGTCTATGCAGAGGTCGTAGATGGAGCTGTCTGGGATTTTCGGAACACATCCAGATAACTCAAAATGCGCTTCATCGGACATAATTAAGCCATTCAAGTCATTGTCAGCAAAAAGGTCTAGGAGTCTTGAAGTCAATTAAAAGAAAACATTCGCAATAAAATTCGTGCAATTCCTATGAATATGCTAGACCGAGTAATGAACAATTTGCAAAACCGCTTGGAACAGTGTGTACGCGGTGAAGGACGTCACTTAAGCGACATTATTTTCCATAAATAAAATGGCGTGTAATATACTATCGATTACTTGTATGTGAAAATAAATATCTTGTTACATAACTGTTTAGTTTAATACCAAAACTCGTCAGGTTTCCTTGGCGGATCCTGTATAAGAATAAGATGCGTATGTCAAAATGGTCCTAATAGTTACTAAAAAGCTGAAATTACTTCGCAGAAATGAAAGATAATGAGGAAACATAATGAGGAAGTGTTCTATACCAATTAAAGGACTTAGGGCAATGACAAAATTAATCGGTGCAAGTCAAAATGGTTCTAATCGATTTTAAACAATTTCAACATATTAACATGGTAGAAAGAATCATCATAAATAGTGATTTTGTTGTTCTTTGGTAATGCTTCCCAAGAAAGAAGACTTGAAATGCTTCCAGAAAACTTTATATGGTCTCTAAAAGAATCGGAGTGCTTTCAGAAGACTTGATACTGCTTCCAAAAGACTTGATACTGTTTCTAGAAAATTTGATATTGCTTCCAGAAGGCTTGAAATGCTTCCAGAAGACTTGATATTCTTTCCAAAAGACTTCATAGTGCTTTTAGAAGACTTGATAGGCTATCACTAGACTTTATATTGCTTCTAGAAGACTTGAAATGTTTTGCAAAAGAGCAGCCACACAATATTGTTAATGATTTTAACGCTGTTGACGGTTAACACAGGCAAGCAAAAAGGGTGCTGAGGAGCAGACTGAGATGTTAAGGTGGATAGTTATAAGGAGGTAAGAGAAGGTACAAAGAAGTATGTGGAACAAAGAAGAAGGAACTAAGGTTGACGGAGGCGGTAAAAATTAAGAAGAAAGACGGGAAGGGGCTGCGTGAAGGTATTTGAAGAAGTTGAGGTTTTTATTCCTCAAAGGTGCGGAGGAAGTCAGTAGCGTAATTGAGATGGCAGAATGGAGGAGCCACTTTGTAATTTTGTTGGGAGGAGTTAAAAATGGGTTGGCAGTGGAGGAAGAGGAGACGGCCGAAGGGGGTGAAGAAATAGCAGAAAAAGTGTTAGCAACAGTTTTGGTGCGTTGAAGAGAAAGGTATGGTGGTGGACAGAAGGAAGTTTTTCGAACGATTGGAGGATGGGTATAATATGCCCAGTGTACAAGAAGGAAAGTAGGAAAGCAGTGGACAGTTATAGGGGAACCAGCCTACTCAACTCGTTATAACAAATTTATACAAAGATACTGCTGGGAAGATTGGAAGAAGAGCTTAAGATAGGAAGGATGTTGCCGGATAGACAGGCAGTCTTTAGGGAGGGCAGAGGGGCTATCGATAACGAGGCAAATTGTCCTATTTCATAGATTTGAAAGCGGCATTCTCTCGGTAGGGTGGATAGGGAAAAATTTTGGAAGAGAATGGAGAGGGAAGGAGTCACTCCGTGACTCGAGCGGAAGAGGAAGATATACAGGGAAACGATGGCTAGAGTTACAGTAGGAAACATGATGAGTGAAACGTTTTGGACAAAGACAAGGTAAGATGGGGGTGTTCGCCAACTCCCAGCCTTTTTGTCCCATATACGGCGGAATTGGAAGACAGGTTGGAGAAAGGGTAAACGGAAGGAGTGGTGTGATGGTAGGAGGGAAAAAGGTTTACGTGCTTACGTACGCGGGAAGGTGCCTTGGAAGAGCCCTGGTGGAGAGATACTTAGAGTTTAGAGGTGATTTTTTAGAGTTGAGGATGTGAGAGATTTCACCATATCTGGGATACAGGTTCAGGGAGGATGACAAGGACACGTTATGCCCAAAAGGGCCAATAGGATGATGGGGCAGGTCTGGGGATGGGATAAGTGAGTGTTTGGAAGTTGGATCAGAAAGAGGAAGACCATGTTAAATGGGTTGGTGAGGAGTACAATAATCTTCGAAATGGAGGTTTGAGGGAGAAAGAGATAGGATGTTTTGGAGGACGTACAAAATCGGTACTGGAGATGTGTTCTGTGTCTGGCGAAGGAAACACCACGAATATATTGTCAGGGAAAAGGGAAGGATGAAATGAAGATGAAGACGGGCGGAAGATCAGCTAAATATGAAGAAAAAATAGATAGAAGAGCATACTGCAAAATCCTGGAGACATCTTAAGGAGAGGAGGATTGGATATGGTAAGGCAGAGTAGAGAAAATATTACAAAGGAATGGATTATTTGAAGAAACGCAGGGTGGGTTCAAGATGTAAGGGGGGAGAGGTAAGCAACAGGTATAGTGAACCTTTAGACCATCTGCTGGTCAGTGCTGCCAATGATATAGAAAAAGCCGTGTTTTCACGGCTTTTTAATGTTAACGAATGCCGAGCCTAAGAAACACTTTTTTGTATTTGTAAATTTTTGTATAAAGTTTAATTGGAAGCAGATGGATGAGAGAGGTGGTGAAAGCTAGGAAAAGTAGGATTGACAAAAAGGGGCAAGGTACAATTATGAAAGTTGTGCAATTATGTGTTTGGTTATTATATATAACCTTTTGGACGCATTAAATTACTTACTTAGTTAACGAATTATGAAATTTTTAGATCCAATTCGTCGTTTGAGTATTCATCCAATTTCCCAACTCAGTATTTTTCAACACCTAGGCCCATAAATATTTAAACACCAGCGACTATAGTCTTTCATGAACCATGATTCAATTTCTTTTCATATACACCACTTAAATTTTTGTAGGTATATTCACTTTTAACACATTTTAGCTTTTAACACTTTTAGCCTATTATCTTTTTAAAGTGTTTCAAATACACAAAGATACAGAAAAGTCACGTTCGAGTCACTTCGAACCAGTTTCTGAAGAAGGTTGCAACATGGTATCCGAAACGCCAAACATTTTTTCAAAAAACGCACGGCAAATCCCGAAAGTTTCTAGTTTTAGATATAGTGTTAGTCCTAGTGATAGTTCTAGTGATAGTTCTAGTGTGTTCTAGTGCTAGTATTACTTCTAATTTTAGTTCATTGAACACCGGTCGTGAAAGTCTTCGTACTTATATCTTATTAATGTTGACGATAAAATCAGAAGTAATTCAGAGTAGGAAACAATTTTGGATCATAATTTTCAAAAAATCGCAAAAATTCGAATTCTAAAGATATCCCGATAAATATTGGTAAATTATATATGAAGAATATGTGTACTTTTTCATCAACTAAATCGTTTTTTCATATCTTCATTGGTTCTCGAGATAATGATGTTTGAATATTGACGTATTTATGCCGTAAATAATTTTCAACAATCATATTTAAAAAATCGTATTCAATCGAGTTCTTGAGATATCATGATGCAATGTTCATACATGACAGAAGAAGTTGTGCACTTTTTCAAGAATTAAACCGTAATTACATATCTCAATTCGCTCTCGAGCAAATGACTCTTGAATTTAGATGACTATATCTTACAAACAATTTCGGATATTCATTTTTAAAAAATCGCATAAAATCGAATTTTTAAGATATCTCGAAGAAATAATTTTAAGTTATAGAAGAAGATGTGCATATTTTCATGCATTAAATCATATTTTAAAATCATCATTCGTTTCTGAGCAAATTGCTTTTAAATTTTGAAGATTTTATGCAACAAACAATTTTGGATCAAATTTTCAAAAAATCGCAAAAAATCAATTTCTTAAGATATCCTGATGAAATATTGGTGAATTATAGAAGAAGATGTGCACTCTTTCGTCAACTAAGCCGTTTTATAATATATCATTGCTTCTTAAGATAATGATGTTTGAAAGTTGACGTATTTATACCATAAATAATTTTTGAGAATCATATTTAAAAAATCGTAATATATCGAATTCTTGAGATATCTTGATGCAATATTCAAAAATAATAGAAGAAGATGTGCACTTTTTCAAGAATCGAATCGTAATTAAATATCTAAATTAGTTCTTGAGTAAATGACTCTTTAATTTTGACGACTTTATTCTACAAACAATTTTGGATATATATTTTCAAAAAATCGCAAAAATCAAATTCTTAAGATATTCAAATGAAACATTGGTAAATTATAGATGAAGATGTGTACTTTTACATCGACTAAACAAGAATTATATCAAGAATTAAACCGTAATTAAATATCTCAATTCGTTCTTAAGCAAATGACACTTAAATTTTGATGACTTTATTTTACAAACAATTTTAAACATTGATTTTTAAAAAATCGCATAATATCGGTTTCTTAAGATATCTCCATGAAACATTGGTAAATTATAGATGAGGACGTGTACTTTTTCGTCAACTAAACTGTTTTATAATATATTCATTGGTTTTCGTGATAATGATATTTGAATGTTGACGTATTTATGCCATAAATAATTTTGGAGAATAAAATTAAAAAAATTGTAATAAATCGAATTCTTGAGATATCATGATGCAATATTCGAAGATTATGGAAGAAAATGTGCACTTTTTCAAGAATTAAATCGTAGTTAAATAACTCAATTAGTTCTTGAGTAAACAACTTTTGAATTTTGACCACTTTATCTTACAAACAGTTTTTGACCATAATTTTTAAAAAATCGCTAAAAATCAAATCCTTAAGATATTCCGGTGAAAGTTTGGTAAATTATAAATAAAGATGTGAACTTTTTCAAGTTCCAAACCGTATTTGAAAATCTCAATTGGTCATAGGTAAAAGCAATTTTATTTTTGAGATAACAATTTGTGAATCATATTTTTATGAACGAATTAATAAGACATAAATTGTTTGAAGACGGCTTTATTTTTGTAAACATTTATAAATTCCTTGATATATTTTAACAGATACACGTCGTATTTATCTCTCTACTTAAGGATATACACAGTCAATAAATACAATCATTAGATCAGGTAAAACATTTATCAAAATACAGTTTATAGTTTTTGCAGCATCAGAATTTCCCGTCGAAAAGTGTACAAGGAATCACATTAACACATCTTTTTTCTTATAGATTTTTTCTTTTTGTATATGTAATATGTATAGAGATTTCTGTTTTTGTGCAAATACCCTGAACAAAAGGAGGGACTGGGATAACAACATCCACAATTTTTTCTTTATAAGCTAAGAGTATTTAGTTTATAGTATTTAATATTTACATTTTAACTTTTAAATTAAAAAAAACGGAATCTTGCGGAAAGAAGTTTAAGATACCGTACGAATTTAAGCGTTTATTCCGACCACGACCACCGATGTTTCCGTTTCCGGTATGGAATAAACGTTTAGTCCGTTCAACTTTACTTGGTCGCTTCCTATACGTAAAAATAATAAACATATTATCCACTTCCTATTTATTTCGGCTTAATAATCGCATTTTTTAATCTAAAAACAACCACGATGTTGAAGTGAGCGCTCAAAATAATTTGACTTATTTAGAATTAAATTGAATTAAATTAAATTCTAAGAAGAAATGTTGAAATTCGAGGAAGAATTAGTTAATATTTTGATTCGATTCGATCCAGGTACTAAAGTTAAAATCGTGAGAGGAATTTAGAAACAAAGAATTAATCTAATAATGAGGAGGTACCATCACAGTTTTGAGGAATTCATATGATTAATAATCTTAATTCTAAAAATAATTAAGGACCAAACACGAAAGGGACACAACATTTTTTTTGTTTGCTTTAATTATAACCATTTAAATTTAAATTTCATAATTCCTGAATTTATTGACGACATCGCTCGCATCTCCTCCCCATCCAGAAACTCCTTTCCCCCCATAATGTAGGTTGGCACCACCTTCGGAGGCTCGTCGATGAGCTGCGCTCACCCCCCCAGATCCTAAACTAGATGGTCCAGATCCCCCAGTTTCCGGAAGCATCCTATCCTTAGTTTTAGGGGTCGACCAATGCATCGACTAAAATCAAAATCAAGATTAAAATCGAAATTAGATTCAAAACGAATAATTACTTGATGGACATGCTCTTTCATCCCCAACCATTGTTTGTAACTAATTGAGATTCCGCTTCCTCTCCATTTATCGTAATTATTCCTCCTTTCGGGATCGCATAAAACTTCCTTGGCTTCCTAAAAAAAGGAATTTAGACGCGTCAATAAATCTTTTCATACATCGGTTATTCAATGCGGTTAACCTGCGATGAAATTTCCATACAAAAAGAAAACGCAGTAAAAAACAGAAGTATCAAATATCAAACGCGAGAAAAACAGATGTAAATTTAATATGACAGGCTTGAAGATTACGTATTCGAATCGCGTTTAACGACGAAAAATTGAAAAAGGAAAGGGCCCGATACTCTGAATACAAATTTGTTTGGTGTCTTTTTTTAAAAAATTAATTCAATATTTTTCTATTTACAAGTTTACAAGGTTTTGGGACAATATCGGAGTCATAACTTTAAAAGAAGGAAAACATGATGAGTGAATTGGTTGTGTATTCAAGAAATCATATTTGACTTAACTACAATAATTATAAAATAATAATTATAATTGAGCAAGTTAAAGCCCAAAATGTCTTTTTTAAAATGATGTAAAAGGAATTATAAATCTATGTATAATATAAATCTTATAAATCAAATGAAATTAAAAAAGCATACTTTCCGTAATTATATAATATTATAATTATTATATAATAATAATTATATGTTAAAGTGATTAATACTGTAAATTAAACCCTAGAATGGCTTCTTTAAAACGGTATGTCAAGATTATATACTTGGGGAGTAAAGTTTTGAGAAAAATAGCTTTGAAGTAATCATTAGTAAAATTGGAAGAAAAGAAATTTATGTCTATAACAGGAAGGAATTAAGATTGTGTATTTTATGAGGTTATAAAGAAATATTTCAGCTTAGATTATACCAATTTTTATGTATCTGGAGTAAACAGACTCCTTAATAATGTAGTTTAAATAGCGTTGATTCAAAATCTTAATGATTAGAACAATAAGATTAGAAAAAATTGTTTTTTCTCCAAAATAAATTGCAATCATTAAATAAAGCTTATTTGGGCCTATAGACTTATTGAAGATTGTGTTATACCAAATTAGTGTATACCAAATACCAAATTAGTGTGTACAATAATCATACAAAAACTGCTTAAGATGAATGCTTCATAATTACTAGTTTCTAATCATTTTTAAATAATTTTGGATCATAATTTACAAAAAAATCGCAAAAAAAATCAAATCTTTAAGATATCTCGATGAAACATTGGTAAATTATAAAAGAAGATGAGCACTTTTTCATCAACTAAATCGTTTTATAACATATTCATTGGTTCCCGAAATCATGATGTTTGAATGTTGCCGTATTTATGCTATAAATAATTTTCGACAATCATATTCAAAAAATCGTAATAAATCAAATTCTTGAGATATCTTTATACAATATTCAAAAATAATAGAAAAAGATATGCACTTTATCAAGAATTAAACCGTAATTAAATATCTCAATTCGTTCTTGAGCAAATGACACTTAAATTTTGATGACTTTATTTTACAAACAATTTTAATCATTGATTTTTAAAAAATCGCATAATATCGGTTTCTTAAGATATCTCCATGAAACATTGGTAAATTATAGATGAGGACGTGTACTTTTTCGTCAACTAAACTGTTTTATAATATAATCATTGGTTCTCGAGATAATGACGTTTGAATGTTAACGTGTTTATGCCATAAATAATTTTGGAGAATAATATTAAAAAATCCGTAATAAATCGAATTCTTGAGATATTTTGATGCAATATTCAAACATTATAGAGGAAGTTGTGCACTTTTGCAAGAATTAAATCGTAATTAAATAGCTCAATTAGTTCTTGAGTAAATAACTTTTGAATTTTGACGACTTTATCTTACAAATAATTTTCTATCACAATTTTAAAAAAATCACAAAAACATCAAATTTTTAAGATATCTCGATGAAACATTGGTAAATTATAAAAGAAGATGAGCACTTTTTGATCAACTAAATCGTTTTATAACATATTCATTGGTTCCCGAGATAATGACGTTTGAATGTTAACGTATTTAAGTTATTTATTATTTTTACAATCATATTAAAAAAAATCGTAATAAATCGAATTCTAGAGATATCATGATACAATATTTAAAGATTATAGAAGAAGAAGTGAACTTTTTCAAGAATCAAACCGTATTTGAAAATATCAATTCGTTATGGGTAAAAACAATTTTATATTTGAGATAACAATTTTTGAATCATTATATCTTTATGAATGAATTAATAAGACATAAATTGAAAAACATTATGAGTGAAATGATTGTGTATTCAAGATCATATTTGAGTTAAATGCAATAATTATAAAATAATAATTATAAATTGCAAATTAAAGCCCGAAATGTCTTCTTTAAAATGATGTAAAAAGAATTATAAATCTATGTATAATATAAATCTTTAGTGTCTTGCTTAAATGTTGACGTATTTATGTTATAAATAATTTTCGACAATCATATTCAAAAAATCGTAATAAATCAAATTCTTGAGATATCTTGATACATTATTCAAAAATAATAGAAGAAGATGTGCACTTTATCAATAATTAAACCGTAATTAAATATCTCAATTAAAGCCCAAAATGTCTTCTTTAAAATGATGTAAAAGGAATTATAAATCTATGTATAATATAAATCTTATAAATCAAATGAAATTAAAAAAAGCATATTTTCCGTAATTCCAATAATTATATATTAAAGTGATTAATATTGTAAGTTAAATCTTAGGGTGTGTTCTTTAAAACGGTATGTCAAGATTATATATTTGACGAGTAAAGTTTTGAGAAAAATGACTTTGAAGTAATTATTAGTGAAATTGGAAGAAAAGAAATTTATGTCTATAACAGGAAGGAATTAAGATTGTGTATTTTATGAGGTTATAAAGAAATATTTCAGCTTAGATTATACCAATTTTCATGTATCTGGAGTAAACAGACTCCTTAATAATGTAGTTTAAACAGTGTTGATTCAAAATCTTAATGATTTGAACAATAAGATTAGAAAAAAAATTTTTTGTTGCAATCATTAAATAAAGCTTATTTGGGCTTATAGACTTGTTGAAGATTGTGTTATACCAAATTAGTGGACCCTAAATAACGGTAGGAATATTATATCTATCGTACAATAATCGTACAAAAACTACTTAAGATGACTGCTTCATAATTACTAGTTTCTAATCATTTTTAAATAATTTTGGATCATAATTTTAAAAAAATCGCAAAAAAAGCAAATCTTTAAGATATCTCGATGAAACATTGGTAAATTATAAAAGAACATGAGCACTTTTTCATCAACTAAATCGTTTTATAACATATTCACTGGTTCCAGATATCATGATGTTTGAATGTTGACGTATTTATGCTATAAATAATTTTCGACAATCATATTTAAAAAATCGTAATAAATCAAATTCTTGAGATATCTTGATACAATATTCAAAAAATAATAGAAGAAAATGTGCACTTTATCAAGGATTAAACCGTAATTAAATATTTCAATTCGTTCTTGAGCAAATGACTCTTAACTTTTGATGACTTTATTTTACAACTAATTGTAGACATTCATTTTTAATAGATCGCATAAATTCGGATTCTTAAGATATCTCCATGAAACATTGGCAAATTATTGATAAAGATGTGTACTTTTTCATCAACTAAACCGTTTTATAATATATTCATTGGTTCTTGAGATAATGATGATTGAATGTTGACGAGTTGAAATATTCAAACATTATAGAGGAAGTTGTGCACTTTTTCAGGAATTAAATCGTAATTAAATATCTCAATTAGTTCTTGAGTAAATGACTTTTAACTTTCGATGACTTTATTTTATAAACAATTTTAGACATTCATTTTTAAAAAATTACATAAAATCGGATTCTTAAGATATCTCCATGAAACATTGGTAAATTGTAGATAAAGATGTGTACTTTTTCATCAACTAAACCGTTTTATAATATATTCATTGGTTCTTGAGATAATGATGATTGAATGTTGACGAGTTTATGCCATAAATAATTTTGGAGAATAAAATTAAAAAATCGTAATAAATCGAATTCTTGAGATATTTTGATGAAATATTCAAACATTATAGAGGAAGTTGTGCACTTTTTCAGGAATTAAATCGTAATTAAATATCTCAATTAGTTCTTGAGTAAATGACTTTTAACTTTTGATGACTTTATTTTACAAACAATTTTAGACATTAATTTTTAAAAAAATCGCATAAAACCGGATTCTTAAGATATCTCCATGAAACATCGCTAAATTATAGATAAAGATGTGTACTTTTTCATCAACTAAACCGTTTTATAATATATTCATTGGTTCTTGAGATAATGATGATTGAATGTTGACGAGTTTATGCCATAAATAATTTTGGAGAATAAAATTAAAAAATCGTAATAAATCGAATTCTTGAGATATTTTGATGCAATATTCAAAGATTATAGAGGAAAATGTGCACTTTTTCAAGAATTAAATCGTAATTAAATATCTCAATTAGTTCTTGAGTAAATAACTTTTGAATTTTGACGACTTTATCTTACAAATAATTTTTTATCACAATTTAAAAACAAATCGTAAAAAATCAAATCTTTAATATATCTCGATGACACATTGGTAAATTATAAAAGAAGATGTGCACTTTTTCATCAACTAAATCGTTTTATAACATATTCATTGGTTCCCGAGATCATGATGTTTGAATGTTGACGTATTTATGTTATAAATAATTTTCGACAATCATATTCAAAAAATCGTAATAAATCAAATTCTTGAGATATCTTGATACATTATTCAAAAATAATAGAAGAAGATGTGCACTTTATCAATAATTAAACCGTAATTAAATATTTCAATTCGTTCTTGAGCAAATGACTCTTAACTTTTGATGACTTTATTTTACAACTAATTGTAGACATTCATTTTTAATAGATCGCATAAATTCGGATTCTTAAGATATCTCCATGAAACATTGGCAAATTATAGATAAAGATGTGTACTTTTTCATCAACTAAACCGTTTTATAATATATTCATTGGTTCTTGAGGTAATGATGTTTGAATGTTGACGAGTTTATGCCATAAATAATTTTGGAGAATAAAATTAAAAAATCGTAATAAATCGAATTCTTGAGATATTTTGATGAAATATTCAAACATTTAGAGAGGAAGTTGTGCACTTTTTCAGGAATTAAATCGTAAGTAAATATCTCAATTAGTTCTTGAGTAAATGACTTTTAACTTTTGATGACTTTATTTTACAAACAATTTTAGACATTCATTTTTAAAAATCACATAAAATCGGATTCTTAAGATATCTCCATGAAACATTGGTAAATTGTAGATAAAGATGTGTACTTTTTCATCAACTAAACCATTTTATAATATATTCATTGGTTCTTGAGATACTGATGATTGAATGTTAAAGTGTTTATGCCATAAATAATTTTAGAGAATAATATTAAAAAAACCGTAATAAATCGAATTCTTGAGATATTTTGATGCAATATTCAAACATTATAGAGGAAGTTGTGCACTTTTTCAAGAATTAAATCGTAATTAAATATCTCAATTAGTTCTTGAGTAAATGACTCTTAACTTTTGATGACTTTATTTTACAAACAATTTTAGACATTCGTTTTTAAAAAAATCGCATAAAATCGGATTCTTAAGATATCTCCATGAAACATTGGTAAATTATAGATAAAGATGTGTACTTTTTCATCAACTAAACCGTTTTATAATATATTCATTGGTTCTTGAGATAATGAGGATTGAATGTTGACGAGTTTATGCCATAAATAATTTTGGAAAATAATATTAAAAAATCGTAATAAATCGAATTCTTGAGATATTTTGATGAAATATTCAAACATTATAGAGGAAGTTGTGCACTTTTTCAGGAATTAAATCGTAATTAAATATCTCAATTAGTTCTTGAGTAAATGACTCTTAACTTTTGATGACTTTATTTTACAAACAATTTTAGACATTCATTTTTAAAAAAATCGCATAAAATCGGATTCTTAAGATATCTCCATGAAACATTGGTAAATTATAGATAAAGATGTGTACTTTTTCATCAACTAAACCGTTTTATAATATATTCATTGGTTCTTGAGATAATGAGGATTGAATGTTGACGAGTTTATGCCATAAATAATTTTGGAAAATAATATTAAAAAATCGTAATAAATCGAATTCTTGAGATATTTTGATGAAATATTCAAACATTATAGAGGAAGTTGTGCACTTTTTCAGGAATTAAATCGTAATTAAATATCTCAATTAGTTCTTGAGTAAATGACTCTTAACTTTTGATGACTTTATTTTACAAACAATTTTAGACATTCATTTTTAAAAATCACATAAAATCGGATTCTTAAGGTATCTCCATGAAACATTGGTAAATTGTAGATAAAGATGTGTACTTTTTCATCAACTAAACCATTTTATAATATATTCATTGGTTCTTGAGATACTGATGATTGAATGTTAAAGTGTTTATGCCATAAATAATTTTAGAGAATAATATTAAAAAAACCGTAATAAATCGAATTCTTGAGATATTTTGATGCAATATTCAAACATTATAGAGGAAGTTGTGCACTTTTTCAAGAATTAAATCGTAATTAAATATCTCAATTAGTTCTGGAGTAAATGACTCTTAACTTTTGATGACTTTATTTTACAAACAATTTTAGACATTCATTTTTAAAAAAATCGCATAAAATCGGATTCTTAAGATATCTCCATGAAACATTGGTAAATTATAGATAAAGATGTGTACTTTTTCATCAACTAAACCGTTTTATAATATATTCATTGGTTCTTGAGATAATGAGGATTGAATGTTGACGAGTTTATGCCATAAATAATTTTGGAAAATAATATTAAAAAATCGTAATAAATCGAATTCTTGAGATATTTTGATGAAATATTCAAACATTATAGAGGAAGTTGTGCACTTTTTCAGGAATTAAATCGTAATTAAATATCTCAATTAGTTCTTGAGTAAATGACTTTTAACTTTTGATGACTTTATTTTACAAACAATTTTAGACATTCATTTTTAAAAAATTACATAAAATCGGATTCTTAAGATATCTCCATGAAACATTGGTAAATTGTAGATAAAGATGTGTACTTTTTCATCAACTAAACCATTTTATAATATATTCATTGGTTCTTGAGATACTGATGATTGAATGTTAAAGTGTTTATGCCATAAATAATTTTAGAGAATAATATTTAAAAAACCGTAATAAATCGAATTCTTGAGATATTTTGATGCAATATTCAAACATTATAGAGGAAGTTGTGCACTTTTTCAAGAATTAAATCGTAATTAAATATCTCAATTAGTTCTTGAGTAAATGACTCTTAACTTTTGATGACCTTATTTTACCAACAATTTTAGACATTCATTTAAAAAAAAATCGCATAAAATCGGATTCTTAAGATATCTCCATGAAACATTGGTAAATTATAAATAAAGATGTGTACTTTTTCATCAACTAAACCGTTTTATAATATATTCATTGGTTCTTGAGATAATGATGATTGAATGTTGACGAGTTTATGCCATAAATAATTTTGGAGAATAATATTAAAAAATCGTAATAAATCGAATTCTTGAGATATTTTGATGCAATATTCAAAGATTATAGAGGAAAATGTGCACTTTTTCAAGAATTAAATCGTAATTAAATATCTCAATTAGTTCTTGAGTAAATAACTTTTGAATTTTGACGACTTTATCTTACAAATAATTTTTTATCACAATTTAAAAAAAAATCGTAAAAAATCAAATCTTTAAGATATCTCGATGAAACATTGGCAAATTATAAAAGAAGATGTGCACCTTTTCATCAACTAAATCGTCTTATAACATATTCGTTGGTTCCCGAGATCATGATGTTTGAATGTTGACGTATTTATGTTATAAATAATTTTCGACAATCATATTCAAAAAATCGTAATAAATCAAATTCTTGAGATATCTTGATACATTATTCAAAAATAATAGAAGAAGATGTGCACTTTATCAATAATTAAACCGTAATTAAATATCTCAATTAAAGCCCAAAATGTCTTCTTTAAAATGATGTAAAAGGAATTATAAATCTATGTATAATATAAATCTTATAAATCAAATGAAATTAAAAAAAGCATATTTTCCGTAATTCCAATAATTATATATTAAAGTGATTAATATTGTAAGTTAAATCTTAGGGTGTGTTCTTTAAAACGGTATGTCAAGATTATGTATTTGAAGAGTAAAGTTTTGATAAAAATGGCTTTGAAGTAATTATTAGTAAAATTGGAAGAAAAGAAATTTATGTGTATTACAGGAAGGAACTAAGATTGTGTATTTTATGAGGTTATAAAGAAATATTTCAGCTTAGATTATACCAATTTTCATGTATCTAGAGTAAACAGACTCCTTAATAATGTAGTTTAAATAGTGTTGATTCAAAATCTTAATGATTTGAACAATAAAATTAGAAATATTTTTTTTCTGAAAAATAAATTACAATCATTAAATAAAGCTTACTTGGGCCTATAGACTTGTTGAAGATTGTGTTATACCAAATTAGTGGAACCTAAATAACGATAGGAATTTTATATCTAACAATCATACAAAACCTGCTTAAGATGACTGCCTCATAATTACTAGTTTCTAATCAGTTTTAAATCATGAGTAGATCATGGGTAGTTTCGATGTAGAATCTCTTTTTACTAGGCTAACAATTAAGGATGCGGTAGACGGTCTTCGTCAAAAACTCATTCCGGAGGGAATGACCAGAATATGTTCCAGATCTAGTGGAATATTCTTTATCGTCGACGTTTTTAGTTGGAAAGGAGTTTTTAGTTTCATGAGCAGAAGATGATGCTTTGAAGAAGAACCACTGAAAAAGCTATGGCTTCGATATGTGGACGTCATGGTTGTGGTGTAGCAACATGGTAGAGAACGCCTCTTTGAATTTTTAGCTCACTTAAACGATCAACATCCCATGACCAAACTTACCATGGAATCGAAATCTGCAAAGCAGTTGCCCTTCTTAAAATTAGATGTAATGGTCACTAGAACGTTAAATTTTGACATGGAACGTGGGGTGTACCAGAAGAAGACCAACACCAACAGGTATTTAGAGGCAACATCAGACCATCATCCTCAACAGAAAAGGTCCGTGATCCGTACTTTATTTCAGAGAGCAGGAAGAATATGTGATGGAGACAACCTAAAGAAGGAGGAACGGTTTCTACGGGACATACTACAGAAGATTGGATATAATTTGATGGATATCAACCGACCCACTAAGCAGCGGAAATAGGGAGAAGAAGCTGCAGCAAGTACATAATCAGCTGGATTTATCTATCATTCTTATGTTTCCGCTGTAACGGAACGAATTGCAAGACACCTCAAGAAAACGACATCGTGGTGCGATACAGTGCGGTCACCAAAATTCGGAATACACTCCCGATAGCCAAGAACAAGCTACCTCTATTAAAAGGAGCGACTATGGGCTATCATGCAGTTGTGGGAAGTTTTACGTTGGCCAAGCCGGACGAAACATCGAATGCCGTATCAAGGAATACGAGAGGGATGTGCGGCTGAGGAAGATTCAACAGTCGGCGCTTACGGAACATTGCCATTTAGAGGGATACCGAATTGACTTCGACCAAATAAAGGTTCTGGCTAGGACTAATAAATATCATCAAAGGCTGACAAGATAGAATATGAAATCAACAGAGAAGATGGCTGGGAACTCAGCAGAACATGAAAGATGGTGGTTGTTCGTCCCTTACCAAAATAAGTTCGTAGTAATCACCCCCGAAACGACCGATAAGATCTTTGGTATCGAAAACTGGCTTTCTTCGATCGGGTTCCGTACAAGTTCGATGTGGTGCGAATAAACGGCGGAAATTGTAAAGAATAATAATTAAATTATTGTCAGAAAGCGAGGGGAGAATAAACTAAGACAAACTTCAATATCTTTTCTTTTATTTATTATTTTCATTATTCTCTTTAACCAACACCTTCAATGTTGTCTCGGCTTCTTGTCGCGCGATCAGTGGTGAAGACGAACACGACTCTCAAACCGGACGCGATGCAGTAATTAGTTAGTAATTAGCTTGTAATTAGTATAAATTAATTATTAATTGGTTTTCAACCGATATATTGTATTATGATTCCCAATTTTGTCACTTCGAACCAGTTGCTGAAGAAGGTTGCACCGTGGCATTCGAAACATCAAACATTTTTTTCAAAAAAAATGTCAGTAAAATTAAAAATAAAAATGATTTTCTTATTTAAAACCTTTTTCGTGGACATACTGTAGAAAAATGGTATTGAACTAATTATTGGCAAAATTGGAGAAAAAGAAATGTTTGTCTATCACAGATAGGAATTGAAATTGTATACATATTGAGGCTATAAAGAGATATTTCTTAAATAAATTATATTTTTTAATTTTTAAACTTAAATTATATCAATTCTAATGTATCTAGTGTAAATTGCTATTTATTTTCCAATATTACTACAATTAATCGTAAAAACAATAAGAAGTAGTCAATCATTTTAAAAGAAGAGTAAAATAAGACGTCAATACTAACATAGTATGATAAAATTAATACAATAAAATTTGTATTATTTTATATAAGATACAATAAATAGATGAAAGACAGGTACATATTTATTCAGATTTGAGTAACTCCAGAAAGTTCTTTCGTTTCAGTCTTTTAGTACTTCTCTGATGTAACAAATTTTTTGCAAGTAGGTTTGGGTGGACTTGCAGCCTTTGCAGGAACTTCGCTGGGAAATCACTTCTTTTACAGTAAGCATATTGAGGTCTTGATGTATGACATGATTAGGTATGAACCAAGGTGCGTTGAATATTCGTTTCAGAACATTTGCTGTAAAATGTTTGATCGCTAGCGGTACCCCATAGTTGAATTTCGTATTCCCAAAAAGGTTTTAGCATAACAGTATATACAGACTGCTCGCGCTCGAGCTGCGGATAGGCTTAACGTAAGTGGGAAAAGAACGGCATAAGGTTTCTATTAGTTAACACAGAACAGATATACTATGTTTACTTCTCAGGCCAATTGGAGTTGATATGTATTTCTTTATCTAACTCATTAAAGTCCTATGCCTTGTCTAACACATTGAAAAGCCCTATCCGCAGGTTGCTGCAACCGCACGAAACTCGTAGTGCGACGGAGACAGACGTAATCAACCGCACCGTTCTAGCCGTGATACTCGTACGGAGGGCGGTACAATGCGATTTTATACAAATTGGGAATTTATCTTTTTAATTTTATTAAAAATGAAATCTTTAGAGGTTCTAAAAAATTGATTTTTATTTTAACAAAAAATCGAAATTCTCTTACTTTTTCGCACAGAGCTATGACATCATTCCTAGACAGGCGTCAAATCATCCCAGAAGAACGATAAAGACTGGTTTTTACTCATTTACTGCATTTGTTTAGCGATTGTGGTTGGGTTAGTGTGCCTAGCGATTTCGCTAAAATTTGTAGTGCACAATTTCTCAAAATGGAGTATTATACGCCCGAAGAAAAGTTGTTTATGATAAAGCAATTTTATGGTGGTAATTCTGCGGAAGTATGTCGCGATTTATTTGCTGTGAACTATCCGGAAAGGCCAATTCCTTCTGCAAATACCATACGAAATACAGTGAAATATTTCGAATCAAATTTCACATTAATAAATAATAAAAACAAAAATGAAGCAGAAGATAACATCAGCACTTTGGAGATTGCAATATGTGCATTAGCAGAATTGAATCCGCACAAATCTTCTCGCGAAATTGCCCGTGAAATTGGTATTGGAGCAACAACAGTGCTAAAAATTTTGCATAAGCATAAATACCGGTAAATTAAATTTAAATAACATAAATTTGTACAACCGGTTGGGTTATTGTTCAGCTCAAGAGGGTGGTTTATTTGAACATTTATTAAATAAATGAGGAGAATTATGTTTCATTTTATTTGTTTTATATTTTTTTTTATTGGTATGAAGTTATGATGAAAATTTGTTGCTGTAATATTTTTGCACTAAAATGATCTGATGCTTCATAACTAAGAAAATTACTAGTACTGTGTACCTGGGATTTATTTCTTTTTAATTTTAACAAATCCTTCTTATTTTACATAATTTTACAAATTGTGGTTAGTAAAAACAATTGATAACTAACTTTAATAAAAACCACCCGTTCTCAAAGCATTAAAGGTTTCGATATCTGAGAGCGCAAGCTCCGCCCACTTACGGTCGCCCAGCTATTGCTAATGCATCTATCCGCAGGTCGGCCGCGTGCAGTCTGTATAAGCAACTTATTTGTCAGATTGAGTGGTGAGTTTCTATTCATAAACCAGTAAATTTTCGTGTATAAAAGTCCTAGTTGAAGCCGTTTGGTCCAAATATGTTTTTTTCAGGTTAGATGATGATCTAGATAAATTCCCAAGTACTTGATTTTTTTTAAGCAGGTAATAAAACATTATTTAACGTAACAGTGGGGAAAATTACCTTTTTTAGAGTGAATGTAATATGAATGGACTTATTTGGATTTATTTTTACTCGCCACCATTCTAGCCATTTTTCCAACAATAATAAGTGATTTTGTAGGTGTTTGGGCGCTACTTCAGGTAATGCGTAAGTAGCCATAATTACAGTATCGTCCGCGAATGTAGCAATAACGGTATTGTATAGAAGGTATAATGTAGGCTCCAAAATACTACCCTAAGGAACCCCAGCATGTATTTTTAGCAACGGTGAGTATGCGTCATATCGTTTAACGAAAAAATATCTCTCTGTTAAATATGATTCCAATAGAATACATATTGGGTGAGGTAGATAGATTTCAACTTTGGATGTAAGACCTTCATGCCATACTCTGTCAAAAGCTTGTGACACATTTAGAAATGCAGATGTACAATATTTTTGGCCCCTATGGCATCTCTAGCTGATCTAACTACTCCATGAACTTATTGTATAGTGCTATGTTGTTTCGAAATCCGAATTGATAGTTAGGAATTAACTTTTTGTTTACAATGATATCCGGAAGTTATTTTTCAATACAAGTTTTTTAAACATGTTTGACAACAACGGAGGTAGACTTATTGGATATTAGGAAACCACGTCATTCATATTTTTATTTGGTTTCAGCACCATAGTTATCTGAGACACTTTCCATTAGATCAGAAATGAGCCTAGCCTTAATATTGCATTGAAGATGAGTAATACCATACGTAATCCATGCTCAGAAATATGTTTAAGAACCAATCCAGTTATGTATATCTTTGTTATGAGATCGTAACCGGGCGATTTATTAACTTTTAGGGAACCAATGAGTGTTTTAAGCTCAGATATAGTAAATTTCTTTATTGGTGTTTGATAAGAGGTACTTAGCTGCATTTGGTTCGCCATGCTGGGATAATTCTGGATATGGTTGTAAAATGTTACTCAAGTGTTCTGCGAAGGTATTTGTTTTCTCTTCGTTACTTCTTGCGCAGTAACCATCACCTTTTTTAATAGGCGTATTAACAATTTTTTGACTTTTAAGTTTATTTGTCAGCTTCCATATTGAGCAATTTGTTTTCTTACCATTAGAAAGAATATTTAGAAAATGGTTAACGTTTTCGTTTTTAGAACGGTTTAAAGTATCTTTTAGCAGACGTGTAGCCTTATTCAGATTTGTTTTAATATCAGGAAATCGAGTTGCTAGGTTATTCGTGATTCCCTTGTCTCTCTAATCATCTCTTTAATATCGCGTGGATGATGATTTATTTTGTTATGATGCCTTGGTTGAGGAGTACATTACATACGTTTTGTGAAGTTTTTTTATCGCACCTTCGATATCCATTTCACTTTTGAGAGGTATATTTAAGTCTACGGAGTTAACAATCGTATTATGGAAGGTAGTCCAGTTCGTCAGTTTATTTGTTAAGCTAGATGACTTGAGAGGTATCAATTTTAATGTCCACGTCAACAATGAACGATGAGTGGTCGGATGAAAGGTACCCGATATTTTCAAGTAATTTGTAGATACAAAAATCAATCAGATCGGGTACTTTTATCATATCGGAAAGCCAATATGTTGGTTGTCCTGTGGATAATGTTGTTAACTTATCACCTTATATAGTTTAGCATTATAATCCACTGCAGCTAATTTAAGTTTTTGAACTATGCTTTGTAATAATGATTTTCAAACTTTCTGTTTTTAACGATTAATGAATCTTGTGTTGGTAGTCATGGATAATACATGAATATTGTTAATGATATACATTTATGGAATGATTTAAAAAGTATTTTGTCTCAAAAAGTAATTTCTATCATTTTTAATTTTTGAGCTACAACCCCCTATTATAAAAAAAGCTTAGCACTTTACAAGCCGATATCTTCGTTATCTTTAGAATTAGCAAAATAATAAAGACACCACTAAAAAGCTCGATCTTTTTTTCATCAATAACGGGGTTTTGAACTGTTGATATCTTTATATTCATCACAGAAAAAAATAGAGAATACCGCCGCGGTTCGAAAACACCTCAAAATTGTCAAACTTCAAGCCCGTGTAAAGCCGTGAAGGAACCGAATTAATAAAAAGCTTCATCTATTTAGAAAGTATACACTTTGGGCTATCTAAACCCTAGATTTTGTCTGGTCAATATCAATCGACTTCAACCAAAATTCACACGTAATAAACAACCTAACATAGAATCAGTAAATTGAGTTTCCCTCGTTAACTTTTTTGTATGATACAAACAAATCTCATTACAGTTATTATATAATTATAATAAATTACGAGATTGCACAAGCATTATCTACCCCAAAAACTGTGAAAACCCCATATAATTACTGTAAGCAACTGTTTACGGTCTGATAACTTTCTTATATGATACTTATAAAACTCTGATTGTTAGATGATATATCGTGTTATTTTTTTTAATTGTGCTTGTGGAGACATCTGTGAAAGAAAATATTTTGCATCCAACCGAATCGATATTTTCAAGAACATCTCGCAAACGCTCAACGTTTCACGCAGTCTTAACATTAACAACAGATGCTTCTATTTCTATAGGTGCAGTTGTAGAGCAATCTGCCAGAAGATATCATTAACAATATTCGTGTATTATTCATTGTTAACAAAGAAAGATTCATTAATCATTACAAACAGAAAATTTGGGATATTTCTTATGAAAAGGAAAAAAATTAAAGGTGATAGAAAGAAAAATTTGAGACAAAAACTTTTTAAATCGTTCCAAGAATGCATATCATTAATAATATTCCTTTATTATTCATAGTAACCAATCGTCAAAAATTTCAAATTATTAATATAATTTGTATATTATTCATTATTACAAGCTTAACGTTCAAAAATAGCTAAAAATCGACAATTCATATTGTCGATACAAAAAAGTTTAGATAGTATGGACAATAATGCATATCATTGCTCATATTCATGTATTAATTCTTAAAAACTCATGATTCATTAAGTATTAAAATCTCAAATTTTACATATTTCGTGTCAAAAGGGTATCTTAAAAATTTAAATGATAGAAAGAATCATTTGAGATAAAAAATTTTTAAATTGTTCCAAGAATGCACATCATTAATAAAAATTCCTGTATTATTCACTGTTACCAACCCAAGATTCATTTATCGTTAAAAGTTTCAAATTTGACTTATTTCACATCAAAAGGTGTATCTCAAAAATTAAAAATGATAGAAAGAATAATTTGAGACAAAAACTTTTTAAATCGTTCCATGAATGCATATTATTAACAATATTCCTTTGTTATTAATAATTACCAACCCAAGATCCATTAATCGTCAAAAATTTTAAATTTGACTTGAAATAATTAACAAAAAGGGGTTGTATTTTAAAAAATTAAAAATGCTAGACAGAATCATTTGAGATAGAAAATTTTCAAATCGTTTCGAGAATGCACATTATCAATAATATTTTTTAATAATATTATTCATAGTTACCAACGCAAAATTGATTAATCGTAAAAAATTTCAAATATGTCTTATTTCATATCAAAAGGAGATGTGTATCTCAAAAATTAAGAATGATAGAGAGAATAATTTGAGATAAAATCTTTTTAAATTGTTCCAAGAATGCATATCATTAATAATATTCCTGTGTTATTCATAGGCACCAACCCAAGATTCATACATTCTTAAAAATTTACAATTTGACTTATTTCACACCAAAAGGGGTTGTGCATCTCAAAAATTAGAAATGATAGAAAGAATCATTCGAAACAAAAACTTTTTAAATTGTTCCATGAATGCATATCATTAATAATATTCCTGTGTTATTCATAGGTACCAACCCAAGATTCAATAATCGTTAAAAATTTCAAATTTGATTTATTTCATATTCAAAGGGGTTGTATTTCAAAAATTAAAAATAATAGAAAGATTTGAGACAAAAACTTTTTAAATCGTTCTAAGAATGCACATCATTAATATTATTAAAATCGAGTCAAATCATCCTTTTGGTTGACTAAAAGTACAGGTGAAATCCATGGATTATTGCATAATTCGATGATCTCTTCCTTTTCCATATTTTGAACAATTTTATTAGCTTCCTTTTTTTTGTAAAGAGTAACCCTCTTACTTTCTGACGAATCCGTGGTGATGTCCAAGTGTTTATTTTATGCTAGACAATATTGCTTCTCCCTTTCTCACTGATGTCGAAAATAACCTAATATTTGTCTATAAGCTGATGAGTGTCAACGATAACAACTAGCTTCTTTGAACATTTTGAGATAGATTTTTTGGACATATCAATATTCGTAATAATGGACAAGACAGATATGCAATATTTCAATACGGCTCTCTTCCTTAAAGTCAATTCCCTCGTCCTTGACTATGGACGAGCTATATCGTCCAAAATACCATCCAGAATGACTTCGCTTGGTTTTGGTAAGCCAGGTATCCGTGGCTAAGATCACACGATTAGTTTCATTTCGTTTCTATTGCAACACTTCCTCGTCATCATTTATTTTCACCACATTTTGTATTTAATTCGAAGCCTTCACAATTTATAACGTCTATTCCAAGTGTTACTTCATCTTCGATGTCTGCGACCAATGCCGAATGTTTTATTATTGCACTACCGATAAGGATGTTAATATTCGCTTCACCATGAATCAATACCTGCAGGGGGTCTACGTCGGCGAAAAAAAAATTGGGGGCCTATCAAATGAAAATGGAGGTCCACGACGGTAGATCTCAACATACAATTACAATCCGGATTAGTATAATACTTCTGAAGACCAAAAATCCGGGTGGAGGTTTTTTTGGTCATCAAAACACTACATTCTGATTTTTTCAATATTATATTTTTATCATTCTAATCCATGCACGTATGTACATTTTTTAGTTTTACCACATACTTTACTGCATATTTCGGCCAGTTTTAACGCAGTCATTATTAACAATTCTCGAAATATATGGCTCTTTCGTCTCTGTAGACAACATTTGCAACCACTCTAATAATTCTACGCTGCAGTTTAAACGACTTTTCGTCCATCGCAGAAGCGCTCCATCCAACTATGTGGTACGATATGAGAGAGTGGATCAAAGCAAAATTAGCCATTCCCGTTAGTAGATACGGTATGTACTAGCCGACGTTGCAAAAGATGACATATTTGAATGTAGATGCAAGTCCTAAAAGTTAGTGGGTGTGGGTCTTCGTGGCTCAGATCTTTTTAACGTAAAAATCAATTTAGTTGATTCAATTTCAATCTCCTCCGATATCATCTCGTAATAATTCGAATTGTACCTACTTTTCTTTATCGCCATCTTTTTGCTTATCCACATTCCTGTCCGTGTTTTCTAATAGTTTCCACATTTGAATAGTACTGCTGTACTGCTGCCCATAACACTCATTGCCTACTTTAATGTGTCTGCAGCGCTCCCCCAAGATCTACTGCTCGCTTACCCGCCTCCACCCTCAATTTATCTAGCTTCATTTTCTCCCTAACTATATATCCCAACACCCACCTCTAGTATCTGGACTGCATATCCTCTAAGAGCCCTTGCTCTTTCCGTCCTCATATCTCCATACTTCTGCATAACTATACTTTTTACTAATTGTAAGTTCTTAAATATTAAATTCCTTGCTCCCACATCTCTCCCAAAAATCCTCACACTCCATCCCCAAATTTGTCCTATAATCCCATAATATATATAGGATATATATATATCCTATATCCTCAAGTATGTGTACTCCCTCATTCCTCGATTACGTTATCCTTCCATCTCCAATTTTCAGTTTTTCTTCGACACCCCTTACAAAATTTCATAATTTTTTCAAAATAACCTTTTAGCGACTGCAGTGCCCTCATTTCATCCGTTTAACTCGTAATCACCACCAAGTCATCAGCAAATACCAGTGTGTGCACTTTAATCCTTCCGATCACCACCCCTCTCAACTGTCCGTCTGCCAATCTATTTTCTATGTCCGGATTATACAAAGCAAACAGGATGGCACCTCTGGACATCCCTGCCTCATATCCCTCGTCGTCCAAAATCGCTCGCTTAGATCATCTTTAACTTTTCTTCTTACTTCTGTCTCTGCGTATATCTCTCTTAACGCGTTTATCATTATCCTCGTTATCTCCCTTCTCTCCATCTTCTCCCATACTTTCTTTCTGTTTACCTTGTTGAACGCCGCTTTTAAATCGATAAAAAGGGTATAAAGGCTTTCTCTCCCTATCAATCCACCACAATCAACTCCGAAAATCATTAAGTTACCTCGACAGTCTGATTTTTAATCAACACAACAGTAATTATTTCTTGAACTTTTAAGAATAATATTAAAAGCAATTTGGTAGGGAAAATGTGCAACATCATAGATACTCTCCCCTCAAAAAATAACAAATAACGCAATGTGCAATCTTTTAAAGATGAAAAGTCTCTTTTTTTTGTAATAATACATTAGCTGATAAATCGTAGTTCAAATCGTTGATTTTTCTTTCAGAAAGTTTTTAATAATATTGTTTGATTTTTATTAAATCTTGAAATTATGAAATTATTTGAAAAATTTTTTTATTTTTTTGTTTTCTGTTCGAAGGAACACATAATTTGATAAAAATAAGTCGTTATGAAGAAATGGTTTCAGAGAATAATGATGAACAGATGTCGTAATGTAGGTCTCAAATTTGAAAAAGTTTCGTATAAAGAAATTGATGTAGGAAAAGTATCGATAGTATTATACGCTTTTGTAAAATATTCACCTGAAAGATGCGGACGTTGACCATAAATCAGTTCTGCAGATGAACAATCAAAATCTTTTTTTAGGGAGGAACGTAGACCTAAAACTACTAGTGGAAGTTCGTGTTTCCAACGGTCTGTATTACCTCTTACAATAAGAGCAGTTTTTAAATATCTTAATAAATTCATTGCAGAGTTTTGATTCAAATTGAGTGCCTTGATAGTGCATAATAGTATGAAGGGTACCAAATCTCGAAAAATAATGAGTAAAAAGAGTAAGAACAAATGTACTTCCATCAGATGGAGCAAGAGGCCCAACGAGATCTCTGTGCATATGTTCGAAACGGTCTTTTAATGCAAGATTTTGTCCAATTTTATACAGGATATTCAGAAATTGGCGGATAAAACTTATGAAAAATAAAACTTAATTGAGGTTTAAAGGATGGTATGATCCTAAGTTGTACCAAATTTAAACCTTCCAACATAAACTTTTTTTATGAAAAATTCAAAAAAACAATAACTTGAATATGAAATATTTTAATTAGAATCATTAAGGAAAAATCATTAAAAAAAAATAATTGTGGATATAAACGGTTGTATGATCTTATTTTGTACCAGATTTTTTTGTATATCTCACTTCAATTTTCTTTTGGTATCATCTGTATAGAGCGTTGTAATTTTTCTCTAGGAGCTTTTGGGGATGAAATCGAATGGCAGAGATTAATTTTATTAAAAAACCTTGATTTTTTATCAATTTGAAAAATACATATCACATAATCGATCATGAAATTGCAGGATAACTCCAAACAATGATTATTATGAATGTAATAATCATATATTTATGTCGAATCATCTTGACCAACATTTTCAATTTTACGTAATTTAAAACGAAATAAAAAACTAAGTGTTAGAAAGAAATAATGATATACAAAGCGATAGCCCCTGGACCTCTAAATGGCAAACGCGTTGACCTGTTACATTTTCGATCGATACTCGTCCAGGATATATTACATTTACAGAGGGCGACGAATCAAGGAACCTGTCCAAAGACACGTTTTATGGTCGGTTAAACATCAACTAAAATTAGGTCATCGTCAACAAAATACGTTTTTGGCCCAAAAGTTTTCAAATAAACAACAAAATTACCTTAAGCAATTGGAATTTGGCCTCGGCCTCTTTATCACCTTCATTTTTATCGGGGTGTAACTGAAGAGCTTTGATTTTGTACTCGGCTTGGATTTGCTCCACCTAAACAATCACAAAATTATTTTTTTTAGATTACAAATTTAATTTAAATTATTAAAAATTAATGTACCGTCGAATCTTCGCTACAACCCATAATCCCATAATAATCCTCCTGCTCACTTTTCTTATAATTAATAATACTATCAATTCCACTCATTTCTATCTTTCAATTTTATCTCTTCTCCTCTGTACTTCTCGTGGGCTGGTCGATGAAACACTGTTGGTTTTTCCGGATAAGAGGGAAACGAGCCGGGGAAAACCAGTGACACCTCACTGTTTCGAATTTTCCATCAAATGAAATTTATCTCAACGAGTACTCTGCATCGAACGAGTGTTCAAGTTAAACTAGAGCCGAAAGAGAGTTGGTAAACATAAGTGAAAGTAAAAAATTTACGTAAAACTCCGTCTTGGACAGATATGTGAGGTGTCCCTGGAAACGAAATCGTTCCTGCGCAGTACGCAGCAGGAATTAATCGCGTTTCGAAACGATACAAACAAGAAATCGAGATATTAATTTATCGGGTGGAATTAAATTGTTACATCAAAATTAATTATGAATGAGGCGACCTTTAAACTATTATTTTGAATTCTTGAAATAGAATACAATGATTAAAACAAACAATAATTTTATTATTTTCTTAAATAGGAGTGGCGCCATGATTCAGTATGAATAATAATGAATTTAAAATGGGTAAAAAGTAATTAAAGTTTATTTAAATGGGAAGTTTTGACCTACTAAAAATAATTGTTGGTTTGGTAGAGATTATTAGAGAAAAATAGAATCGCTTATTTTGAGAAATCAAAAAGTTTTCACTTTCATTAATTTCACAAGAATCAAATAATAATGGGATAATATTTATGAAAATATCCACTGTGATAAATGCAAATATGAGCATTTCAATGAAATCATTTATTTTAAGAAATCATTTTCGGTTTTTGAGAAATCAATGTTTTAAATTGATGTTAATTTTAACGATTAAAATTATTAGGACTAAATTTAAAAAATTGTGAAAAATCGAAATGTTGGAAAATTTTTATGAAAATTATATCAATTATCAATAAAGGTGTGAGCTTTTTAATGCAACTACCTATCTTGAAGTACCACTTTTACTTCTTGAGAAATAGTCATGAAAACTTGATGAAATTTGAATCAATTTTTACAACTTTAAATCACTTTCATTAATTTCTCCAAAATCGAATAATAATGGGATTATATTTATGAAAATATTATCTCTAATAAATGAAAATATGAGCTTTTCTATGAAATCATTTATTTTAAAAAATCATTTTCGGTTGTTGAGAAATCAATGTTTTAAATTGCTGTTAATTTTAACGATTAAAATCCTTAGGACTAAATTTAAAAAATTGTGAAAAATCGAATTGTTGGAAAATTTTTATGAAAATTATATCAGTTATCAATAAAGGTGTGAGCTTTTTAATGAAAGTATCCATTTTGAAGTCCTCTTTTACTTCTTGAGAAAATAGCCATGAAAATTTGATGAAATTTCAATCAATTTTTACAATTTAAATCACTTTCATTAATTTCTCAAAAATCGAATAATAATGGGATTATATTTATGAAAATATTATCTCTAATAAATGAGAATATGAGCTTTTCTATGAAATCATTTATTTTAAAAAATCATTTTCGGTTTTTGAGAAATCAATGTTTTAAATTGATGTTAATTTTAACGATTAAAATCCTTATGACTAAATTTAAAAAATTGTGAAAAATCGAATTATTGGAAAATTTTTATGAAAATTATATCAGTTATCAATAAAGGTGTGAGCATTTTAATGAAAGTATCCATTTTGAAGTCCTCTTTTACTTCTTGAGATATAGCCATGAAAAATTGATGAAATTTGAATCAATTTTTACAACTTTAAATCACTTTCATTAATTTCGCAAAATCGAATAATATTGCGATTGTATTTATGAAAATATTATCTCTGTTAATTGAAAATATGAGCTTTTCAATGAAATTATTAAATTTAAAGAATCACTTTCGGTTTTTGAGAAATTATTGTTTTAAATTGATGTTAATTTTAACGATTAAAATCCTTAGGACTAAATTTAAAAAATTGTGAAAAATCGAATTGTTGGAAAATGTTTATGAAAATTATATCAATTATCAATAAAGGTGTGAGCTTTTTAATACAACTACCTATTTTGAAGTACCACCTTTACTTCTTGAGAAATAGTCTTGAAAACTTGATTAAATTTCAATCAATTTTTACAACTTTTAATCACTTTCATTAATTTCTCCAAAATCGAATAATAATGGGATTATATTTATGACAATATTATCTCTAATAAATGAAAATATGAGCTTTTCAATGAAATCATTTATTTTAATAAATCATTTTCGGTTTTTGAGAAATCAATGTTCTAATTTGATGTTAATTTTAACGATTAAAATCCTTAGGACTAAATTTAAAAAATTGTGAAAAATCGAATTGTTGGAAAATTTTTATGAAAATTATATCAGTTATCAATAAAGGTGTGAGCTTTTTAATGAAAGTATCCATTTTGAAGTCCTCTTTTACTTCTTGAGAAAATAGCCATGAAAATTTGATGAAATTTCAATCAATTTTTACAATTTAAATCACTTTCATTAATTTCTCAAAAATCGAATAATAATGGGATTATATTTATGAAAATATTATCTCTAATAAATGAGAATATGAGCTTTTCTATGAAATCATTTATTTTAAAAAATCATTTTCGGTTTTTGAGAAATCAATGTTTTAAATTGATGTTAATTTTAACGATTAAAATCCTTAAGACTAAATTTAAAAAATTGTGAAAAATCGAATTATTGGAAAATTTTTATGAAAATTATATCAGTTATCAATAAAGGTGTGAGCATTTTAATGAAAGTATCCATTTTGAAGTCCTCTTTTACTTCTTGAGATATAGCCATGAAAAATTGATGAAATTTCAATCAATTTTTACAACTTTAAATCACTTTCATTAATTTCTCTAAAATCAAATAATAATGGGATTATAATTATGAAAATATTATCCCTAATAAATGAAAATATAAGCTTTTCAGTGAAATCATTTATTTTAATAAATCATTTTCGGTTTTTAACAAATCAATGTTTTAAATTGATGTTAATTTTAACGATTAAAATCCTTAGGACTAAATTTAAAAAATTGTGAAAAATCGAATTGTTGGAAATTTTTTATGAAGATTATATCAGTTATCAATAAAGGTGTGAGCTTTTTAATGAAAGTATCCATTTTGAAGTCCTCTTTTACTTTTTGAGATATAGCCAAGAAAAATTGATGAAATTCCAATCAATTTTTACAACTTTAAATCACTTTCATTAATTTCTCAAAAATCAAATAATAATGGGATTATATTTAGGAAAATATTATCTCTCATAAATGAAAATATGAGCTTTTCAATGAAATCATTTGTTTTAAGAAATCATTTTCGGTTTTTGAGAAATCAATGTTTTAAATTGATGTTAATTTTAACGATTAAAATCCTTAGGACTAAATTTAAAAAATTGTGAAAAATCGAATTATTGGAAAATTTTTATGAAAATTATATCAGTTATCAATAAAGGTGTGAGCATTTTAATGAAAGTATCCATTTTGAAGTCCTCTTTTACTTCTTGAGATATAGCCATGAAAAATTGATGAAATTTCAATCAATTTTTACAACTTTAAATCACTTTCATTAATTTCTCTAAAATCAAATAATAATGGGATTATATTTATGAAAATATTATCCCTAATAAATGAAAATATAAGCTTTTCAGTGAAATCATTTATTTTAATAAATCATTTTCGGTTTTTAACAAATCAATGTTTTAAATTGATGTTAATTTTAACGATTAAAATCCTTAGGACTAAATTATATCAGAAAGTATCCATTTTGAAGTCCTCTTTTACTTTTTGAGATATAGCCAAGAAAAATTGATGAAATTCCAATCAATTTTTACAACTTTAAATCACTTTCATTAATTTCTCTAAAATCAAATAATAATGGGATTATATTTATGAAAATATTATCCCTAATAAATGAAAATATAAGCTTTTCAGTGAAATCATTTATTTTAATAAATCATTTTCGGTTTTTAACAAATCAATGTTTTAAATTGATGTTAATTTTAACGATTAAAATCCTTAGGACTAAATTATATCAGAAAGTATCCATTTTGAAGTCCTCTTTTACTTTTTGAGATATAGCCAAGAAAAATTGATGAAATTCCAATCAATTTTTACAACTTTAAATCACTTTCATTAATTTCTCAAAAATCAAATAATAATGGGATTATATTTAGGAAAATATTATCTCTCATAAATGAAAATATGAGCTTTTCAATGAAATCATTTGTTTTAAGAAATCATTTTCGGTTTTTGAGAAATCAATGTTTTAAATTGATGTTAATTTTAACGATTAAAATCCTTAGGACTAAATTTAAAAAATTGTGAAAAATCGAATTATTGGAAAATTTTTATGAAAATTATATCAGTTATCAATAAAGGTGTGAGCATTTTAATGAAAGTATCCATTTTGAAGTCCTCTTTTACTTCTTGAGATATAGCCATGAAAAATTGATGAAATTTCAATCAATTTTTACAACTTTAAATCACTTTCATTAATTTCTCTAAAATCAAATAATAATGGGATTATATTTATGAAAATATTATCCCTAATAAATGAAAATATAAGCTTTTCAGTGAAATCATTTATTTTAATAAATCATTTTCGGTTTTTAACAAATCAATGTTTTAAATTGATGTTAATTTTAACGATTAAAATCCTTAGGACTAAATTATATCAGAAAGTATCCATTTTGAAGTCCTCTTTTACTTTTTGAGATATAGCCAAGAAAAATTGATGAAATTCCAATCAATTTTTACAACTTTAAATCACTTTCATTAATTTCTCAAAAATCAAATAATAATGGGATTATATTTAGGAAAATATTATCTCTCATAAATGAAAATATGAGCTTTTCAATGAAATCATTTGTTTTAAGAAATCATTTTCGGTTTTTGAGAAATCAATGTTTTAAATTGATGTTAATTTTAACGATTAAAATCCTTAGGACTAAATTTTAAAAAATGTGAAAAATCGAATTATTGGAAAATTTTTATGAAAATTATATCAGTTATCAATAAAGGTGTGAGCTTTTTAATGAAAGTATCCATTTTGAAGTCCTCTGTTACTTCTTGAGATATAGCCATGAAAAATTGATGAAATTTCAATCAATTTTTACAACTTTAAATCACTTTCATTAATTTCTCTAAAATCAATTAATAATGGGATTATATTTATGAAAATATTATCCCTAATAAATGAAAATATAAGCTTTTCAGTGAAATCATTTATTTTAATAAATCATTTTCGGTTTTTAACAAATCAATGTTTTAAATTGATGTTAATTTTAACGATTAAAATCCTTAGGACTAAATTATATCAGAAAGTATCCATTTTGAAGTCCTCTTTTACTTTTTGAGATATAGCCAAGAAAAATTGATGAAATTCCAATCAATTTTTACAACTTTAAATCACTTTCATTAATTTCTCAAAAATCAAATAATAATGGGATTATATTTAGGAAAATATTATCTCTCATAAATGAAAATATGAGCTTTTCAATGAAATCATTTGTTTTAAGAAATCATTTTCGGTTTTTGAGAAATCAATGTTTTAAATTGATGTTAATTTTAACGATTAAAATCCTTAGGACTAAATTTTAAAAAATGTGAAAAATCGAATTATTGGAAAATTTTTATGAAAATTATATCAGTTATCAATAAAGGTGTGAGCTTTTTAATGAAAGTATCCATTTTGAAGTCCTCTTTTACTTTTTGAGATATAGCCATGAAAAATTGATGAAATTTCAATCAATTTTTACAACTTTAAATCACTTTCATTAATTTCTCTAAAATCAAATAATAATGGGATTATATTTATGAAAATATTATCCCTAATAAATGAAAATATAAGCTTTTCAGTGAAATCATTTATTTTAATAAATCATTTTCGGTTTTTAACAAATCAATGTTTTAAATTGATGTTAATTTTAACGATTAAAATCCTTAGGACTAAATTATATCAGAAAGTATCCATTTTGAAGTCCTCTTTTACTTTTTGAGATATAGCCAAGAAAAATTGATGAAATTCCAATCAATTTTTACAACTTTAAATCACTTTCATTAATTTCTCAAAAATCAAATAATAATGGGATTATATTTAGGAAAATATTATCTCTCATAAATGAAAATATGAGCTTTTCAATGAAATCATTTGTTTTAAGAAATCATTTTCGGTTTTTGAGAAATCAATGTTTTAAATTGATGTTAATTTTAACGATTAAAATCCTTAGGACTAAATTTTAAAAAATGTGAAAAATCGAATTATTGGAAAATTTTTATGAAAATTATATCAGTTATCAATAAAGGTGTGAGCTTTTTAATGAAAGTATCCATTTTGAAGTCCTCTTTTACTTTTTGAGATATAGCCATGAAAAATTGATGAAATTCCAATCAATTTTTACAACTTTAAATCACTTTCATTAATTTCTCAAAAATCAAATAATAATGGGATTATATTTATGAAAATATTATCTCTAATAAATGAAAATATGAGCTTTTCAATGAAATCATTTATTTTAAGAAATCATTATCGGTTTTTGAGAAATCAATGTTTTAAATTGATGTTAATTTTAACGATTAAAATCCTTAGGACTAAATTTTAAAAAATGTGAAAAATCGAATTATTGGAAAATTTTTATGAAAATTATATCAGTTATCAATAAAGGTGTGAGCTTTTTAATGAAAGTATCCATTTTGAAGTCCTCTGTTACTTCTTGAGATATAGCCATGAAAAATTGATGAAATTTCAATCAATTTTTACAACTTTAAATCACTTTCATTAATTTCTCTAAAATCAAATAATAATGGGATTATATTTATGAAAATATTATCTCTAATAAATGAAAATATGAGCTTTTCAATGAAATCATTTATTTTAAGAAATCATTATCGGTTTTTGAGAAATCAATGTTTTAAATTGATGTTAATTTTAACGATTAAAATCCTTAGGACTAAATTTTAAAAAATGTGAAAAATCGAATTATTGGAAAATTTTTATGAAAATTATATCAGTTATCAATAAAGGTGTGAGCTTTTTAATGAAAGTATCCATTTTGAAGTCCTCTGTTACTTCTTGAGATATAGCCATGAAAAATTGATGAAATTTCAATCAATTTTTACAACTTTAAATCACTTTCATTAATTTCTCTAAAATCAAATAATAATGGGATTATATTTATGAAAATATTATCCCTAATAAATGAAAATATAAGCTTTTCAGTGAAATCATTTATTTTAATAAATCATTTTCGGTTTTTAACAAATCAATGTTTTAAATTGATGTTAATTTTAACGATTAAAATCCTTAGGACTAAATTATATCAGAAAGTATCCATTTTGAAGTCCTCTTTTACTTTTTGAGATATAGCCAAGAAAAATTGATGAAATTCCAATCAATTTTTACAACTTTAAATCACTTTCATTAATTTCTCAAAAATCAAATAATAATGGGATTATATTTAGGAAAATATTATCTCTCATAAATGAAAATATGAGCTTTTCAATGAAATCATTTGTTTTAAGAAATCATTTTCGGTTTTTGAGAAATCAATGTTTTAAATTGATGTTAATTTTAACGATTAAAATCCTTAGGACTAAATTTTAAAAAATGTGAAAAATCGAATTATTGGAAAATTTTTATGAAAATTATATCAGTTATCAATAAAGGTGTGAGCTTTTTAATGAAAGTATCCATTTTGAAGTCCTCTTTTACTTTTTGAGATATAGCCATGAAAAATTGATGAAATTCCAATCAATTTTTACAATTTAAAACACTTTCATTAATTTCTCAAAAATCGAATAATAATGGGATTATACTTATGAAAATATTATCTCTAATAAATGAAAATATGAGCTTTTCAATGAAATCACTTATTTTAAGAAATCATTATCGGTTTTTGAGAAATCAATGTTTTAAATTGATGTTAATTTTAACGATTAAAATCCTTAGGACTAAATTTTAAAAAATGTGAAAATTCGAATTGTTGGAAAATTTTTATGAAAATTATATCAGTTATCAATAAAGGTGTCAGCATTTTAATGAAAGTATCCATTTTGAAGTCCTCGTTTACTTCTTGAGATATAGCCATGAAAAATTGATGAAATTTCAATCAATTTTTACAATTTAAAACACTTTCATTAATTTCTCAAAAATCGAATAATAATGGGATTATACTTATGAAAATATTATCTCTAATAAATGAAAATATGAGCTTTTCTATGAAATCATTTATTTTAAAAATCATTTTCGGTTTTTGAGAAATCAATGTTTTAAATTGATGTTAATTTTAACGATTAAAATCCTTAGGACTAAATTTTAAAAAATGTGAAAATTCGAATTATTGGAAAATTTTTATGAAAATTATATCAGTTATCAATAAAGGTGTGAGTATTTTAATGAAAGTATCCATTTTGAAGTCCTCGTTTACTTCTTGAGATATAGCCATGAAAAATTGATGAAATTTCAATCAATTTTACAACTTTAAATCACTTTCATTAATTTCTCAAAAATCAAATAATAATGGGATTATATTTATGAAAATGTTATCCTTAATAAATGAAAATATAAGCTTTTCAGTGAAATCATTTATTTTAATAAATCATTTTCGGTTTTTAAGAAATCAATGTTTTAAATTGATGTTAATTTTAACGATTAAAATCCTTATGACTAAATTTAAAAAATTGTGAAAAATCGAATTGTTGGAAATTTTTTATGAAGATTATATCAGTTATCAACAAAGGTGTGAGCTTTTTAATGAAAGTATGCATTTTGAAGTCCTCTTTTACTTTTTGAGATATAGCCAAGAAGAATTGATGAAATTCCAATCAATTTACAACTTTAAATCACT
Organism: Onthophagus sagittarius; assembly: GCA_036711965.1. Lineage (NCBI taxonomy): Eukaryota > Metazoa > Arthropoda > Insecta > Coleoptera > Scarabaeidae > Onthophagus > Onthophagus sagittarius. The sequence continues at coordinate 21,758,785 of JASERS010000006.1, read as the reverse complement.
TTCATTAATTTCTCAAAAATCAAATAATAATAGGATTATATTTATGAAAATATTATCTCTAATAAATGAAAATATGAGCTTTTCAATGAAATCATTTATTTTAAGAAATCATTATCGGTTTTTGAGAAATCAATGTTTTAAATTGATGTTAATTTTAACGATTAAAATCCTTAGGACTAAATTTAAAAAATTGTGAAAAATCGAATTATTGGAAAATTTTTATGAAAATTATATCAGTTATCAATAAAGGTGTGAGCTTTGTAATGAAAGTATCCATTTTGAAGTCCTCTTTTACTTCTTGAGATATAGCCATGAAAAATTGATGAAATTTCAATCAATTTTTACAACTTTAATTCACTTTCATTAATTTCTCAAAAATCAAATAATAATGGGATTATATTTATGAAAATATTATCCCTAATGAATAAAAATATAAGCTTTTCAGTGAAATCATTTATTTTAAGAAATCACTTTCTGTTTTTGAGAAATCAATGTTTTAAATTGATGTTAATTTTAACTATTAAAATCCTTAGGCCTAATTTAAAGAATTGTGAAAAATCGAATAGTTGAACAATTTTTATGAAAATTATACCAGTTATCAATAAAGGTGTGAGCTTTCTAATGAATGTACCCATTTTGAAGTCCTCTTTTACTTCTTGAGATATAGCCATGAAAAATTGATGAAATTCCAATCAATTTTTATAACTTTAAATCACTTTCATTAATTTCTCTAAAATCGAATAATAATAGGATTATATTTATGAAAACATTATCTCTAATAAATGAAAATATAGCTCATATTTTCATTTATTAGAGATAAATTTCAATGAAATCATTTATTTTAAGAAATCATTTTCGGTTTTTGTTAAATTAATGTTTTAAATTGATGTTAATTTTAACGATTAAAATCCTTAGGATTGAATTTAAAAAACTGTGAAAAATCGAATTGTTGGAAAATTTTTATGAAATTTTAATCAATTTTTACAACTTAAATTACTTTCATTAATTTCCCAGGAATCGAATAATAATGGGATTATATTTATGAAAACATCGTCTCTGTTAAATGAAAATATGAAATCATTTATTTTAAGAAATTACTTTCGATTTTTGAAAAATAAATGTTTTAAACTTTAAGTACCACTTTTACTTCTTCTGATATCCATGAAAAGTTAACGAAATTTCAATCAATTTTTAAAAATGTTTTCAATTTAATTTAAATCACATTTGTTAATTTCTGAATAAACAAAAATTTATTTAATTACCAAATTTAATTACATTTTAAATCCACGTTAAAAATTTAGTATCTGTCATTTCGAGACATTCAAAACGTCTTTGAAAGTGATTGATTTATTTGCGCACTTGCTTGCCAGATGTCTGTTCCCTTCGGAAAGAAGTGGATCCAAGGATCGACAGGACCATCTAATTCTTTCTTTCTATTCTCGAAACAGGCGCTAAGGGGAATCTGGCAAAAGGGAACGTGAACGCGGTCAACAACATCGTAACGGTACATTTACTCATTTTTATCAACACCAAATTTTTCCAGAAAATCATATCTCAAGAACGAATTGATGTATCACCATGAAATGGGTATCATTTTAAGGACAATTTAATTTATATTAAATAAATAAATAGATCCATTTACAAGATGATTGTCTTTTTAATTCACTTCAATGTGTGAAGAATTTTTTTTATTGGACGTAAAATTTTAAAGGATCATATCTCAGGAAATATTTGAGATATCACGATAATTGAAGTGTCATTTAAAAGTAAATTTAATCTAGTATTATTACAGTAAAAATAATTCCTTCAGTTTTATAGAAAAATTACGATATCTCTTTTTTAAATAGTCTCTACATCACTTTATAACGTTTTTTAAATATCAATTTTTCAAGAAACCATATCTCAAGATCTAATTGAGGTATCACCATGAAATAGGCATCATTTTAAAGATAATTTAATTTAAATGGAATATGTGTGATACCATTTTATTAACACTTCAACAATTGATGTCATAAATACTATTATGATAAACATCAAATTTCAATAAGATATATCTCAAGAACGAATTGTGATATCATCTTGAAACAAAAATCATTTTAAAGCTTGTATAATCTACATATACAGCGTAGATAATCGACGAATATAGCGTTACGATTTTGTAATACAGCTCCTCGTCGATTTCTGACATTTTACAAATACCAATTTTTGAAAAATTCAGATCTCAAGAACTAATTGGAATATCACCATGAAATAGACGTCATTTTAAAGATAATTTAATGTAAATTGAATATGTATAAATATAATATTTTTAATTCACCTGGGTAAATAATGTTATGATAAACATCAAATTTCGATGCGACATTTTTTAATTCATTTCAACGTCTAAGTTATATCTCAAGAATTAATGAAGATATCACCATAACATTGCCTCCATTTAAAAACGATTCAATACAAACTTAATGTCCAGAATACCGTTTCTTCAGTTTTACAACTTCTGATGTTATACTGCTCCTTTTTCTCATAGATGGGTAATGGTTAACGTTCGTTTACATCTCTGGTTATATACTTGATGACTTTCTTCACACGTGTTCTCTTCTGAAGATAGTAATCGTTCAGTTTAATGTCTAAAATCGTTACTCAATCTGTTACTCACAATCAGAATCAAATTGCACATTTTTTCGTGCTGTCTTGGTCTAGTTATAATTAATTATAACAACCAAATTTGGTTTCTCTCATCAACCTTATTGTTGGAATTCTTTCTGTAATGCAATTCAATATTAAGAATGGTAAAGTCACTTGATAATAACTATATTTTGGTATTATACCATAGCAGATGATAATATGATATAAGCTCCTTTGTTAAGAGAGTGAGTTGTAAGGGCAGTCTGTGGAGTTTTCTTATTTTCTTTCTCCAAGTGGAGTAAAGTATAATGCCATTTGCTACATTTAAAACAAGCTCATATAGATATTGTAGAATGGAATGATTTAGATTCAAATAGTTTGTACAAAGTTTTAACTCCTTTGCAAATCTCTTTTGATTGCGAAGCCTTCAAGGCTTGGCAAGATTTTTTGCTGATCCTCATCCTCCGGTAGCAGTCATGTGGCTTAATCCTTAGCGACGAGACTACTACATCATTCTTACTTCTTTTCATTTACCTTGTTTACTGAAGATGATGTCCGTGCTGCTTTTGACAAGCTGTAATTCACTTTAAGTTAACAGCTTTAGGAGCGGATGGAATTGGACTCAGATTTCTCTTACTAATTCTGGATGTGGTTTTCACACCATTAACCTATATTTTTGACTTCTCGTTGGAACGGTCTGTACATGTTGTTCATATACCAAAAACGAAGTCTCCTTCTCATGAGGGTGACTCGCCCAATTTCAATCTTCTTTGCGTTGTCAAAGGATTAATATATATATATTCTTCCTCCTCTATACCCTAATTAGGGTGCCTCCCTCCCTCCAATTCTTTCGGTCCATAGCCATTGCTTTTGCGTCGTTTTTGTTGATTCCTCTTCCTTTAAGTAGCCGTTCTATTCCTTCTTCCAATGTTTTTCTTGGTCTTCTTCTCCTTCGCTGTCCTTGAACCCTTGCTTACCATACCCTCCGCGTTTGCGTGTTTTTGTCCATTCTTTATGTATGTCCCCACCAGGATAGTTGTCTCTCACCAATCTTTCTTTCCACACTTTCCACCTCCAGTTCACTTCTTATATTTTCACTCTCAACTCTATCCCATACAGTCACTCCATACAGTCTTCTCAAGTACCTCATTTCTGTTGCCCTTATTCTGCTCTTCATTCTTTCATTCATTGTCCATGTCTCACTACCATACATCAGCGTTGGCATATATATTGCTTTGTATACTTTCATTTTGTTTGCGTTTTGATCTCTCTCTTGTTCGTAATATATTTACTTAAAGTATAATATAATCTATTTGTGCTACACACTCTATAATTAATGTCAGCCTCTTGGTTCAGTGTTCATATTGGCCTCTTTAAACTGCCCCCCTGTCTTACCCCTTGTTTAGTCGTAAACTCATTTGACATCTGGTTGTTTGAAATTACTACATTCCTCATTCGTCTGTAAAGACTTTGTACCGCTTTTACTAGATTTCCACTTACTCCCAACTTTTCCAGACTTCGCCATAGTTTTGTTCTAGGTATTTTATCAAAAGCTTTCTGTAGGTCCAGGTAAGCTATAAATACGTTATTTTGTCTTTCTAGTGCTCTTCCAATAAATGTCTTTAGAGTGAATATATGGTCCTGCACTGATTTTCCTGGTCAAAATCCGCTCTGTGATTGGGTAATTTGTTCCTCTACCATCTTTCTTATACGTTTCTCTAATATCTTTTTATAAACTTTTGTGATCGTTCCTATTAGTGTTATTCCCCTGTAGTTGTGACAGTCTATCTCTCTTCCTCCTTTGTATATTGGGGTGATCATTCCCAATTCCCATTTCATCGGGACCCGTTCTTCTTTCAATATTCTTCTAATTAATTTGTATAATAGTTGCTTTCCTTCTTCTCCTAGTGCTTTAACCATTTCCGCCGTTATTTTATCTATTCCCGTGGCTTTTCCATTTTTGAAACTTTTAACCACCTCTTCTATTTCCTCTTTAGCTATGCCTTCCTCCTCTAAAACAATTTCTTCTCTACGGGTCTGTTCTTGCTCTTCATCCAGGTTATAACCTTCATTCAGTAGTTCCTGGAAGTACTCTTTCTATCTTTCCATCCTATCCTCTACATTCGTCAATACCTTGCCATTCTTATCCGTTATTATACATTCTTCCCTCCTCCCTTGTCTCAGTGACTTCAAAATACTGTACAATACTTTCTGATTCTCTCTTGAATTCTTTTCCATCTTATCTCCAAACTTTTCCCAAGATCTTTGCTTTTCTTTACGTTTCATCTTTTCCGTCTATTTTGCTTCTATTTTATACTCATCATAACTTTGTTGTGTTTTGTACTTCAAGTATTTCTGCCACTTAGTCTTTTTTTTCTTAATCTTTGCTTTTAATTCTTCCGTCCACCATGCTGTTTGTTTTCTATATTTGTTCTTCTTGCTAGTTCCATAGACTCGTTTAGCCACGTTTATTATTATTGTTTTCAGTGTCTTCCATTCATCGTCCAGACTTTGTATTTTTGTTTCAGATATCATCAGTATTTCCCGTTTCATTTCTTCTCTATATTTCTGAGCTATTAGTTCTACCTTTAGTTTGTATGATCTGATTGTTTCATTATTGATTTTCTTGTCACCAACCCTATGTTCTGTCGTCCCCTCTCTAGTTACTTCCGCAACTAGCATATAATGGTCACTTTTAATCTCATAGCTTCTTTGGACTCTAACGTCTATGATTTTGTACCTGTTTTGTCTTTCTGTGATCTAGTCGATAATCGACCTCTCATTTCTGCTGATTATTTCTCTAGTGTATTTATGTATTTCCCTATGTTCATAAAACATATTCGCTACTATTAGATCTTGTTCTATGCAATATTCAAGAATTCGTACTCCGTTATTATTTCATTAGTTTTGTCCATATTTGCCAATAACAAATTAAAATTGAGCGATTAACTTATTTGCAGGTCCAGTGGTATCTTGAGGAGCTTAATTCGATCAATAATCTGCAGTTGGGTTTCTGCAAAGGCCATAGCTCAATAACTGCATTAATTAAAATTATTGATGATGTTCGATCTGTTTGTGATAAGCGTCGTGCTACCTTGCTGGATTTGCTTGATTTTACTAAACCTTTTTGACTCGGTAGATCATACGCTTCTGTTAACACCTTTATCTGCTATTATTTATGCTGCTTGCTGTATTTCCTGGTTCCAATCCTACCTGTCCTATCGGTCTTTGTGTGTGTGCATAGGTCCTGAATTCTCTTTTTCTTACGATATCAAATGTGGGATTTCCCAGGGCAGTGTTTTGGGTTTTCTGCTTTTTGTATTTTTATAAATGAAAATATCTCCTGTAACTATCATTTATATGATGATGACCTCCAAATCTATAATTCCGCAAGTGCTGATGATCTTCCAGATGCTATGCTACGCCTCAATGGTAAAATCTTCCTTATGTAAAGATCTTACACCAAGAAGAATTATAAATATATCTTGACTCCATCTAGTGCTGTTTCTTCGAGCTATAATGGCAGTTTTTAATGTACGATGAAAACGTTCTAAAATGTCATTACTTTGCGGATGCTAAGAAGTACATTGAATTTGGTTAGACCGCAATAGAATGTTGAAATGACGAAATAATTTAGATTCAAATTGTCTACCTTGATCATGTGTAATTGAGCAGAGAATTCCAAATCTGGAAAAATGTTGATGAAATAAAGTTAAAGCAATTGTGGAAGCAGTGGTGTCTTTAATGGGAGAAGCTGCTGGTCATCTCGTGAAAAGATCAATCACTGTAAGGACATGAGAAAAACAAGAAGAAGAAGGGAAGAATCCAATTATATCTATATAAATATGTTCATATCTGCCCGTAGGTAAAATGAAAACTTGTGGTTGTGATTTTCTTGGAAAAGAAAGCTACTGGTACCGTAATTTCATCCTTTGATTGAGAAAAAACTGCACCTAAAGCAGAATCAAAAAGTAAGGTTCACTGGGGTTAGGATGTATATAAATGTCGCATCAATAACTAATTTCTTTACTTTTATGAAGAAAGCAATCTCGCCTTCAGTGAAAGATAAAATAAGGTTCACTTTTTAAGAATTAAGGTGTGTAACTAAAGCATGGAGAGGTTCTAAGATTTCAGAAAATTTAGGAATGAATCGATGATAACAATTTGTCATTCCTAAAAATCTCTGAAGCTCTTTGATGTTCTTGTGTTGAGGAGATATCGCAATAACCTCAACTCTAGAAGGAGAAGGTTTGATACCTTCAGAAGAAATAAGGTGTTGAAAAAACTCTAAAGAATCAACTCCAAGGATGCATTTTGAAAGTTGGACCTTAATATTGTAATCATTCAATCTTTGAAAGAGTGTAGTTAAATGAGAATAACGCTCTTTATCGTCTACTAGTACTAGTGAATAGAATATCATCTATATACACAAATAAAGAAGGTAAGCCAGAAAGAACTTTATTAAGAAAGCGCTGAAAAGTTTGAGCGGCATTTCTCAAACCGAAAGGCATTCGTAAAAATTCAAAAAACCAAACGGTGTGGTGATAGTTGTTTTATGAATATCTACTTCAGGTACAGGAATTTGGTGGTATTCCCGTACAAGATCAATCTTGTATATGGGGCAATATATATGGGGGATTGTTACCAGATTAAATTCTCGATAGTCGCCACATGGTCTCCAGTCGCTTGAGTCCTTTTTAGGGACCATGTGAAGTGGGGATGCCACTCAAGATGACGATAGTCGACAAATCCCAGGACTGATCATATTTTCAAACTCTTTTACCTATAGTTAAATTCTTGAAATGAAGTCGTCTTAGGTGATTGAATGGAAGGTGTGAATTGGTAACAATTTTATGGACTGTTGTGAAAATAAATTGAAAAATTATTGATTTAAAAAAGCGACTCTATTAAGGGGTAATATGAGTGTAGAAGCTTGTTTTCAAAAGTTATCTTTGGGATTTTTTACTGGGAGTGTTAAGGTAAAAAGACAGATGATGTAAGCATATTGTATACATTTTAATACCTATATTTATTAATATTGTCGGATGTTTTTTTTGTTAAAAATCGACGTACAACAGATTACATTCAAGATGGTTTTGTTTCTCGTGCTCTTCTACGCGACGCATAAAAGACATAAATACTAACTTAGAATAGAAAATGAAAGTTGTTGCCAAAGTTTTGCTCAAAATCTAGACAAAAGCGTAGCGGTTTCTCATTTTAAAGATTTCGAAGTGATTTTCACGAAAAAAATTCGTTGAAAGATATTTATAAAAGCTGAAATAAACAATATTTCGAAAAATCCCTACACTTTTCCTTAGATAATCTATTGCTAAACATGATGTTAAAATTTGAAGTTAATGTATCAAAAATTGTAAATGTTATTTGTCGCGCAAGATTGAAAACTGTGGTTTCGAGAAAAATCGCTTTAAAGTTTTAGAACGCTAAGATCCGCATATAAGTTTTAAAAAAAATTAGTTTCTATAGGATCTTACTATTAATCAACTATTCCAGCACCTTCTCGCAGCTTTCTGGCCAATCGACAATATCTGTACTTAAATCCAGTATTTCTTACCGCTTGATGTGGTCTTCGGAGCGATGAACCAAACTAACGAATTAAAGCTCTCATTGCTATTTTGACTAAGTAAATACTCTCTATTTAAATTTTCATAGATATATTGAATTATTTCAAAAACTTCTGGTTTCGTTGGTGGTGGATGTTTGAAATTATCACGCCCTATGTCGGTAAAGAAAGTTTTTTCAGCCAAAAGCTTTGGGAATATTAATTTTAAAGGGCAATCATATCGCTTAAGTAAAAACAAAAAATCGATTTTTTTTTATTCTAAACTAATATTACCCCTTAATGGTTTTAAACATCTGCCAGAATAAAAACAAAAGGAAAGTTCCTTCTTAAATGTGGAGAAACTGTAAGAAGTTTCCTTCCATAAGTTTTTATAAAAAAACCATAAAGATAAAGTGATAGCGGAAATACGTTTGGAGTAAGGAAAATAAGAATTTTCCCGGCAATACAGAGATTTCTTTCTGAATATGTATAAATATGATATTTTTAATTCACCTGGATAAATACCTGGGTATTTGATTCTGTTGATCATGGTTTGTTGGTGGCAATTCTTTCTTCTATGGGTTTTTCGTCGAGCTGTGTCGCGTGGTTTCAATCATATCTTTCTAATCGTTCGTTGTGTGTACGTGACTCCTCATCATCTTTGTCTATAGTTACAAGCCAATGTGGTGTGCCTCAGGGCAGTGTCTTAGGTCCACTCCTATTTTCAGTATTTGTAAACTCCATTTCTAAAATAATTAAGTGCAACTTTCACCTATATGCAGATGACCTCCAAATTTATACAACTGCAGCTGTGGATGAAGTTCCAGCAGCGGTGATGCGGCTTAATAAGGATCTTGCTAGCGTTCTGGACTGGTCTAGATGCCATGGCTTGGGTTTAAATGTAGCAATGACTCAGGCTATTGCTTTTGGATCAAGGCCTCTGGTAACAAAATTTTACTCCCTTAACAATACCTATTTGTCACTTGACGGTAATATTATACAATTCTCTCGAACTGTTAAAAACTTGGGTGTGATAATGGATTCTGCATTGTCCTGGCAGCCCCAGATTCAGTCTATCTGTAGGAAGGTCTATTTCTGTTTGTACTCCCTACACAAGCTTGGTTGTTTCTTCTCTTTAATTCTTCCCCATTTGGACTATGCCAATACCGTATAGCTGGACCTTTCGATTGGTCTTCGTATCAAATTGGAGAGGTTACAAAATAATTGTGTGCGCTTTATCTTCGACCTGAGAAAATATGAACATGTTACACCTTATCGTAATCACCTCGAAATGCTTACCGTTGAGAACCGCAGATCTTTCCGCATACTAATTACCTTATACAAGATTCTTTCTTCTCAGTCTCCAATCTATCTGTTCACTGCATTTCAGTTCATGGCCTCTCGCGGTCTTTCTACTAGAGCACAATCTGGCGTCTCACTCATGTTTCCGATTCATCGTACCGAAATGTATCATAGGTCATACACAGTGCAAGCTATAACTCTCTGGAATAACTTACCCACTGAGTTGCGGGAAGCCCGCAGTTTTTCTGTATTCAGAGCATCGCTTAGAGATCGCCTGTTATCACAACAGTTATCTCAGACTGTTTCCTGATTTAATCTACCTCTTCTCTTTCCGTTCTCAGCTGACAGCTTTATTTCTTCTCCAATCATTTTTTGCTTAATTCGAGTCTCTTTCCTTCTTGTTCTTGCGTGTTCTTTTTTTTTTCTAGTACTTAATGAATAAAGTCGGCCTTTTGTTAACCTTGTATTAATATTAAGGAATGATGTGTACATTTTTCTTTCTTTTATTGTATATCTTGGTGGCAATAAACTGTATTCAATACTGTTATAATAAACATCAAATTTGAAAAAGTCATATCTCAAGAAGTAATGAAGATATCACCATACTATTACCGCCATTTTATAGACAATTTAATATAAATTTAATGTCCAGAATACCATCTTTCCAGTTTTACAACTTCTGTATGATACGATATTTTTTAATTCATTTCTACGCTGTTTACAACATTATTGTGTTTATACATTATTATAATCGAAATATCACCATAATGTAACCACCAATTTAAACAAAATTTAATATAAATTTAATGTTCAGAATGCCATCTTTCCGATTCCACAACCTGTGATGTTAAGATCTTTTTTAATTCATTTCTACGGCTGTTTACAACATTATTTACGACGTTATTGTAGATATCAAATTTGAAGAAGTCATATCACAAGAATTAATGGAGATATCACTATAATATGATCACTATTTTAAAGATAATTTAATATAAATGTAATGTCGAGAATTCAAATGATATAATTTCATAAGTTCATCTGTACATTCATTTATGGCATATGAAAAAAGTTTAAAAAATCATATCTCGAGAATTAATTGAGATATCACAATGAGGTAGGTATTATTTTAAAGATAATTTAATTTAAATTAAACTAAATATGCAAATTTCTGTAGTTTTCTAACATTTGGTGTTATGATATTTTCAATTTACCTCGGTATATAAATGTTTGTTATATTTTTTTTTGTATATTCATATCTCAATAATGAATTGAGATATCATTATGAAATAAAAACTATTTTAAAACTTAAATCGTAGAAATTTATTGAGTAGATAAACATTAATTGGAATTATTTTTACGTGTAACATATAAATGAAAAACAGAAGGGAAGAAATTTTTACCTTACACACGTAGAGACAGGAATAAATATGAAAAGAAATGATAAATGATCCCAGCGCTGCTATCATTTCTTTTCATATTTATTCCTGTCTCTACGTGTGTAAGGTAAAAAAATTTCTTCCCTTCTGTTTTTCATTTATATGTTACACGTAAAAATAATTCCAATTAATGTTTATTAATTCGGCGATACCGGCCTTTTCCGGAATTTAAATCTTTGTGACGTTGGTCCTTTAATTGTGCATGTAAATGACATTAAATCGGTCCAGAAATGTACAGGTTTGAAAGGATTACTTGTTTAATAACCCTCCACCACCTTGTAGCGTAGCATAGAGGTTAGTGCAACAGTCCGGCAAACTGGAGACCTGGATCCCAGCGCTGCTATCATTTCTTTTCATATTTATTCCTGTCTCTACGTGTGTAAGGTAAAAATTTCTTCCCTTCTGTTTTTCATTTATTGAGTAGATGTTCATTTCCCTACTGCTCTAATTTATAGTGTTACGATTTTTAAATTCATCAACATTAATTTTTGATGTTTTATAAATTTCTAGGTTTTAATAAATCATATCTCAAGAATAAATTGAGGTATTATTATACTCATTTCTATATTTCTCCAATTTCTAGTTTTACGATTTTTTAAATTCATCTACATAAATTCTTAACGTTTTTAGAAACATCTAAATTTTAATTAATCATATCTTAAGAATTGAACTACAAATTGAGATATCATTATAAAACAAAAACCATTTTAAATTATATTTACTGTATAGATAACCATTTGTTGGTTTTAACAAGTTCGAAAGTTACGATTTTTTGAATACATCTCTATATCTATTTATTGCGCATTTAAAAATAAGAATTGAAAAAAATATATATCTCAAGAACTAATTGAGATATCACCATGAAATTGGCACCATATTAAAAATAATTTAGTGTAAATTAAACATGTCGAATATCATTTTTTCCACACTTCAACATTTGGTGTTAATTTTTTAATATCATCTCTGTATACGTGTATGTCTGTATTATGAAAAACATTAAATTTTAAATAATCATATATCTCAAGAAGTAATTGAGATAACACCATTAAATTGGTGCCATTTTAAAAATAATTTAATTTAAATTAAACTTCTGGAATTCCATTTCATCAACTCCGCAACATTTGATTTAATGATTCATTTAGTTTACTTGGGTAAGTGTTGTTATGGTAAACAACAAATTTAAGAAGTCGTATCTTAAGAACTAATTGAGATATCACCATGAAATAATTACAATTTGAAAGATAATTTAATTTAAATTAATCATGTAGCATACAATTTTTCTAAATCTACAACATTAGACTTTATGACATTTTAATACACCTTCGTATATGGCGTTACAATAAACATCAAATTACAAAATGTTATATCTCTAGAACAAATTGAGATATTACCATGAAACTTAAGCAGTTTTAAAGCTTAATTAATATATATTTATGGTGTAGATTTGCATTTCTTCACTTCTTCAATTTCAAATGTTACGATTTTTTAAAGTGATATCTCTATGAGTTTGTAATGTTTTCATAGATACGAAATTTAAAAAGGTTATATCTCAAGAAACAATTGAGATATCGTAAAATAAGCACCAATTCAAAGATAATTTTATTTCAATTGAACACATTGAATCTCTCTAATATTTGAAGTTATGATATTTTTAATTCATCTCGTTAAACCTTGTTATGATAAACATCAAATTTCTAAATGTTATATCTCGCGATCGAAATGAGATATCATCATGAAACGTAAACGGTTTTAACGCTTAATTTATATATATTTATGGTGTAGATTTGTATTTTTTCGTTTCTTCAATTTATAATGTTACGATTATTTTAAATGATCTCTACGTCAAAGCGAAATTTAAAAAAGTCATACCTCAAGAAACAATTGAGATATCGTAAAATAAGCACCAATTCAAAGATAATTTCATTTAAATTGAACACATTGAATCCCATTATTCTAACTCGCTAATATTTGAAGTTGTAATATTTTTAATTCATCTCGTTAAACCTTGTTATGATAAACATCAAATTTCTAAATGTTATATCTCGCGATCGAAATGAGATATCATCATGAAACGTAAACAGTTTTAACGCTTAATTTATATATATTTATGGTGTAGATTTGTATTTTTGCGCTTTCTCAATTTATAATGTTAGGATTATTTTAAGTGATCTCTACGTCATTTTATAATGTTTTCATAGAAGCGAAATTTAAAAAAGTCATACCTCAAGAAACAATTGAGATATCGTAAAATAAGCACCAATTCAAAGATAATTTCATTTAAATTGAACACATTGAATCCCATTATTCTAACTCTCTAATATTTGAAGTTGTAATATTTTTAATTCATCTCGTTAAACCTTGTTATGATAAACATCAAATTTCTAAATGTTATATCTCGCGACCGAATTGAGATATTATCATGAAACGTAAACAGTTTTAACGCTTAATTTATATATATTTATGGTGTAGATTTGTATTTTTTCGCTTCTTCAATTTATAATGTTAGGATTATTTTAAGTGATCTCTACGTCATTTTATAATGTTTTCATAGAAGCGAAATTTAAAAAAGCCATACCTCAAGAAACAATTGAGATATCGTAAAATAAGCACCAATTCAAAGATAATTTCATTTAAATTGAACACATTGAATCCCATTATTCTAACTCTCTAATATTTGAAGTTGTAATATTTTTAATTCATCTCGTTAAACCTTGTTATGATAAACATCAAATTTCTAAATGTTATATCTCGCAATCGAAATGAGATATCATCATGAAACGTAAACAGTTTTAACGCTTAATTTATATATATTTATGGTGTAGATTTGTATTTTTTCGCTTCTTCAATTTATAATGTTAGGATTATTTTAAGTGATCTCTACGTCATTTTATAATGTTTTCATAGAAGCGAAATTTAAAAAAGCCATACCTCAAGAAACAATTGAGATATCGTAAAATAAGCACCAATTCAAAGATAATTTCATTTAAATTGAACACATTGAATCCCATTATTCTAACTCTCTAATATTTGAAGTTGTAATATTTTTAATTCATCTCGTTAAACCTTGTTATGATAAACATCAAATTTCTAAATATTATATCTCGCGATCGAAATGAGATATCATCATGAAACGTAAACAGTTTTAACGCTTAATTTATATATATTTGTGGTGTAGATTTGTATTTTTTCGCTTCTTCAATTTATAATGTTACGATTATTTTAAATGATCTCTACGTCATTTTATAATGTTTTCATAGAAGCGAAATTTAAAAAAGCCATACCTCAAGAAACAATTGAGATATCGTAAAATAAGCACCAATTCAAAGATAATTTTATTTAAATTGAACACATTGAATCCCATTATTCTAACTCTCTAATATTTGAAGTTGTAATATTTTTAATTCATCTCGTTAAACCTTGTTATGATAAACATCAAATTTCTAAATGTTATATCTCGCAATCGAAAGGAGATATCATCATGAAACGTAAACAGTTTTAACGCTTAATTTATATATATTTATGGTGTAGATTTGTATTTTTTCGCTTCTTCAATTTATAATGTTAGGATTATCTTAAGTGATCTCTACGTCATTTTATAATGTTTTCATAGAAGCGAAATTTAAAAAAGTTATACCTCAAGAAACAATTGAGATATCGTAAAATAAGCACCAATTCAAAGATAATTTCATTTAAATTGAACACATTGAATCCCATTATTCTAACTCTCTAATATTTGAAGTTGTAATATTTTTAATTCATCTCGTTAAACCTTGTTATGATAAACATCAAATTTCTAAATGTTATATCTCGCGATCGAAATGAGATATCATCATGAAACGTAAACAGTTTTAACGCTTAATTTATATATATTTATGGTGTAGATTTATATTTTTGCGCTTCTTCAATTTATAATGTTACGATTATTTTAAGTGATCTCTACGTCATTTTATAATGTTTTCATAGAAGCGAAATTTAAAAAAGCCATACCTCAAGAAACAATTGAGATATCGTAAAATAAGCACCAATTCAAAGATAATTTCATTTAAATTGAACACATTGAATCCCATTATTCTAACTCTCTAATATTTGAAGTTGTAATATTTTTAATTCATCTCGTTAAACCTTGTTATGATAAACATCAAATTTCTAAATGTTATATCTCGCAATCGAAATGAGATATCATCATGAAACGTAAACAGTTTTAACGCTTAATTTATATATATTTATGGTGTAGATTTGTATTTTTTCGCTTCTTCAATTTATAATGTTAGGATTATTTTAAGTGATCTCTACGTCATTTTATAATGTTTTCATAGAAGCGAAATTTAAAAAAGCCATACCTCAAGAAACAATTGAGATATCGTAAAATAAGCACCAATTCAAAGATAATTTCATTTAAATTGAACACATTGAATCCCATTATTCTAACTCTCTAATATTTGAAGTTGTAATATTTTTAATTCATCTCGTTAAACCTTGTTATGATAAACATCAAATTTCTAAATATTATATCTCGCGATCGAAATGAGATATCATCATGAAACGTAAACAGTTTTAACGCTTAATTTATATATATTTGTGGTGTAGATTTGTATTTTTTCGCTTCTTCAATTTATAATGTTACGATTATTTTAAATGATCTCTACGTCATTTTATAATGTTTTCATAGAAGCGAAATTTAAAAAAGCCATACCTCAAGAAACAATTGAGATATCGTAAAATAAGCACCAATTCAAAGATAATTTTATTTAAATTGAACACATTGAATCCCATTATTCTAACTCTCTAATATTTGAAGTTGTAATATTTTTAATTCATCTCGTTAAACCTTGTTATGATAAACATCAAATTTCTAAATGTTATATCTCGCAATCGAAAGGAGATATCATCATGAAACGTAAACAGTTTTAACGCTTAATTTATATATATTTATGGTGTAGATTTGTATTTTTTCGCTTCTTCAATTTATAATGTTAGGATTATCTTAAGTGATCTCTACGTCATTTTATAATGTTTTCATAGAAGCGAAATTTAAAAAAGTTATACCTCAAGAAACAATTGAGATATCGTAAAATAAGCACCAATTCAAAGATAATTTCATTTAAATTGAACACATTGAATCCCATTATTCTAACTCTCTAATATTTGAAGTTGTAATATTTTTAATTCATCTCGTTAAACCTTGTTATGATAAACATCAAATTTCTAAATGTTATATCTCGCGATCGAAATGAGATATCATCATGAAACGTAAACAGTTTTAACGCTTAATTTATATATATTTATGGTGTAGATTTATATTTTTGCGCTTCTTCAATTTATAATGTTACGATTATTTTAAGTGATCTCTACGTCATTTTATAATGTTTTCATAGAAGCGAAATTTAAAAAAGCCATACCTCAAGAAACAATTGAGATATCGTAAAATAAGCACCAATTCAAAGATAATTTCATTTAAATTGAACACATTGAATCCCATTATTCTAACTCTCTAATATTTGAAGTTGTAATATTTTTAATTCATCTCGTTAAACCTTGTTATGATAAACATCAAATTTCTAAATGTTATATCTCGCAATCGAAATGAGATATCATCATGAAACGTAAACAGTTTTAACGCTTAATTTATATATATTTGTGGTGTAGATTTGTATTTTTTCGCTTCTTCAATTTATAATGTTACGATTATTTTAAATGATCTCTACGTCATTTTATAATGTTTTCATAGAAGCGAAATTTAAAAAAGCCATACCTCAAGAAACAATTGAGATATCGTAAAATAAGCACCAATTCAAAGATAATTTTATTTAAATTGAACACATTGAATCCCATTATTCTAACTCTCTAATATTTGAAGTTGTAATATTTTTAATTCATCTCGTTAAACCTTGTTATGATAAACATCAAATTTCTAAATGTTATATCTCGCAATCGAAAGGAGATATCATCATGAAACGTAAACAGTTTTAACGCTTAATTTATATATATTTATGGTGTAGATTTGTATTTTTTCGCTTCTTCAATTTATAATGTTAGGATTATCTTAAGTGATCTCTACGTCATTTTATAATGTTTTCATAGAAGCGAAATTTAAAAAAGTTATACCTCAAGAAACAATTGAGATATCGTAAAATAAGCACCAATTCAAAGATAATTTCATTTAAATTGAACACATTGAATCCCATTATTCTAACTCTCTAATATTTGAAGTTGTAATATTTTTAATTCATCTCGTTAAACCTTGTTATGATAAACATCAAATTTCTAAATGTTATATCTCGCGATCGAAATGAGATATCATCATGAAACGTAAACAGTTTTAACGCTTAATTTATATATATTTATGGTGTAGATTTATATTTTTGCGCTTCTTCAATTTATAATGTTACGATTATTTTAAGTGATCTCTACGTCATTTTATAATGTTTTCATAGACACGAAATTTAAAAAAGTCATATCTCAAGAAACAATTGAGATATCGTGAAATAAGAACATATGCAAAGATTATTTCATTTAAATTGAATATAGAATCCCATTATTTTAACTCTCCAATATTTGAAGTTATGATATTTTTAATTCATCTCGTTAAACCTTGTTATGATAAACATCAAATTTCTAAATGTTATATCTCACGACTGAAATGAGATATCATCATGAAACATAAAAAGTTTTAAAACTTAATTAATATAAATTTTTGGCGTAGATATCCATTTCTTCACTTCTTCAATATATAATGTTACGATTTTTTTAAGTGATTTCTACATCATTTTATAATGTTATCATAGACATGAAATTTAAGAAATCATATCTCAAGAAGCAATTGGGATATTTTCATAAATCAAAAACCATTCTAAAGCATCAATTTTGAGTGTTGCAACTTTTAAATTCATCTCCATCAAATGATGATCAAATTTCAGGATATATCACAAATACAAATTGAGATAATAGAGAGAATAAATAGCAAAAATAGAGATAACATTATTTAATTTATATGTAGTGCATAAAACATAATTTTTATAATTTCCTTTAACATAAACAATGATGATTAGTTATTTTGATAAACATCAAATTTCAAAGGATCGTATCTCAAAAACTACATGAGACATTACGTTAATTTAAACATAATTTAAGGGCCAATTTAATCTAGTTTTAGAATTTCCGTTTTGCCATCTTGTTCATTTCCACAAAGATGCGTCTGGTTACTAAGAAATTACACGTTTTGCTCGATCTGCACCGACCCGTTAAAGCTAAACGTTTCAAAGTCGCAATTTCTTACATCCTGTCGCGAAAGGATTCATGGTAACCATTTGGAAGCTTCCGTTTTAAAATCCCGTTTCCGGTTGGTCAGATCAAAAAGTGACTAATTCGGTGTTATCATATTTATTTACATTGTAGTTTGAAGATGTTGGAGATAAACTTGTATCTCGGTCGAGTCATCGTCTGACCAGCTGAGGCCCGCGATGTGCAAAAGAAGCAATCGAAGTAAAAGGCGAGCTATTTCCGTAGCACCCGTTTCAGGAATGCAAACAGTACGTAGGTGCTGCAGACGGTCACCTTCTGCACACACACAGAACTGAAAGGCCCGAGAAGAGACGATCCCCTGAAATCTCTGAAGGCGCGACTTTTTTCAGCTGCCGCCATAAATCAAAAAACCCCGTTTCAGTACGCCCCCACTACTTTTTAAGTCTCTCTAAGTCTGTAACTTAGACGCAGCGCCGTCAGTTTAACTCAGTTACACCGCAGGACTTCACCCAGCATTTTCAACGACGACCAAAACTTAATGTAATTTTGTAATTACAACACAAAGTTGAGCTTACGCGAAATTTTAATCCAATCAAGAAATTAATTAATTTGAGACAGTTTCGAAGTGATTTAATCATTTTCAAAAAAACGAAAATTGTTGTGTTTGGTGCTGAAGACTTCTTTTATGGTACCAATTGGATCAAACTGTAAGTTTTTAATTTTTAAATTAATTTTTTCCTTTTGATTTTTGCCAATGAAAATCGTGTAAAGCGTCAGTATACGGTTTCTGTAAACAAACAACCGAAAATACACCGAAGGTAAAATCGTTTCGTACGAAATGGGTTTTTCGAGAATTGTTTATAAACTACCACAACATCTATTCCTTTATTATACCACCGATAAATCGGAGTTTTCTTTCTAAAAAAAGTATAAAAAAATCAAATTTTCTTGTTAATTAATATTAATAGAACGCTTAACGGAAGTTGATTTTCACGGAACGAACATTTTGATCGGAAAATGAACTCCGGAAACAAATTTTTCGAAATGAGGCCACCTCAGTTACAGTTTCTCTATATATTTATAACTAGCTAGGAAATTCATTCATAAATTTCCACCAAGAAGTCGAAGTCTGCCGGGCACGTGCGAACTTGCCGCTTTTAGAGGACTAAACAGCACCTGCTTTTACTTGTTTGGCATTTCCGGGTGCTAACCGAACAGATGCTTTTTATAATCTCAGCGTCGATAGTGTCACGTACCACGTGCACGAAGCCTAAATGCACACTAAAAAGAACGGAAGAGAATGGCTCGTTTATGTCAATGTTTACGTCTGGTTTGTGTGTTTTTTTAAAAAATAAAGAACAATTTTAAAAACATCTTAAAACTTTGCTTTCACACTTTATTAAGTAAACTTGATTCAGGACGAAAACAACCAATCCTATTTAGTTTCTTACGAACCACAAAGTTATTCATTAAAGCATGAATAAAAAATAATGTATCTCAAGAACCAATTGAGATATCACCATGAGTAACAACAATTTCAAAACTATCAAATCGATAATCGCGTAAATAACCATTTCTTTATTTCAACAATTTCAAAAAACAAATCCAATTTTGACGATTTTATTTTATTAGAGTTCATATTTCAAGAACCAATTGAGATATCACCATGAACTAATCACCATTATAAAGATAATTCTATTTAAATTAAGTATTTAAAACACCATTTCTCTAATTTGAAGAATTTTACTCATTTGATGTTCTATATTAATATAAAAAATATCAAATTTCAAATGATCATATCGCAAGAAATAATTGAGATAGCGACATGAAATAGACACTATTTTAAACATAATTTAATTAAAATTCAGAATATAAAACATCATTATTATAACTCTTGTTCACAAAATATCAAAGGATCCTATCTCAGAATGTATTTGAGATATCAAGATAACTTAAACTCATTTAGCAATAAATTTAATGTAGTAATATTATACCAAAAATAATTCCTTCATTTTTATAAAAGCTAAGGATACTATTTTTTAGATTCATCTCAACATCCATTTATGACGTATTTATAAATAACAATGAAATGAAAAAAAAATCATATCTTAAGAACTAATTGAGATATCATCATGAAATCAGTCCCAACTTAAAGATAATCTGATATAAATTAAGCATAAGATTTTTATTTTTATTTTATTAAGATTTTTGAAAATCACTTTAACTTGTTATGGAAAACATTAAATTTAAAATAATCATATCTCAAGAAGTATTTGAGATATTACGATGAAATAACAACCATTTCAAAACAAATTTAATCTATATTTATCACGAAGATAACCATTTCTTTACTTTTACAATTTCCTGAATTAACATTTTTAAAGTTCACCTCTACATCCAATTATAACGATTTCATAAACAATATACATCAAAAAATCATATCTCGAAAACGAATTGAGATATCATCACGAAATAGGCACCATTTTAAAGGTACTTTAATATAAATTAAGCACATAGAACATCATTTTCATAACTATTCAAGATTTAATGTTATGATTTTTTAATTTGATCTCTATATATATTATTATAATAAACTTAAAATTATAAAATTTCAAATAATCATATCTTAAGAAGTAATTGAGATAGCACCATGAAATAGGCACTACTTTAAACATAATTTAATTAAAATTAAGAATATAAAACATCATTATTATAATTCATCAACATTTGATGTTATGATATTTTTAATTCACCTCAACATACCCAGTTATGACGTTCTTTTTCACAATATGTCAAAGGATTTTATCTCAGAAAATATTTGAGATATCAAGATAATTTAAATGTCATTTAAGGACGAATTTAATGTAGTTATTACACCATACATAATCGTTCATTTTTAGAAAAACTAAGAATACGATTTTTTAAATTCATCTCAACATCCATTTATGACGTATTTATAAATAACAATTAAAAAAATCATATCTTAAGAATTAATTGAGATATCACTACGAAATAGGTACCATTTTAAAGATAATTTAATATAAATTAATTTTCTGAAATGCATTTTCTTTAACTCTCCAATATATGATATTATGATTTATTTAATTGACTTGGGTAAGTGATGTTATGATAAACAACAAATTTCAAGAAACCGCATCTCAAGAACTAATTTAGATAACATCTCGAGATAAAAAAATGGTGTTTAAACTAAAATTAATCTATATTTATCTTCTAGATAACCATTTCTTTGCTTCAACAGTTTCCAATGTTACGTTTTTTTAATTCATATCTACATCAATATAGGACATTTTGGAAGTACCAAATTTAAAAACGTCATATCTTAAGAACAAATTGAGATATGGCCATGAAACCAAATCAATTTTAAAGCTTAACTCATGCATAGTTATCGTGTGGATAACCCTTCTTTCCAGTCTTAAATTTTCAATGTTATGATTTTTTAAATTCATCTATACATAAAAATGTAATATCTCTAGACTGAATTGAGATATCATCATAAAATAAGCACCATTTCAAAGATAATTTAATGCAAATTAAGCAAATATAAAACCATTTATCTAACTCCTCAATATATAATGTTATGATTTTTTAATTAATCTCAGTACACGCCATTACGACAAACAATAAATTACAAGATGTTATATCTCAAGAGCAAATTGAGATATCATCATGAAGCAAAAATAATTTCAAAGCTTCACTAATATACATTTATCGTGTAAATAACCATTTTTTCTTTTCTGCCATTTCCAATGTTATGACTTTTTTCAGTTCATGTGTATATAAAATTATATCGTTATTGTGGATACGAAATTTGAAAAATCATATCTCAAAAATGCATTGAAATATCAACAAGAAATACACACCATTTTAAAAATAATTTAATATACATTAAGTATATAGACAGTATTTTTCTAAGTCTACAATATTCCAACTCATTACTTCATCTGAGTATATGCTATTAAGACAAACAACGAATTTAAAATAACGATATCTCAAGATTTAATTGAGATAGCACCATGAGTCAAGCAACATTTTAAAGATACGAATTTAATAAACAATATTTTTACACCTAATTTGAAAAAGTCATATCTCAAGAAATAATTGTGATATCACCATGAATCAAAAATAATTTTAAAGCTTAACCAATGTGTATTTATGACATGCACAACCATTTCTTCACTTCTTCAATTTTTAATGTTACAATTTTTTTTAAATCATTTATGTTTTTATACATACCAAAATTGACAAAGTCATATCTCTAGAACGAATTGAGATATCGACATGAAACAAAAACAACCTTAAAGCTTAATTAATGTATATTCATGGTGTGCACAACTATTTCTTCATTTCTTCAATTTCCAATATTTTGATTTTTTTAATGATCTCTACATAAGTTTAAATGTTTTTAATAAATTTAAAGCCTAAGTAATTTGTATTTATGGTGTACATAAGTATTTCTTCGCTTCTTCAATTTCCAATGTTACGATTTTTTCAAATTATCTCTAAATCAGGTTATAACGTTTTTATAGATACCAAATTTAAGAAAGTCATATCTCAAGAACGAATTGAGATATCGCCATGAAACAAAAACAATTTTAAAGCTTAATTAATGTATACTCATGGCTTGCGCAACCATTTCTTCACTTCTTCAATTTCCAATGTTTTGATTTTCTTTAAATTATATCAACATCAGCTTAAAACGTTTTATAAATTTTTAAACTTGGAAAAGTCATATCTCAAGAACGAATTGAGATATCAGTATAAAACATAAACAATTAACCTTAATTAATCTATATTTATGGCATCCATAATCATTTCCTCCCTTCTTCAATCTCCAATATTACGATTTTTTTTAATCATTTATGTTTTTATACATACCAAATTTGAAAAAGTTCTATCTCAAGAACGAATTGAGATATCACCATGAAACAAAAATAATTTTAAAGCCTAAGTAATTTGTATTTATGGTGTACATAAGTATTTCTTCGCTTCTTCAATTTCCAATGTTACGATTTTTTTAAATTATGCTTACATCTGGTTATAACGTTTCTATAGATACCAAACTTAAGAAAATCATATCTCAAGAACGAATTGAGATATCGCCATGAAACAAAGGCAACTTTAAAGCTTAATTAATGTATATTCATGGTGTACACAATAATTTCTTCACTTCTTCAATTTCCAATGTTTTGATTTTTTTAACTTATCTCTACATGAGCTTAAAACGTTTTATAAATTTCCAAACTTGAAAAGTCATATCTCAAGAACGAATTGAGATATCAGAATGAAACATAAACAATTTTAAAGCTTAATTAATGTATATTTATGGAATGCATAATCATTTCTTCGCTTCTTCAATTTCCAATGTTACGATTTTTTTAAGTCATTTATGTTTTTACACATACCAAATTTGAAAATGTCATATATATCTCAAGAACAAATTGAGATATCACCATGAACCAAAATAATTTTAAAGCCTAAGTAATTTGTATTTATGGTGTACATAACTATTTCTTCGCTTCTTCAATTTCGAATGTTACGATTTTTTTTACATTTTCCCTACATCTGGTTATAACGTTTTTATAGATACCAAACTTAAGAAAATCATATCTCAAAAACGAATTGAGATATCGCCATGAAACAAAAACAATTTTAAAGCTTAATTAATGTATATTTATGGAATGCATAATCATTTCTTCGCTTCTTCAATTTCCAATGTTACGATTTTTTTAAGTCATTTATGTTTTTACACATACCAAATTTGAAAATGTCATATCTCAAGAACAAATTGAGATATCACCATGAACCAAAATAATTTTAAAGCCTAAGTAATTTGTATTTATGGTGTACATAACTATTTCTTCGCTTCTTCAATTTCGAATGTTACGATTTTTTTTTACATTTTCCCTACATCTGGTTATAACGTTTTTATAGATACCAAACTTAAGAAAATCATATCTCAAAAACGAATTGAGATATCGCCATGAAACAAAAACAATTTTAAAGCTTAATTAATGTATATTTATGGAATGCATAATCATTTCTTCGCTTCTTCAATTTCCAATGTTACGATTTTTTTAAGTCATTTATGTTTTTACACATACCAAATTTGAAAATGTCATATATATCTCAAGAACAAATTGAGATATCACCATGAACCAAAATAATTTTAAAGCCTAAGTAATTTGTATTTATGGTGTACATAACTATTTCTTCGCTTCTTCAATTTCGAATGTTACGATTTTTTTTTTACATTTTCCCTACATCTGGTTATAACGTTTTTATAGATACCAAACTTACGAAAATCATATCTCAAAAACGAATTGAGATATCGCCATGAAACAAAAACAATTTTAAAGCTTAATTAATGTATATTTATGGAATGCATAATCATTTCTTCGCTTCTTCAATTTCCAATATTACGATTTTTTTAAATCATTTATGTTTTTATACATACCAAATTTAAAAAGTCATATCTCAAGAACGAATTGAGATATCACCATGAAACAAAAATAATTTTAAAGCCTAAGTAAGTTGTATTTATGGTGTACACAGCTATTTCTTCGCTTCTTCAATTTCCAATGCTACCATTTTTTTTTTGAGTTATCTCTACATCTTGTTATGATGTTTTTGTAGATACCAGTTTTAAGAAAGGATATATCTCAAGAACGAATTGAGATACCATCATGAAACAAAAGCAGTTTCAAAGCTTAATTAATGTATATTTATGGTTTATATAACCATTTTTTGTATTCTTCAATTTTCAATGTGAATATTTCTTAAAATCATCTCTACATCAGCTATAACGTTTTTATAGATAGCAAATTTGAGAGTCATATCTCATGAACGAATTGAGGTATCATCATAAAACAAAAACAATTTTAAAGCTTAATTAATGTATATTTAGGGTCTGCATAACCATATCTTCGCTTCTTCAAATTCTAATATTGCAATTTTTTTAAAAGCATCTCTACATCAGAGTATAACAACGTTCTTAAAGATACCAACCTTGAAAAACTCATATCTCAAGCTCAAATTGACATATCGCTATAAAATAAACACCATTTTTAAGATAATTTAATTGAAATTTTGGGCGTAGAGTACCATCATTCCATCTTTTCAAAATTTGATGTTATGATTTTGATAATTCACCAAGGTTATAAAAACTGTTTTTATAATCGTCAAATTTTAAAGAATTATATCTCAAAATGTAGTTGAGATAGTAAGACAATTTAAACATCATTTAGAAGGAAATTTTATGTAGTCTTATCACAAAAAATATAATTCCTTCGAATTTTTAAATCTTAAAGATATGACTTGTTTATTCGATTATAACAATGTTGAGATAAACTCGATTTTTATAATTATGAATGAATTGAGATCTCATCATGACACAAAGGCAATTTAATATAAATTTATTGTGCGAAATACGGATTTTCTATCATTACAACTTTTCTTCAAAAAAGCTTAGCTTCAAAAAATTATATCCCAGGAAGTCCTTGAGATATCGACACAATTTAAGAATCGTTTAAGAGCAAATTTAGTCTAGTTTTTATTAAAAACGTCAAAACAGTATATGTTCAAGTTGTTTATAGAACTGATCTCGATACACTTTCGTAATGTAATGAGTCACCGGTAACTTCCGTTCGATATAAATTGGAAGTCATCTGATATTTCTTATGTTCAACATTCTGCCTAATTCCTTGTCTTGACTCTCTTCTAGAATCTTTGGAATTTATTTAAGTACCCTTATCTAAGCATCCTTTTTGAATCAGTTTAGAAATTTGAATATAATAAATCACTTTTATAATTATTTATTCATAAACTCAACTTAATCTCCATCTTTTCTAAGAAATTCAATATTTCTCGAATCCGTTCTAATAAATCTTCAAATCACGTTTACCAACCATCGATTTCGAACCATTTACGGCCGCTCTCTGAATAGGTAACGTCCGTGCATTCCATCACATCCTTTCCACAACTCGATTTAAATCGGAATTTAAGCCGCCATCGAATCGGCATTGCAAATACCGTTAGCCATCTTTTTATTTGGAAATTTGAACCGGCTCTTTTAAAGTTAACAGACCCCGATTATATCCAAATTTCAAGTGGTCGAATTGATTCTTAGAAGTTTTTGAAATCCTTTTAAACATCCATTTAGGTAACCCCTCTTAATTCGAGGGGATTCATAAAATAGACGAAGAATGGAGGATTCATTGATTATCATAAAAGGAGCGCATGCGTTTAATGAGTTGAAGGGCCCAAAGCAACCCCTCGTTTCAAAAACATCTGGTTTTTATTATACCCTTAAAAGATTTAAATAGATCTAAATATACATTCGGTCACGTTGTCTTGTCCCTCTTTATTCGCCGGAGAGGATGCCAAAATCTAATTACAACCGGAAAATAAACGATTTCAAAAGGTGTCCATTCAAAGATTCGCGAGATTTCTATGAATTGAACCGATCGTCGCCAAGAAATCTTTTTTTGAGTCAC
Organism: Onthophagus sagittarius; assembly: GCA_036711965.1. Taxonomy (NCBI): domain Eukaryota; kingdom Metazoa; phylum Arthropoda; class Insecta; order Coleoptera; family Scarabaeidae; genus Onthophagus; species Onthophagus sagittarius. The sequence goes on along the minus strand of JASERS010000006.1, from coordinate 21,732,110 downwards.
CCAATTGAATCAAATTTCTCAGAAGATCTTATTCTGCATGCGAAAACAAAAATGACGAAAGAGACTGAAAGAAACGTCAATCCGTCCTTGACGTACACGATATTCCTACGTTGCGTAACTTTTAATGGTTTATTGTGACGACAATACGACCCTCTATTTGGCTCGTCATTATCAAGATATGGACGATGTCCAACTTATGTACGAGTTACGTCTTTGTTGTTATTTTTATTTTTATTTTACTATGCAGGATGTTTCAAAAATAGTGTATCAAACGGATGGTGCATATAAAAAGTTCTTTAAATGGATACGAAACGATGAAGTTAATAAATAAGGAGTGAGGATTGAAAATTTATAACTTGGTTAAAATTGGAATGTTGCTAGTTGAAATCGGATGGAATGAGGATGGAAAAAGTTTACCAAAAAATACGAAATTGTTATTAATATTTGTTTGAAAAAGTTATGGGGATTAAATTAAAATCGTATCAAATTAAAAGGTTTCTAAAATTAGTAAAAATGAAGGGTGTGTTGCTTTAAAAAGAGTGTACTTTATCATGAAAAGTGTTAAATTGTTGTTAATAATAAAATAAGAATGCTTGGTTAACATTAAATCAAAAAAATTATAAGGGTCTAATTAAAAAGACTCAAAAATCATCAAAAATGAAGGGTTTGAAATAAAAATTCCTAACTTTGTTAAAAATTATGTTGGAAAACCGATACTTTTTAGATTTACTTTAAAAAGGGTGTACTTTACGATGAAAAATGCTAAATTATTATTAATAATAAAATAAAAAAATTTGATGTAGTTAATTCATAAAGTATTTAAAAATCGGTTGACAGAGGTTATAAGAATCTACAACTTCTTTATAAATCGAGTTGGAACTACGAAATTAATGTTGATAATGTTAAAAAGTGTATAGATTTTAATGCAAAATACGAAATTGTTATTAATATTAAATTAAAAATGTTATTGGAGTCAAATTAAAAGAATCTAAAATCATCAAAAATGAAGGGTTTGAAATAAAAATTTCTAGGTTTGTTATAAATGATGCCGGAATAACAAATTTTTTTGGATTTACATTAGAAAGGGTGTACTTTACGACGAAAAATGCTAAATTGTTATTAATAATAAAATAAAAAAGTTTGATGTAGCTAAACCATAAAGTATCTAATATTCGTATGCTTGAGATTTAAAGAATTTATAATTTTTTTAAAAATCGGGTTGGGATCACGAAATTAATAATGATAATGTTAAAAGGTGTATAGATTTTAATGCAAAATACGAAATAGTTATTAATATTAAATCAAAAAAGTTATTGGAGTCAAATTAAAAGAATTTAAAATCATCAAAAATGAAGGGTTTTAAATAAAAATTCTAAGGTTTGTTATAAATGATGTTGGAATAACAAACTCTTTTGGATTTACATTAAAAAGGGTGTACTTTACGATGAAAAGTGCTAAATTGTTATTAATAATAAAAGAAAAAGGTTTGATGTAGCTAAATCATAAAGTATCTAAAAATCGTTATGCTTGAGATTTAAAGAATTTATAACTTTTTCAAAAATCGAGTTGGAATCACGAAATTAATAATGATAATGTTAAAAAGTGTATAGATTTTAATGCAAAATACAGAATTGTTATTAATATTAAATCAAAAAAGTTATTGGAGTCAAATTAAAAAGAATCTAAAATCATCAAAAATGAAGGGTTTGAAATAAAAATTCCTAGGTTTGTTATAAATGATGTTGGAATAACAAATTTTTTTGGATTTACATTAAAAATGGCGTACTTTACGATGAAAAGTGCTAAATTGTTATTAATAACAATATAAAAAAGTTTGATGTAGCTAAATCGTAAAGTATATAAAAATCGTATGCTTGAGACTTAAAAATTTTTAACTTTTTTAAAAATCGAGCTGGTATCACGAAATTAATAATGATAATGTTATATAGTATATAAATTTTAATGCAAAATACGAAATTGTTATTAATATTAAATCAAAAAAGTTATTGGAGTCAAATTAAAAAGAATCTAATATCATCAAAAATGAAGGGTTTCAAATAAAAATTCCTAGGTTTGTTATAAATGATGTTATAAATAACGAAATTTTTTTGGATTTACATTAAAAAGGGTGTACTTTACGATGAAAAGTGCTAAATTGTTATTAATAATAAAATAAAAAAGTTTGATGTAGCTAAATCATAAAGTATCTAAAAATCCTATGCATGAGATTTAAAGAATTAATAACTTTTTTAAAAATCGAGCTGGTATCACGAAATTAATAATGGTAATGTTAAGAAGTGTATAGATTTTAATGCAAAATACGGAATTGTTATTAATATTAAATCAAAAATGTTATTGGAGTCAAATTAAAAGAATCTAAAATTATTAAAAATGAAGGGTTTGAAATAAAAATTCCTAGGTTTGTTATAAATGATGTTGGAATAACAAATTTTTTTGGATTTATATTAGAAAGGGTGTATTTTACGATGAAAAGTGCTCAATTGCTATTAATAATAAAATAAAAAAGTTTGATGTAGCTAAATCATAAAGTATCTAAAGATCGTATGCTTGAGATTTAAAGAATTTATAACTTTTTCAAAAATCGAGTTGGGATCTCGAAATTAATAATGATAATGTTAAATAGTGTATAGATTTTAATGCAAAATACGAAATTGTTATTAATACTAAATCAAAAAGTTATTTTAGTCAAATTAAAAGAATCTAAAATCGTCAAAAATGAAGGGTTTGAAATAAAAAATCCTAGGTTTCTTATAAATCATGTTGGAATAACAAATTTTTTTGGATTTTCATTAAAAAGGGTGTACTTTACGATGAAAAGTGCTAAATTGTTATTAATTATAAAATAAAAAAGATTGATGTAGCTAAATCATATAGTATCTAAAAATCGTATGCTTGAGATTTAAAGAATTTATAATTTTTTTAAAAATAGGGTTGGGATCACGAAATTAATAATGATAATGTTAAAAAGTATATAGATTTTAATGCAAAATACGAAATTGTTATTAATATTAAATCAAAAAAGTTATTGGAGTCAAATTAAAAGAATCTAAAATCATCAAAATGACGGGTTTGAAATAAAAATTCCTAGGTTTGTTATAAATGATGTTGGAATAACAAATTTTTTTGGATTTACATTAAAAAGAGTGTACCTTACGATGAAAAGTGCTAAATTGTTGTTAATAATAAAATAAAAAAGTTTGATGCAGCTATATCATAAAGTATCTAAAAATCGTATGCTTGAGATTTAAAGAATTTATAACTTTTTCAAAAATCGATAATGTTAATGTTAAAAAGTGTATACATTTTTATAAAAAATACGCAGTTGTTATTAATATTATATCAAAAAAGATATTGGAGTCAAATTAAAAGAATCTAAAATCATCAAAAATGAAGGGTTTCAAATAAAAATTCCTAGGTTTGTTATAAATGATGTTGGAATACCAAATTTTTTTGGATTTTCATTAAAAATTGTGTACTTTACGATGAAAAGTGCTAAATTGTTATTAATAATAAAATAAACAAGTTTAATATAGCTAAATTGTAAAGTATCTAAAACTCGTATGCTTGAGATTTAAAGAATTTATAATTTTTTTAAAAATAGGGTTGGGATCACGAAATTAATAATGATAATGTTAAAAAGTGTATAGATTTTAATGTAAAATACGAAATTGTTATTAATATTAAATCAAAAAAGTTATTGGAGTCAAATTAAAAGAATCTAAAATCATCAAAAATGACGGGTTTGAAATAAAAATTCCTAGGTTTGTTATAAATGATGTTGGAATAACAAATTTTTTTGGATTTGTATTAAATAGGGTGTACTTTACGATGAAAAGTGCTAAATTGTTATTAATAATAAAATAAAAAAGTTTAATGTAGCTAAATTGTAAAGTATCTAAAACTCGTATGCTTGAGATTTAAAGAATTTATAACTTTTTCAAAAATCGATAATGTTAATGTTAAAAAGTGTATACATTTTTATAAAAAATACGCAGTTGTTATTAATATTATATCAAAAAAGATATTGGAGTCAAATTAAAAGAATCTAAAATCATCAAAAATGAAGGGTTTCAAATAAAAATTCCTAGGTTTGTTATAAATGATGTTGGAATAACAAATTTTTTTTGGATTTTCATTAAAAAGGGTGTACTTTACGATGAAAAGTGCTAAATTGTTATTAATAATAAAATAAAAAAGTTTAATGTAGCTAAATTGTAAAGTATCTAAAACTCGTATGCTTGAGATTTAAAGAATTTATAACTTTTTCAAAAATCGATAATGTTAATGTTAAAAAGTGTATACATTTTTATAAAAAATACGCAGTTGTTATTAATATTATATCAAAAAAGATATTGGAGTCAACTTAAAAGAATCTAAAATCATCAAAAATGAAGGGTTTCAAATAAAAATTCCTAGGTTTGTTATAAATGATGTTGGAATAACAAATTTTTTTTGGATTTTCATTAAAAAGGGTGTACTTTACGATGAAAAGTGCTAAATTGTTATTAATAATAAAATAAAAAAGTTTGATGTAGCTAAATCATAAAGTATCTAAAAATCGTATGCTTGAGATTTAAAGAATTTATAATTTTTTAAAAAATCGGGTTGGGATCACGAAGTTAATAATGATAATGTTAAAAAGAGTATAGATTCTAATGCAAAATACGAAATTGTTATTAATATTAAATCAAAAAAGTTATTGGAGTCAAATTAAAAAGAATCTAAAATCATCAAAAATGAAGGGTTTGAAATAAAAATTCCTAGGTTTGTTATAAATGATGTTGGAATAACAAATTTGTTTGGATTTTCATTAAAAAGAGTGTACCTTACGATGAAAAGTGCTAAATTGTTATTAATAATAAAGTAAAAAAGTTTGATGTAGATATATCATAAAGTATCTAAAAATCGTATGCTTGAGATTTAAAGAATTTATAACTTTTTTAAAAATCGAGTTGGGATCTCGAAATTAATAATGATAATGTTAAAAAGTATATAGATTTTAATGCAAAATACGAAGTTGTTATTAATATTAAATCAAAAAAGTTATTGGAGTCAAATTAAAAGAATCTAAAATTATCAAAAATGACGGGTTTGAAATAAAAATTCCTAGGTTTGTTATAAATGTTGTTGGAATAACATTCTTTTTTGGATTTACATTAAAAAAGGTTTACTTTACGATAAAAAGTGCTAAATTGTTATTGATAATAAAATAAAAAAGTTTGATGTAGCTAAATCATAAAGTATCTAAAACTCGTGAGCTTGAGATATATAACTTTTTTAAAAATCGAGTTGGGATCACGAAATTAATAATGATAATGTTAAAAAGTGTATAGGTATTAATACAAAATACGAAATTGTTATTAATATTAAATCAATAAAGATATTGGAGTCAAATTAAAAATACTCTAAAATCATCAAAAATTCAGGGTTTGAAATAAAAATTCCTAGGTTTGTTATAAATGATGTTGGAATAACAAATTTTTTTGGATTTACATTAAGAAGGGTGTACTTTACGATGAAAAGTGCTAAATTGTTGTTAATAATAAAATAAAAAATTTGATGTAGCTAAATCATAAAGTATCTAAAAATCGTATGCTTGAGATTTAAAGAATTTATAACTTTTTTAAAAATCGAGTTGGGATCACGAAATTAATAATGATAATGTTAAAAAGTGTATAGATACTAATGCAAAATACGAAATTGTTATTAATATTAAATCAAAGAAGTTATTGGAGTCAAATTAAAAGAATCTAAAATCATCAAAAATGAAGGCTTTCAAATAAAAATTCCTAGGTTTCTTATAAATTATGTTGGAATAACAAATTCTTTTGGATTTACATTAAAAAGGGTGTACTTTACGATGAAAAGTGCTAAATTGTTATTAATAATAAAATAAAAAAGTTTGATGTAGCTAAATCATAAAGTATCTAAAAATCGTATGCTTGAGATTTGAAGAATTTATAACTTTTTTAAAAATCAAGTTGGAATTACGAAATTAATAATGATGATGTTAAAAAGTGTATAGATTTTAATAATAATACGAAATTGTTATTAATATTAAATTAAAAGAGTTATGGTAGTCAAATTGAAAAATATCTAAAATCATCAAAAATGAAGGGTTTGAAATAAAAATTTGTAACTTTGTTAAAAATTATGTTGAAATAACGAAACTTTTTAGATTTACTTTAAAAAGGGTGGTCAACTTTACGATGAAAAATGTTAAATTGTTTTTTATAATAAAATAAAAAAGTTTAATGTAGTTAAATCACAAAGTATTTAAAAATTGGTTGCTTGAGATTAGAAAATATTATGATTCTTTTAAAAATTGAGTTGGGATTACGAAATTATTAGTTATAACGTCAAAAAGTGTGTAGATTTTATCAAAAAATACGAAATTGTAATAAATCAATCATTTATATCTCAATTTTTCTGTTTTCGTAGTTTCCTTATTTCTTAACACAAAATCTTTCACATCTCAGAAATTATTGCCTTTAAACGATTCAACTAAGAATACCTTTTTTATGTGAAATTCTTCGACGATTCCAAAAATACATTCAGATAAAAAATTAATGCATTACCATAGACGATAAAAGGCTCAGAACTCATAAATCATTTATTTTTACGTTTCTTACTTTTTAACATGGAATCACTCATATCTCAAAAATCATTGCTTTTAAACGATTCAATAAAAAGCACCTTTTTTATGCAAAATTTAAAATACTTGGATCAAAAATTAAGCCGATACAAAAGAAGTTGAGATGAGAAAACCCCATAAATCAGTTTTTTTGGCTTTCGTAATATTCTTATTTTTTGACACAAAATTATTCATATTTTATAAATTGTTGATTTTAAGCGATTTAATAAAGATATTTTTGTAAATTAGAGCAAGAATTAAGATTAATTTATAGATTTTTGTTTAAAATAAAAACATATTTTAAGATTTAGTTACATTTAAAAATGTAAGAATAAAATTTTATAATTTAATATTAAATTTATTGATAGATGTATCAAATTTGATTGTCTCATTTCAAATATTTGGGTGAAATTGCAATTAATTAATTCATAAGTTTAAATACTTTTTTTTTAATTAAAATAATCGTAAGAAAACCGATTTTGCTATGAAAATAAGTAAATGTAAGTTAAGAGCACTTATTTAACAAGTTTCTTTACTTCAAAATATAATCTTATGAAAGTTTAAAATTTTTTCTTAAATATATGTAATTACATACCTTATTTATGCAGAATTCTTTAACGGTTTTAAAAATATTCCCTGATTCAAAATTACATCAATAACATGGACGTTAGAAATCGTATTTATTTTTAAATTCTTCTTTGTATGTTCCAGGTAGGATCACCAATTTATCGGCACGTTTAAATGATCTTTCAAGACACGTGCCAAATACACCACATTAACATAGCCAGTTGATGTCCGTGCCATAAGCGAACGGGAACAATGGCTTTAGGTAGGTCCATTTAGATTAGCATCGCCTTTTTTGATACGTCCGCGTTTAGAATCCGAAATAAGTGTTGTAACTTTGAAAAAAGACACCCTTTTTCTCGGCGTTACCAGAAACGTTCCCAGAAGGTTCATAGTTGCGAAGGTCGTTGCATTAATATTAATTAGAGAAGGCGCACGTTGATGCAACAACTCTTCAACAAAGAGATTGTCGGGTCGGTATTTTTAAAGATACTCCTCGGCCAGACAGGAAATCACCGTCAAAATGAAAGTAATGGCCTAGAAGGTTTGACAATTTGCCAAAGAATATATTTTGTTTTACGATAACAAAAAAATTTATAATTAATATGAGATTTTAAATGTTAATGCGGGTTTTAAGGCTCAAATCCTTAAAGGAGCGATTAATCACTTAAAATTACCCCAAAGTCTTTGATGGATCAAATAGTCTTTGATCTTGCACCTAAATTAAACACGAATTCCGATCATTCCGCTGAATACGAATGAATAAAAGATGGTTCAATCTCAATAAACTTGAGTTGTTGTTGGCGAAAATTTTTTTATTTCAACTCAACGTCTTCGTCTTGAACTTAACATGCACCGAAGATGCTTTAACATCCTGTCGGATGTACACAAAGAGTCCCCACTTTTTCCTTTTATTAACATACCCTTCGTGTTGTCTTCTTCAGTCTTTCTGAAACCACGTTCAATGTTTGTAGACAATCCCTCGTACTTCACCGTCAATACCGAGCCCATCGGCAATGAATTCTTGAAGAAATCCCCGAAAACCTCCGACACAGCGTCCACGTCTTCGGAAAGCTCCCTCAAACTGAATTTACCGCTACCATTCAAATTCGCTCGTGGTTATTTAAGATCGGTGAGCACGAATTCGGCGGATTCAAACCAAGAATTATTAATAATGGGGGAACCGAGGTTATCAGACATCGCCCCAGATTTAACTTACAAATTACCACCGGAACCAAGACGATCTAATTCGCTCAAATTTACTAGAACCGACAAAAAATGTTTGTACTCATCGTTACCCACATCCGAAATCAACGACGATTTAGACCAAGACGAAGACGAAGAGGTCTTTTTAGCCGAGAACATCGCAACTTACTCAAACCTTTCAATCACGCGAAGAAGACACAGCATCGGGACCGTTATGGCCCGAGAAAGAACCGCGAGCTCCCCAAGTTTCAAAGAGGACCCTCACGTCGTCATTCACGCAACCCCCGATGGAAATGCGATCCCCCCAAATAACTCGTCGTTTGCTTTTGACGATCATTCCATGAGGCACTCATCGTACCCGAGAAAGCGCTGCGTTAGATGCAAAGGTAAGAAACTTTTTTTTTAATTTAAGAAGTCGATTTAGTTAATCTCTTGAATTGATAAATTGACCACTTGATCCCGAGAAGGGGAAGTCGTGCAATATATAGGTTAGTTCGGAGGATGTGCGTGATTTTCTCGTTAATTGGGGGGAAGCGAAGGGATCGTTTTCAATAGATAATTTTATTCCGGTCGCGAATCTTGTTTAATATTTCGGCGATGTTAGAGAACGAAGGCCAACGAAACATTGAACTTGAAATTAATATTTATTTTGATAGGGAGATCATTAAAATAAAATAGACGAAAATAACTTAATAAGATCTATATGGCATACGATTTTTTGTATTGAAATCATATAAATTATTTCTAGTTAATATTACATAGTTTTTATAACTACAGCGTGTTCATTTTTGTTGTATAAACACGAATGAACTTCACATCTTCATCTTATCGATTTTATCTTGTTACTGATATATCTTGGAGGAACAGTGCAACCGAGAAATGTTCAAAACAAACTTTTCTATCGCTTCTATATGAAATTATTTCTTCCAAAACGATTTAATCACGAGTTATGCCAATAATATGATGTCAAACCGTGATTAATCGACGAATTGTTAATTTCGCGATTAACAAAATCAATAATTCAAAGGTTGTAACGCCCAAACCGCAAGCGACTTCGACAATTTGAGTATAATTGTCATCCTAGAAATGATTTGGTATCTTAATCAAATCATGTAGTGAACGATTTTGCCTCAAATTGCCGAGGTCACTTGCGGGCGAGGCGTTAGAGTTGCTGTATCAACACGAAATCGACAATTCAAAGATTGTAGCGCCTCGCCCACAAACTATCTTGGCGATTTGAGTGTAAATGTCAGTTTATAAAAGATTTGATGTCTTAATTAACTCACGTAATGAACAATTTGGGCTCAAATCGCCGAGGTCGCTTGCGGGCGAGGCCTTAGATTTGCTGTATCAACACGAAATCGACAATTCTAATGTTGTATCGCCTCGCCCGCAAACGACCTCAGCGATTCGAGTGTAAATATCATCTTATAAACAATTTGGTATCTTAATCAAGTCATGCAATGAACGAGTTTGCTTCAAATCGCCGAGGTCGCTCGCGGGCGAGGCGCTAGAGTTGCTATATCAACACGAAATCGATAGTTCAAAGGTTGTAGCGGATCGCCCACAAGCAACCTCGGCGATTTGAGTATAATGATCATCTTATAAACAATTTGGTATTTTAACCAAGATATGCAATGAACGATATCGCCTCAAATTGCCGAGGTCGCTTGCGGGCGAGGCGCTAGAGTTGATGTTTCTATACAAAATCGACGATTCAAAGGTTGTAGCGTCTCTCCCGCAAGCGGCCTCGACGATTTGAGTATAAATGTAATCTTATAAAAGATTTGGTATCTTAATCAAGTCATGCAATGAACGAGTTTGCGTCAAATCGCCGAGGTCGCTCGCGGGCGAGGCGCTAGAGTTGCTATATCAACACGAAATCGATAGTTCAAAGGTTGTGGCATCTCTCCCGCAAGCAGCCTCGACGATTTGAGTATAAATGCAATCTTATAAAAGATTTGGTATCTTAATCAAGTCATGTAATGAACGATTTTGCCTCAAATCGCCGAGGTCGCTTGCGGGCGAGGCGCTAGAGTTGCTATATCAACACGAAATCGATAGTTCAAAGGTTGCAGCGGATCGCCCACAAGCAACCTCGGCGATTTGAGTATAATGATCATCTTATAATCAATTTGGTATTTTAACCAAGATATGCAATGAACGATATCGTCTCAAATTACCGAGGTCGCTTGCGGGCGAGGCGCTAGAGTTGATGTTTCGATACAAAATCGACGATTCAAAGATTGTAGAATCTCTCCCGCAAGCGGCCTCGACGATTTGAGTATAAATGTAATCTTATAAAAGATTTGGTATCTTAATCAAGTCATGTAATGAACGATTTTGCCTCAAATCGCCGAGGTCGCTTGCGGGCGAGGCGCTAGAGTTGCTATATCAACACGAAATCGATAGTTCAAAGGTTGTAGCGGATCGCCCACAAGCAACCTCGGCGATTTGAGTATAATGATCATCTTATAAATAATTTGGTATTTTAACCAAGATATGCATTGAACGATATCGCCTCAAATTGCCGAGGTCGCTTGCGGGCGAGGCGCTAGAGTTGATGTTTCTATACAAAATCGACGATTCAAAGGTTGTAGCGTCTCTCCCGCAAGCGGCCTCGACGATTTGAGTATAAATGTAACCTTATAAAAGATTTGGTATCTTAATCAAGTCATGTAATGAACGATTTTGCATCATATCGCCGAGGTCGCTTGCGGGCGAGGCGCTAGAGTTGCTATATCAACACGAAATCGATAGTTCAAAGGTTGTAGCGGATCGCCCACAAGCAACCTCGGCGATTTGAGTATAATGATCATCTTATAAACAATTTGGTATTTTAACCAAGATATGTAATGAACGATATCGCCTAAAATTGCCGAGGTCGCTTGCGGGCGAGGCGCTAGAGTTGATGTTTCTATACAAAATCGACGATTCAAAGGTTGTAGCGTCTTTCCCGCAAGCGGGCTCGACGATTTGAGTATAAATGTAATCTTATAAAAGATTTGGTATCTTAATCAAGTCATGTAATGAACGATTTTGCATCAAATCGCAGAGGTCGCTTGCGGGCGAGGCGCTAGAGTTGCTATATCAACACGAAATCGATAGTTCAAAGGTTGTAGCGGATCGCCCACAAGCAATCTCGGCGATTTGAGTATAATGATCATCTTATAAACAATTTGGTATTTTAAAAAAGATATGCAATGAACGATATCGCCTCAAATTGCCGAGGTCACTTGCGGGCGAGGCACTAGAGTTGATGTTTCTATACAAAATCGACGATTCAAAGGTTGTAGCGTCTCTCCCGCAAGCGACCTCGATGATTTGAGTATAAATGTAATCTTATAAAAAATTTGGTATCTTAATCAAGTCATGTAATGAACGATTTTGCCTTAAATCGCCGAGGTCGCTTGCGGGCGAGGCGCTAGAGTTGCTATATCAACACGAAATCGATAGTTCAAAGGTTGTAGCGGATCGCCCACAAGCAACCTCGGCGACTTGAGTATAATGATCATCTTATAAACAATTTGATATTTTAACCAAGATATGCAATGAACGATATCCCCTCAAATTGCCGACGTCGCTTGCGGGCGAGGCGCTAGAGTTGATGTTTCAATACAAAATCGACGATTCAAATGTTGTGGCATCTCTCCCGCAAGCAGCCTCGACGATTTGAGTATAAATGCAATCTTATAAAAGATTTGGTATCTTAATCAAGTCATGTAATGAACGATTTTGAGTCAAATCGCCGAGGTCGCTTGCGGGCGAGGCGCTAGAGTTGCTATATCAACACGAAATCGATAGTTCAAAGGTTGTAGCGTTAATTGAACAGCTAGTTTAATATTGTTGTTTATTTATTGTTTTCTTGATGTTGTTATCTGTGTACACATCTATAATTTTTATTTTTTTACAAAATAAACTTACATTTGTTTAATATGTAAATTTATTTACAGCTTATCTCAAAAAGTGATATACTTAATTGCAATTCTTAATATTTAATAATAACGCTAATAACGAATTTTTAGTCACCACATGATCTTCTATAAATTTTCACAAAATGTTAATAACATGTTGTATTACAAATTTTAAAACAAGCTATGCAGTTATAGCTTTCAAGATAGCTAATCATCATATGTAAATATATATATATATATATATATATATATATGTATTTTAATCTGATTAACAATTTTTACATTTGAACTATCTTTACTAGCTGTAATTTTTAACTCTGCTAATTGATTCCAAAACTCATCTACTTTATCTAAATGTCTACGTACTCTATCTAAATCACTACGTCTTTCTTTATTATCCTTATTTCTATTCGATTTAAAAGTAGAAACTACTACTAACAACGCTTCAAAATCTTCCATAACACATTATAATAGTTCGCCTACCTCAGTTTTCTGTTCTAAGATTAAGCAGCTCCTGGCTTCTTGCGACTTCAACACGGATTTTCTTCTCCATACTTTTCTTACATCGCTTTTGTATAATGTAAACTACGAATACGATGGCCAAAATAATCCCTATGATTATCGCTAATTCTTGCAATGTGTAATTTCCATTTGACGCTGATACACCACCACTATTTCCAGCTTGCGAGATAATTACTTCTTTCTCTTCTTTACTCTGGTTGTAACCCATAATGTAGACCAATATATATTTTTCTTTTTTTTTTAGATGATATCAACTGGCAGGATCGCCATGTAATAAACCCTCTTTTTTTATATATTATAAGTTGTTTTTATATCCAAACTCAAAGAATAATATTTTATATATTTTATTAATTAGAACGACATGTTATGTTAACTTAACAATACCTTATTCATTACTGCTTAATATCTAATTTAACGATTTATAATAATTGCCCAATAAGCGCAAATCAACACATTACTATTGTTTTATAAAATAGGAATGTGCTTCCTTTGCAATATATATATATATATATATATATGGTTCTATTTATAAAAATGAAGTTGAGTACGGTCCTGGAATTGTTTAATCAATGCAGCTTTGACGATAATATATGGTGATCTAAAACATTTTTTTTTAAATTTTCAACAGGAAAGCCTCAATCTTCCGTACTGGCACTATTCACTCAGCCTGTATACAGGTGTTCCAGATTTTGTATCAGGACTTTAAAAGTCGATAGATCTTTTAAAATTGGCCCAAAAATTTCATAACATAAGTCGAAAAATAACTTGGTTTGGTGGGTGTTCAAACTAATTTTTTAAATTGATTTTTTTGATCTTACATGTATATTCCAATCTTCAAATTTTTATCTTAATTAAAAAAAATCAACCGTCTGTCAAAATCTTGCTATAAACCGAGAAATATCCAATATATATTTTAGTAATGTAATGTTGTCTGATAAAGTATATAAATTTCTAGATTTTTTCTAATAAAATGCATAGAATTGGTTTAAAAACAGATAACATTTTTTTATCATATCATATGAAATAAACAATAAAGATCAAACGCTTGGAAAGTAGTTTTTTATGGATCGTTTCTTTTCCTCATTTCTTAAATGGGACACCCTATGTAATTTAACATTTTCTAAGAGATATTACCAATTCAGTGATATATTTATATACCAAGGTTTATACATGTAACCACTTAGGAATTACGATTTACAATTTTTATTTTCTTAATTAATGAAACGTTAATGAAAGAAAAAGGAACGATACTAAAACTTTTTTTGAATGAAAACCACTTTTAATTATTCACCTACTTTCATTATTTAAAAATTTTTTTGCGGGGACTAAAACCCTTATCGAAACCCTCGAAACCCTTATCAAAACTGAAAAATTTTCATCTATTTGGCACATGGGATTCAAGGGATTTTTTTATTTTTAGAGAACGTTAGAACTGTTTAATTCTGATAGCTCCGAATGATTAGTTTGTTGAAATAATGAAGAAGGGAGGCCAACTGATGTCACAAGTGGTATTTGCAGCAAAAACATATATTCGTAGAATTTATTTTCCTTTCACAACATCTGCATTTGTTGAGGGAATAAAAGTTGTAACTTGCAATTTCTAAGTAACTACATGTACAAACTTAGGTATACAGATTAAGAAATGCAAAAGTATAGAGGGTGTCCCATTTATAAAAAGTTTTTTTATAATTTTATATCAGAAACTATAAACTTGGCAACATTGCCGATAGAAAATTTAAGTTCGCAAGGATTCGTAACTTATATATACGAATTTTTGTCCAATTTGATCAAATAGTTAAGAATATGTTTACATGTTTCCATACTTTTCGCGCGCACTGTACATATTCTCTGGATAAACTTTTGTTAACAGCTAATTAACAATTAATGATATGTAATCTTTCTTTTTATTTGTCGAATTATCTTTTATTTTACCATCTGGTACAAAATTTGAAAAATCATTAAAGCTATTATCTCATTAAAGTAAAAGTCCATCTTTATTATTAAATGCGAACTTGAAATTTTATCTAAAAATAACCAAATAGTAGAAATATTTTTTAGATTTATTCAATAACCTACATAACGATAACCAGATGGATTTTTATAGTATGGCTACTTTTCGAATAAAGCAGATTAGAATTTTGTAGAATCACTAAAACTAGTTCTAAACTTAGAACTATTTAGAAAGTTTCGTACTTTGCCGACGTAAGCACAGCGCTCGTTACAACAAATCCACGAAAGTATTCGTATAGCAAACGTATTTGCTATTGATTTCCATACATTTATTTAATCGTTGACTTACAAAAATTCGGTGAAATACATGATTCAATTGGCTAGCATTAAATGCGTACCTTATCTGATAAATAACGAAACCGTTTTCATAAATATTTTTTATGCTACTTCTATAATTTGTTTTATCCATTAACTAAATTGTGAAAATCATCAACATTTTTATCGTGAGTACGAAACTATTTATTGTTAATCAATATTAACTGTTTTTATTAACTCATTACTATGTATTCATTACAACAACAAATGAAATAATTCGTGTAAAACATTAATATCTTCATATTTTACATAAACTACTAGTTAACACTTGGTGTATTATGTATATTACGAATAAAATTCTTTTGAGTGCAACAAAGACATGTAATGAACGATTTCGCCTCAAATCGAGGAGGTCGCTTGCGGGGGAGGCATTAGACTTAACATATCAACATTAAATCGACAATTCAAATGTCGAATGGTTGTAGCACCTTGCCCGCAAGCGACCTTGGCGTTTTGAGTATAAATGTCATCTTATGAAAGATTTGGTATATTAACCAAGACAAGTAATGATCGATATATCGCCTCAAATTGCCGAGGTCGCTTGCGGGCGAGGCCTTAGAATTGATGCATCAACACGAAATCGACAACTCAAAGGTTGTAGGGCTTCGCCCACAAGCGACCTAGGCGATTTGAGTATAAATGTCATTTTATGAAAGATTTGGTATCTTAACCAAGACATGTAATGAACGATATACCTCGGCGATTTGAGTATAAATGTGATCTTATGAAAGATTTGGTATCTTAATCAAGACATGTTATGAACAATATATCGTCTCAAATCGCCGAAGTCGCTTGCGGACGAGGCTTTAAAGTTGATGCATCAACACGAAATCGATAACTCAAAGGTTGTAGCGCCTCGCCCACAAGCGTCCTAGGCGATTTGGGTATAAATGTCATCTTATAAAAGATTTGGTGTCTTAACCAAGACATGTAATGAACTATATACCTCGGCGATTTGAGTATAAATGTCATCTTATGAAAGATTTGGTATCTTAATCAAGACATGTAATGAACGATATACCTCGGCGATTTGAGTGTAAATGTCATCTTATGAAAGATATGGTATCTTAATCAAGACATGTAATGAACATTATATCGTCTCAAATCGCCGAAGTCGCTTGCGGGCGAGGCCCTAAAGTTGATGCATCAACACGAAATCGATAACTCAAAGGTTGTAATGCCTCGCCCACAAGCGCCCTAGGCGATTTGAGTATAAATGTCATCTTATAAAAGATTTGGTATCTTAACCAACACATGTAATGAATGATATATCGCCTCAAATCACCGAGGTCGCTTGCAGGCGAGGCCCTAGAGTTGATGCATCAACACGAAATCGACAACTCAAAGGTTGTAGCGCCTCGCCCACAAGCGACCTAGACGATTTGAGTATAAATGTCATCTTATAAAAGATTTGGTGTCTTAACCAAGACATGTAATGAACTATACACCTCGGCGATTTGAGTATGAATGTCATCTTATGAAAGATTTGGTATCTTAATCAAGACATGTAATGAACGATATACCTCGGCGATTTGAGTATAAATGTCATCTTATGAAAGATATGGTATCTTAATCAAGACATGTAATGAACATTATATCGTCTCAAATCGCCGAAGTCGCTTGCGGGCGAGGCCCTAAAGTTGATGCATCAACACGAAATCGATAACTCAAAGGTTGTAATGCCTCGCCCACAAGCGCCCTAGGCGATTTGAGTATAAATGTCATCTTATAAAAGATTTGGTATCTTAACCAAGACATGTAATGAACGATATATCGCCTCAAATTGCCAAGGTCGCTTGCGGGCGAGGCCCTAAAGTTGATGCATCAACACGAAATCGACAACTCAAAGGTTGTAACGCCTCGCCCACAAGCGACCTAACCGATTTGAGTATAAATGTCATCTTATAAAAGATTTGGTATCTTAACCAACACATGTAATGAACGATATACCTCGGCGATTTGAGTATAAATGTCATCTTATAAAAGATTCGGTATCTTAACCAACACATGTAATGAACGATATACCTCGACGATTTGAGTATAAATGTCATCTTATGAACGATTTGGTATCTTAATCAAGACATGTAATGAACGATGTATCGCCTCAAATTGTCAAGGTCGCTTGCGGGCGAGGCCCTAAAGCTGATGCATCAACACGAAATCGACAACTCAAAGGTTGTAACGCCTCGCCCACAAGCGACATAGCCGATTTGAGTATAAATGTCATCTTATAAAAGATTTGGTATCTTAACCAACACATGTAATGAACGATATACCTCGGCGATTTGAGTATAAATGTCATCTTATAAAAGATTCGGTATCTTAACCAACACATGTAATGAACGATATACCTCGACGATTTGAGTATAAATGTCATCTTATGAACGATTTGGTATCTTAATCAAGACATGTAATGAACGATATATCGCCTCAAATTGCCAAGGTCGCTTGCGGGCGAGACCCTAAAGCTGATGCATCAACACGAAATCGACAACTCAAAGGTTGTAACGCCTCGCCCACAAGCGACATAGCCGATTTGAGTATAAATGTCATCTTATAAAAGATTTGGTATCTTAACCAACACATGTAATGAACGATATACCTCGGCGATTTGAGTATAAATGTCATCTTATAAAAGATTCGGTATCTTAACCAACACATGTAATGAACGATATACCTCGGCGATTTGAGTATAAATGTCATCTTATAAAAGATTCGGTATCTTAACCAACACATGTAATGAACGATATACCTCGACGATTTGAGTATAAATGTCATCTTATGAACGATTTGGTATCTTAATCAAGACATGTAATGAACGATATATCGCCTCAAATTGCCAAGGTCGCTTGCGGGCGAGGCCCTAAAGCTGATGCATCAACACGAAATCGACAACTCAAAGGTTGTAACGCCTCGCCCACAAGCGACATAGCCGATTTGAGTATAAATGTCATCTTATAAAAGATTTGGTATCTTAACCAACACATGTAATGAACGATATACCTCGGCGATTTGAGTATAAATGTCATCTTATAAAAGATTCGGTATCTTAACCAACACATGTAATGAACGATATACCTCGGCGATTTGAGTATAAATGTCATCTTATAAAAGATTCGGTATCTTAACCAACACATGTAATGAACGATATACCTCGACGATTTGAGTATAAATGTCATCTTATGAACGATTTGGTATCTTAATCAAGACATGTAATGAACGATATATCGCCTCAAATTGCCAAGGTCGCTTGCGGGCGAGGCCCTAAAGCTGATGCATCAACACGAAATCGACAACTCAAAGGTTGTAACGCCTCGCCCACAAGCGACATAGCCGATTTGAGTATAAATGTCATCTTATAAAAGATTTGGTATCTTAACCAACACATGTAATGAACGATATACCTCGGCGATTTGAGTATAAATGTCATCTTATAAAAGATTCGGTATCTTAACCAACACATGTAATGAACGATATACCTCGACGATTTGAGTATAAATGTCATCTTATGAACGATTTGGTATCTTAATCAAGACATGTAATGAACGATATATCGCCTCAAATTGTCAAGGTCGCTTGCGGGCGAGGCCCTAAAGCTGATGCATCAACACGAAATCGACAACTCAAAGGTTGTAACGCCTCGCCCACAAGCGACATAGCCGATTTGAGTATAAATGTCATCTTATAAAAGATTTGGTATCTTAACCAACACATGTAATGAACGATATACCTCGGCGATTTGAGTATAAATGTCATCTTATAAAAGATTCGGTATCTTAACCAACACATGTAATGAACGATATACCTCGACGATTTGAGTATAAATGTCATCTTATGAACGATTTGGTATCTTAATCAAGACATGTAATGAACGATATATCGCCTCAAATTGCCAAGGTCGCTTGCGGGCGAGGCCCTAAAGCTGATGCATCAACACGAAATCGACAACTCAAAGGTTGTAACGCCTCGCCCACAAGCGACATAGCCGATTTGAGTATAAATGTCATCTTATAAAAGATTTGGTATCTTAACCAACACATGTAATGAACGATATACCTCGACGATTTGAGTATAAATGTCATCTTATGAACGATTTGGTATCTTAATCAAGACATGTAATGAACGATATATCGCCTCAAATTGCCAAGGTCGCTTGCGGGCGAGGCGGTAGAGTTGATACGCAGCACGAAATCGACAATTCGAAGGTTGTAGCACCTCGCTCGCAAGCGACCTCGGCGATTTTAGTATAAATGTCTTCTTACGAAAGATTTATTATCTCAACCAAGTCACGTAATGAACGATTTTGCCTCAAATCGCCGAGATCGCTTACGGCGGTTAAGATACCAAATCGTTCATAAAATGACATTTATACTACAGATAGCCTTCGGTTTACATCGTAGTTCCTACGAGCTCCGATGTAAACCGAAATTGATGTAAAACGAATCTTTATTTACGGTGAGGTATAGGTGTACATGTAGGATTAGGATGCACATATCTCAAAATTAAACAATTTATGTTGTTTTTTAATATTGCATTATATTATTTATATTGTAGTTGAAGTAGAATAATACTATAAGCTAATGAAAAATAAAATAAAAAATATAATTGTTAAAACGAGTTTTATGATAAATTATAACTTGAAATTTTTTGAGGTTTTATTCATTTTGGAAGAAAGTATCCAGGGTTAATTGCTTAGACTTCTGGTTTCTTTCATTGAGAATAAAATGTATGGTCGAATGCAGGAAAGTGCCCCTTTTTACATTAGCACTTCGTTCCTAATCGTTGTCTAACGCACAAAATTCGTCACTCAAACTTTCGACACTTGAAAGGATGCGCATTAGATCGGCCGTTTTCATTATTTTTTGAATTTCTTCTTCATTATCTTCATCATCTGACTGTTCACGATCCAACTGTTTATACAATTCTTCTAGGTCTTCATATGAGCGTAGTTGATCTTGGACTTCTAAATGTTCTGTGACATCTAGAAAATTCTTATCATTTCCAACAAAGTATTGTGGAGTTAATATGCCTTAAAGGTTGCAATTACCCCCTGATCCATTTGATGTAAAAGCGACGTTGTATTTGGATGCATGTAAATTTTGACAGCCTTTAATTGTGTTTTAATTTCATCCAGATTTTGAGGATGTTCTGGAGCATTATCCAAGGGAAGAAGTACCTTGGGCATCAATTGATTTTTTACGCAAAAGCGAAAGACGGTAGGACAAAAATAATTTGTATAACAATCTGTGAAAATAGCTTGTATTACCGAAGCTTTTTTGTTCCATTTCCAATACACTGGTAAAATGTCTTTGTTGAGATCTTTTAAAGCACGTAGTCTCTGTGAATGGTTCACTAACATTGGTTTAAGTTTCAATGTTCCTGAAACATTTGCTCCCAACAAAAGAGTTATTCTTTCTTTCGCAACCTTAAAACCTGGAGTAGATCACTCTTCTCCAGAAATAAACGTTCGTGCTAGTAACTTTTTCCTATAAAAACCTGTCTCCTCAACATTAAAGATTAAGTCTGGGGAATAGTTGTCTTCTTCTACATAAACCTGAAATTCCTTAGCAAAAGCAGCTGTAACATCTGCACTTGGAGCTTCACCACATATTTTCACACTTTGACAGTTACTTCGGGATTTAAATCTCATAAACCAACCCTTACTTCCCAAAATTGTTTCATCACCTCCATCGGTTTCCTTAAGGTTACTGAAAATTGATTTTGCTTTTTCCGTTATAGCAACTTAAGTCAACGCAATATTTTTGTGATGACCATCATCCATCTACAACGTTAACAACTTTTCCATTTTTACACAAATTTTACCTCCTGTATAGCTCACATGTTTAACATTTTGTGATGTACATTGTTGAGCAGAGTATTTAATTTGATCCACATTTTTTATAATTGTGGTAACAGTTGATGAAGGTAAGTTTAAAAACTACAGACATTAGGGCGTGTCCGTCCATTTCCATTCGTCAAATCACTTCCATTTTTGTTTCAACTCTGATGCCTTTCTTTTGGTTGACATAGTAACCCTTCTTTATTTTTATATGAATATGTGGATATCTGCAATATCATTTTAAAATTTGTATATTACTATTTTTATTTATTTCAATATTATTTTAAAAATATATACATAACCAACAATCAGTAAAAATGTTTAATAAATAAATTATAACGTTCAGTAACACAACTCAAAAACCAACTAGAACGAACAAAGAAAAATACCGATCGAGACATTGGGGACTCGCATTAACTAAATAGTAAATTGTGGAGCGGCTTAATTTTGAAACGGCGTAATTTTGAATTGGCGCCAATTGAGCCGGCGTAAGCAGAGGGCTATCTATACATACAGTACATACAGTGTAATTTCTGTTGTAGGTTTATCAGTCATGTTCAATTGGCATTATCACTGATTCATTTTCGGTGTAAGATAATCTTTTTCATTTGGACATCTCTGTTTTTTCAGCGTTCAACTGCATGTAAATGTATATCACTGTAGTCTTCTTTGACGTCATGATTCACAGTTCTCGATGTTTGTTCTCCTTTTTTAAAATTATTTAGGCCCACTTTTACTAACCTCCAGTTAAACTAACAAATGATGGTTATAGCGATTTTAAGCGCTCCCATTGGCCATGAGCCTTTTTGTAACTGTTAAATAAATTTATCAAGATGTGGTAAATGTGGCCCTTAAGCATGTACTTACTAGTTTACAGTCTGCATCAATTGATATACAATGTTTCACTAAAATTTTATCAACATGAGGAATTCCTCAAATAGTAATTTTAAAGTCAGAAAATCATGTTTCAAATCTAGCTGACGAGGCATTGCTTAAAGGATTATTAAAGTACTTGTTCATAACCTGTGTCCAGGTAGGAAATTCTTTATATAGAATACGTGATAAAAATCATTTTTTTGTCGGAACTCTTCATTATGAATACTTAGAGCAAGAGCTTCGTCTTCTATATTTTCAATGAATACTGCTGCAACTCTGTTCTTCTTCTCTTCTTTTAGTTGATCTTCCATATCGAAGATTTTAATTTTTTCTGTAATATTATGATCAAATTCGAATGTCCTAATGCGTTCAACTACATAATCTAAAGCATGTTTAAAATTTTCATTATCGACATCGCTATTGCATAAAATTAACTTGCTTTATAAAGGATAAAAAGGTTACAGGTATGTACATCAACTACATACTGTAGTTGAAGTCGTTCGATTTTGTCAAGTTTCATTTTTCAAATTAGATTGGTACTGAAAATGTAACTAGATCTGGTTAAAAGAGGGTAGCATTACAGGGAGAATAGAAGCAACTTTCGGTCTATAATCCTAATACATATATTTATTCTCATCTATTGACAACAATAAGACATTTCTATCTTTATGGCTTTCAAAGTAGAGATCTTCCTTATCAGATCTTCAAGAAAGTCTGTATTATTACTTGATTTCTTGCTATGAGAAGATGCTATAATTGCGTCTAAAACAGCTTTAACATTCAATAAACCGAAATAAATGGCAAAATATGTACAGGATGACCAAAAAGAGGTCAGCAAAATGCCAAATTTTGAAGACTACTCAAACAGATAGTAACATAAACGTGCTTTTAGAAAAAGGTTAATGATTTAAATATAACTATAAAAATGGATGATATGTTACAATTCATTACTTAGTTATATGAAAAATTTGAAGAAAGGTTTCCAACGGATGAAGTTAAAGGTGAAGTTTATTATCCTGCGATAACAATTATGGTCTAGAAGAAATTGAAAAAATATAATTAAAATATAGTGTTTACAGGGAAATCTATTATAAGTGTTAAATTAAACAGTTATTGATACATTTTAATGCTCCCAACATTAATATGGGAGAGATAAATGCTTCAATCCCATGAATTATCAATATATATGATGTAAACCGATGTTTTCTCGTTATTGTTTCATCTATAAAAGTGCATAAAAATCCATTTTTAAATGTAATAACGAGAAAATGAATAAAGTAAAAGTGCATATAAAACAAAATTATTAGTAATAAAATGAACTCTTTTTAAACCATCCCGAATCCCAAGTAGGGGCTAACATCGTATACCAATCTTGTTCTAATGGTTAACTCTATCAACTAATCCTGTAAGCTCATCACGTAGATGATGTAGCCGACGTTTTCTTCCATTCGTCGCTTATAACATCATTGTATTTAAATCTATCGGGTGGAAGAACAAAACTGAATGCAACAATCAGTTTGTAACGAATCCACATAGAGTTTGGTTGGTTAAAACTTACTCAAAATAACGTTTAATTAACGGTAAGTTTAATTTTTTATAAAACTTAATATTCTTAGAACCATTTTCTCGTATTCGTTGAATCAGCATGCATACGATGGTCAAGTGGATGACTTCCTCTACTTCCTTTCGCGGAAGGTAGATGGCTTCTTCGGCAGGATGTCACGCGCTTCTTGAACGGCTCGCAGGAGCCAATCGAGCATTTAACCCCGTCTGACCCCGCAACCGCAACCGTTCGATTAACAGAACTTCCTATCAATTAACGATTTCTTAAACGTCGGTTCCTGTTTACCATTAGAACATGTGCGCGACACAGTTTTCAGCGGCATACGATCTAAACGAGCTTGGTCGGCGCATCTTGAAAGAATCAAGAACAAATAAACCATAAACTCCTTTTATTTTAACAAATTTTCAATCTATCTAACCGTTTAGGTATTTCTGGTAACATCTGCTTCAAAAAATTTTTAAAAATGTCACGTGTTTCTTTTAAGAGGGTCCTTTTTGTTTTAGAAGTGGTTAAAAGAGGTCGAAAACAAAATTTTAGGTAAACGATACTTAACGTTACAAGAATTTTCTTAAAAAAAAAGTGTTTTTAAGTTTTTAATGATTGCGTCCACTTTCGCTTTGGTCCGGGGTAAAGAGACGCATATGAACCTTAGGGAAGGTGCCAAGGTAGTAAAATAGTTGAGCTTAGTGAGCATCTGGCTAACATTTGTGTCAGTCATTCTCTCGTATTACTAATTAGAAAAGTCCGTTCTCGAGTTACCCCGAGATTTTTTGGCCATCATGGTCTACCGAAACGACGACCTCCAACTTCCCGTTTCAAGGTGAAGTTTGCCAAAAAATAACCACATTTTTAGAAAGATTTTAACAAGGGTCAAAGCCTTTGCATAGGAAATCTTGAAACAATTATGAGTTTTATTTTTTTGAGTTAGCCGAAACTCTTCAATTTTGACGTTCGGGGAATTCGAGTTTTATACCTAGAAAATCAAACCAGCTAGGTTTAAATTCTTAATGGATTCGTGTTTTCGTTTCATTCTAAACTATTTATATACATTCCGCATTTCTATATCGGTTGAGGCTTTTGAGTTATTCTTGATTTCAATGGCAAACATCGTCAATTTTGAATATTTCTGCCACATATCTTCGCAATGGTGATAACTATGTTTATGGATTAAATTTTTATGGTTCATTATTAACAAAAGTTATATATACTTCTTTATTATATTATCAAGTATTTCTACTACAATTTTTATTTTTGAGTTATTATTACCCACTAACTCTAAAATTCGTCAATTCTAAATCTTTGAGGATATTGTTTTGTATCTAGAAATTAATAATATCTAGTTTGGAACTATTTATAAATCTGTACTTTATTGTTTATTCTAAGCAAATTTTACGCAAACTGATTTATCTATGAATTGTGGTTTTTAATTTCAATCAAACACATCGTAAATTTTGAGAATCTAGACTTTCTTTCTGTATATCTTGGAAATAGTGATAACTAAGTTTATTACTCTTCAACAATTTTAATTTTTTAATAAAACTCCAATTATCCCCAAAGTTGGAATTTGGGGATAATTGTCTTATATCTACAAATTCATCATATCTACCTTGAATCTATTTATGGACACGTACTTTGGGGTTTATTCTAAACAATTTCCATGCATTCATTTTTTTTTCTAAAAGTTGTCATGCCCGTTATTCGTTATCTCCATTACATGATCAAAATCGCCCATTTTAGTAATACGAAAGCTTTGCTTTATTCTTAAACAAATGACTACTGTTAGAATGGACCTGGTTATGAATTATGCTTCATAAATTCAATACATTAATATTAACAATGAATTATCAATTATATCAGTCACATTTTATGGCATTTGAAGCTTAAGGATTGATACTTTTTATATTTAGGAGCTTTCCCATTATTTTTCAAAAATTGGATTTGTTCAGTAGTAACTGGTTATGTAATATGCTTCATTAAATAAAAACGAACAATTTTGGTGTACATTGATCCACCATCAACTATAATTAATGAATGAAATAGATTATTTGATCTAAACTATCAATTTTGGCAATTTTATTTACTAACAATTTATTCCTGGAAACGATAATTGCTAGGATCATTTTGATCATGGTTATGGATCATTTTTCTTATGGTTAATATAAACAATTTTTATGGAGACCATGATAGTCTATCAGTTATATTTTTTCTAAACTTATTCAATATCAATCAATCATTTAAATAATTTTAACGATATTCGCTTATACGTACAAAATGGTAATTGCCAGACACAAATTGATTATGGATGATTGTTTTTATGATCAACACGAACATTTTTTGCACATACCACGACTCTCCATCATTCATAGTTTATGAGATTTGTAGGTTAAGCTAATACAAGCTATCAATATTAATAGATTTGTGGTTCTTATTTAATACCAAAAGATTGACGACCGCTAGACTCAAATCGGTTATGGATTATTCGTTTTATGAACAATACGAACATTTTTTGTTAATACATGACTCTTTATTATTCATACTTTTTAAGATTTCTTCATTAACGTAATACAAGCTACTGAATATCAATGAATTTTGTAGTTATCGCTTCATATTAAAACAACAGTGATTGCCAGGAACAAACCGATTATTGATAACTGTTTTTGTGATCAATATGAACATTTTTTATGATTACCATGAATCTCTATCATTCATACTTTTTGCGATTTCTGAGTTATGGTAATATAAGTCAATACCAATGTCAGTAAATTTATGGTTTTTACTTGATATCTGAAGAATAACGATTGCTAGTCTCAAATCGGTTATGGATTACTCTTTTTATGATCAATACCAACATTTTTTGTTCATACCATGATTCATTATCATCAACATTTTTTGAGATTTGCAGTATAAGGTAATACAAGTGATTAATATCAGTGAATTTGTAGTTTTCGCTTGAAATCTAGAGAGTAGCGATAGCTAGACTCAAACCGGTTATGGATTAGTCTTTTTATGATCAATACGAACATTTTTTGTACATACCATGATTCACTATCAATAACTTGTTTTGAGGTTTGTAGTATATGGTGATACATGTTATCAACATCAGTGAATTTGTGATTTTTGCTTGAAATCTAGAGAATAGCTATTGCTAGACTTAAATCGGTTATGAATTACTCTTTATATGATCAATACGAATATTTTTTGTGCATACCATAATCCACTGTCATTAACATTTTTTGAGATTTGTGGTATAAGTTAATACAAGTTATCAATATCAATGAATTAGTGTTTTTTGTTTGATATCTAAAGAATAGCGATTGCTAGACTCAAATGGGTTATGGATTACTCTTTCTATGATCAATACAAACAGTTTTGTGGATTCCATGATTCACTATCATTAACACTTTTTGAGATTTGTAGTATAAGGTAATACAAGTTATCAATATCAGTGAAGTTGTGGGTTTCGCTTGAAATCTGGAGAATAGCGATAGCTAGACTCAAACCGGTTATGGATCACTCTTTTTATGATTAATACAAATATTTCTGTGCATTCTATGATTCACTATCATTAACACTTTTTGATATTTGTAATATAAGGTAATACAAGTTATCAATATCAGAGAATTTGTGGTTTTCGCTTGAAATCTACAGTATAGCGATAGCTAGACTCAAACCGGTTATGGATTATTCTTTTTATGATTAATACAAACATTTCTGTGCATACCATGATTCTCCATCAATCATATTTTTTGAGATTAATCCTTTTATGTAATACAAACTACTGAATATCAATACATTTTGTAGTTATGGCCTTATACCAAAACAACGGCGATTGCCAGGCATGAACCGATTATGGATAACTGTATTTAGGATTAATATCAACATTTTTATGGACACCATTAATTTTTATCATTAATATTTGTTCAGATTTCTGAGCTATGGTAATACAAGTCAATTTCAATATTGGCTAATTTGTGGTTTTCACTTGATATCTAAACAATAGCGGTTGCTAGACTCAAATGGGTTATGGATTACTCTTTTTATGATCAATACAAACAGTTTTGTGGATTCCATGATTCACTATCATTAACACTTTTTGAGATTTGTAGTATAAGGTAATACAAGTAATCAATATCAGTGAAGTTGTGGTTTTCGATTGAAATCTAGAGAATAGCGATTGCTGGACTCAAACCGGTTATGGATTATTCTTTTTATGATCAATACGAACATTTTTGTGGATATCATGATTCTCCATCAATCATATTTTTCGATATTTTTGCTTTAATGTAATACAAGCTATTGAATATCATTACATTTCGTAGTTATGGCTTTATACCAAAACAACGGCGATTGCCTGGCATGAATTGATTATGGATAACTACATTTATGATTAATATGAACATTTTATGGACACCATAAATCTTTATCATTAATATTTGTTCAGATTTCTGAGCTATGGTAATACAAGTCAATTTCAATATTAACAAATGTGGTTTTCACTTGATATCTAAAGAATAGCAATTGCTAGACCAAAATCGGTTATGGATAACCCTTTTTATGATCAATACGAACCTTTTTATGCATTCCATGATTCGCTGTCATTAACACTTTTTGAGATTTGTAGTATAAGGTAATACAAGTTATCAATATCAGTGAAGTTGTGGTTTTCGCTTGAAATCTAGAGAATAGCGATAGCTAAACTCAAACCGGTTATCGATCACTCTTTTTATGATTAATACAAGCATTTCCGTGCATACATACAATAAAAGTAATGCAATTGCTTTTAATTGAGGTTAAGTGTATTAATACTAGACTACTATTAGGTGTTTTTTATTGTCCCCCAATGATGATTTATGTAGAACATCTTAAGGCTCTCCTTGAGAATCGACAAGTGAAGAAAAGACACAGTATGTGTTATGACACCATACTATTAATGCGCGATTTTAATACCTGTACATTGAGAGATGACATTGATTTGTTACTTCTTCCTCATATCTATACAACTTCTCAGCCAACCCATCACCTTCCGTGGTCTGACTCTCTGCTTGACTTGATCAGCTCGTCTTGCACCGTTACGATTCTTGTTCACGGTCAGGTACCAGCTCTACTATTTTCCAACCATGATCTTATGCGCTGTCGAAGTTCGAAATGTAGTTTGTAATCTATCTTACCAAGATTTAACTCTGATTCATTGAGGATAAACTGACAACAAAATAACATATTTGTATGACAAACATGCTCCGATAAGGCAAAAGAGAATGAAACATTTTCCCGGCCCCTGGCTAACTAATAATACTAGGGGTCTCATGAGCGAACGTAATAGAGCAAAAACGTTGCATAGACGTAACCCGTCAATTGATAACTACAACTGCTATCGCTCTCTGCGTAATAGGTGCCACCATAAATGCAAAAATGCTAAAAAAATTTTTTTATTGAAAATTATCTATGTCGACACCAACTACTTTTTGCAATTCCTTGCGATCTCTTGGCGTTGCTGACTGTAAGCTCATGCAATCCACGCCGGATCCTAATTTGTTGGCCAGCTACTTTGCACAATCTTCGGTAGCGATGATACTCGTTGTTCTTCATTGTCTATGGTTGACTCGAAGGTTGTTCGTGAGGCTCTCACTCAAACCCGCTCTACTTACTGTGGCAAAAAACAAATTTTGCCAATACTAGATTCAGTTGTGCTTCCGCTGACACATATTTTTAACTTCTCTTTTGAATCATCCTCCTTCCCATCTATATGGAAACATGCTCAGGTTGCTGCCATTCCCAAATTGAAGACTCTAGCTTTGGCTAGTGACTATCGTCCTAAGTTCTTGAGCCTATTGTATACACCCAGGTTTATGATTTTCTTGAGTAGCATTGATTGATCAGTGACAAGCAGTCTGGTTTCCGACGGGGTCATAGTACTACTACTTCCTTGATCAAGATCATGGATGATATAAGACTTGCCTCACTATTTTGGTTCTACTTGATTTCAGCAAAGCCTTTGACTCCATCGATTACGATCTTCTTCTTTCTATATTTTCATCTATTGGTTTTTCTTCCTCGAGTCTTTCATGGTTTCAATCATATCTTGCGAATCGCACACTGTGTGTCCATGCCAATTCAATCTTTTCCAATCGCTTTGAGCTTTCTTGTGGTGTGCCCCAGTGCAGTGTTCTCGGTCCGTTGCTGTTTTCTATCCTCATTGACAGTGTCACCAAGGTTATTTCTTCAAATGTTTATCTTATTTATACCGATACATTAGTTGACGACTTTCCTCAAGCTATTGAGTGAATTAATAATGATCTTGCTAAAGTGTTTCAGTGATCTAAACTATACGGTTTGAAACTCGATGCTAATAAGACCCAAGCCATAATATTTGGTACAAATCCTTTACGGAGCAGGGTGGCTACATTTACTAGCTCGCAAATTCTACTTGGTGACATCGTCATTAAATTTTCGAATGTAGTTAAGAATCTTGGTGTTGTGATGGACAGTCTTGGCGCCCCCAGGTTCAGGCTATCTGCGTGATGTTTTTGAAGTAATGAAGATTTATTTTCCTTAAACATTCATTTTGTAACTTTTAAGGATTTTCATATCATTCCTAAAAAATGATTATTCATAAATTCAAAAGCAACAATTTTTATGAATACTTTGTCACTCCAACGATTATATTATTTCAATTAATCAATTTGAAATGCAAAGTAAAATTTCTTGTGTAAAAGTTAAAGCCCCCAAATAAAAACGAATCGATCGCGTTCAGTGTTTATTTATAAAACCCTTTGAGTTTCGAGTCGCGTCGACACTCCGTAGTCCATAAACGCGTCCGGAACAAAAAAAGAAGCAAGAAAATGAGAAAAAACGTCACCGAACGATCTGCAAATGACCATCGTTTTGTCAGCATTCGTCGCTGAAAACCGAGCATATGTCGATTTTCAATGAGCGCATATGCATGAATCATTTAGCGCATTTAATTTTAGAATTTCCATACACTAAATTCCAAGAATTACCAATACAACAATAATAAATAAGTTGAAATAGTTGCTATAAATTCAGACTTATAACAATAAGTGACATAAATCGAGCTTATCTTTTATTCTTGTTGTCCATAATGTGCGTTATCATTGGAAAAAATGTCCCGAACCGAGAGATTAGCAGATGCTCCATGTAAATCACTGTCAGTGCGTCTTTTCAACCTATAAACATCGATCGCAATGCAACGACCTCTCATTATCAGAATCAGTTTGAATCCGATTTTGATTAACACGCGATGAACACCAAAAAGAAGCAATTCCACGATTTCGGTGAGTGAAAATAATTAATTAAGAATTGAAACATTTTAACTATAAACTCGGTGTCATCTTGTAAGTTGGAATTACAAATTTAGCTGAGATAAAGTGGCCCAAGATGTTCGTAGACTGCACAACTGCTCCACCCGTCACCCGTAAAACCGAAAATAATACATAGACCACGATCACGGCCAAGTAGGCGGATTAATAAGCTGGTTTTAAGACAAAATGATCTCTCTAAAATTAGATTAAGCCGCGTTTCGGTTCATTTATGCTGCTAAGTCTAATTTTTTCGAAAAATGTTTTGACTGGGAAAGTTAAAAAAATCGCTTTGTAGGGTCAAAATCGTGGCGCTTTGATGTCGCCCAACCGGGTCGGGATAATGTTGTTAGATTCTCTCAAAGGGGGCGTAAATTTTTCCCTTGAAACTAGAAGCGGGTTCGAATAAAATAACATCCGCCTCGGGAACAAAATTCTTTTAAAAAGTCTTAAACGCACCTATGTGAAGTTGGAAAGAAAATTTTCTAAAATTAGATTTTATAAAATTTTTACTTATCTGAGTTATTTTTGATATTTATTATTAACAAAAAAGATTGCTATAATTATTGTATCAAAACTTTTTTTTTCATCTAATTTTGAGATAATTGCTGTATAACAAAAGAAAATTGCAAACAGGTAATAACGAATAATATGATTTAACTGATTGATGGATCATAAGAAGATGTGTATTTACTTTGCCGAGGTCGCTTGCGACCGAGGCGCTACTATCTTCTAAAATGAATCATTTCGTGTAAGTCATTTCGTAAGAAGATTTTTACTTCAAATATAGCGCCTCGCGCGGAGTCTACTTCGACGATTTGAGGTGAAATCGTTCCTTGTATATCTTAGTAAAATATAAAGTCTCCTATAACACGGTTTTCTGCTCCCTCCGCAGAGGTCGCTTGCGGGCGAGGCGCTGCAATTTTCCAAAATGATACTTTTCTGTTGATATTTCAAATACAGTGCCTCGCCCGCAAGCGATTTCGGCGATTTAAGGCAAAACAGTTCCTTGTATATCTTAATAAATATATATTCTCCTATAATACGGTTTTATTCTTACCCCGCCGAGGTCGCTTGCGGGCGAGGCGCTACAATTTTCCAAAATGATACTTTTCTGTTGATACTTCAAATACAGTGCCTCCCTCGCAATCAATCTCGGCGATTTGAGGCGAAATCGTTTCTTGTATATCTTAATAAATATATATTCTTCTATAATACGGTTTTTTTCTTACACCGCCGAGGTCGCTTGCGGGCGAGGCGCTACAATCTTCCAAAATGATACTTTTCTGTTGATATTTCAAATACAGTGCCTCGACCGCAAGCGATTTCGGCGATTTAAGGCAAAACCGTTCCTTGTATATCTTAATAAATATATATTTTCCTATAATACGGTTTTATTTTTACCCCGCCGAGGTCGCTTGCGGGCGAGGCGCTATAATTTTCCAAAATGATACTTTTCTGTTGATACTTCAAATACAGTGCCTCCCTCGCAATCAATCTCGGCGATTTGAGGCGAAATCGTTTCTTGTATATCTTAATAAATATATATTCTTCTATAATACGGTTTTTTTCTTACACCGCCGAGGTCGCTTGCGGGCGAGGCGCTACAATCTTCCAAAATGATACTTTTCTGTTGATATTTCAAATACAGTGCCTCGCCCGCTAGCGATTTCGGCGATTTAAGGCAAAACCGTTCCTTGTATATCTTAATAAATATATAAAGTCTCCTATAACACGGTTTTATTCTCACTCCGCCGAGATCCCTTGCGGGCAAGGCGCTACAATTTTCCAAAATGATACTTTTCTGTTGATATTTCAAATACAGTGCCTCGCCCGCAAGCGATTTCGGCGATTTAAGGCAAAACCGTTCCTTGTATATCTTAATAAATATATAAAGTCTCCTATAACACGATTTTATTCTCACTCCGCCGAGATCCCTTGCGGGCGAGGCGCTACAATTTTCCAAAATGATACTTTTCTGTTGATATTTCAAATACAGTGCCTCGCGCGCAAGCGATCTCTGCGATTTGAGGCGATATCGTTCCTTGTATATCTTAATAAATATATAAAGTTTCCTATAACACGGTTTTAATCTCACTCCGCCGAGGTCGCTTGCGGGCGAGGCGCTACAATCTTCCAAAATGATACTTTTCTGGTAATATTTCAAATACAGTGCCTCGCCCGCAAGCCATCTCGGCGATTTGAGGCGAAATCGTTCCTTCTATATCATAATAAATATATAAAGTCTCTTATAACAAGGTTTTATTCTCACTCCGCCAAGGTCGCTTGCGGGCGAGGAGCTACAGTTTTCCAAAATGATACTTTTCTGTTGATATTTCAAATACAGTGCCTCGCCCGCGAGTGATCTCGGCGATTTGGGACGAAATCGTTCCTTGTATATCTTAATAAATATGTAAAGTCTCCTATAACATGGTTTTATTCTCACTCCGCCGAGGTCGCTTGCGGGCGAGGCTCTACAATTTTCCAAAATGATACTTTTCTGTTGATATTTCAAATACAGTGCCTCGCCCACAAGCGATCTCAGCGATTTGAGACGAAATCGTTCCTTGTATATCTTAATAAATATGTAAAGTCTCCTATAACACGGTTTTCTGCTCCCTCCGCAGAGGTCGCTTGCGGGCGAGGCGCTGCAATTTTCCAAAATGATACTTTTCTGTTGATATTTCAAATACAGTGCCTCGCCCGCAAGCGATTTCGGCGATTTAAGGCAAAACCGTTCCTTGTATATCTTAATAAATATATAAAGTCTCCTATAATACGGTTTTATTCTCACTCCGCCGAGATCCCTTGCGGGCGAGGCGCTACAATTTTCCAAAATGATACTTTTCTGTTGATATTTCTAATACAGTGCCTCGCCCGCAAGCGATCTCTGCGATTTGAGGCGATATCGTTCCTTGTATATCTTAATAAATATATAAAGTTTCCTATAACACGGTTTTAATCTCACTCCGCCGAGGTCGCTTGCGGGCGAGGCGCTACAATTTTCCAAAATGATACTTTTCTGGTAATATTTCAAACACTGTGCCTCGCTCGCAAGCCATCTCGGCGATTTGAGGCGAAATCGTTCCTTCTATATCATAATAAATATATAAAGTCTCTTATAACAAGGTTTTATTCTCACTCCGCCAAGGTCGCTTGCGGGCGAGGAGCTACAGTTTTCCAAAATGATACTTTTCTGTTGATATTTCAAATACAGTGCGGCGCCCGCGAGTGATCTCGGCGATTTGGGACGAAATCGTTCCTTGTATATCTTAATAAATATGTAGTCTCCTATAACACGGTTTTATTCTCACTCCGCCGAGGTCGCTTGCGGGCGGGGCGCTACAATTTTCTAAAATGATACTTTTCTGTTGATATTTCTAATACAGTGCCTCGCCCGCAAGCGATCTCGGCAATTTGAGGCGAAATCGTTTCTTGTATATCTTAATAAATATATATTCTCCTATAATACGGTTTTATTCTTACTCCGCCGAGGTCGCTTGCGGGCGAGGCGCTACAATTTTCCAAAATGATACTTTTCTGTTGATACTTCAAATACAGTGCCTCCCTCGCAAGCAATCTCGGCGATTTGAGGCAAAATCGTTCCTTGTATATCTTAGTAAATATATAAAGTCTCCTATAACACGGTTTTATTTTCACTCTGCCCAGGTCGCTAGCGGGTGAGGCGCTACAATCTTCTAAAATTGATACTATTCCATCGATATTTCAAATACAGCGCCTTGTCCGCAAGCGACCTCTGCGATTTGAGGCTAAATCTTTTCTAGCATATCTTAGTAAATATACAGGTGTCCCGCAACGATTGTACTATACTTCACCAGCCTATTCTCTGGTCAAAAATAGACAAAATAAGCTTAATAAACATAGGTCCAAAAGTGTTTCGTTTATGAGACATTCAAAATTTTTGCTAGGAAGCTTCACTTTCTATTAACATCATGAAGTCTAAGGATATAGATGCAGTAATTGTATGGTTACTATGATCACGATTGTTAACAAAAATTTTATTATTAATAATTTAAGAAAAGAAGTAGCAAAGATTCTTGAAGTCAATTCTTCAACCAGCATCGATATAACAAATAATTAACAAATTGGAAAAGAATGATGTCCTAATAAATGTTCAATATGAGCATTATTTACTTCTAATAACAAATGGACACGTTTTCTAAATGAATTTCTAATGCGTTCAATTTACCGGGAATTTGCTGTACGACGTTAAATGCGTTAGTAATTTTATTCTTCAAATTCAGCACCTTTTGAATTTCTTCAGAATAAATTTTTATGTAATAAATTTAAATAAGATCCTCCTTGGCCAATCCACTTATTGCCAAATCTGTCATTTAAGCATTCTTTAATAGCGCCTTTATAAAGTGCGTTATAATAGTTGCACATTATGAATATTAAAAAATTAGTTTTGAATAAATATTGCTTGATCCGTAAATACAATGTTTATGAAAACGTCGACGTTTAGTATCCACTCTTCCTGTATAGTCCGAATACAAAAATTTCTCATTTTCACCATCATTCTCTATTGAAGCTTGAACAGTGCTGTAGGAATATAAATTAAGCAATTGCATCCAATTCTGGTTGAGGCATTCATCAGATCTTCTCAAAACAACTTCTTCTAATTCCATCGGTTCTGTGTAATGTCTCTCCGTGGAATGTCAATGAGTTACGCTTCTCATTTACTTTAAACTAACAATTTTCTTTTGTATATTCATTACTTGAGTACATAAAAAAGTTAAATTGTAAAAAAATAAAATTAATGATGTGAAGAATAGGTCCAGTTATGAAACTAAAACTTATTAGCTGCTAATAATTACTAATCACTTACCATTGTTGAGATATTCAATATCTCAATAATGGTCCATTTTCTAACCTATGTTTATTTGATTTGTTTGTTTACTTTGGATTAAAAATACGGTAATGAAGTGGTGTACAATCAATGCGGGACACATGTATGGAGTCTCTTATATGACGATTTTATTCTCACTCTGCCAAGGTCGCTTGCGAGCGAGGCGCTACAATTTTCCAACATGGACGATTTATGTAAATATTTCAAATGCAAGTCCTCGCCCGCAAACGACCTCTGCGATTTGAAGCAAAATCTGTGTCTTAATAAATATATAAAGTCTCATAAGAAGATTTTATTCTCACTTCGCCGAGGTCGCTTGCGGGCGAGGCACTACATTCTTCCAAAACGGACCCTTTCATGTGAACATTTCAAATTCAGCACTACGCCCCTAAGTGATCTCGGCGATTTGAAGCGAAATCATTCCTTTTATATCTTGTCTTTTATTTTGCTAGTAAATCTATAAAGTCTTCCATAAGACGATTTTATTCTCACTCTGCCGAAGTCGCTAACGATATCGATACATTTCTATTGATGTTTCAAATACAGCAACGATTTGAGACAAAATCGTTCTTTGTATATCTTAATAAATATATAGGGTGCTTACGATCTTATGATTTTATTATCAAGGGAAGCTTAAACGTCTTAAAAAAGAAAGTTACTAACGTAAAAATGTTAATGCATTTTTTTAACAAAACTTGTATAATAATAGAGATATCACTGTAAAAAGTCTTTGAAGTCCGATTTTTTGTTTATTTTTAAACATATTAAGTTTTTCTTTATTATTCACTGATTATTCAAAGTTATTTCTGTGTTATATTTAACAAACCATATTTGTTAACACACATTCTAAGGAATACACAGAAGCCAATAAGTTGTTTATTAAACATTTGTCAAAAAACTGCGCAGAAAATTATTACGACTAACAACATGTAGATTTTTATCAGAATAATTATTTTTATTTTTATCCAATTTTTCATCGATGTATTAAATAAATTGGAATTAAAATTAATTTTTTCGTTTTTTTTTTAATATTTAATCGATGTATTTATTATTTATTTTTCATCCCTTACATATTGTACGTTGTTATCATCTGTGACGATGTTGAGGATATGAAAATTTTGAAAAATTTTCAACAATACAAAAAAAATTTAAAGTTTTAAAATTTTTTATAAAAAAATTAACGAACATCATTTTATGCTATATAATAACCATACCAGATTCTCCAACATTTGACGATAAACCCTCTGATGATGGCTAAAAATAGCCGAAACATGTAAGGGACGAAAAATAAATAATAAATACATCGATTAAAAGTTAAAAAAACGAAGAAATTCATTTTAATTCCCATTATTGTAGATTCTTGACAGACTGAATTGACCTATCGAAAGCAAGTTGGTAATTTTAGTATTTTGTTGAAATCATTGGTACAAAAATAATTGTAATCGTATTGAATGATCTTCATGCTGAAACACTTATGCTTGTTACACAAGAAGAGGAAACTTTTTGTTTGTTCAAATCAGTTAATTAAAAATATTCTAATTGTAATATTTCTCTTATTAAGCAACTTTTCTTTAGACATTGTTACTTCTAATACGTTTAAGCTCTTCTTGAAAATAAAAATACAAGACTGTAAATACCCTATGTAAAATCTCTTATAAAACCACATTATTCTTAGTCCGCCAAGGTCGCTTGCGACCGAGGCGCTACATTCTTCTAAAATGAATGGCTTCGTGTTAATATTTCATATCCACCGCCTCGTCCGCAAACGGCCTTGGCGATTTGAAGCAAAATCGTTCCTTGTATATCTTAGTAAATATATAAAGTCTCCTTTAAGACGATTTTATTTTCACTCCGCCGAGGTCACTTGCGGGCGAAGCGCTACATTCGTCCAAAATGAACGATTTCGTATTAATATCTCAAATCCAGCGCCTCGCCCGCAAGCGACCTCGGCGATTTGAAGTGAAATCATTCCTTGTATATCTTAGTAAATATATAAAGTCTCCTTTAAGACGATTTTATTTTTACTACGTCGAGGTCACTTGCGGGCGAGGCGCTACATTCGTCCAAAATGAACGATTTCGTGTTGATATTTCATATCCATCGCCTCGTCCGCAAGCGACCTCGGCGATTTGAAGCGAAATCGTTCCTTGTATGTCTTAGTAAATATATAAAGTCTCCTATAAGATGATTTCTTTTTGACTCTGCCAAGGTCGCTTGCGGGCTAGGCGCTACATTCTTCCAAAGTGAACAATTTCGCGTTAATATTTCATATCCAGCGCCTCGCCCACAGGCGACCTCGACGATTTGAAGCGAAATCGAAATGGACGATTTTATCTAAACATTGACAGTGTACCAACTAAAAAACAAAGAGTGTTGCAATCGACTCTGCACTCTATTTATCGAGTCTAGTTCTAAATGAATTATGGGATTTTAAGTCCCTATTCTTTTTATGTTTAATAATACGAAGTATTCCTTTTTAAGTGATGATTTCAGTTCGAGCAATAAAAAAAAATCTGGTGCTTCTAGTATTATGATTCGGTTAACTCTTTGTACTTCACACATATGTTATTTGGTTGCATTTACAGTAATTTTGTAATTCGTTTGACGTAAATGCAGTACCTCAGTCAGAAACAATTATTTTAGGATTGCAAAATATTGTCTTTTGCATTTTTTAGTTCCTCTACCACTTCTTTGTGTTTGTGGAAAAGGCGTATATCACTACAAACAGGTATTTGTAGTGTTTAATCGTTATCATCATTGGTCCTAAATGATAAATATGATAAATCTAAAGTAAATGTTGGACAATACACTCGCCCTTTGTTGTTCAAAATCGTGTTGTTTGACTCTTTTAGCTCGTCTTAGTCATAAGATTTCGTAGCAGTACTTTTATCACATCTTTCGTTATCTTCAACGTCACTATGATCGTCATTCAATGCGTCATTTCTTTCGCCATCTACATGATAAGTAAACTTTGCAAAGTAATCGTTTTTACCGCCATCGAAATCGTACTTCTTATTATCTTCCAAAATATTTAATATGAACAGCTTCCTACATAACATTTCAACAAGTACTTCCTTATCATTGGCGTCGGTATTAATTACAAGCACATCGCAGATAAAACTTAACTCCGCCAATATCATATGATTCGTAGCAAAATCCATTTTTGATTTCAATTGTTCATTTTCATTATCAAAATTAAATCACCCAATTTCCCGTAATCTTTTTCTTTTATTTCGGTCACTTTCTTATTTAGAAATAAATTTATGACATGCTTTTAGTGGAGCCTTCGTTATATTCTTTAATATTTTCAAATTATCGCCCAGTTTTAAAATATGGTGTAAAATCATTTTTGTCATATCTTGGGTTTTGTCTCGTTATTGATTTGATTTGATGATTAATAAATGATTCCATCATTTCAACTTATTCACAGAATTCGAAATTTCTTTTACATTCCCACTTTCGTATTATCCAAAGATTAACATTCCGAATAACATATTTTTCTCGAAAATCGAGGCTTTCCCCCTCGTTATAATTTCAATTCAAAAATAATATTAATCTAAAAATAGGAATTCCTTCTTCTTGCAAAACAACGCCGTGTAAACCTCACGTGCCAATTCTGTAACAACTCCAACAACAACGTTTCCCCTCCACGAAAGTGTCAAATGGCCCCAGCAAACTATCAACAGCAAACGTGGCACGTGAACCGCGTTTCAAAAAAAAATAAAAACATTAACGAGCACATGGCCTCGCATAAAGAGGAAGTTACTCCAGAAGGAAGAACCGGATGCGGTGTTTACCACCTAGATCTACCTAAATAGCGGGGGAAACGTGTCGCGTGGCATCTGGACCAATAATCACCATCTTCGGGGTGATATAATTGAAAGATTGACGTTTAAATCAAAAATCACCCTGTATATAAAGAATTTATTTTTGGAGAAATACGACGGAATGAAAGAAACGGACGGAGACGTAATGAAGTCAAACTGATGAGGCGACACATCGAAGTATGCTTAATTAAGGAAGTTGTAAAGTCCACCTTTTCCTGTAACACAAAATTTAAAAAAAAGCAAAGAAAATCAAAAAATTTTCTTCTTAGCTTATTATTAATTTAACTTTGTTTTTATTCTTACGCCTTACTCGTATAATGTCGGCTCTAATCACCGGATGATGTTACTTTAGTAGCTTTAAAATAGAGACTTCACGTTTCAAGTGGTAATAAAAATTCTTGTCTCGTACAAACGGCTCACCGTAACTCTTTATTATAATATTTCAATTAAAAAAAATTTCTTTTCATAGTTTGTTGTTGATGCTCTCACTTTTCGCCCTCGATCTCTCGCGAAATCTAAACACATCCCGTTCGATTATTATTTCTCGGTTGTTTTGGCGATTTTCCTCTTGGGATACTCGTTGAGTGAACTCTAACCGGGTCAACTTTAAAACGTGCCATAATCGTATCAACAACGATTTCGATTAAACTCCTCATTTTTTTGTTGTAATTTGAAATTACATCATTTGAATTCCTCGGTTGAGGGTACACCTGTGCTCGAGCAATTTATTCCAAGACCCACGACAGCACGTGCGCGATCCCGCTTTGGGAGAAACAGTAAATCTTAGCCTCGCCAAGTTTAGCCACAACGAAGAAGTAGACGAGTGTTGGAGGGCTGTTGGATGTAATTGCGTTTTGAATTAGATCCGTTGAAGGTTTTATGCTGGACGTTTTTGGTTCATTTTTTTATTCTTTTTCAATTGGGGTTATTAACAGTTTTCACAAAAGACTTATTGAAATGGAATACATATGAGAGGGAGTTACAAAGAAAAGATATTAAAATAGGGGCGTTAAGAATTTATGAATAGATGGAGTAATAAAGTTAATGAACGAAATAGATTTAACTTTGAAACATTTTTCGATTAAACAGTAAGACATTAATGACTTTATAGCAAATAATATCTTCTTTATTTATTAATCTATAGATCTGAAATATCGAGTTCTTATATCATTTCTTAATGTTGCCTTTTCATTAAGCTCTACTCCTTCTACGATTCGTTGTCATTCGATTCTTTTAGATTCTGTGATCTTATTTAACCTTCAGTTTTGTTAATAGCATCTTAGATACAGTAACAATCGTTGTTTGTAATTTACAGTAAATTGTTGTTTTCTATGATGTACTTTATAAAAGAAATACACAGTTAGCTTTATCACAAAAATGACGTACTTATTATGTATTGGCGTATATACTTATTAATATTATTAAAAGAACAATCATTTAGCTTTAAATTGATATATACAGGCTGTCCCACGACGTAACTGCCATAGCTTGAGAGTACGTTGCTCGGGTAATTTCAAGACAAAAATGTCTAATGAAAATCCGCCCAAAATGCTATCGTAACTGAGCTGTTCATTTTGAAAGAGACTTCAAAAATATAGGCCTCTTCAAATATTGTTTTTGATATAAGAAATAATATCGGACGAGTCGCGATGAGTGATGCGTGACCCACCGTGAGCGGGCATCAATTTTTGTACCACTCACGTGAATGTGCGTGATCTTGAATGACTTTGATTTCGACAGGACCCGAGGTGACTCGTTTGAATCGATTTTGAGACTGAGTTCGAAAAACCGATGTTAATATGAAAGACGAGTGTCCGGCGGACCGACACCGTTCTGCAGAGTATATTTCACCGGTCCCTGGACAATTTTTATCCATCCCAACTAACATTTTTTTGAATGTACAGTGCATTCGTGATTGAAGGAATAAATTCGGTACATTTTTAGCAGTTGCTCTTGGACCAGAATCAATTTTGAACAGAAACAATTGGTCTGCAAATTTAAACGTTTGATTTGCGATTTATTTTTCGAATTTTACTTTAACAGTAGACATTAATTGAAGACCTTAACTCAACCCAACCACCTAGTTAACATAAAATATTAATTGGGTTGGGTTGCGCCATCAACCTTATCTGAATATCAACCCAACCAAACGAGCTACTTAGCGCTAGATAATAATTGGGTTTGTCTGAGCCATTAATTTTAATCCAACCCAACCTAACTTGCTAGCTAGTATTAAATATTAATTGGGTTGGGTTCATCAACCTCGTGAATGTTGTGCAAGTAGTTGGCTAATGTTTTCTGAAAACATGATAATAACACGCTAATAATTATAATGTTTACGTAGCAAAGCTGTAGTAGAGGTACATAATCATGTGATCAATTATCTACAAATATTGGGGAGAAAGAAAGTTTTCACCCTAAAGAGGGTGTTATTTGGTGCAACTACTTTATTTATTCTTACTATTATATTATAAATCTATACAAATTAATCTACCCCATCTAACTCTGTCATTAGAAACCATAACCTAAACGAACCTAACCCAATTCAGTCTTAGCTAATCCAAACAGGCCTGTGATGATGGTCAACTAGATAGTGTGGGGTTGAGGACTAGCCAAACCCATTAAGGAACCCCTTTCAACGTCTCCTCTTTCTCTCCAAAACCGCTTCCGTATAATT
This sequence comes from Onthophagus sagittarius, assembly GCA_036711965.1. NCBI lineage: Eukaryota > Metazoa > Arthropoda > Insecta > Coleoptera > Scarabaeidae > Onthophagus > Onthophagus sagittarius. The sequence goes on along the minus strand of JASERS010000006.1, from coordinate 21,689,955 downwards.
CCGCAGACTCTGGTCCATGTATACCATACAACATCCCCTCTATTTGTTCTTCTCCCTTCTTTCCTTTTCTCGCAGGTATCTTTCGTTCTCTCTTTTACATAAGAAAAAACAAATTTTCCTATTACTTTTTTACTGTCATTTTTACTTACATACGAGGCTCAGACAGTACTTTCTCTTCTTCTTCGCTGTTTGTTATCCTCTCTTTCATGAATCTCGTTCACCATTACCCAAATAAAGTAAAATTTCCGTTTATCTTTTTGTTTAGGAAAGTCCATCATCTCTTATTTATCTCTAGAAGATTCACAACATTCGTTCTGGTTGGGGTTACTTCCTTTCTTCAATGTATATCCATCTTCTCTCTCTTTCTCTCTTCTCCAGACCTCGACTGGAGAATCATCTCCTTCTTAATCATCACTCTTCGCAAGAATTATATTTTTTACCACATAATTACTTCATCTGTATCACTTCTGTTTGTCTCCGGTCTATAGTTCCACTAATTTGTCAAACCTTGCTGCAGGTGCTTTAACGTCTTCTTTAAACTGTTACCATTAAGAAAAACATGTAAAGTGAAGTGTTCTCTTTTTACATATAAATCAGCAATTATCTGATTATTATCTTCTTCATATTTCTTTAGTACGTTGCAAAACTTCGGTAGTCTGTTACTCGGTAGTCTACCATACAATATCCCTCAAATCTCTGTTTTATTCTTTCCTTTTTTCGCAATTTCTACTTCATTCTTAAGTTAATAAATCCATTGGTGCATGCTGGTTGAGGAACCGACAACGAAATTAAGGAGATTATTTTGCATCCTGAAGAGTATCAAAAAATATTTTCCGTTATGGAATGTGCATCATGTAAAACATTAGGAAAAGAGCAAACTATTACTGAAAATGGGAAGTATTCGTGTTCTTTCTAAAATAAAGTTTTTTTACAACTAACATGATATTACTAACGTCATTTAGCCAAGATTATGGTAGGCGTGCGGAATGCTATAAGAAATACAATAATATTGTACTGCTCAAATAGTAGTATCAAATTAAACAGCTGTTGAAAGCCAAATTCACTCAAAAATATTTATTTTACTGATCCAGCTGATTTGACTAAATATGGAATTAATGAAAACTCAATTTTGCACTATAATTTTTATTTTCTTTTCTATCGATTTCGATCACTCAGATCATCTTCAGGAACCATCTATTTATAAAAGTATAAAATATAGACAAATTAAAAAACTAAACAACAATAGCTGATCATCCTAAAATTGATAATAATTCGGTCCAAATAACTAATAATCGGTTACCTTACACATCTGAATTATGATAAAGAATTTCCACACAGAATTAAAAACATCTATCAAAGTAAAATCTGAACTAAAAGTCTAATGGTGAAACTCACGAATAATATTGTGGAGGATTCGATCTACGCGTTGTGTAGTGTTACTTCCTTTCACATCATACTTTTAATACTTTGAAATTATCAAAAATGCAACACGACTTTACGGATTCATTATTTATAATATTATTTACAGTGCGTTCACATTAAAAGGAACTAATTCGGTAAATTTGTGGCAATTGCACTTTGGCAGATATAACGGAGCTGACGATTTAAATCTTTTAATTGGCGATTTAAACAATAGATATTAGTTGAAGATCTTAGCACAAAAAGACCATATTAGCATATAATATTAGTTGGGTTGAATTGAGCCATCAACATTACCTGAACCTAACCCAACTAATTAATTAGGATTAAATATTAATTGGGTAAAGTTGAGTCATCAAGTTTAATCCAACCCAACTAGCTAGTTAGCTTTTAGTATAAATTAGGTTCTGTTTAACCATCAACTTTGTCTGAACACAACCCAACCAAACCCAACTAGTTTGTGAGTGCTAGATATTAATTGGGTTGGGTTGAGCCATTAATCTTAGTCCAACTCAATCCAACTAGCTAGTTAGTACTAAATATTATTTGAGTTATCGGCCTTATCTGATCCCAACCCAACCCACCTGATCAATTAGTACTAGATATTAATTGGGTTGGGATGAGCCATTAATTTTAGCCTAATCCAACTACTTACTTAGCATTAAATATTAATTGTATTAACTTGAACCATCAATCTGATCTGAACCCAACCCAACCTAAGTAGCTAGTTAGTGGTACTTATTAGATGCTGTGTTAAGCCATTAATTTTAACCCAACTCAACATAATTAAATTGTTAGAACTAAATATTAGTTGGGTTGAGACATTAACTTGATCATAATTAGCTATTTAGCACTGAATATTAGTCGGGTTAGATTGAGTCATCAAAATTAAGAATTGACCAGACGAGATGAATCACCGTGAGCGGGCATCAATTTTTGTACCACGCACGTGAATGTGCGTGATCTTGAATGACTTTGATTTCGACAGGACCCGAGGTGACTCGTTTGAATCGATTTTGAGACTGAGTTCGAAAAACCGATGTTAATATGAAAGACAAGTGTCCGGCGGACCGATACCGTTCTGCAGAGTATATTTCACCGGTCCCTGGACAATTTTTATCCATCCCAACTAACATTTTTTTGAATGTACAGTGCATTCGTGATTGAAGGAATAAATTCGGTACATTTTTAGCAGTTGCTGTTGGACCAGAATCAATTTTGAACAGAAACAATTGGGCTGCAAATTTAAACGTTTGATTTGCGATTTATTTACGAATTTTACTTTAACACTGGACATTAATTGAAGACCTTAACTCAACCCAACCACCTAGTTAACATAAAATATTAATTGGGTTGGGTTGCGCCATCAACCTTATCTGAATATCAACCCAACCAAACGAGCTACTTAGCGCTAGATAATAATTGGGTTTGTCTGAGCCATTAATTTTAATCCAACCCAACCTAACTTGCTAGCTAGTATTAAATATTAATTGGGTTGGGTTCATCAACCTCGTGAATGTTGTGCAAGTAGTTGGCTAATGTTTTCTGAAAACATGATAATAACACGCTAATAATTATAATGTTTACGTAGCAAAGCTGTAGTAGAGGTACATAATCATGTGATCAATTATCTACAAATATTGGGGAGAAAGAAAGTTTTCACCCTAAAGAGGGTGTTATTTGGTGCAACTACTTTATTTATTCTTACTATTATATTATAAATCTATACAAATTAATCTACCCCATCTAACTCTGTCATTAGAAACCATAACTTAAACGAACCTAACCCAATTCAGTCTTAGCTAATCCAAACAGGCCTGTGATGATGGTCAACTAGATAGTGTGGGGTTGAGGACTAGCCAAACCCATTAAGGAACCCCTTTCGACGTCTCCTCTTTCTCTCCAAAACCGCTTGCGTATAATTCCGCAGACTCTGGTCCATGTATACCATACAACATCCCCTCTATTTGTTCTTCTCCCTTCTTTCCATTTCTTGCAGGTATCTTTTGTTCTCTCTTTTACATAAGAAAAAACAAATTTTCCTATTACTTTTTTACTGTCATTTTTACTTACATACGAGGCTCAGACAGTACTTTCTCTTCTTCTTCGCTGTTTGTTAACCTCTCTTTCATGAATCTCGTTCACCATTACCCAAATAAAGTAAAATTTCCGTTTATCTTTTTGTTTAGGAAAGTCCATCATCTCTTATTTATCTCTAGAAGATTTACAACATTCGTTCTGGTTGGGGTTACTTCCTTTCTTCAATGTATATCCATCTTCTCAGTCTTTCTCTCTTCTCCAGACCTCGACTGGAGAATCATCTCCTTCTTAATCATCACTCTTCGCAAGAATTATATTTTTTACCACATAATTACTTCATCTGTATCACTTCTGTTTGTCTCCGGTCTATAGTTCCACTAATTTGTCAAACCTTGCTGCAGGTGCTTTAACGTCTTCCTTAGACTGTTACCATTAAGAAAAACATGTAAAGTGAAGTGTTCTGTTTTTACATATAAATCAGCAATTATCTGATTATTATCTTCTTCATATTTCTTTAGTACGTTGCAAAACTTCGGTAGTCTGTTACTCGGTAGTCTACCACACAATATCCCTCAAATCTCTGTTTTATTCTTTCCTTTTTTCACAATTTCTACTTCATTCTTAAGTTAATAAATCCATTGGTGCATGCTAGTTGAGGAACCGATAACGAAATTAAGGAGATTATTTTGCATCCTGAAGAGTATCAAAAAATATTTTCCGTTATGGAATGTGCATCATGTAAAGCATTAGGAAAAGAGCAAACTTTTACTGAAAACGTGAAGTATTCGTGTTCTTTCTAAAATAAAGTTTTTCTACAACTAACATGATATTACTAACGTCATTTAGCCAAGATTATGGTAGGCGTACGGAATGCTATAAGTAATACAATAATATTGTACTGCTTAAAGTATCAAATTAAACAGCTGTTGAAAGCCAAATTCACTCAAAAATATTTATTTTACTGATCCAGCTGATTTGACTAAATCTGGAATTAATGAAAACTCAATTTTGCACTATAATTTTTATTTTCTTTTCTATCGATTTCGATCACTCAGATCATCTTCAGGAACCATCTATTTATAAAAGTATAAAATATAGACAAATTAAAAAAACTAAACAACAATAGCTGATCATCCTAAAATTGATAATAATTCGGTCCAAATAGCTAATAATCGGTTACCTTACACATCTGAATTATGATAAAGAATTTCCACACAGAATTAAAAACATCTATCAAAGTAAAATCTGACACTAAAAGTCTAATGGTGAAACTCACGAATAATATTGTGGAGGATTCGATCTACGCGTTGTGTAGTGTTACTTCGTTTCAGATCATACTTTTAATACTTTGAAATTATCAAAAATGCAACACGACTTTACGGATTCATTATTTATAATATTATTTACAGTGCGTTCACATTAAAAGGAACTAATTCGGTAAATTTGTGGCAATTGCACTTTGGCAGATATAATGGAGCTGACGATTTAAATCTTTTAATTGGCGATTTAAACAATAGATATTAGTTGAAGATCTTAGCACCAAAAGACCATATTAGCATATAATATTAGTTGGGTTGGATTGAGCCATCAACTTTAGCTGAACCTATCCCAACTAATTAATTAGGATTAAATATTAATTGGGTAAAGTTGAGTCATCAAGTTTAATCCAACCCAACTAGCTAGTTAGCTTTTAGTATAAATTAGGTTCTGTTTAACCATAAACTTTGTCTGAACACAACCCAACCAAACCCAACTAGTTTGTGAGTGCTAGATATTAATTGGGTTGGGTTGAGCCATTAATCTTAGTCCAATTCAATCCAACTAGCTAGTTAGTACTAAATATTATTTGAGTTATCGGCCTTATCTGATCCCAACCCATCCCACCTGATCAATTAGTACTAGATATTAATTGGGTTGGGATGAGCCATTAATTTTAGCCTAATCCAACTACTTACTTAGCATTAAATATTAATTGTATTAACTTGAACCATCAATCTGATCTGAACCCAACCCAACCTAAGTAGCTAGTTAGTGGTACTTATTAGATGCTGTGTTAAGCCATTAATTTTAACCCAACCCAACATAATTAAATTGTTAGAACTAAATATTAGTTGGGTTGAGACATTAACTTGATCATAATTAGCTATTCAGCACTGAATATTAGTCGGGTTAGATTGAGCCATCAAAATTAAGAATTGACCAGACGAGATGAATCATTGATAACATGATGACAATGATTATTATTGTTTATAAATTAATAACCTTTTATGACGGATAATAAACCTTTGCATAAACGTTTTCTTTTCATTCTTGTGAAATGTTAATTTACAATATTTTTAAAGTGTTGTGTTCGTTATTTATACATTTTTAATAGTTTTATTTTTATTATTTGAATTTCGTTTTTTATATTACATTAAATTTTTTGAAAAGCTTTGATTTAACTATTCGGCTGATGATGGGAAACTAAATTTTTCGAAACTAGTATTGTTAATGAATAAATTTTTTTAGCAAGTAGGAAGTTTTATTTAACAAAATATTAAAATTTACCTTGCAACATGGATTCTCCAATTCAATTAACAGGTAATCAAACATGATTCATACATTTGATCACTTGATCGAGTGTAAGTCACATGTATCAGTTATGATATCCACGTGAGTCTAGATCGTGAGCGGCCGTGAGCGGACATAAAAAGTTACTCATGCGCATATCTCTGCTTTGAAGTCGCCCAATTATTGTTCTTGATATAAGCAGTAATCTCGGCAAACTTCGAAGACGTCGGTCGCCCCAAATGTTCGTGATTAATAAGAACTTTCTGCCAACTTCATGAACTTTCCTATTCTACAAAATCGTCCAAAGTATTGTTTCTTCTAATAAATTTAAAGATGTATAAAGAGCAAGCCAATTATCAACGTTTTTTTGTGTAGGCTTTTTTTTTTCGCTTTTTGAAATAATATATTAGATATTTTAGTATATCTTTAGAATGTTTGAGAAGGTGAATTTGCGGAAAGATTTGCGTTTAGCCGTGCGTCTTCAGACCTATATCTGTTGTATTTGTGCTTCTCTTGCAATAAGCAATCGTGTGTTGTCAATATAATACCATTCTATTTATTGAGTCTCCACAAGTAATCATAATAATATATTGTGCAGTATTTCTTTCCAGGGTAATATCTTGCCTTTTAGAACAATATGTACTCTTCTGCCAATAGTATGTTCTCTAAAGGTAGTATTTCATCATCTATAGGCAGTATTTAATCTTTTGTAAGCATTATTTAATCCTCTACAAGCAATGTTTAATTTTCCCAAAACAGTTTCTACTTTTCTATCAACAGTATGTTGGTGGTATCAAATCTACGGCTAACAACATGTAATTTCTGCATGAAATGCCTAGTCTTCTAGAAGCAGTATTAAGTCTTCCAAAGGGAATAATAAAAAGTCTTTTGGAAACATTTCAAATCTTCTACAACCAGTATCAAGTGTTCTAGGGGAAGTATCAAGTTTTCTAGAAGCATTTAAAGTCTTTTGGCAGCAGTACAAAGTCTACCAAAGTCAGTATCGAGTCTTCTGAAAGCATTTCAAGTCTTCTATAAACATTATCAAATCTTCTGGTAGTATTGGTAGTCTCCTGGAAACATTTCATTTTTTTGGAAACAATGTCAAGTCTCCTGATATTAAGTCTCAATTCATAATTGTGCTCTCAAAAAAACATTCGCAACAGATGATAGGACTGAATTGGGTCGAGAAAGCTTAATGGTACATTAAAATTGAAAAAAAAAGAGAAAATAATGATAATCTGCGATCCAGATAAAATAATTTTTAATTTTTAAAACGTAAATTGTTTCTCTTTCTTTTTACATTCATTTTTTCCACTATTTTAACCACAAAATTAAAATGTACGAAGAGAAATACATATAAAATTCACTTATTCAACAATTCGATACTCTGAATAGTACACCACGAAGGCATTGATACTCGACACCTTATTTAAAATATCGCCCAGAACTAGTTTTAAGTTTGAGTCCTAAATATCGAGTCGATCATTTCTACACCATGTATATTTTCAAATATATTAGGTTAAAGAACATAGCGCCTTCTGAATTTCCTCTCAGATTTTTGTGAAATTATTTAATCCTATTATCTCTCTACAATTTGCGAGAAAAGTGTATTCCTTAATTCGGCCCTTAGTCAATATTCCCGTTTTTTATCCCGTTATCATTACATATCAAGAAAAACTTGTACGTTGTTGTCTATATAATATTTTTTAAAGGTACTGATAACTTTTGCACTATATATCTTTTTCCATAATACTTGTTTACTCAAGGAAAATAAAATAGAACAAAATTTGATTCAAATTTATGATGAACCATAAAAATATGTAAGCTTTCATTATTTATTTTAGAACATGATAAATAAAGAAAATTAAACACTGTGTTAATTTTGCCATTCTGTCAAACATGATTAATTAATATTAACGTGAGTTACGTGATTCATGTAGGATATTCACGTGAGTGTTGTACGTGACTTGCGTGAGTCTAGATCATGAGCGGACATAAAACGTCACTCACGCGCACATCTCTAGTATGCAGTATACAAATGCAATGTTGTCACATTTTTAGGTTTTTTTCTAACTGCTTCCTGAGTCCATACGAAGAAGCATGATGCACTTTAACATTAAGATTTTCTATTTAGAGCCGAAGAGAGAAGGCGAGTCGATCACGCGTGACCCACCGTGAGCGGGCAGCAATTGTACTACTAACGTGAACGTGCGTAACCGTGAACATCTTTGGTTTCAACGGGATTCGGCGTGACCCGGTTGGAACAATTTGTGGATATTTCTTTAATAATAATATTGAAATTGTTGAGGCCCGCATTAAGGAAAAATACAATATTTACAACATTTTATTGAAAATTTGTATTTCGCGAATGTATACAATCAGTGAAGAAAAGTAAACAAATGCCAAAAGTCTACTATTAGTTATACTTTTAGTTCCAAAAGATTTTGAAACAATCAAACTTTTACTTCGGTATAAGTATATCACAATTTAAGATTCAATAACACCTAAAAATAGAGCCATCACTAACGTTACAGCTAATACTAGACCTAGTACGAAAAACATTTAGGTTTAGTCCTACCTCTCCTAAGACGGGAATCAATCCAATCCAACCCAACCTATCTTCAAAACTAACACCAGAGTTAGAACTAGAAACATTAAGGTTTAGCCCTATAAAGAGACGTACGGCTAAATCCTAATGTCTCTAATGCTCTAGGTCTGTCAATACTATAGATAAGTTGTAGATCTAGTATTAATTATCTACTACGTAATAGATCATCCGTCAATTTCTGAACACCTGTATATTTTTTTAGAAGTTAGGGTACATTCAATATTTTGTTATCCTAATTACTTATCCTATTTATAACAGTCTTAATCAAGTAACTTCAAAATTTATTTTTATAGCTATTTTAAGCCCATTTTATAATGAAAGGGGCACTTTCTTATACACTAAAAAAAATCAACTAATTCAACCAATCCATGAACCAATCGATTTTTTTTATTGTGTCAAAAATGAAGCTATAAATATACGAATACTAATTTAATTTGATATATAACTCATCCATAAATCCCATCAAATAGCGTCAGAATTAGAAGAATTATATTAATTAAACCGCAAACTTAAAGCTTTTATTTGACATCTACCACATCTATTAAGTAGCTTTTTTATCACTTAACCAAAATGTACAAACAGCACGTTTTTTTCTCATTGACGTATTTTGTGGTTTTATGTCCGTAACATATTCCTTAAATCTTATTTGTGGGCGCTCCAACACCATTGAAATTGAAGAACCGTTTTTATCTAGCAAAGGGGTCCCTATCGGGTCATCTTAATCTCGAGATGAAAAACAGACACGATCTTGAGCACATGTTCAAGGGACACACCTCAAATTTATTTTTTATTCATTGCGCTCACGAGTGAGTCAATTACAGGTAAACACGGAAAATCGTGAAATTTTTAAACCGATTAGATTAAAAGTTGCAAAATATAGTTTCATAATAACAATTTATTTAAAAATAACCAAACCGAACAATATATTTCTGTAAACGGTTTTGGTTATCATATATCTTGGTTTGGGTCAGGCTAACTTCCTTTCCGAACAATGTAGTGTCTATTTGTATTCAGTCGGGGACAGTGAGTTGGTTTGTACGGTTGTGGGCGCTAGAATGTTCGTTTAAATCGCTCCTTGTGTTTAAAAAAGTTAAAACACTTGTGTTTCTTCATTTTTAGTCCCTAACAAGAAACTAAGCGACATGGAGGACATCCTAATAGTTTCTGTTAGAGACAGCGAAGCCGCAACTATGTGGGCGAACTACTTCGGGTCTTGTTTCCAACAATTTGGAAACATTTATCAAGCCACAAAGAAAGCTTTCAAGTAAGTTTCAATCATAAAACGTTTACACAAAATCAATTTCTTTTTGGTTTATTTAGAATCCATCATTTAAGCGTTGAAGAGATTATCGAGGCAAACGGAGATATCAGATTTATTTCCGAGAAAACGGCAGGTGTTAAGTTGCAACTCCTCGTGATTTGCCCCCTTTTCCTGGATAAAATCGCGAAGAATTTAACGAAAACTGGCCCCCTTTCGAAGCTTTTAATCCCGAATCGAGTTCTTGCTTTGCTTTTGGGAGTTACGGACAACGATATTACGGAAACCCATAAAAATGTGTTAACAACGTTCTCGCAATGGCAAAGATACGCCGTTGGTGAAGACGAGGACGAAACGTTCACCAAAGAATTCCTTTCAGCCGCTGTAACCATTTTTATGAAAATCCTAAAACAGCAAATTTCGGTTTCGAATCAAGAAAAATCGCATTTCTCTGTTTTACCGAAAAAAGTGAGACAGGTGAGTTATTAAAAAAAAACTTCGTTTTAATCAACAGGAAATATGAATCAACCGCTTTATAACAATAAATTAAAAATCCCCACTTTTTGATAACCAATGACGACAATAAAGAAATAAATCATAACAAAAACGAATTTAATTTGTTTAATTTAATTTTTTAGGGTCAAAATAGTGTGTTAATAATATTGACTCACCCGTTACAAAAGGAGGATATCGTGAAGATATCGATTGAAAGGAACAACGAGATGATTGAGTTAAAATCGATGAAGATTCGGAATCCGTACACGATTAAAATAGCGATTCCGGAATCGATGACGGAAGTTTCCGCGATAGTGAACGTCCTCGTCGAGAAAAATGGGAATATCATCGGGACGAGACCGTTGAAATGCGAGAGTAAATTGAGGGAACTGGAGCAGATATTGAGAACGACGGCGAATCCGATTGAATTTATGTGTCAGGTGAGTGAATATGATTCAAATATTTGATAGGTTATTCTTTAATAACTTCTTTTCTCGAAATTTCAATAAGATTAAACTATATAACAATCAAAAACTATAATGTTTGAGCTATAATATAACTTACATATCACATCGTTATATTAATCGTAAATCTTAAAAATGTAGTAGATATGATTTTTTTTGAAAATATCGTATTTTATGATATAAAGATTAAGCAATATCTTCTTGAATATCTTTTTCCTAAACATTTAAATGATATCGTTTTTATATCATACCATAAACTAGAATATTTAAACTTATAAATTTAACACACATCATATTGAAATGATAAAAATGTAGTAGATATGAGTTCTTCAAAATGTCGTATTTTATGGTTAAAAGATTTGCTGCATCTTTTAGAATATTTTTTCCTAAATTTGGATGATATTAACATATCGTTTTTATAACACATCATAAACTAGAATATTTAAGCTTTATTTTAACATACATATCAAATCGTAATTTTTAGAAATGTTGTAGATATGATTTTTGTATTTTGTGATTTAAAGGTTTTCAATATCTTCTTGAATAATATTTTTCCGAAGAATATAAATGATATTAACATATCATAAACTAGAATATCTAAGCTTTAATTTAACATACATATCATATCATTCTTAAATAATTTTTTCCTAAGAATTTAAATGATATCGTTTTTGCATCATATCATAAAGTAGAGCATTTAAGCTTCCATTTAACATACGTATCATATCGTAATTAATAAAAATGGAGCAAATAACGCTTATTGAATATATCATTATTTATGATTTAAAGATTTAGCAATATCTTCTTAAATAATTTTTTTCTAAGAAATTAAATGATATCGGCATATCGTTTTTACGTCATATCATAATCTAGAATATTTTAACCTTCAATTGAACATGTATATCACATCGCAACTCTTAAAAATGTACTTGATATGATTTTTTCAAGATATCATATGTTATGATTTAAAGATTTAACATCTTCTTGAATTTTTTCCTAAGAATTTAAATGATATCATCATATCGTTTTTATAACACATCATAAACTAGAATATTTAAGCTTTAGTTTAACATACATATCATATCCTAATTCTCAAAAATGTGGTACATATGATTTTTTGAAGACATCATATTTTATGATTTAAAGATTAAGCAATACCTTCTTGAATAATTTTTTCTTAAGAATTGATATGATATCGTTTTTATATCATATCATAAAGTAGAACATTTAGGCTTCCTTTAAAATGCATATCATATCGTAATTCATAAAAATCTAATAGATAACACTTTTTGAATATATTATAGTTTATGATTTAAAGATTCAGCAATATTTTTTTAAACAATTTTTTTTTTAATTTAAATAATATCGATACATCGTTTTTACATCATATCATTAACTAGAATATTTTGAGCTTCAATTGAACATACATATCATATCGTAATTCTTAAAAATGTAGTAGATATGATTTTTTCAAAATATCATATGTTATGATTTAAATATTAAGCAACATTTTCTTAAATAATTTTTTTCCTAAGAATTTAGATGATATCGTTTGCTTATCATATCATAAAGTAGAACATTTAAGTTTCAATTGAACATACATATCATATCGTAATTCTAAAAAATGTAGTAGATATGATTTTTTAAAATATATGTTATGATTTAAAGATTTAGCCATATCTTCTTCAATAACTTTTTCCTAAAAATTTTGATTAAATATGACAATATCATATCTTATCATATAATTCATTTATATTGAATTAGAACTTTGGCAACTTATTTAATAATTTTGTTCCTGGACATCTCAATGATATCACTATATAGTTATTATATAATATCATTAACTACGATTTTTAAGCTTCAATTTTGAATACACATATAATAAAGTTTCTTAAAAATGTCGCATCATCAAAAGTTGACCGTTTCATAATTAATACTTTCTTCCTGAAAATATCAATGATATTATCATATAGTGTACATATCCTATTATAAACTAAAATCTCTAAGCTTTAATTTAATATACATATCATACCAGGACTACCTCTCATTAATATTGTTTTTCTGGAAATTTCAATGATACTTTTATATAGTTTTCATATCCTATCACAAATTAGAATTTCTAAGCTTTAATTTAATACACACATTATGACATAGTTCTTAAAATTAAAAAATTCATATAATTTTTTGAAAATTTTGTATTAATTTTGATTTAAAACTTTGGCGACTTTAATATAATAATAATTAATAATTTTGTTCCTGGACATTTCAATGATATCATCATCTACTTGTTATATCACATCATAAACTAGAATCTTTAAGCTTCAATTTAACATACATATTATGTTATTGTTCTTAAAAGTACAGTCCATACGATTTTCTGAAAATTTCATATTAATTTTGATTTAGAAATTTAGCAACTTATTTAATAATTTTGTTCCTGGACATTTCAACAATATCATCATATAGTTATTATATGATATCACAAACTAAGATCTTTAAGTTTCATTTTTGTATGCATATCATATAAAGATTCTTAAAAGTGCAGAACACATAAGTTCTTGTAAATTTAGTAATAATTTAAAGTTGACCGTTTCTTTATATTATCTTTTCTTGAAATTTTCAATAATATTATCATATAATTTTCATATCATATTATCATATTGTAGGATATGATTTTTCGAAAATTTTATTTCTGATTTATAAATTTAATGTCTTTAATAATTTTTTCTTTAAATTTTCAACAATACTATCATATTAGCTGTATATCATATCATCAACTAGATGCATTGAGCTACAATTTGACATGTATATTATATCATAATTGGAAGAACATTAATTTAAATCATCAATTTAAAAAAGATTAACTTAAAAAAGCATTAGGCTACAATTTGGCATATATATCATTTAATGATTTCGAAGAACACGCAAGATATGATCTTTGATTTTTAAATTTAGTAATATCTTTAATAATATATATCAATAATATATTTATTCTGAAAATTTCAATGATATTATCATACTACTTACAAGTAGAAATATCAAGCTACAATTTGACGTTAACCAAATCACAATTCCTTAATTCCGAAGAACACGGAAGATATGTTTTTTTTTAAGTTTGTTTTATCATTGATTTATAAATTTAACAGTTTTTTCATTAACATTTTTTTGCTGTAAATTTTAATTATATTGTCATCTAAGTATGATATGATATATATCATCAAGTAGAAGGAAAAAGCACAATTTAACATGTATATAATATTATAATTCCTAAGAACACGAATAATATGATCTTTTGAAAATTTTGTCTTATGTTTGATTTATAAGATTGTATCTTATGAATACTTTATTCCTGGAAATTTTAGTAATACTATCATAACACATCATTAACTAAAAGTGTTAAGCTGCAATTTAACATGTATATCATATCATAATTCCGACGAACACGCAAGATATGATTTTTCAAAAATTTTATCTTTAATTTGTAAATAATTTAATGATAGTTTTAATAATTATTTCCTGAAAATTTCAATTATATTATCATGTTAGCTGTGTATGGTTATTATCATTAACTAAAAGCATTAAGCTACAATTTGACATATGTATCATATTATAATTCCGAAGAACACGCAAGATATAATATTCTGAAAATTTCGTCGTTGATTTATAAATTTAATAATATCCTTCATACATTTCTTTTTCTGAAATTTTCAATTATATTGTCATATTAGCTGTAATAATATGATAATATAATTGTTAAAAATATAATATCATTAACTAGAAGCATTAAGTTACAATTTGACATGTATATCTTATTTTAATTGCCAAGAACACGGAAGATATGCTGTTTAAAAAGTTTGTCAATAAGTCAAATATTTCTTTTCTGAAAATTTCAACAATATTGTCATGTTAGTTTTATATCATACCATTAAATAGAATGAAAAAGCTACAAATTTACACATATCATCAAGTATATCATATTGCAACTCCTAAGAACGCGAACATGATCTTTTGTCAATTTTTATTCAATATTTTTTCCTGGTAATCTTAAAAATACTATCATATTAGTTTTATATTATATCATAAACTAGAATCTTCAATATGGCATATATATCATATTGTTATCATTAAAAAAACAGTTTACACGATTTTATGAAGTGTCATACCATCTTTATCTACAAATTTTGTAATTTTTAACAATTTTTTCCTGAATATTGTAACGATGTCATTATATACTTATTGTATCACATCGCAGACAAGGACCGTTTTGCCTCAATTTAGTACACATATCATATAATGATTTGTAATAATGTAGAAGATATCAGTTTTTCAAAATTTCGTATTACATAATTCCAAGTTAACCATTTTTTCATTAATTTTTTTTCTTGAAATTTCAATAATACTATCATATAATTTTTTTATACTACCACATAGTACAATCTTTAAACATTAATTTGACATATATATCATATTATTAACATACCTATCATATCATCATTCTTAATTAACACGATCTTTATGATTTTTTGAAAATCTGGTCATATTTATGATTTTTAATAGCCTTCTTATTAGTAACTGTTTGCAATATATTTCCATGACATTATCATATAGGATTTAAATCATATCGTAAATTACATTCTTTAATTTTTTTCAAATTTTTAAAAGATCTTTTCAAAATCCTGTCTTATTAACGATCATTGATAACTTTTTGCAAGAATTTTCCATGATATTAGCATATAGTTTATGAATCATATCAGGAATTACAGTCTTTGATCTTCAATTCAACGTACATGTCATATGATCATTCTTAATAATAAGGTTTTTACGTTTTTTTGAAAGTCTCGTCTTATTTATAATCATTTATAACTTTGTGCAAGAAATTTTGGAAGGGTTTGAATCATATCGTAAATTACGATCTTTAAGCTTCAATTCAACATGCATGTCATATGAACATTCTTAATAATACGGCATTTACGATTTTTTGAAAATCTTGTCTTATTTATTATTATTGACTCTTTTTATTAATAACGTGTTGCAATAAATTTCCATGATATTATCATATAATTTGAGAATCATATCATGAATTACAGTCTTTGATTTTCAATTCAACGTACATATCATATCATGATTGTTAATAATACGTTCTTTACGATGTTTTGGGAAATCTTGTCTTATTTATGATCATTGACAACTTTTTGGAAGAAATTTCCATAATATTATCATATACTTTGTGAATCAAAGTATATATTACACTCTTTAAGTGTCAATTCAACGTACATATCATATCATCATTCTTAATAATAGGGTCTTTACGTTTTTTTGAAAATCTTGTTTTATTTATGATCGATTGATAACTTTTTGCAAGAAATTTCCATGATATTACCATATAGTTTGTGAATCATATCATATATTACAGTCTTTATGCTTCAATTCAACGTACATATCATATCATTATTCTTAATTATACGGTTTTTACGATTTTTTTTGAAAATCTTGTCTTATTTTTGATAATTGACAACTTTTTACAAGAAATTTCCATGATATTACCATATAGTTTATGAATCATATCATATATTACAGTCTTTAAGCTTCAATTCAACGTACATATCATATCATCAATGTTAATAATACAGTCTTTACGATTTTTTGAATATCTTGTCTTATTTATGATCATTGATAGCTTTTTGCGAGAAATGTCCATGATATTGCCATATAGTTTGTGAATCATATCATATATTACAGTCTTTAAGCTTCAATTCAATGTACATATCATATCATCAATCTTAACAATACGGTCTTTACGATTTTTTGAAAATCTTGTCTTATTTATGATCATTGATAACTTTTTGCAAGAAATTTCCGTGATATTACCATATAGTTTGTGAATCATATCACATATTACAGTCTTTAAGCTTTAATTCAACGTACATATCATATCATTATTCTTAATTATATGGTTTTTACGATTTTTTTTGAAAATCTTGTCTTATTTTTGATAATTGACAACTTTTTACAAGAAATTTCCATGATATTACCATATAGTTTATGAATCATATCATATATTACAGTCTTTAAGCTTCAATTCAACGTACATATCATATCATTAATGTTGATAATACAGTCTTTACGATTTTTTGAATATCTTGTCTTATTTATGATCATTGATAGCTTTTTGGAGAAATGTCCATGATATTACCATATAGTTTGTGAATCATATTATATATTACAGTCTTTAAGCTTCAATTCAATGTACATATCATATCATCAATCTTAATAATACGGTCTTTACGATTTTTTGAAAATCTTGTCTTATTTATGATCATTGATAACTTTTTGCAAGAAATTTCCGTGATATTACCATATAGTTTGTGAATCATATCACATATTACAGTCTTTAAGCTTTAATTCAACGTACATATCATATCATTATTTTTAATTATATGGTTTTTACGATTTTTTGAAAATCTTATCTTATTTATGATCATTGATAACTTTTTGCAAGAAATTTCCATGATATTACGATATAGTTTGTGAATCGTATCATGAATTATCGTCTTTTACTTTCAATTCAACGTGCATATCATTATTCTTAATTATATGGTTTTTACGATTTTTTTTGAAAATCTTGTCTTATTTATGAGTAATTGATAACTTTTTGCAAGAAATTTCCATGATATTATCATACAGTTTGTGAATCAAATCATATACTATAGAGTTTAAGCTTCAAATCAACGTACATATCATATCATCGTTCTTAATAATACGGTTTTTACGATTTTTTGAAAATCTTGTCTTATTTATGATCATTGATAACTTTTTGCAAGAAATTTCCATGATATTACCATATAGTTTGTGAATCGTATCATGAATTACAGTCTTTTATTTTCAATTCAACGTACATATCATATCATCATTCTTGATAATACGATTTTTACGTTTTTTTTGAAAATCTTGTCTTATTTATGATTAATTGATAACTTTTTGCAAGAAACTTCCATGATATTATTATATAGTTTGTGAATCAAGTCATATACTATAGAGTTTAAGCTTCAATTCAACGTACATATCATATCATCGTTCTTAATAATACGGTTTTTACGATTTTTTGAAAATCTTGTCTTATTTATGATCATTGATAACTTTTTGCAAGAAATTTCCATGATATTACCATATAGTTTGTGAATCGTATCATGAATTACAGTCTTTTATTTTCAATTCAACGTGCATATCATTATTCTTAATTATATGGTTTTTACGATTTTTTTTGAAAATCTTGTCTTATTTATGAGTAATTGATAACTTTTTGCAAGAAATTTCCATGATATTATCATACAGTTTGTGAATCAAATCATATACTATAGAGTTTAAGCTTCAAATCAACGTACATATCATACCATCGTTCTTAATAATACGGTTTTTACGATTTTTTGAAAATCTTGTCTTATTTATGATCATTGATAACTTTTTGCAAGAAATTTCCATGATATTACCATATAGTTTGTGAATCGTATCATGAATTACAGTCTTTTATTTTCAATTCAACGTACATATCATATCATCATTCTTGATAATACGATTTTTACGTTTTTTTGAAAATCTTGTCTTATTTATGATTAATTGATAACTTTTTGCAAGAAACTTCCATGATATTATTATATAGTTTGTGAATCAAGTCATATACTATAGAGTTTAAGCTTCAATTCAACGTACATATCATATCATCGTTCTTAATAATACGGCTTTTACGATTTTTTGAAAATCTTGTCTTATTTATGATCATTGATAACTTTTTGCTACAAATTTTCAAGATATTACCGTATAGTTTGTGAATCAAATCATATATTATTGTCTTTAAGCTTCAATTCAACGTACATATCATATCATCATTCTTAATAATAGGTTTATTACGATTTTTTGAAAATCCTGCCTTATTTATAATCATTGATAACTTTTTGCAAGAAATCTCCATGATATTACCATATAATTTGTGAATCAAATCATATATTATAGTCTTTAAGCTTCAATTTAACGAACATATCATATTATCTTTCTTAATAATACGGTCTTTACGATTTTTTGAAAATCTTGCCTTATTTCTGATCATTGATTACTTTTTGCAAGAAATTTCCATGATATTACCATATAATTTGTGAATCAAATCATATATTATAGTCTTTAAGCTTCAATTTAACGAACATATCATATTATATTTCTTAATAATGCGGTCTTTACGATTATTTGAATATCTTGTCTTATTTGTGATCATTGATAACTTTTTGCAAAAAATTTCCATGATATTACCATATAGTTTGTTAATCATATCATATATTACAATCTTTAATCTTCAGTTTAACGTACATATCATATCATCACTCTATATAATATGGTCTTTACAATTTTTTGAAAATCTTCTCTTATTTATGATTGTTGACCGTCTCTATTAATAACTTTTTGCAGAAAATTTCCATCATATTATCGTATACTCTTTGAATCATATCATAAATTAAGGTCCTTAAGCTTCAATTTAACATATATATCATATTATTGTCATTAAAAGTACAATTAATTTGATTTTTTTGTAATTTCGTAGTATTTTTAATTTATAAACTTTGCAATTTCTTTTTTGATATTATTTTCTGGATATTTCAACAATATCATCATATAGCGTCTATATCATATAATATCCTATAATCTTTAAACTTCAATTTCATGTAAAAACCATTAAAAATACATCAGATAAGATATTTTAAAAATCATATTTATTTATATTATTTCTTTTTTTAGACTTTAGGATTTACTGCTCACGACAAAGCGCAATTGGATAACTTTATGGTGCATACTTTCCAAAAGAACTTACCTGCAAATTTTAACTTATTAACTCACACGGCTCCAATGGATAGATTAAAATCGATAGCTTGCGAAGAATTTCCCACCTTATTACATTTCGCTGCTAAATACGGCTTAGAAAAATTCGCAATCCAATTAGTTGAATGCCCAGGAGGAGACACAGCCTGCGAATTAAAGAACGTAAACGATCGTAACCCATCCGATATCGCAGAATGCGAAGGATTTTCCGAGTTAGCCCAAATGTTGCGGGGTTACATGAAAATGAACGAGTTTACCAAAATTTACACCAAGTTGAAACAAATTCAATTAAACCCCGAGTGCATTGAAGATAACGATGATGAGTATTTAGTCCCGAGGGAAATTTCGGCCGATTTTTACAAAGTTTGCCCCGCTCCTAAACCCGTTTTAACGCCAACAACCCCCAACAGCGAAGTTAGTTACCTCCCGATGACGACGAAACAAACTTTACCAGCAGAAACGCCAATAAAAGACAAAACGAACAGCTTACCGCGAATAACATCGGCTTCGTCGACATCCAACATAAGCACGACGTCGCAAAAAAGCGCCGCGATTTCTTTCACGGGCGAAGATAAAGTTCAAACGGAACTTTTCGAAATATTAAGGGACGTCACCCTTAACATTCACACGTACGAACAAGCGGAGAAATTGGTGGAAGAGTGGAAAAATAGGAACGACGTGCAGAAAAGTTTTAAAGAAAAAGCGGAACAATTGAACGATATGAGGCGATGGTACGATAAACTCCAGCACGACATGAAACAAGGCAACAAAGTGAGCACTTTCGATCGGGTAAAAAACTTATTTCTGCGAAAAAAGAAGGACCCAAACTCGAAAAGCGTTGAAAAAGAAATCTTCTCCGTCTTACCAAATAGCAATCGACCGATTAGCAGTTTAAGCTTACAAAGCACGTCGAGTAGTGGATCTTCGGGAAGAATGAGTACAATTAGCGCTTGTAGTTTAGGAGATAGTGGAACGCATTCAGATCACGAAGATAGAAAGGTAAATAATTAAAAAAATAAGATAGAATAATTTTTTTAATTTGTTTTTTGTTTAGAATTTACTAACATCGAGTTTAGACGAAGAGTTTCGGCCGTTGGACATAATCAAAGAAATGAAAGAAGTTAATTATATGATCCCGCCCTCACCGAAACCCGTCATACAAACTAAGTTAAACCTTCAACTAAATGCGATCGATGTAAGACCCCCTCAACCGATTCCGAGAGGTTCGTTGGAGCATTACATTCAGTACCCACCTTCGGGGTTACCTGTTCAAGCATGTAAGTCATTAATATGAATTGATTTTATAAATTTAGAATTAGATTCTTTCTGATCATGTCATGAACTCTTTTTAAAAAAATTCAATACTGAAAACTTTAAAGCTCTATCGTCTTTTGTTTCCCAGCTAAAAAACAACACGTTGTTTGATAAACTTCTTTCTTGGTATTTATTAATTAATTTCCTCGGTACCGGTTTCAACTTAATTTAGCAGATCATGATCAGCCGTTTTGACGATATTTCGTTTATCTACCAGCTGTTCAACCCAATTAAACTTTTTTTGTGCAGAGCAATAGAAACTTTTTCTTTCATCAGATTGTCTACGAAATACTTATGATAAAAATTTTGACATTCTCTTCCTATTACTGTCCTTAGCATAGTCTTCATCTCCAAAAATTTACGAAATCTCGAAATTTTGATCGATAACTTGATCCTCTACTCGACTTGGTTCACCCCCCATTGCTTCTTCAACCTCTTCTTCAAATTTCTCTACATTAACCTTATTGACTTTTTACGCATATTAAGTATTCAACAAATACCAGAGTAAAGGAGCTTTCTTCCTTCTTTATTCCATCGTTTTATTTCTTCTCACCTCCAGACTGTCGTTGTCGTTCCTCTACCTCTTTTTTTTTGGAAGCGATTATTTCTCCGTCGCTTCTTCTTTATACTATTAAAATGAGATATTTTCTTCGTTGATCTCTCCATCCCTTCCACCTTCGTTTCTTCCCTCGAGGTCCAGCATTCATATATACATAGGAATCTATTAATTTTTATTATATAATTTTGTAAAACATACCTGGGCGAGCGGGCGGATGTCCCCGTTGATTATTCCTCTTGCCCTCACCATCATACTCCTACAAACCTTCCTTTTCTCCAACTCTTCTCTTTTCCTCCACCTCCTTCTCCCTCATTATGTTAGGTAGGAGATTCATTATTTCTTCACCCACTTCTCTTGACTCCACTAGCATATCTCCTATGGTTTCGACAGTAATTTTCTTGCTAATCTTAAATTCCGCCCTTTTTCTTAGTGTTTCAAATCTTGCACATTTAAATACCGTGTGCTCAGGGATATCTTCTACGCCACATCCATACCAACACCGGTTTGCCCTTATTTTTTTAAATTTCATTTAGGTGCTTCCCGAAAGTCGCTTGTTGCCTATCCTTTATAAGTCTCCCACCTCTCTTGCCAATGTCGGTACATCTCCTCCCTGTTTTGTTGTTTCTTCTCACCCCTTGATTCCCAGTTGCTCCGACCGCACCGGTAAATGCCGTTCTAAACGCTGATGTTACGTGTATTGATGTTTTCCTCTCCATTGATCCTAGCATATTTGCGTATTTCTTGTGCTTTAAAGCCACTTCCGATGCCGCCGCTGCGGACAACGTCGCCGACTCTACTACCATGGGCAGCAGTTTCCTTTTCTCTTGGCTTGGCCCACCTATTCAAATAATACTTTGCAGCGATAACATGAGCTATTATCTCAAAAAATTAGCAATAGGAAGATCAATTAAAACCCCGGGTTTGGCTTTAAACGATGAAACGATAATTTCTATTCATTCTTATCACGTTAGAGTTACATATGTTTCGACTTTGAAGTCATTATCAAACACAACGTTATACAATTACGACAAACACATAGTATATAAAGAAGTATATAAAGAAATACGAAATCTGTTATAAGTTTTAAACAACATTCTGAAAAATTCAATTAATTAGAATCACGTTTTTAAAAACAGTTATATTTTGATAATAGAAAAATTGAAATTCTGAAAAATTGAATATAAATGCTAAAAGTTTCAGATTAAATTTAGATAAGTATGACGTATAATGAAATTTTAAAATATTTCAACCGAAAAATCGTTAAAATTACAAAAAAATTAAAAATAATACCAACAACTTAAATTTAATTTGATGCCAACATCTTGGACTAAGTTAATAGTCTTTTAGATAATGTACAATGTTTGGAACAATAATAGCTCTTTTTGCCAACTTCAAACTGGTCAGCAGGACTTTGGAAATACAAAAGCTCATGCTGTCCACAAGTTGGCAGACTTCAAACTAATGAGCAGGACTTTGAAAACATAATTGTTTTTGTACAGCTTTAGGCAGACTTCAAACTGATGAGCAAGACTTTAGAGACATAATAACTTATAATTCCAACAAGTTTTCAATCTTAGAAGATAATATGTAGTCTGTTTGACAGTAATATCTCATGTTGCCAACAAATTGGCAGATTTCAAACTGATCAGCAGGTCGTTGGGGATATAATAGCTCATGTTGCAGCACATGTTGGCAAATTGGGATATCAAAGCATTTCAAAATTTTGCAGAGTTATCATCAAACTCGCTTTTCCTCTTCCATCTTTCCATGAATCTATGAAAAAGTAGAAGGATTGATAACATTTCAGATCGCGTAAGATCAAAAAGATACAATATGCATATTTCTCCTCTTCTAGCGTCTCACTCATACATTATTTATTTTTATTTCACATCATATGCTTGCGAGGCAACGTAACGTCATCAAAGTTTTTTTATTCTTTTTTTAAAAAACTAAAGCCCAATTTGACAAATAAAAATTGTGGCAGTCTCTCGAATAAGCCAATAAAAGAATGATTATTAATTACAAAATATTTTTTTTGTTTTAGTATCCAACGTTAATGAATCTCCGGAAGACAACGTCTACATAGAATTTGAGGATCAATCTAGTCCTACGAGTGAGTACATGAATCTCCCATTAAACGTACAAAAATCCCAAAACAGGGAGTACATGAATTTCTCATCGCCGATTTCGAATCAGAATTTCGCGGAGTACATGAACTATAATCCTGGAAAAAAATAATAAAAATTTCTCCCAGCTAATTATTAATTTATGTACCAAATAGTATATGTTTAAGGTGTTTAGATAAGTTAATTTATTTATGTTTCTTTTTTATTTTATTTTATATATGATTATAACCTCCGTACGATTTTTATATTTGTACATTATAAAGAATTTAAAATAAAATAAAACGCAATGTATGTCATAACAATCAATTCTTTATTTTCTTATTTTATTTAAATTTTCTTACTAGGGTTATCATCCTATTCACCCAATTCTTTCACAAATATCATTTTTTGACTGATTATTTCTGAGGTCTTTCTCAAAAATCCTCTCTTAAGAGCTTTGTTATTTTTTATGGACAATAAAAAGACCTCCGATCATTCAAAAGTTTAGTGGATGTTTCTGATGAGAATAATGAACCTTCAAATAGGGACAACCCTAATAATAAAGAGGAAAATAAAAACCAAAAAATTCCCTATGAGAAGACTATGGATAAAAATCCATAGTCCTCTAAATCATCAGCAGCTAATTACTGACTTGAAAACGAATACAATACAATTTCACTATTACGTACAAAAATTCAAACACCAAGGTGATCCTAAATGTAATTTCCAATAGCTTTAGCAAGCCACTTTCTGTGATCTTACGTAATGTTCCGATATTAATATCTGATCAAAAAATCTAAACCGACTCATAAGAGTCACGAGATTGCTCAACAAGTCGAAATATCGCCAAGAGAACGCCAAGAAATTTATCAAGTCAAAGAAATTTCCAACGCAATCATCACGGTGGAAGCCAGGAGGAATTCCCAAAAGATTTCTTAATGCCATAATTGCCAACATTACGGACATACGAAAAGTTGCCCCTCGATGAGCCCTAGATGCGTCAAATGCGGTGAATATCACATCCACAAAACTGCATAGAAACTCAAGCTGATCCTCCCAAGTGTGCCAACTGTTGCCAAGATCATCCAGCAAGAGTACCACCATTGAACAGCTTCACTCCGTCTTGCGCAAAGAATCCAGAGCTCACAAGCAATACCCCAAACAAAGACTACATCTCCTCCTAGGTACTTCTCCCATCTACCACCCTCTCCTATCTTAAAGATTTCCTTGTTTCCCTTATAAAACAAATCAAGACTTTCATAATTAACCTTTCATTCTCATATTTAATTCACATCTAATCTAACCATCATATACAACTTAAGCATCCTGAATTTCAACGCCAATGTAACTATAACATAACCAACACTTCTTATTGGGTTTTTTTTTGACTCGGTATCAGATAGATGTAGCTTGTATCACGAAAACACACGTACTTCCAAGTGGGACCCGAATAGCAGGATATAATGCATATAGAGCAGCGATTATAATTAAGTATAAAAATGATTTATTCAGGATAAACGGTCCACAAAGTAATTAATGAAACAACTTTTTAAAATTGCTAATATATTTCGAATGTATTTTTCATTCTTCTTCAGAGCATTTATGTTGCTAAAATGGAGATTTTTTTATTACAATTAATGAAAAGGTTTTTTAACATGAGCATCCAACATATGTTGAAGACGCCAAAGAACAAAATAAGATGAAATTAAACTTACTTGTTTTAAAAAGCATGAAATATAAAAATCGTCTTGGTCATAATAGAAAACACATTAAAACTGAGTATCGGTAAATTAAAATAACAAATTAAAAGTTCAACAAGAACGTGTAAAATTTAACAATACAAAATGGACTCGATGAGAACGTTAAGATGTAAAAATTGATATGAAAAAAAACCTGTTTTCGATCGCAAACACAACTCCGAAAAACGAAACTGCGCACAAACCGAAATTTACCAAAAACAAAGCGGAAACTTTAAAAATTTAAATTTCAAAAATTCAAACCAAAGAAACGATTTATCAAATAAAAACAATAAAACGTAATCAGAATAATTAATACAGACTATGTAGATAAGAAAATGTAATTAACAATCAAAAATGAACCTACTAACTTAAAAACTAGAAAACCATATCATTAGAGAAAGTAGAAACATTATTAATATCATGATTATGTTGGGTTGGTGGATTATAGTTATGGTTAGTCTTGTCCCTAGTAAACAAGTAAGCATATATGTTACTTAAATTCTGAGTATCCGTTCTATAGTTAACAGTATTACTAGTGTAATTTATATGGACCATCTCTAAGAAAATTCTATTGTAGTAATTAGATTCACATCCAAAATTTTAACGTTATCAAAATCGAAGGTGTGTTTGCAATCCTGAACATGTTGGGATAATGCACAAACGGTCTTATTCAACCGGCAGTTACTTTTATGTTTAGAAATTCTACTTTTAAGCCATTGAGAAGTCTGACCAACATATTTTCCACTACAATCGTTGCATGAAATGCAGTAAATTAAATTGGATTTAAATTTGTTTTCTGTAGCGTCTTTAAGTTTTGTGAAATGGTTACCAAGTTTGTTATCGTAGCACTCAACTACTTTTAAATTGTCAATCACTGATAATGTTTTTTTCAAAGAATCACTTAACTTCTCGATATAAGGTAGTTTTTTTATAAATGATAGGTTCAGTTGTAAGTAAAGATGGGTTAGTTAAACTGACCTGGTTTATGTTATTATTAATTAACGGTGTTGAAAATAAAATTTTATTAATTAATTTACTTGGGTAACCATTATTAACAAAAGTTTTTTGTAGAAATTCTAAGTTTTCACGAAGAAATTCTTTATCACAAATGTTGGAGAATCTGTGCTTCATGCAACGTACAGTTGAAAGTTTGTGCTTAAAGCTATGACTTGAGAAATAATTAAGATAACGTCCTGAGTAAGTTGGTTTAACGTACCAATCAAACTTAATCTTATTGAAACCGTCTCTGATTATTTTAGTATCCAAAAAAGGAATGCTATTATTACTTTCCAACTCCATTGTAAACTGAATGCTCGGATGAAAATCATTAAAACAATTTAACACTGTATTGATATCATCCTTGTGTACCCCCAAAACCAAATCATCAACATATTTCTTAATGAAATTTATACGAAAAACTGAACCATTATTAATCAAAATCTCGTCCAACGCATAGTCCATCACAATCAAAGCCAAAACAGGTGATATTTTAGATCCCATAGGTGTACCTTCGACTTGATGATAAATAACATTATCAAATGTAAAAATTGAAGTGTCAAAAATCAACTTTACACCTGTTAAAAAGGTATCCCTATCCCATGAGCAATGTTCAGCAATTAAATTCCATTTTTCCTTAATTATCTCATTAACCAAATCCAAGGGGATAACGGTGAACAAACTAACAACATCTAAAGAAATTAAGATGTGATTTTCAGGGAGGCTGTAACCTCTAAACTCTTCAACAAATTGAAAAGTGTTAGTGATGTTATAATTAGTTCTGTTACTAAAAGTCCGACTTAATATATCAGAAATGTGACCCGACAAATCGTACGATGCCGCACCAATGGAAGAGATGATAGGTCTTAAAGGTACTCCTTCCTTATGAATTTTTGGCAGAAAGTATGCTTTGGCTAAAATAGAATTATTAGTTGTTAACTTTTTCTTTTCAGAAAAAGTTATGTAATTTTTTTCCTGTAGTAGTTTGATAAAACTGTTAATGTTGTTTTGAACCGTTAATAACGGATTAGAATTTAACACCTTGTAAACATTTATATCGTCGAGCATACCTTTTGATTTGTTTATGTAGTCAGTTTTAACAATAATAACTGTTGTTGAACCTTTATCTGCCTTGGTAATCATTACGGAAGGGTTATCCTTTAGAAAAATTTTTGTTTTTTTAAAATAATTACGTAAAATACTGTGCAACCCATCACATGTTCTGCCGGTACCCATATAGTTAGTGATAATATAGTGATTTTGCCTCTCACCACATTCTTGGTGTCTGTTTTCAGTTCGTTAATGATGTTCTCTAAGTACATCAACAACCTTTTTAGATCGAAATTATGAGCATCCACTGGTAAGTTAAATTTCGGACCAAGCGAAAGTAAGTTTACAACCTCCTCAGGGACATCTACAGATGTCAAGTTGACTAACCATTTTATGTTATCATTAAAGAATTTTACGTTATTTTTGGACCTGGTTAGCATCATCTTAAACTTTTTAATATTACTTTTTCTAACATTACAAAAAATCTTATTGTATTTAAATTTAAGAGAATCAACAAAATTATTATAAACATTGGATGGTAACAAGGCTTTTATGCGGTTGGACAAATTGTTAAACGAGACTTTAATTTTACTCAAATATTATAATTAATTTATTATAATTAAGAGACAAATTCAACATCATCAATTTAGCTGTAAAATTACCGCTATTGGACTTAATATCATATGTGGATGCAAACCACCTAATGGAAACTACTTGAAACTGACATAAGTTCAATGTTGAATAGCTCTATACCCTGCTTATAGGATATTTTAACAACAAAAATAACCTTCACAGAACAGATAATCCAACGGAACTAAATCTGGAATTATTATCTACCAAGTGAGCTTTCACAGTGCTCTGCCCAATCGATTTTAGATATTAGATATAACAATAACTAAAAATTTTACTATCCAGTGAAATCAGTGTGTAATCAGCGATTTCAACTTAGATCATTTGCAAATAATCACCACCCTTGCAAAACTACATAAATACAGACAAAAAATTTGGAAGCTAATCAATGAATACATCAAATGGACAGAGCTTGGAGACTCATTAAAATATCAACCAACATCAACTATTCCGAACGAGTTAGAACCAAAAATCTACCCACTGTCTTCAAAGATTAAGCAAGAAGTTGTCTCTTCAACGAAACTTTTCATAAAGATTTCTACAAGCCATTACAATTTCCCCTCTAAAAGCACCTTAGACTTAATCAAAGAGAAACGGGGGGTTCGTCGGGAATGGCTACAGACGCTTTACCCAAAAATAAAAGCTACACTGAAGAAACTAATTCGTACAATTAAAATTTTCGTTCAATTATTTTAAAGCAAGTAACTGAGGCTTGTAGAAACCCACATTAATCGATGAAACACCAGTATTCTCAGACGAAAACAAAGCCAACACCTTTGCGGAATATCTGGAAGAATGTTGTCGACCGAATATCAATTAAGAGAATATTCGTCACATTACCACAATCCAACAAAATAATGAATCCCATCCATTAACTCCAACAACTACTGAGACTACAGGAACTAAAGGTAGAAACTGTAGTGTTAAGTTAAATGAGTATTGCCATCTATAGAAATAAAAAGAAATCAAGCAGACCACGTGACCGCAGACTAGAAGAATGCAGGTAACGGCCGCTAGAACCATAAGTGCCCAGTTACCGAAGTGCTTGTAAACAAATATAGAAGCGACGAGATTCTAATAAAAAGTATTAGATTAATCTTCA
This sequence comes from Onthophagus sagittarius, assembly GCA_036711965.1. Lineage (NCBI taxonomy): Eukaryota > Metazoa > Arthropoda > Insecta > Coleoptera > Scarabaeidae > Onthophagus > Onthophagus sagittarius. The sequence goes on along the minus strand of JASERS010000006.1, from coordinate 21,660,761 downwards.
CCTGTATTTATTTTATTTATTGCAAAATAAGACAATAATAAACAGAAACAGCAAACCTAACCACTAAAAAAATTTTAGGCTTAGATCAGATACCTAATATAGTCAGAAAACAACCTCCGGAGAAATTATTGATAAACATCGCCAAGAATTTTTAATATCTGTCTGGAAATTGGCTACTTTTCGGCAGTGTGGATCACTCAAAACAATATGGACTCAGCCAATTATAGCACAATCAGTTTCCTCTTATCCTGTTTGAACGAGGTATCCATCATCGAGTTAAGTTTCCTCAAAATAATCCCAAACATCCAGTATGGATTTAGAAGGGGGATACCCCAAGTAAACTTCAGTGAACTGGCTATTCTTGCCAATTCACCAACTGGCGTAATATATCGAAGCGGAAAGTTTACAGCTGATGCTTCGCTGTATATAGCAAGGGCCTTTGATACTGTTTGGATTGAAGGCAAAATACAAAATCAAACAAACAGGGTTAAGCCACTATTTACTAGCCATTCTATTTTCCTTCCTGGACGAGAGAACTTCCTCCGTCACCGTTAATATCTCTGTTTAATATCTGCCACGTTTGCGGATGAAATGTAGGTATGGTACAAAACGACATCTTTATTGATGTTATTGAGATACTTCAAAGGTCAGTGCACAAAATTCAGAAATGGTTATCAAAATGACAGACCAAAATTTTTTCGCTGAGATAATAGCGAAATACTCCTAAGGTTATTATAAATGACCAAAAAATACATTGGAAAACAAAAAAATGTAATAATTAAACACAAAGTAAAATGAAACAATAATTAAATACCTTGAAATTCTCCTTGATCACCAACCAATACTATGCCAGGCTTCGCAAATTGTATCCTCTGAGCAGCAGAAAATGACCACTGCGAACTAAGTGCACACGACTTCTTTACAAAGCCCTCATTAAACCACTACTAACATACCTCTGTCCTGTCGGGAGCAATTCAATAGCTTCGAATTTATTAAAAAACGAACTAAAAAATTTGTTAACAATATCAGAAAGGTTCAACATCAAGTTGATCCCCACTAAATCCACATGCGTTTGAAGAGAATGCTTTCGCAAGACCTAACAGCTTCCGATTCGGGTTAGCTTTTCACAGTTTGAATGTTATATATTACTAACCTATTAACCATTTTCTGAAAATTTTTGAAAAATCATTTGTTAACTTAAAACTCGTTAACAGCATTATTATTAAATATTGAAGATTACAATTTGAGATCTTTCGACGCTACTAATAGTATTGGATAATATTACACAGGATTGTTACCAGATTCGGTTAATGTATGCAATGTTTGAGGGACTATACCTTTATTATTTTAAATGGAACAGTCTGTGTTTTCCAAGGCTTCGGAAGGCTTTATTAATTACCTTTTATTTTTATCTATAGCATTTAAGACAGCTAATCAAAAGAGTATCACACTTAAAAGTTACATTTTATTTTCACATATGAAAATATTTTCCAGAAATACACTCTAGTACAAGCCCAAGACGCAATATAATTATTTCTTTTTTGTATCAATGCAACCATATAAAACGTTGCATTGTTGAACTGGTTTTGACGTAAATGAAAAAAAGATAATATATGTCGTAACATCCATTCTTTATTTTCTTATTTAATTCATTTTTTTCTTAAAATTACGTTTTTGTTTTAACACCTAAAATTTTAGTACACTCAATTCTGCTCAGTCTTTGTTATTGCACTTTTATGCAAACTTTGTTATTGCAAACTTTTTGTCAACAAACAACAACTCATGGTACCATGAGCTGTTACTGTTCCATAAACTATATATTATCCAACTTTTTGGCAACATAAACTATGTATTATGTTAAAGACTACCAACGTGTTGGCTCATGCTGCCAACAAGTTGGTAGTCTTTATGATATTATATAGTCTGTGCCGGCCAAATACGTATTGGACCCTGCACCGCGGAAAGCCCCCCAAACCTTACATGGGGCAGCATTCAAATTATTCAAACCAGTATCGTAAAGTTGCAGCACATTAATTTGTTGGATAGAAGCCTGTTACTACGCTACATTAGGACGTATACAGATAGGCAGACTTCAAACTGATATGTAAGACTTTAGAGGCACAATAACTCGTGATTCTAATACCCCCGTACACGAGCCACATTTTGCCGTAGGACCGACCACAGAATTGCCTCGCGTTCCAGCGAACTGAAACCCACCATAAGAAATACTATATCATCCGTACACGGGCGTTTACAAAAATCGAAACGGGCATCTGCAGTCAACTTGCGGCCGATCTCTGCCGGGTGGTTCACAATCGCGCGCGCTTCTCCTGCCGTATACGAACCATAAACTTGCAGTCGTACTCAACCGCAACGCGACCGATTTCATTTTAATATCGCACGTCGTATCGAAGGGACGCTTCCACAAACAATAATGGAAAATCAGTCGAGTCTTCAGAAGATCAACTAATACAAACGTTGTCAAAGTGCATTGAAAAAAAATATAATAGTGGCAATGATGATGACGATGATAAGCATTTTCTTTTATCGCTTCAGAAAGACTTTCAGAATATACCAAACGAAATAAAATTGGATGCTAAAGGTGAAATCATCAACGTGTTGAAAACATTTAAGGCAATGGCAGCAACAATTTCTACCGAGGAAAACATAAGAAACAACCTGCTTCGAAACCCTTACAACCAGCACACGAGCCAGCCGCTCTGTTACAACACCAGTGCATTACAAATTCACCCAATAAGCCATGACATTAATTTATCCATACCTACCACACCCGGACAATTTCAGCGCTGTAGTAATAATCAAACAATTCCCTCTACCAATATTGCTACTCCGTTAATATCTCCGCAGGGTTCAACATTGTCTATAGACTCTGCTCATACAAACTCATCTTTTGAAGATGTCTTTCAATTATAGATACATAGTCGAAACAGAAAATAAATAAAATCTGTACCTACCTACTTTGTTTGATTATATCTGTAAAATAATGAATTCCAGGCATACTTACCTATTGATCACATAATTTAATTTATCTATTTACTAACCTCAAAGTTATAGCAAGCCTTTCTTCAGCTGAAATACTGGTCCTCATATTGGTGTCAGACCGTTTAATTTTAGGTTTTAAAATTCTGACTAATTCATCAAATGATCTAATAGACATTCTAAAGTAATTAGAAATTTTTTTTTCGTCTTGCCGGAGTTTATCAAATAAATTATAAAAACTTCCTTCCTGTCGTCGTGAAAGTAGAAGTGGATGGATCCAAAGCGATCGTACCTTCCTACGTCTTCTTCTTCTTCTCAAAATAAGAAGTAACAGTGCTGCTTCTTCAAAAGCCATAATATCGAGACTGGCGACTACAATCTTATGAAACCATAAATAAAATAACGGACAAAACAACGTTTCTGTTTTGTTTCTGATGTGGTTAGGTTGTAGTCGACTCGACTGCAAGTGTGGTTCATATAACTGTGAATCAACCACAAAAATGCAGTTGTGTCAGCCGCGAGTTGCAGTCGACGTGACCACAATTTTGTGGTTAACTCAGCTGCAAAATTGTGGCTCGTGTACGGGCGCTCTAACAAGTTAGCAATCTTTAAGATAATATACATATAGTCTGTGGAACAATAATAGCTTATGTTTCCAATAACTTGGCAGACTTAAAACTGAAGAGTAGTATGTTAGAGACATAATAGGTCATGCTGCAAACAAGTTGGCAGTCTTTAAGATAATATATAGTCTGTGGAACAATAATAGCTTATGCTGCCAATGTAAGAAGCGGCTCTTGCGTTGACGGGTGGGTTTGCAAATTGGGTATGCCACAAATTGAAATTTGTTACGCTGAATCGTAAGCTGGTCAAAATTAGTAAAAAAAATATAAGAAAAGTTTAACTTTAAAATTAAATTTAATAGAAAAAACAAAAATTACTTTACAAATTACAAGAATGAAATCATTTAATCAAGGTACTCAAATTGTACCTAACATTTTATCAAACGATTAAGTTCAAAAGACATACCAACCAATAGAACGTAAGCAATTAGTACAATTTTAACATAAATCTACTTACAAAAGTTTACAAATCTCATTTCTGCCACGGTATCTTTCAAATTGGATTAATTTGAAAGATACCGGACTGATTACTTCTAACTTCTTACAGTGAACAGAGTGATGTAAAGGAAAACTAAAAAACTACTCAACTACTACGAAAAAACTACCGCTGTCAAACTGCGAACTGAGATTTATATACCCTTTCTTTCCGAGCGCTCTTAATTTAAACCAGTGTCTGGCTCGATGTTTGTCAGTAGCAACCACAAATCCCCCGATTACTAATTTCCTGTCTGTTTCTTTTCTTTGTGACGAGGTTCATAACAGCACTGAATCCACGTTCTAGCATATACGAAGACGGAAGAGCAATCAACAGCTTCTGTAGAATAACCCATAATGCTAGATATAAAATTGGGATCTGTTTCTGTAACCAGAAATTTTCGTATCCTAGCTTAAACATTGGTTTCAGCTCCTCATTTGTGGATAATTCAATAAGTTTGAGTTTGACTACTTACAAAAGAGTTCAACACCCAGTCGGGACTATCCAAGAGAAGAATGCCTTCAATTCTTTGAGTAAGGTCCGAATGGAGTGCCGTTAAGTGTTGACAATAAGCAAGCAAATCTTCGACTCTATTTTGCAATTTTGAAAGATTTGGAACTAAGGACTGGGAAAGGACTGGAAACATTTTCCTCTCCCCAAGTTTTGTTTGTATAGCAAAAGTTTTGCAACAAAGGCAGATATTACTTTCAGTTTTGATTAAATTTAGTGTGTCACCTTGTAGTTTCAAATTAGTCTCGTTGAATCTGGCAAATAAATCAGTCATATAAGCGATGTCTTTTTTCGAGATAATTAAATTATGACGCAAATCATTGTCTTTACTCACCAGGAATTCCAACACTGAATCAAAAAGCGAATAGAAGCGATTCAAACACGCACCTTTAGGCACAGACTTTTACTTGTGTTAAGTAGTAAAGGATTATAGTCATCATCATTTTCCAAACAAAGTTGAGCAAATACTCTCATTTAAGGCATTCCTTTTGATTTTATTAACTGCTCTAATGACATAATGTAGTGATTCATGCAAACGTCCACTAAGGTTTTTTGCCACCAAGTGATGTCGATGAATAACACAATGTACCGATAGTACATTCGGTATGACTTGTTTTAACCCTCTATTGCATAATTTATTTTATAGTTTGAAAAAAATTTTTTTTTTGCATTTTTTGTGATAAATGTGCATAGAAATAAGACACCTATGAGTTTTTTTTTTCAAAATTTGTATTTGTAGAGAAAAAAGAATGTGTTCCCAAATGGGCACATTGTGGGCTCAAAGTACACAATGTACAGTTTTTTTACATGGTGTGAAATGACTTGAAGCAATTATTTACTTTATTTAAACACAAATGTATTCCACATTTTTCGCACATTGTTCTGGATTTACCCTTGCAGTTAGGTTTTTTGCATCTTTCTCGGTTTTCTGTCTGTAAAGGCCAATGTCCAGTATTATCCAATATTATGTTTCTTGTTGGACGTGGTTCCAAACATTTTCTTTTAGGTGTGAAAGGAATGGGCGAGTCGATGGGCGTATTGGCGCCACTAGTGTGAGGTCGGCCTCTCTTTTTTGCCTTTATTTTTCCCACTAGACATAGATCTTGTGCTAGTATTGTTTTGAATTCCAGTAGAGAAACCTTCTCATTCTTGTTTAGTTGTTTATTGATTCTTCTTGAAAGTAACCATGAATTTACTACCACAACGTCAAGCATGTGGCAAAATATGCGCATATACCATTTTCGGCTCTTCAATTTTATGGGATGCAATCCTAATAGAGAATCCTGTAAATCTACCCCTCCCATGTGCATGTTGTAGATTGAAACAATGTGGGGACGATCAATTTCTTTCTTGCAGTTCTCCGACTTGAAAAAACGCTTTACTTTGGTAAGTGGAAATGTACCAGAGAATGTAGAAACTAATGTAACTAATCGATTATCATACCACTGCACGACATGAACATCTACTCCAGCAACATTTGCAGTTTTCTCAATGTGTGAGCCTCGTCCCTTTTTTTTTCATTTCTTTTTCACTAACATTTTTAGGCCCTTCAGCCGATTAGATCTTATTGTTGCCACACTTTGTATGCCTAATTTTCCCAGATAGGATAACAAATTTATACCAGAAAAATAATTGTCATAGTAAACCTTATGATTTTTGTCTCTCGGAATTGGTCTACATAAACGGACGATGATATTGCTGGCAGCTCCAAGATTTGGTTCCCCTAGCAATAGATTTTTGTCAGCTTTACTATTGCAAAGCTCAAAATTTGTACTGAAGCCACTTACTCCTGATAAGACATACATTTTGTAACCCCATTTGTGTGGCTTTTTGGGATTATATGTCTTTAAAGATGTTCTTCCCTTGAATGGAATAATTTGTTCATCACAGGATAAATTTTCCTCAAAAGGGATTTTTTGGCAGGATTTCTTTATTTGATTCAATACCGCCTTAATTTTATGTGTGCTTCCAGTGGCTAAGGTATTATCTGAGAAATGCAAAAAACGTTTCAGCTCCTCAAATCTATTGAGAGGCATGATGTCTGCTATTTGTGGTGTTCTAGCATTGGCCGACCAGTACCTACGCGTTGAGTGCTGCCTTATCAAAGACATCCATATAACTATCCCCAAAAACTGCTCAATTTCTTTAGCATCAGTTCTCAAAGGCCTGTCAGGTCTTCTTTGTGTGCTGTACAAACATGTTTGCTCAACCACCATAGATATAAAATCATCAGACATAAAGAATTTGAATAGACTATATGCACTTTGTAATTCTAAAATATATTCTGGAAGATCGCATTCTCCAAAAAACTTATTACCCTGTGGATCTCTATTAGTTTTTGAAGATTTCCAAGTAACATTTTCAACATTTGAAAAGAAAAATCTCGTATTTGGGGGAAGATCAAATAACTGCGTCAAAGGTATGTCGTCTAGGTCCTCAATATCCTGGGATTCAATCTCGTCATCATCTAAGTCGTGAGGGACCTGTACTTCCACTGCAGAGAAAAATATGCATATGAACATCAAGACCAAACTATTTTTACTGGCATAAAATTTACCTTCATCATCATCTGATAGCTCAGAATCCTCGCTATCTGAAGGAATATCTCGAATTGCATCAACTTGAACTTTTTTTCTTCCATAAAAAGCGCTTGGTCTAATTGTTGGAAAATCGCCCGGAAAATCCATTGTGGATTGTCTGTGTGTAGAAATAAGAAATAATTGCACACTTTAACTTTTTGAGCATAATGTTCCCAAATGGGAACAAACAAGTTATGACCTGCTGCAAAAAAGGAACGAACGAAATATATCGAATTATGCATTATTCTACTCCTAACACTTGAAACTAAGTATAAAAAATACATACTTACCAGAAAATAACCCTAGAAACTAGATTTGATCTTCTAAAATCAATCAAAATGATCAAGTGGCCATTGATTCGACGCGAATTGTATATAAATGCAACACACCAACACAAACACCACCTCTCGGACAAAAAATTTACGAAAGGTAGAAAACTATACTAGATATTCATAATGTATCTATCAGTTTCGCCGCTTAATACAACATATGGCCACTTTATTGGCTTAGAATGTTGTGTTCCCGAAAGGGAACATTATGCAATAGAGGGTTAACTACGCCAGAAAGCCTCGGTGTCGTCCTACCATTACCGGAGCATCTCCGTTGCTACTGAACGGAGATGATATTAGTGAAGGGTATAGCTTTTGCATCAAGAAATCTTTTTAATTCAGTAAATAATGTTTCACCTTTTGTATCAGTTTCCAACCATTAAGCAAATAACAATTCTTGGGAAATTGTTTCTTCTTTCACAAATTTCACATATGCTAAAAGTAAAGCCTCATTTCCAGGTAATGTTGACTCATCAAGCTGTATAAAGAATTGAGACGTTTTTAGGTAGTCACATAAACAGTTTTCCACACTCTGAGCCATTTCGTCGATCCTTCTTCTTACTGTATTATTACTCAATGGAATTCTTTTTATAATATCGTAAGCTGGTTAGTGCATCACGGTGCGTATTACCTCACTTATAGCTGGTAGAATAAGTTGTTCGCCAATAGTGTGCGGCTTTCCGGACTTGGCAATCATGAAAGATATATTATAAGAAGCACGCAGTCCATCGTCATCTCTCTGAGATGTTGTCCCTATGAGTTCTTGCAATTTCGGTGTTTTCAAATATTTTTCTTTAAGTGTTTGAAAAAACGTTAAATCCTTATCTTTTTTATCACTATGGAATTTTATTAAATGCTCCTTAAGCTTAGAAGGTTTCATTGAGTCGTTTGACATCGTGTTTATTACATAGAAGCCAGAAAGGTAAAGTACTATATCCTAGTGACGGAATAAAGCCAAATTTAGTATATTCAACACTGTATTGTCTGCATTTTTTCTTCGGTTCACTCATACTGTTATCTGAAAAAAGGGCACAAAACGATACAGGATAGTACTTATATATATATCTATAATTGTAATAAATAATTCAAAATTAATTAACAACGGAATACACTAAAACACAGTTATTCGAAACATTAACTGAAGAAACTTAAAATTCCTTCAAGAATTTTAATAAAACAGAAACCCTTAGTAATAATTTTTTTAATCAACTTAAACAAGAGAAGCCAGGTTTATAAAAAAAATTAACTGTAAATTTAGTCGTAAATTTAAGAACTCTACAGTTGGGTAAACACATTGTTTATCTTTTGTCCAATCACGAATCGATTTCTTAACTTTGAAACTAAATTTACAGCTGAATTTTTTTGTAATAAATTTAAATTTAAGATATATCAGTTTTATTCGAATATACTTACGCAACGAAAGTACATTATCTGTGTAACAAAACAAAAAATTATACTTCTTTTTGTCCAACACTCAGAAATTTTGTTGTATGCACCTCACATCACACACAAGACGGAACTAAATTGTTGTATACACTCACTAGTTGATGCAGAGATCGACGCTATTCCTGTTTATACAAGATCGAGCAGGCATAAGCCTGTTATTACTTGTATAAAATACAATTACGTACAATTTAGTACGGTAACGTACAATATACTACAATACAATAAAGTACAATTTTATGCACCTGTCTATATTTATATTTTACTTGGGATGTAAAAATTGCTAATAACACTAGTTTACAAATTTTAATCAAGTTTTACCTAAAAGACTGTAATACACAACATTTAAATCTCTAAATTTTGAAGCATTGGACACCATGGTCGAATGTATATTTTACCAGAGATATCGTTAATTTACGACAATCGTGCAAAATTTCATGTTTTGCCATTTTTACTGTATTGTTGAAACATTATTACGAACAATTTTGTTTTTTAATAAAGAGCATTTTAACTGTTGCAGTCACTAAGTATAAACATTAAATTCACTAAAATCAATATTATTTTAGCTGTTCTAAATATTGATCATTAAGCATAATTGGTCAGGAGGATTTGATTTTGGTAGAGTTCCACTATGTGCACTTGGGTGTTTGGCTGATCTGGCAAGCAATACTTTTCTTTGTCTTTTTATTTATATTATCTAGGTTTATATTACACAACTTTTATGGAATTCAATTTTATATTTAATGTATACTGCTTTACTTATTGTTAGTATAGTGCAGAATATGATTACTTTTCGACAATGTTTTGTATGTCTTTGGGACGATTTCTCCAATAATACTCCAGATATATTCTCCCATCATCCCTGTTTCTCCCAGTAACCTTGATAACATATTTCCAATGTCATTAAATCTTGATGGAACCGCTCGCCTTGATCGTTACTTTCCGTTCCAAGATTGCATGGAAAGAAATCTAAGTGCAAATGGAGAAAATGAATTTTGAGCAACATGTTTGCATTTATAGCATGGTAATTGTGCAATAAGTTAGAAAATGCAGAAATTATTTCGCGAGAATTCTGATCCTTATGGTTTTCTAAAAATCTAATCCACACCTTGCTTTTTTCTTATTTGATGGTCAACAAATATGCCTTCTTTTAGTTTAGCGTACGATATTTGTGAAAAGAACTGAAAAAACCAAGATGACCGGTAACGTGTAGTCATGCTTTTGTGAGCTGCCGCAGTTCTTGCAGAATTTAAGTGTATATTGCGAGATTATCTGTTACTAATCGGTTGGAAAGTGTAGAGTGCTGTCCATTTCATTTGAACATCATCTTTTTTTTTTGTTGTTCCTTCTCCTGTTGGGCGAAATCAAAATATCGTGTAAACCAAGGTGTAAATAACATCCACCACGAGGCTCCTGAACCGGTTTGCGGGTGTAAATAATGTAAACAAATATGCCTCCAACGACTCAAGTTGAAAAGGAGAGAAATGAAATTAAGTCGCTTTTACTGGATATATGCAGTAATTCCGATTTTTTGGATGCTCTAATGGAAAATATAAGTACTAAAATATTTAGTACATTAAAGAGATTAACTTCACAAAACGAGACAGAAATTGCCGCATTAAAAAACAGATGCGATGATTTAGAACAATATAATCGTCGTTAACAACTTACAAGTCTTTGGTGTGCTCGAGGGGAAGAATCAGGATACGGGTAAAGAAGTACTGCAGATCATGAATGAGAATATGAAATTAAACATACAAGAGAGTGATTTGGATAGAGTGCACCGTATTGGAAAGCCAGGAGGGGAAAAGCCGAGGACCATAATTGTCAAGTTTACGAATTATGGTGCAAGAAGTAAGGTTTTTAAGGCAAAATCGACACTTAAAGGTATGCATTGGATAATCAGAGAGGACTTGACAAGGATGAGACAGGAGGTTTACCTGGGATATGCCAAGGAATATGGATTTAAAAACACATGGACCGCTGATGGAAATATATTCTACAGGAAGGAAAGTCGAATAGTTAAACATATTAATGATTCTTAAGCGCTGGTAGTTTTGTTTGAGGAATTAACAATTTTGTTTATATGTACTTTTGTTTGATGTTGTTTTATGGTTATTTAGTTTAATTTGTTACCTAAAGTGGAATTTATTATTTTCAATCATGTTTTATTTATCATTTTATTAATAGTGGGATTAGTTTAGCAAATGTATTTTCTTTTTTTTTAGTGATAATTGCGGCGGTAACCTTAACCTTTACATAATGACAGGGCTGATTACATTGTACTATCAGAATGTGCGGGGATTGAGAACCAAAGCCGATAACTTTTTGATGAACGTTCTAAGTCAGGATTTTTCTATTATCTGTCTGACCGAAACGTGGTTGAATGCGGGTTTCTTTAGCGCGGAGATTGTGGATTCGAGATACAATGTTTTTAGGGTGGATCGAACTGAGACTATGGGTAAGCTCGGGGGTGGTGTTCTTATTGGGGTCAAAACTAAGTATACAGCTTGTAAGATCAGTTTGGAAACTGGGCTTGAGATTCAGGCAGTTAAGGTAAATTTTGGTGGTAAGTTGATAATATTGGTGGTATCATTTATTAGACCGTCGAGTAGTGTAGAAGTGTACCAAGAATTTATAAACTTGATGACCAATTTGTATATAACATACGAAGCAAATTTTATATTTTTAGGTGATTTTAACCTGCCATTGATTATAGGTATTGGGTTTGACTTTTATTCTGTTGGTAGTACTAAGTACAATAACTTTGCGAATTTTATTAGTTTTTGTAACTGCAAGTTGTTGAATGATATTTCTAATGTAAATGGTAGAACATTGGATTTAATAATTTCTGATATGAACCTTAGTGTCCATAAATGTTATCATCCACTCACGTTTGAGGATAGTCATCATCCCTCATTAGAAATTTAGATAAACTGTTATCTAAATAAAATAGTATTAACTCCTAAATATATGCGTGATTTCCGGAAAGCTAATTTTTTGGTATTTATCGAGACTTAAGTACTGCTGACTTTTCATTAAGTATTCTATAACATACTTAATGAAATAATTGGAAAGTATACACCAATGAGAAAGGTTTGTTCTAGGAAATATCCTGTTTGGTTTAACCATGATATAATAAAAAGCATTAAACTTAAAAACTTTCACCACAAATTTAGAAACGTTTCTGCATACCATATGGGTAAATTTAAGGAGTTAAGAGCTACCATAAAGCATGACACTGGCATAGCATATAATAGTTACGCGGCCAGGGTGGAGCAAAATATTAAGAATGAGCCACATACTTTCTGGAATTTCATTTCTAATAAAGAAAGAAATTTAAACGAAGCAACGTGTTTTCAACAACATGGTGTAACACTTTCTTCTGCAGAAAATATAAGTATGGCATTTGGTGAATATTTCAGTTCTGTTTTTGATAATGTTTCTGCTTATATGCTTAATAAACATGATGAATACCTTCAGAAAAGATCGTAGAACATGTTTACAATTAATGGCATTTCAAATAATGAAATATTGGAAGCAATAGGAAGATTAAAGCCAAAAAAAGGCACAAGGATCAGATAATATACCCCCTTACATCATAAAAGGTTGCAAAGAGTTTTTTGTATTGCCTCTCTCTATTATCTTTAACCTAGCCATTTCCACTTGTACGTTTCCTTTACAGCGGAAGTGGGCAAAGGTTGTACCTATACATAAGTCTGGTTCTGTGAGTGACATTGCCAATTACAGACCAATTTCAATAATATCATGATTTGCAAAAGTCTTCGAAAGCATTATATATATTAGAATATTTAATCACGTTAAGGAGACGTTACATGTTAACCAGCATGGATTTGTGCCCAATAGATCTGTAGAAACAAACTTAATTACTTTGAATGAATATGTTACTTCTGAATTGGATAGAAAAGGTCAGGTTGACGTTATATATACCGACTTTTCCAAAGCGTTCGATAAAGTAAATCACGATGTACTTTTGGATAAGTTAGCTTTGTATGGTTTTTCTAGAGAAACACTAAATTTTTTTGTATCTTATCTGACGAATAGACATTTCTACGTCAGTTACAAAAATAGTGAGTCGCAGAAATTTAAAATAAACTGCGGCGTTCCGCAAGGAAGTAACCTGGGACCTTCACTTTTCTTGTTGTTTATTAATGACTTGCCGTCCATTATAAAGGAGTCTGAATGCCTACTGTTTGCTGACGACCTAAAACTTTTTCGAAGTGTACGTAATGAAAATGATTGTGTATGTCTACAGTCAGATCTTAGAAGACTAATGACTTGGTGCGATGAAAATAGACTCCACCTTAATGAAGAAAAATGTGAAAAAATTACTTTTACATTAAAGAAAGTACCGATTGCTTTTGAGTATTACATCAATGTAATAAAAATAAATATATAACTCAAAACCATAAACTCAAAAACTTTGCACGGAAGAAGGATTTAGGGGTAATATATACACAGAGCTTTAACTTTGATGAGCATGTGAGAGCTACAACTGCATCAGCACTAAGGTTGTTAGGATTTGTTATAAGAAATTGTCACTCCTTTTCCAATATTGACACCATGAAGTATCTGTATAACTCATTAATCAGATCAAAATTGGAATATGCTGTTGTGGTATGGGACCCTGGAACAGCCTATCATTCGCATATAATTGAAACAGTACAAAATAAATTTATTAAATATATTTTCTACAAAAAATACAATAGATTTATTGGTTTTCAATCCTACGAATTCACTCGTAGAGGTTTTGATATGACAAAATTATCGGTCAGAAGGGGGGTGATAAGTCTTGGTTATTTGTACAAGATAATAAACAATAAGGTGGATGCTCCATCAATTTTGAGAGGTATTGGTTTGTACGTCCCTGCATATTCTGGTCGCCCTAGGGCTTTGTTTATTGTAATGCGTTTCTCTACGGATCTTAAAAGGAATTCCCCATTAAATAGAATGGTATCATTATATAGTAAACTATCAGAAGAAAACTCACTACCAATATTTTCAGTTTTATACAAGGAGTTTAGAGCTAAATGTTTTGTAGCGCTTGATTGAGTATTGGTTGTATTTACTACTGTATTTTGATATTTGCCGGATTTTAGTATTATTTTTTGAAAAAGGATTTGTTCTATTACTATTAGTTGAAACATGTAATTAGGATTACAACCTGTTTGTTTCAATAAATAAATAAATAACTGGGTGAGATATTTAAATACTAGGCCTTCTGAATTCAACGTTTTCGCAAAGCTTTTGATCAAATCTGTAATATGACAGATGCTGGTCTCAGCAGAGGTTTATTTAAGACATTGAAAGCATTAGCATCGTAATGTTCTCTCTTGCTCAGCTTCCCTCAAACAAAGAAAATAGTAATACTTTGCAAAATCGCTTTGTAAGTCTGTAACTACCGCAATTACCTGTAAGTCATAAAAATGAAGTCGATACTTAAAAAGTAGAAGATAGTAAACTTCTTTACTGCGGCAATTACTTTTTAATCTACACAATCTTTCCATACAAATGCATTATACTGAATTTATGTCAAAATAATAATATTGATTTTAGTGAATTTAATGTTTATACTTAGTCCCTAGAACAGTTAAAACACCTCTTTATTAAAAAAAAATTGTTCGTAGTAATGTTTCAGCAATACGACAAAAATTAACGATATCTCTGGTAAAATACATTCGATCATGATTTCCAATACTTCAAAATTTAGAGAATTAAATGATGATAGATAGATGGTACGTTTGATGCCCCTAACGATACTATTTCCGGTGGTAATCTTTTATGTTGGTTTAATGAAAATGACGTTAAAGAGTTGCTGAAGGCTATTAATGTGAATTCGGCTCCTGGACCAGACGGTTTACCGGGTATTTTTTTGAATGTTTGTGCTGAAGAACTTGCTACTCCTCTTTTTATGATCTTCTTACGCTCTATTGTTGAATCTGTTTTTCCAACAGTTTGGAAGAAATCTTTTATCATTCCTATTTTCAAATCAGATAATAAACACTTAATCAATCATTATCGCCTTATTTCTAATTTATCCCTACTTTCTAAAACCTTTGAAAAACTTATTTACAAATACATTTATTACTCGATAAAACCTTTTTTTATGATAGAACAATTTGGTTTTTTGCCTGATAAATCTGTAGAATCTAATTTAATTACTTATGTTAATTTCATTCAAAATTCGCTTAATGATAATTGTCAAGTAGATTCCATATATACAGACTTCAACAAGGCATTTGATAAGATCGATCATAATATATTAATAACCAAACGATTAACTTTTCCGTTGCCATGCGCAATTATTGCTTTGTTAAAATCATATATTTCGAATAGAAGTCAGGCAGTTCGTTTAAGTAACTGTTTCGAAATTTCGAGATGTTCCATCTGGTGTACCCCAGGGTAGCCATCTCGGACCGTTATTATTTTTAGTTTACATTAACGATATTGGTTCTTGTTTATTGCATTCGAGATTTTTATTGTATGCTGATGATTGTAAAATTTTTTCTTCTATACGTACAGTTGCTGACTGTATTAACTTGCAAAGCGATCTCCATCGTTTTAAAACTTATTGTTATAAGAATAATCTTTTTTAAATTACGAAAAATGCTCTAAAATTTAGAGAGATTATGCAGGAAAAGATATAACATTGATTTTTCATATCTACTTGGTATTGAATCTATTAAATGTGTTACTTCTATCAAAGATCTTGGTGTGATTTTAGTTTTTTTCTAATCTTGATTGCATAAAATCTGCTTATATGGCATATGTTAATAGTGTTCTTTCTTTTTGCTCGGTAATTTGGAATCCAATGTATTATAAATATATAGACCGTATAGAGTTGGTTCAGCGTCGGTTTGTTATGGTGGGTTCATGCAACATGTTTTAGTTTTAGTCGTAGTTATAGTCATAAGAGTGAAAAGTTAAGGTAGTGTGTTATAGTAGTACTGTTATGCAACATCTTACGACTAAAACGGTTTTTGTCGTAGTCACAAGAGTTCCCAACTTTTAACTTCTTAAAGCCAAAACCCTCAGTCGCAACTTAACGCATGCGTACTTTTCTCATTCGTGCCTTTAATGGCAGTGTTTCGTTTTATTTTATAAATAAAAGTTAAGTTGGTTAACTTTTTATTTTATTATATTGCAATTGGGGCGTTGAGAATAGAAAGGGCGAATTCAACAAAATATGATTTTGAGAAATCCCTGTTTTTGATATTTTGCATAAGGGCGAATTTTTCAAAATAAATGTTTTTTAATAAACATTTTTTAGTTATGAGGTAAAAAATCAACTCAATTCCAGCAGTTTTCAGTTTTTTCTAAATAAACTACCTAACGTTATTTAATAGTTTTTAATACTTTGATATTTTGTATCATTACCAAAGACATTACTTTTCACCAAAGACAGACTTTAATTACTTAAAAAAAAGATTATTCTACTTGATTCAATACAATAAACAAATTTATTTATTATTCATAATCCAAAATGAAACCGGTGGTTAGACGTGTTGTGTTTGCCGTTTGTACTCTTAGCCGTATTGCTTAAAATCAAACATCTGTTTTGAGTGATATTCAATTTTTGAAGGGAAAGAAGCACTATTTACTCCATTTTACTCTTGAAATATGCAGACTGTTTTTGCTGCTTTATCAACTCCTAATCTATTACTTAAAGTAATTGTATTAAATCTTAGGAAGAAAAAGTCGCTTAGTATTGGTTGCTACCACATCGGATGTAGCTATTAAAATAATTTTTATGTAATAGTATACAAAGAGTTAAAAAAATCCACAGTTCAAAATTGCCTAGATCAATCTACCAGTCAAGATAACTCAAATAGATTAACAGTTTATCAACAATATCGTGTTGTTTTTGCAATGAAAATGTTTTTTGTCAGAAGTTTTAAAAACAATATCAAGTCTTCTGGAACCAATATCAAGTCTTTTGGAAGCATTTCAATTCTTCTAAAAGCAGCAGCAAGGCTTTCAGAAGCTATATAGACTTTTCTGGAAGAAGTTCAAGCATTCTAGAAACATATCAAGTTTTTTCATCAAACATTTCAAGTCTTCCAAAAGCAATATCAAGTTTTCCGGAAGAACTTCAAGACTTCTAGAAGCAGTATTAAATCTTTTAAAGCATTACAAGTATTTGAACATTTCTTCTTTCTATTTTGACAAGTCTTTTGGGAGCAATATCAGGTTCTTTAGAAACAGTATTACGTCTGCTATGGGCCTATCAAATCTTTTGGAAGCAGTGTAAGTCTTTTGTAAGCAAAAGAAAAACAGTATTAAGTCTTCAAAGAGCAGTATCAAGCCTTCTAGAAGCAATCCATGTCTGCTGGAAGCGACATCAAATCTCCTGATTGCAGTATCAAGTCTTCTGGAAGCATTTCAAGTCATCCAGGAGCAGTATTAAGTCGTTTCGAAGCAATATCAAGTCTTTTGAAAGTTTTCGAAAAGTAGTATAAAATTTTCTGGAAGCATTTTTAGTTTTCCAAAGGCAATGTCCAGTTTTCTGGAAGCATTTCTTTGAAGTATTCTGGACACATTTCAAATCCTTTTTAAGCAGTATCAGGTACTCTATAAACAGTATTAAGTTTTCTATGGACAGTATCAAGTCTTTTGGAAGCAATATCGGCTTTATTAAGATTTATGTCTCGATAACAAATAAGACCAGATCTAAAAGTCAAACTAACTTCTCATAATTTGAAACTCACTGTGATTAATGATGACATTAATGAGCTTGGTTTTTTGTTGGTGATTTTTGTTATCTTCTAACCATCATTGATCAACGACATTTAAATCCCAGATTCGGAAAAATTGGTTATTATAAGAACAATCCCGGGATGCAGGGATCCCGATATCCCGTGATTGTAATCCCTAATTTAAATGCATTACGCTAACAGCGATAACAATTTTATTCTTACTCATATTAAATAATGTTAGAATGTGTTAGAAACATAATGTTTCTAATAAACAAAACGGTTTCAGTCCGTTTTCTTTTCTTCCGTTTTTCACTCAGATTTCTTTTTGTATTTCTAATTTGGCACGACTTTATATGTCCAAATTTTACTTGAATGTGCTTGCTTAAATATTGCATGAACCAATACCTTTTTTTACAACTAAAGCTAATGCACACGGTTTAAATAAAAACTTACAGTAGGGTTATAATCAACCTTTCAGATGGTGAAATTGCACCTTTATTTGGTGTTTTTGATAAAAAAAGTGTAACCAGTTTTAACAATTGCTGAAACTCTTCGAATGATATGCGGACATATTTAAAAAATTGTAAATCGTCCTCTTCTATTTCTCTATGCCCTAATAAGAGTGGCATAAATCCCCTCTAATTCTCGATTCTTATTGATGGGCCTTCTACCAAAACGCCGTCGTCTATTATTCTTCAATCTTTGTGCGATTAATAATGCTGCATTCAAACACATTGCATTAGCAGCGACAACAATTTTCTTTTTATTCATATTAAATCGCTATAATCACTATCAAATAATATTAAGAACAAAATATGTCTAAAAAACAAAACGGTTCCACTCTTGATCCCCCAGATTTCTTTTTGTATATTTAATTTGGCACGACTGCTATATATGTCAAAATTTTGCTTTAATATTGTAAAAGACACGGAGCGGCTCGTTAATTTACTAGGGAAGGTCGTGCACTCTGCTATCGCGCTCGTTTGAAAACGAACAGCAGGACTCGAAAAAGGCAGGTGATAAGTGAAACAAACAAACAAAACAAAGGTTTAAAAGTATATATAATGTGCTTTAACAAATTAATTTCTTCAACAATTAAACTATACGATGGTAATCTTCGATAAGAGGCGACGATGATCAACAATTCGAGAAAATTCTACTTACGATATCCCATCATTTCCCAAAGGTTCAAAATTCAGTACAATACGGAATCACTTTCTTTTAAACAACAAACAAAAAAAAACAAGTTAACCTTTTACAAGAATACAACTCAAACTTCGAAATTCAATTTACGGATAACAAACAGCAATGAGAAAAATTACTACTTTTCGGAAAATGGTTACAATTCAACTACTCAAGCCCGCGTTCTCGGCTTGTCTCCCCTTTATTTTCGACTCCGTCTCTCTATATCTTCCTCACCCTTCCTTTTCATCTCGCCCTCTTATCACCACCCACGCGACGGCTCCCACGGCCTAAGAATATTAAGTTTCGTTTAGTCTACGCACTAACGAAGCTCAGCGATATCAAAATAATCGTATCCTTATTTCTTTCTCACCCTTCCTTTTCAACTCGCCCTCTTATCACCACCCCCGCGACGACTCCCACGGCCTAAGAGTGTTAAGTTTTACTACATCGGATGTAGCTATTAAAATGATTTTAATATAATAGCATCCAAAGAGATAAAAAAAGATCAATCTGCCAGTCAAGATTTTACATTTTGTCTAATAGTATTTAATATTTTCGAAGGAAACAAACAGTTTATCAACAATATCGTGCTTTTTGCAATGAAAATGTTTTCTGCCAGAAGTTTTAAAAACTATATCAAGTCTTTTGGAAGCAGAATCAAGGTTTTTGGAAGCATTTCAATTTTTCTAAAACCAGTATCAAGTCTTTCAGAGGCTATATACGCTTTTCTAGAAGAAGTGGCTTTTAGAAGCATTTTAAGTCTTCCAAAAGCAATATCAAGTTTTCTGGAAGAACTTCAAGAAGTAGTATTAAATCTTTTAAAGCATTAACAGTATTCTGAACATTTCACGTCTTTTTGAAGCAATATCAGGTGCTTTAGAAACAGTATTAAATCTGCTATGGGCATATCAAATTTTCTGGAAGCAGTTTAAGTCTTTTGTCACTATTGCAAGTCATTACATTTCATATCGTCTGAGAGCAAGATCATGCCTTTTCAAATGCAGTATCAAGTCTTCTAGAACCATTTCAAGTCGTTCAGGGGCAGTAGTAAGTCGTTTGGAGGTAATATCAAGTCTTCTGAAAGTAGTACTAAGTCTTCAAAAACCAGTGAAAATTTCTGGAAGCATTTCTAGTCTCTCAAAGGCAATATCAAGTTTTATGGTAGCATTTTAAGTGTTCTGAGGCATTACAAGTATTCTGGACATATTTCAAATCTTTTGGAAGCAGTATCAGGTCTTCTAGAAGCAGTATTAAGTTTTCTATGGACAGTATCAAGTTTTTTGAAAGCATTGACAGCCTATGCTTATAGATAATTCATTTCTACATATTCAATTGCAGTATCTAATTGTACCCGATTAATATTTGCTCCTCAAAATCGACATTTTAGTATATTGATCAAGTAATGACCGTTTGTTAACGTCATTTCTAAACGGTCTAAAAAGAAAACATGTTTTTCCAGCTTTGATTTTAATGGAATCAAACCCAGATCAAATTGATTCAAAATTAATGGAATTGGTACAAGAGTACCAATATCTTTATGATACTTACATTTCATTTTACATTTCATTTTACATTTTATTTTATGAATATTGATTACATTTTATGAAGCCATTATCCCGGGATTGATTTCGAGATTGATTTATCTGTTTTCAAATGTTTCTTTAAAGTGTATATAATACAGTAGTTTAGACTGTCATATTGCTTTAACATGATTAAAAGGCTATTTCATCTTTTTTGCAGTCAAGTTGAAGTTTCAGTTCTTTTCCATGTTCTTCTTTTACATATTTTCGAAGATCTTTGTTTTTTGTCGGAGATTTTCGGTACTTTTTGACCAACATTGATCAACTACAAATCCCAGATTCATAAAAATTGGTTATTATGGGAACAAATCCGAGATCCAGGAATCCCGAACAATTTTCTTTTTATTCATATTAAATAATGTTAGAAACAAAATGTTTCTAACACATTTGAAATCTGTTTCACACCAGATTTCTTTTTGTATTACACGACTTTATATATGTTCAAATCTTGCTTTAATGTGCTATGCTTAAATATTGCACGAACCAATACTTTTCCTTACAACTAAAGCTAACGCAAACGGTTAAGACTATAAGACTACGACTAATACTAAAACACGTTGCATGAACCCACCATTAGATGCCTCGCTCGTAAATTTCACTTACCTTATTGTGAATACTCGGTCGCTTGTAAGATGTTCGGTTTGGCTTCCCTACCGCGCCGTAGGTTTGTGAGGGACATGTGCCTCTTGTATAGACTTGTTACTGGGCTTATTGATCTGCCCGAACTTTTATCTTTAATTAATTTCAATGTCCCGCAGTATTGCACTAGGGCCAGTTTACTATTTAGAATACCTCCCTCAGTGTCTAATGCGTATAATAATCAACCTATCCTGCGCATATTAAACAGTTACAATAAAGTTTGTCAAACGATCGATTTATTTAATTGTTCATTTCTATCGTTTAAAAAACAATGTATGTTACTTCCCATCACTAATTGATTTCTAATTTTATTTGGCTCGCTAAAAACATTACATTTTAGTTTACATATTTTAGTTATTCGTTTTTGATTATTTTTTTTTGTCAAGTTGTTTGTTCACCTTCAGAATCAAGCAGTGAAAGCGACGAAGACGACACAGAAGAAAACACTGATGGTGAGAAAAACGTGAATAAGAAACATTTCAATGGTTACCATTCAATGAAATCGACATTTACCTTATCGTTCCGTGATGTAGAAGATTCTTTAAATACATTTTCTGGCGAAGATGAAGTACAGGTGACTGATTGGATTATGGATTTTGAAGAAATGGCTGTAATGATGGAATGGAGTGATCTACAAATGTTTTTATATGCCAAAAAATCATTAACTAGTTTAGCAAAATTATTTATCAAAAGTGAGAGGGGAATAACTTCATGGCGCAAATTGAAAAAGGCTTTGAAGGGTGAGTACTCCAAAAAAAATAGTAGTGCTACTTTGCATGAAATGTTATTAAACAAAAAGAATGAAAAAAGATGAAACCATACAAGAATATTTTCTATAAATGAAGGCAATGGCTGGTAGAGGAAAAGTAGATGATGACGCGCTAATGGAATATGTTATTGATGGTATTTCCGACGATGTAAATAATAAATCTATTCTTTATGGCGCAAGAACTATTAAAGAATTCAAAGAAAAGATACAAGTCTATGAGAAAATGAACAAAAAGATTAGGAAAAAGACTTCTTCTTCAAAAAGACTCTGTTTCATTCCATCGAAACGATTCGAGAATAATTCAAGCAAGTTTAACGGGAAAATACAACAAACATCAACAACAAGCAATACATGGGGCAATAAAACCGATAGCGTATCAAGTCCAAAAACAATCCAATGATTGTCCAAAGAAAGAAAGAGGGACGAAATACTTTAAATGCAACCATTATGGGCATAAAGCGAGGAAATGCAGTAAGGAAAAGAAATTCGAAGCAAATTATGCTGAAAATGAAGCAGGAAAGTATTATAAAGAGGTGATATTAGAAAAAGGGTAATAACTGCCTTAATTGATACCGGGAGCACAGTCAACCTTATTTGCATCAACGAATACTTACGATTGAACATGTCACAATTTGAGGAAAAGTTTATAACACTTACTGGAATTAGGAAGAACCACATTAAGACTTTTATTTTGTTTGTATGTAATATTACTATAGATGGTGATTTATATCAAACTAAAATACACATTGTACCTGAAAATGTTATGAGTTGCAAGTTACTTTTGGGTGATGATTCACTCTCACAGGCAGAAGTATTGATTAACCAGTCTGGAATCCATTTCACGAAGATACAGCAAACATTTGAAATTATGCAGATTGCTGTTGATTACGACACGATTGACAACTTGACTGAGATAAAAAAACGTGCAATTAAGAGAAGAGGTTAGAAAATTGATCAACAACTATCAACCGGAAGAACGTGTAACGACTGAAATGCAAACAAAAATTGTTCTAAGGGAGGAGATTCCGATTTCCCATAGACCTCGACGTTTAGCGCAGGCAGAGATGAATGAGGTGAATAATCAAATTGATAGATGGTTAGATGAAGGAATTATCGAACACAGTTGTTCTGAATATTCAAGTCCGATTGTTTTAGTCAAAAAGAAAAATGGAGATACACGCATATGTGTAGATTACCGAAGAATTAATAACATCATCGTGAAGGATAGGTACCCCTTGCCTATTATTGAAGACCAACTAGACAGATTGCAAAAATCAAAGATATTCAGTACGCTGGATCTCAGGAATGATTTTTTCCAAGTTCCCGTTGAAGAAGGAAGTAGAAAGTTTACATCGTTTGTAACTCCTGCTGGTCAATATCAGTTTCTGCGAACACCATTTGAGCTTTGCAATTCACCGGCCATATTTCAGAGGTTTATTAACAATACTTTCAAAGATTTGATAAGGGATGGCGTGATTCTGACATACATGGATGATGTTATAATTTTAGCTGAAAACGAAATCCAAGCGCTGGACAGATTGAAAAGTGTACTCAAAGTTGCCGAAGATCATGGATTGGAGGTTAATTGGAAAAAATGTCAATTCTTGAAGTCAGAAATAGAATATCTGGGCTATGAAATAATTAATGGAAGTATTCGACCAACTCCAAGAAAAATAGAAGCGGTAACAAAATTTCCAGATCCTAGAAATGTGAAGCAGTTGCAATCATTTTTGGGTCTTGCCGGTTATTTCCGAAAATTCGGTAAAGATTATTCACTGATAGCCAAGCCGTTGAGCGACTTAATGAAAGAGAATCAATTGTTTTGTTTTGGAACAATTCAGAAGGAAGCGTTTGAAAGATTGAAGACCATATTATCGGACCGCCCTGTCCTTAAGATTTACCGAAATGATGCTAAAACTGAATTACATTGTGATGCCTCTAAGTTTGGATTTGGTGCAATACTGATGCAGGAAAGTAAGGATGATCGGGGGTTGCATCCTGTATATTATATGAGTCGGAAGACAACCTGCTCAACAAAAGTATTCCAGTTACGAGTTAGAAGTGCTAGCTATCATGGAAGGCGTTAAAAGGTTTAGAGTTTATTTTACTAAAACATTAGAGAAAAAGGAGCTGTGTACTAGAGTTGCAAGATGGACACTTTTACTACAAGAATTTCAATATATCATTCGTCATCGACCAGGACAACGTATGAAGCATGTCGATGCTCTCAGTGGTACAAGAGATCGAATTCAAAATGCTCAAAGATCTGACGATAGGCTGAAATTAATTTTTGATTTACTTGAAAATGGCCCATACGAGGACTATGCTATTGAAGATAGAGTGTTGTACAAATATGAAAATGGTCAACGATTACTGGTGGTACCAAAGACTTTACAGTATGAGATCATCAAGAAATGTCACGAATTTAAAGAAAATGATGGACATACTTAAACAAGAATTTTGGATATCAAAACTTAGAAAAAAAATAGAAAATTGTCTCACAAATTGTATAACGTATATTGTGATGAAAAGAAAGTCGGGTAATACTGAAGGTTTTCTAAATTCCACCGAAAAAGGATCTACGCCGCTAGATACTTATCATATTGATCACCTTGGTCCTTTACCTTCCACCAACAAGAACTATATGTATATTTTTGCCGTCATCGATGCTTTTAGTAAATTCACTTGGTTACATCCTACAAAAACAGTGAACAGTAAAGAAGTGATAGATAAATTAGAAAGTCAACAGAAAATTTTTGGTAATCCTAGAAGAATAATATCTGATAGAGGAGGAGCAATCGTATCACAAGAATTTAAAAACTATTGCACTACAGAAAATATTGACCACATTTTGATTACAACCGGAGTACCGCGAGGAATCGGACAAGTCGAAAGATTAAACAGAACCATAATATCATGTTTAAGTGCTTTATCAATAGAAGAACCTGAAAAATGGTTTAAGTATGTGGATAGATTACAGCAGATTCTGAATAGAACCAACCATAGAAGTACAGCTGTCTCCCCATTTAAAGTTTTAACTGGCATTGATATACATACGTTATTCTGAAGATCGAAAATTACAAGAATTATTAGAAAAAGATTTGATACAAAGACTAGATGAAGAACAATCTCAAGTACGAGATGATGCTACAAAGTAAATAACACAAATTCAAGAAGAAAATAAAAGAAACTACTATAAAAGAAGAAAGAAAGCAAAAGTTTATGAAGTTGGTGATTGGGTCGCAGTTAAACGAACACAGTTTGGAAGTGGACTAAAGTTGAGAATAAAGTTTTTAGGGCCTTATAAAGTAACTAAAAGAATGCTTAATGATCGTTATCAAAAAATTGAAGGAGAAAGTCCGAACTATACTACAGCATCAGCAGATCATTTGAAGCTATATCCACAAAACAATGATGTTTGGTCATCATCCGAGTCGGATGAAGATTAGGAATGGCCAGTTACAGAAGTACACTATGCAAAATATCAAAAATACTGATCATGAACTGTTACTGTGTTTTTTAATTTACGATTTTCCACATTTTTGGGTATATCTCCTAAACTGGACGTGATGACGAAAAACTGAAGACAGATTCAGATTCAGCACAACATTCTACTTATAAAAAAAATATTACAGTCTTTGAGATTTTTCTTGTAAACTAGTGTAATTTATTAATAAATTAATAATAATTTACTAATAATTTATTGGTGATTTTTTAATATTATTTTAACTTACGTATTAAAAAAAAAGTGTATCAATTTGTTGCGAACCGAAAAGGGTTCTTGGCGTAAGGACTTGAATAAAACACTTTTGGACGGTTCAGACGTTTATTATAAAAACTATCAAGCTGTTATCGCTTCGGCGATACCTTACGTTTTGTTCTTTAATTGAATTAAAAAAAACAATATCAAACATGCAAACTGTTGCAAATTTAATAATTGAGTAATTGAGTTTATCGCTTATTCCTACTTACACCAAACAAACAGTGTCAATAACCTTTACCATTCTACACAAACATTATATTTACAACAAATTTATTTATTCTTTATTAAACCTTGTGCGGACCCCAAATCGATTTTAATTTTCCGAGGACACCCTGAATGACCCTAGGGACCCTTGGGGTCCGTATGGACCACTTTGAGAACCACTGTCTTAAAGACTGCCTATCTGTTGGCAACTTGAGCTGTTGTGTTTCTAAAGTCTTGCTCAAGTACATTATAAGGAATTAATAAATGCAATGTGTGTCATAACAATCAATTCTTTATTTTCTTATTTAATTTATTTTTTCTTAAGATTACGTTTTTACTTTAACACCTAAAATTTTAGTACGTTCCATCCTTTTTTGTTGTTGTTCTGCAAACCTTTTCTCCCTATCCAATCTTTTTTTCTCCTTCAAAACTTGTGTCGCATCCCAATCTAACTCTTCACCTTCCCAACCAGGATTTTCATCCCATTCCCCCAATTCTTTCCCCTAAAACAACCCCAAAAAATTAAATAAAAATCAATTTATATTGAATCAAATTAAAATTTACCATTGATATCCCACTTGGAACAAAAACGTTCATTTTTTCATTTAAACCTTCCTTATTCTCATTAGCAACAAATATCTTTTTTTGCCTGGTTATTTCTGGGGTCATATTCTCAAAAAAATCCTCTTGCTTCTCAACTTCCTCCTCTTCTTGTTTTTGTAATTGCGCTTTTTGCTGCCTGTAGAACTCAATATGTTCTTGTACAGTGGTCGGATTTTTTAACCTATTGTCCCCCCAATCGTTCCAAGCCATATCTTCATTCTCACTTTTTACAACGCCGATTCCCGTGAGGGGCTCATCAAAAGAAATTCGCCGTCTTTTATGAAAACAACATAAAGCCCGTCTGAAGATCCCTATTAGAAACAGCACAAACGAACGAAGTTTATGTATCAAAATTGAGATCATTTTTTTTCTGTATTATGTTTGGACCAATTTGAACCAATTTTTCATTATCATTAAGGCTTTAATCGATTTTATCGATATTAAGGCGTATTTTAAACGAAAGGAATTAATTGAAGTTTCTTTTTGAGGTTATAACGAGATAACCTCTTTTTGGGATCAACTAACGTGAAGTTGGATTTAAATCAGATTAATCAAAAATTGTTGGTTATTTAATTAAAAATTTCATTAAATTGACTTAATT
Source organism: Onthophagus sagittarius (assembly GCA_036711965.1). Taxonomy (NCBI): domain Eukaryota; kingdom Metazoa; phylum Arthropoda; class Insecta; order Coleoptera; family Scarabaeidae; genus Onthophagus; species Onthophagus sagittarius. The sequence goes on along the minus strand of JASERS010000006.1, from coordinate 21,633,741 downwards.
AAGTTAAAATTAAAAGAATTGATACATTCAAAGTAATAATAAAATTAATATTAAAATATAAAAAAGGAAAGGTCAATATGATCTTGTTAGTTAAACATTAAATATCACCAGATTAAAATAATATTTATTTAATAAAGCAATAATTTAAGGAAAAAATTCTTTTTTAATTATTATTTAATCCTAAATAATTCAAATTTCGAACAAATTTAAAATATTAATATAATTTCTTTGAGACATAACCTAAAAATAAATTACCTGTCAAAAATGACATAACCTAAAAACATCATTTCAATAAAAATGAGTGGAATTTCTCCAAAATCAAAAAAACCTCTACAAGAAAAACTAAAATTGCTTTGTATTCACGGTTATCGGCAAAACGGGGAGGCGTTCCGCCAAAAAACCGGGTCTTTTCGCAAAATAATAGGAAAATGGGCTGATTTTACTTACATTACAGCCCCCCATAAAGTTATTAAGGTTAATACGGAGTCTGATATGAACGATATTAATATAGGGCAAAGCCCCGATACAGGTTAATACTTAAATTATTATTAATTCAAATTGTAATTAAAATTTTTATTGATTTAGAACAATTTGGGTGGTTCTTTAATCGAGATGATCACACTTACCGAGGAATTCGCAAAGGCGGCCCAGCTGTCGGTTTTGAAGAATCTTTAAGGTTTATTGAAGATACATTTAAAGAACATGGTCCATTCGATGGGATTATTAGTTTTTCACAAGGGGGTTGCTTCACTGGGTTATTGTGCGATTTACAACAAAGAAACTGTAAATGTCTCATTTTTACTTCTCGATTAATTAATTTTTAATCAATTTTTAGTAACGAAATGCAAGTTTAACTTCGTCATTTTCTTCTCTGCTTTTAAATCGGATTGTTTGCCACATAAAAAGTATTATTCCGATAAAATAACCATTCCTAGTCTGCATGTTTTTGGGGAAAACGACGAAATAATTCCTAAAGGTTTGTGCTAATTCTTTTTTTTTTGTGAATTAATTGATTTTTAAGTTGATTTTTGTTTAAACAGAGATGAGTGCTGATTTATCGGAATGTTTTGAGGATCCTGTTGTTTTAAAACATACGGGGGGTCACTTTGTTCCTGCTAGTTCTCAACAAAAACCGGTTTATCAAGAATTTATACAAGAACGGTTTTTAGAAAAGTTACAAAACGAAGAGGATGAAATTGATGATTAAATTAATTTTAGCTAAAATAAAGAAGGAATCTGTTTTATCGTTTCAAATTATTTTCTTTTTTCCCTAATAGATGGATATTTTAATTAACTTATTTTAAAGTCCTTAGATTACTAAAATTAACTTTAATTCTTATAAAGCTTGTTTAGTGAAACAACAAAAAAATCAATCAAGTAAACATTGAAGCTTCTGGAAGACTTGAAATGTCTCTTGAAGACTTGAAATGCTTCTATAAGACTTGATACTACTTCTAGAAGACTTGATGATGCTTCCAGAAGATTTGGTATTGCCTCTAAATGAGGTGATATGTTTCCAGTAGACATAACACTGCTTCCAGAAGACTTGATATTGCTTCTAGAAGGCTTGATATTGCCTCTTCAAGCCTTTATACTACTTCTAGAAGACTTGATGTTGCTTCCAGAAGATTTGGTATTGCCTTTGAAAGACTAGAAATGCATACAAATGACTTGAAATGCTTCTGAAAGACATGACACTGCTTCCAGAAGATTTGAAATGCTTCCGAAAGATTTGGTATTGCCCCTTGAAGACTTGAAATGCTTACAGAAGACTTGATATTACTTTCAAAAGACTTGATATTGCTTCCAGAAGATTCGAAACGCTTCCAGAATATTTGATATTGCCTCTGAAAGACTTGAAATGCATGCAAATGACTTTAAATACTTTTGAAAGATATGACACTGCTTCCAGAAGATTTGAAATGCTTCCAAAAGATTTGGTATTGCCCCTTGAACACTTGAAATGCTTACAGAAGACTTGATATTACTTCCAGAAGACTTGACATTGCTTCCAGAAGATTCGAAATGCTCACAGAAGACTTGATATTGCTTCTAGAAAGCTTGATATTGCCTCTTCAGGTCGTTATACTACTTCTAGAGGACTTGATGTTGCTTCCAGGGGATTTGATATTGCCTCTGAAAGACTTAAAATGCATGCAAATGACATGAAATGTTTCTGAAAGCTATGACATTGCTTCCGGAAGATTTGAAATGCTTCCAAAAGGTTTGGTATTGCCCCTTGAACACTTGTAATGCTTACAGAAGACTTGACATTGCTTCCAGTAGATTCGAAATGCTCACAGAAGACTTGATATTGCTTCTATAAAGCTTGATATTGCCTCTTCAGGCCCTTGTACTACTTCTAGAGGACTTGATGTTGCTTCCAGAAGATTTGGTATTGCCTCTGAAAGACTTAAAATGCATGCAAATGACTTGAAATGTTTCTGAAAGCTATGACACTGCTTCCAGAAGATTTGAAATGCTTCCAAAAGATTTGGTATTGCCCCTTGAACACCTGAAATGCTTACAGAAGACTTGATATTACTTCCAGAAGACTTGACATTGCTTCCAGAAGATTCGGAATGCTCACAGAAGACTTGATATTGCTTCTAGAAAGCTTGATATTGCCTCTTCAGGTCGTTATACTACTTCTAGAGGACTTGATGTTGCTTCCAGAAGATTTGGTATTGCCTCTGAAAGACTTAAAATGCATGCAAATGACTTGAAATGTTTCTGAAAGCTATGACACTGCTTCCAGAAGATTTGAAATGCTTCCAAAAGATTTGGTATTGCCCCTTGAACACCTGAAATGCTTACAGAAGACTTGATATTACTTCCAGAAGACTTGACATTGCTTCCAGAAGATTCGGAATGCTCACAGAAGACTTGATATTGCTTCTAGAAAGCTTGATATTGCCTCTTCAGGTCGTTATACTACTTCTAGAGGACTTGATGTTGCTTCCAGAAGATTTGGTATTGCCTCTGAAAGACTTAAAATGCATGCAAATGACTTGAAATGTTTCTGAAAGCTATGACACTGCTTCCAGAAGATTTGGTATTGCCCCTTGAACACTTGAAATGCTTACAGAAGACTTGATATTACTTCCAGAAGACTTGACATTGCTTCCAGAAAATTCGAAATGCTCACAGAAGACTTGATATTGCTTCTAGAAAGCTTGATATTGCCTCTTCAGGTCGTTATACTACTTCTAGAGGACTTGATGTTGCTTCCAGGAGATTTGATATTGCCTCTGAAAGACTTAAAATGCATGCAAATGACATGAAATGTGTCTGAAAGCTATGACATTGCTTCCGGAAGATTTGAAATGCTTCCAAAAGGTTTGGTATTGCCCCTTGAACACTTGTAATGCTTACAGAAGACTTGATATTACTTCCAGAAGACTTGACATTGCTTCCAGAAAATTCGAAATGCTCACAGAATACTTGATATTGCTTCTAGAAAGCTTGATATTGCCTCTTCAGGTCGTTATACTACTTCTAGAGGACTTGATGTTGCTTCCAGGAGATTTGATATTGCCTCTGAAAGACTTAAAATGAATGCAAATGACATGAAATGTGTCTGAAAGCTATGACATTGCTTCCGGAAGATTTGAAATGCTTCCAAAAGGTTTGGTATTGCCCCTTGAACACTTGTAATGCTTACAGAAGACTTGATATTACTTCCAGAAGACTTGACATTGCTTCCAGTAGATTCGAAATGCTCACAGAAGACTTGATATTGCTTCTATAAAGCTTGATATTGCCTCTTTAGGCCCTTGTACTACTTCTAGAGGACTTGATGTTGCTTCCAGAAGATTTGGTATTGCCTCTGAAAGACTTAAAATGCATGCAAATGACTTGAAATGTTTCTGAAAGCTATGACACTGCTTCCAGAAGATTTGAAATGCTTCCAAAAGATTTGGTATTGCCCCTTGAACACCTGAAATGCTTACAGAAGACTTGATATTACTTCCAGAAGACTTGACATTGCTTCCAGAAGATTCGGAATGCTCACAGAAGACTTGATATTTCTTCTAGAAAGCTTGATATTGCCTCTTCAGGTCGTTATACTACTTCTAGAGGACTTGATGTTGCTTCCAGGAGATTTGATATTGCCTCTGAAAGACTTAAAATGCATGCAAATGACATGAAATGTGTCTGAAAGCTATGACATTGCTTCCGGAAGATTTGAAATGCTTCCAAAAGGTTTGGTATTGCCCCTTGAACACTTGTAATGCTCACAGAAGACTTGATATTACTTCCAGAAGACTTGACATTGCTTCCAGTAGATTCGAAATGCTCACAGAAGACTTGATATTGCTTCTATAAAGCTTGATATTGCCTCTTCAGGCCCTTGTACTACTTCTAGAGGACTTGATGTTGCTTCCAGGAGATTTGATATTGCCTCTGAAAGACTTAAAATGCATGCAAATGACATGATGTTTCTGAAAGCTATGACATTGCTTCCAGAAGATTTGAAATGCTTCCAAAAGGTTTGGTATTGCCCCTTGAACACTTGAAATGCTTACAGAAGACTTGATATTACTTCCAGAAGACTTGACATTGCTTCCAGAAGATTCGAAATGCTCACAGAAGACTTGATATTGCTTCTATAAAGCTTGATATTGCCCCTTCAGGCCGTTGTACTACTTCTAGAGGACTTGATGTTGCTTCCAGGAGATTTGGTATTGCCTCTGAAAGACTTAAAATGCATGCAAATGACATGAAATGTTTCTGAAAGCTATGACATTGCTTCCAGAAGATTTGAAATGCTTCCAAAAGATTTGGTATTGCCCCTTGAAGACTTGAAATGCTTACACAAGATTTGATATTACTTTCAAAAGACTTGATATTGCTTCCAGAAGATTCGAAATGCTTACAGAAGACTTGATATTGCTTCTAGAAGGCTTGATATTGCCTCTTCAAGCCTTTATATTACTGCTAGAAGACTTGATGATGCTTCCAGAAGATTTGGTATTGCCTCTAATTGGGTTGAAATGTTTCCAGTAGACTTAACACTGCTTCCAGAAGACTTGATATTACTTCTAGAAGGCTTGATATTGCCTCTTCAAGCCTTTATATTACTTCTAGAAGATTTGATGTTGCTTCCAGAAGATTTGGTATTGCTTCCAGAAGATTCGGAATGCTCACAGAAGACTTGATATTGCTTCTAGAAAGCTTGATATTGCCTCTTCAGGTCGTTATACTACTTCTAGAGGACTTGATGTTGCTTCCAGGAGATTTGATATTGCCTCTGAAAGACTTAAAATGCATGCAAATGACATGAAATGTGTCTGAAAGCTATGACATTGCTTCCGGAAGATTTGAAATGCTTCCAAAAGGTTTGGTATTGCCCCTTGAACACTTGAAATGCTTACAGAAGACTTGATATTACTTCCAGAAGACTTGACATTGCTTCCAGAAGATTCGAAATGCTCACAGAAGACTTGATATTGCTTCTATAAAGCTTAATGTTGCCTCTTCAGGCCGTTGTACTACTTCTAGAGGAATTGATGTTGCTTCCAGAAGATTTGGTATTGCCTCTGAAAGACTTAAAATGCATGCTAATGGCTTGAAATGTTTTTGAAAGCTATGACATTGCTTCCAGAAGATTTGAAATGCTTCCAAAGATTTGGTATTGCCCCTTGAACACTTGTAATACTTACAGAAGACTTGATATTACTTCTAGAAGGCTTGATATTGCCTCTTCAAGCCTTTATATTACTTCTAGAAGATTTGATGTTGCTTCCAGAAGATTTGGTATTGCTTCTGAAAGACTTGAAATGCATGCAAATGACTTGAAACGCTTTTGAAAGATATGACACTGCTTCCAGAAGATTTGAAATGCTTCCAAAAAATTTGGTATTGCCCCTTGAAGACTTGAGATGCTACCAGAAGACTTGATACTACTTCTAAAAGACTTGATGTTGCTTCTAGAAGATTTGACATTGCCTCTGGAAGACTTGAAATGCATGCATAAGGCTTGAAATGCTTTTGGAATCTAATAACCTGTGAATCTAATAGTTCCATATTATCTAACCTTTCTCTTATACACTCATTAGCTTTAAATAGTTATCATTTACTCATTTAGCATCTAATCATATAGTGGAGGGATTGTTGGATATGTGTGAAAATAGAAACCTTATTCAGCTAAAAATATTGAATTTACTGCATCAATTTCGGTGTAGAAACGTTAAGAGATTTACGTCAATATACGTCAAAAGATTTAAGGTAATTTACTTGGCGGAGACTTGGGTGGACGAACAAATATGGGGAATATGCCGGAGGGTTAAAAGTGGGATTGTGTGTTCGCAGAAAGAAGAAGTATGAAGGGTAGAGCTAACAGGGGAATCATAACTGGAATTGTAAGGGGGTTGGAAGAACAGAGCGGGATGGTGAAGGAGTGGCGGAGTAGTGCGATCAGAACTGGGGAGTAAGTTCATCAGCACAGGCTGGTCGGAAGAAGGGGCAGCATTTTACAGGAAAAACCTCGACACTTGGTAACAGGGGATACAAGAAATCAAGGAGTTAGAACCCCCTACCTACACACGTCCCCCGCTTCTCCATAGCAGGGAGGAACGGCTGGTTTGATGGCGAATGCAGAAGGCAAAGAAGGAGGATGAAGCAATGGAAACGGGGAGAGATAGGGGTGAATAGATATAAGAAATTCAGGAGAGGGCACAGAGAGTTATTCAGTGGAAAGAAAACAGAATTGAAGGAGAAAGCGGCAGGAGAGATTAGAGAGATAACAAGAAGAGGGGAAGTCTGGAGCCATCTAGAAAAGATAAAGAAGGGTAGAAACAGGAAAGGAGATCGAGGAGATTAGGAAGTATACTTATTTGGCGTAAGTATTTAGGGAGGATAATACGAAAGGGTCGCATGTAAAAACAATGACAAAAATACGGAATAAGGTGATGGAACAAGTATGGGGTTGAGGGGAAAGAGTCTTTACAAGGAATGTCTTAACGATGATAACATTATGTTTGATGATCATGCAGAGTCATCCCTAGATCTTGGAGATGGGTACTAGAGTGGCGAGAAAAACAGCGGGGTATGTAGTAAGGGAAGAGGTAAAGGTAGATAAGGTCAGAGTGGAGGCGGGTAGGAGGGCAGTGAAATATGAAGGAGGTATAGAAGGGAGGCCAAACTGCGGGATCTTGGGGAGAGTTTGAGGAAAATTAGAGAGGGAAAGGTCAGATATGGGAAAGAAGACAGAGACAATTATTACAAGAGGAGATGTAAGCTATGCAGGGAGGAATGGGAAACTTTCTTAATTGCAAAATATATAGATGATCTACTAATTATTCTACCTAAAAATCAATATAAGCAACTTCTAGACACATTTCAATGAGTATAACCCACGTTTACAATTTACAGTTGAAACGTTAGATAATGAACAAATTGCATATTTGGATATAAATATTATAATAAATAGAAAACAAAAAATGATATATACTACTTGTAACAAAAAGGATATTAGCAGTAATAGAGTACTTCATTACTTTAGTAATCACCCAAGAACTCAAATAATAAATACCATTAACAATTTGATCCGTCGAGCCACCCTTCTGACTAATGATACATATATAACGGAAATAAAAACTAAAATATATAGTATATTATTAGAAAATGCATACCCAAAAACATTAATTAATAAAATTTTGTATGAAAATTATAATAAAACAAAACAATCAAGATCAGTAAACACACATCACATTAATATAAGTATTGAACAAGAAACAACTATAAATATCACTCAAAATATAACAGTAAATGTACTAATTAAACATCATTGTACAAATGTTAATAAAAATAAAATGAAAGATAAAACCCAAACAAAAATTACAGATTTCTTACCACATACAGATATGATTAGTCAAGTTGATTCAAACGTTTTAAATACACAAAATAAAAAAAGGGGTAAAAAAGGTAAATTCTATAAAATAAAATATATCCCCTCAATAAGAAATAAAATTAAATCAGATTTAAAAAATATGAATTTCAAAAAGTCAAATCAGCCCAGTACAATAATAATAAATTGACAAATGTTTTGAGTAATATGAAAGACAAAATAGATAACATAGACAAAATTAATACTGTATACCAATTAGAATGCAATAACTGCCATATATTATATATAGGGGAAAGTAGGCAACAACTACATAAGCGTATAAAGCAACATAAAATTAACAATAAAACTGCTCTTTGCCAACACGCTATAAAAAATCGGTATAATCTTGATTTCGAAACGCCAAAAGTGTTGACCACTGAAGGCGATACATTCAACAGGAAGAATATTGAAGCAAATCCGATTTAGGGAATATAGAAAGTTTTTATGCTGGCATAATTAACAAATTAGATATATGATTGGATAAAGGTAAATAAAAAATAAATAAATAAATTAACATAAAATTGTATTGATGAATTATAGATATTAAATTCGTAATAAAATTTCAAATGTTTTGGTCTTGTAGTCTGCACGTCACAAAGTATTAAAAAACTCGTTTTTCTTTTTCTTTTCTATTGTCTTGTATTTTCTTTTCTATTCGTTTGTGTGCATCTGAATTAATTCGTTATTTAAGTCTTTGAGGAATTCTTTTGGAGTTTTGTGGATTATATTGATTTTAATGAAAATGATACTTATTTTTGAAAGTTACTCGATAAAGGTATGTGTGTTTTTTTTAAATTTTAATACTGTAATGTCTTACAAAATGGAGTTTTGTTGATGTTGATTTAGTTATTTTTAGGAGCATTATCTGATGATGAACTGAAAGTAGTTCGAAACGTCATAAATTGATATTCAATAAAATACAAGAGGAATTTTACTGTATTAATTATTTTACAATTATAATAAACAATATCTCCTCTTTTTAAGAAAATTATATATATACATATTATTAAATGATACATTTAAGTTTAGCAGCTTATATAACAATTTTCCAAAAACATCGGTATTTCAGGAATTTTTAAATTTACTCAAAATGTTGGAAAAATTCCACTTAAGTTCAGCTGCTTATATTCCAGAACTAAGTGAGATATCTCAAAAATAACTTCATTTTTTGAAAGTAGAAAAAGTTGCAAAAAACCTTAACTCCTAAACTCGATTCGCCACTGAAATGAACCCTCGGCGCCTATCACGTTTGCACTAAGGCAGAATAAGACTGTAATGGAAAACGTAATTGCAATTGGCGAATATTGCACAATACTTAAACAAGTCAATAAACTTAAAAAATGCACTAGTAGGCATACTTGTGCGAGCAGTGCGATATTCGCCAATTCAACAATTAATAGGTGTTTGATTTGATATAATTATTAGAAGTAAGTTAAACGTAGAATTGAAATGTAGTCAGCGTAAGATTAAATAAAGAAAGTAAAAGAAGATAAATTATTTTAATAAAGTACACTCCAAACTCCGTAAATCAATAAGAGAGTTAAACATTACATGGCGACCCTGCCAGTGCAATTCGAGGAAAAAACAGATTAAACATATTAAGATAAAAAGTCAACGAAAAAGTGTAAAGTGTAAAAATAAATTATCAACATACATTCATAAAATGGGGTACAATCAATCAAAAGAAGAGAAAGAAGTTATTATAACTCAAGCCGGTAACAGCGGAGGTACCACAACCACAACCCCTGGGACATCATTCACAATATGGGAAATAGGAGTTTTTCTAATGGGATTGCTGCTCATCATCGTAATTGGTCGTTTTGTTTGGATAAAATGCAACAAGAGGATGGAGAAGAAGATTCGAAAAGAGATCACCAGGAGCCAGGAACTAATGGAACTCAACGCTCGTAGAGATTAAAAATTTGGGTGCCGAGTGATTTTAGTAACGGTCAGTTCTATGGATATTTTAGAAGAAGTTAAGAATTTATTAGATGAAGTTAAGGCATTTAAAGTTAATAGAATTAAAGATAATCAAGATAAGCGTAATGATAGGGAATTTATAAATCGTCGAATTAGTCAAGTAGCTGGTTTTAGTTCAAGGTTAGATCATTTAAAATGTTTAACGATAAGGGAGGGTCAAAAGATAGATATACTTTCTGAAATTAAGGAGTATAATAAAGCGATAGAATTATTACTTGAGGAAATTAGAAAAATTCTTAACGATAGGTTAGAAAATACTGAAACCAAGATGGGAGAATCATTTTGTTTAAAAACTGCTGGTAGCCTTCTTCCAGTTATGAATGGAGAAGAAAATACTACTAAAGCGTTAATTGATTCAATGATGTTATATTCAGAAATGTTGAAACCCGAGCATACAAAATTTTTAATTAATTTCGTATTGAAAACGCGTCTTTCAGAAAACGCTAAAATAAGACTCAATAAGAGTTATGATTCTTTAGAGGCACTTGCTAGAGACATTAGAATTAATTTTGTCACTCAGAAATCAGCAGCCGTTCTCTCAAACCAACTTCACCAAATTCGACAATTAGATAAGTCGATTGATGATTTTGGAAGCGAAGTAGAACGGTTACTTAACGAATTAACTTTAGCTCAAGCGGGAAGCGATGATACTTTGTTGGGATCATTGCGGAGTGTAAATGAACAAATCGCAATTAATTCTTTTTGCAACGGCATAAGAAATCACGATGTTCGAATGATTGTCCTAGTTTAAAAGAGGCAATTAATACCGCTAAAGATGAGGAAAAATGTAAACCTTCAACATCAAATGTTTTTCATTATAATAATCGCGGAAATTTTCGAGGAAACGGTAACTATGCCAGTGGAAATCGTTCAAATTTTTATAAACCATTTAATTCCAATCATAGAGGGTTTAACAATAGGGCAAAAGTAGATTATAATCAATCGCAAAAGCCAAGAGCATCATATAATCAAACCTACCAAACCAATCGCGATCAAAATTCTGCGCGATCAAGACCTTATAACAATCGGGGTAATTATAATACTTCTCGGGGTCGAGGTAATTTTCGAGGTCGCGGAAATTATCCAAGAAATGTATATGTCGCGGAAACCCCAGATGATAATGTAGATTCACCTGCTAAGGACAATCAAAGCAAACCCGATCGATTTTTTCGTAACTAACGCTGATAATGTGATTTTGAGTATGAACGGTATGAACTACATTTGCATTTCATATAAAAATAAAAAATTAAATTTTCTCATTGACACTGGTGCCACCGTAAGTGTAATTTTTAAAGATATTTTAGAACCTTATGCAAAAATTGATTTTAACAAAAAGATTACAATTAACGGAATTGGTGGTTCAACTAGATCTTTAGGGTCAATTGCTCTTAATATAGATATATTAAATAACAAACTTAAACATAAATTTTTGGTCATGAACAATTTTTGTGGAAATATGAATGGAATAATTGGCTCTGATTTTCTAGTAAAATATGCTGCAACTATAGATTTTGGAAAATTTTTAATGCATATTTGGCATGATTCAAAACAAATTAGTATTCCATTAGAATCAACATATGAAAATTATACCATAATTCCTTCGCGTTGCGAAATTATAAAATATTGTTGGGTCGATGATCCCGATGATTGTATTGTCTTACCATGCAAAATTGCGGAAGGTATTTTTACAGCCGGTGTTATTGCGAAACCTAAATCACACGTCATACCTGTTCGTATTTTAAACACAAACGATAATGATGTTAAGATTAGAAATTTTAGACCATGCACTTCTAAATTAAATAATTTTGAATTATATTCTTTCGATTGTAATGAAATTACGTTAGATAGGGTTAATAAAGTGTTAGATTTAATAGACGTTAAAGAATTAAACAAGGAAGAAAAGACGACAATACAAAAAATATGCGCAAAATATGCAAACACTTTTCTTTTAGAAAACGATCCCTTAACCGTGACAAACATTCTCAAAGAAAATATTCGATTAAAACAAAACGTACAACCAATATATGTTAAACCGTACCGGTTGCCTCATAGCCAAAAGGTAGAAATTGACAAACATATTAATAAAATGTTAAACGAGGGTGTTATAGAGGAAACCAAATCAAGCTGGTCCTCACCTCTTTTAATTGTTCCTAAGAAATCAGACTCCAACGGAGAAAAGAAATGGAGAGTTGTCATAGATTATAGACTTTTAAATAAAAACATAGAGGATGACCGATTCCCATTGCCAAACATAACCGAGATTTTGGATTCGTTAGCCGGAGCAGTTTATTTTTCGCACTTAGACCTTTCCCAAGGTTATTATCAAATCGAGCTTGATAAAGAAAGCAGAAAATATACAGCTTTCACAACCAATAAGAGTCAGTTTCAAATGACTAGACTTCCTATGGGTTTAAAAACCAGCCCGAGTTCATTTTCAAGGGCAATGACAATAGCCATGTCCGGGTTAAATTTTCAAACTTGCTTTGTATACTTAGATCACCTAATTGTGTTCGGAAATGGATTACAAAACCATAACCAAAATTTAGTTAAAGTTCTTGAGAAACTGCGTCAAGTTAATTTAAAACTTAATCCGACAAAATGTAAATTTCTAAAAAAAGAAGTTTTGTTTTAGGACATTATATTTCTGCGGAAGGTATTCAACCAGATCCGAATAAAATTAGTGTTATAAGAAATTATCCGATTCCAAAGTCAGCAGACGAAACAAAACGATTTGTGGCGTTTGTTAACTATTACAGGAAATTTAAGTTAATTATGCCACTATCGAAAAAGAGCTTTTAGCTATTGTTTGGTCAGTAAAACATTTTCGCCCTTATCTTTTTGGACGTAAATTTCAAATATACACAGACCATCGACCATTAGTCTATTTGGTATGAATAATCCGTCGTCAAGACTAACAGGATTCAGGTTGGTACTAGAGGAGTTTGATTTCGAGGTGAAATTTGTAAAGGGAAAAGATAACGTACCTGCTGATGCTTTATCAAGAATAAAAATTGACTCAAACGACTTAAAAGAATTAGCAAATAATGTTTTCATAGTTACTAGAGCTCAAAGTAAGAAAAATTTAAATTTATCTGCTCATTTTAGAGGATCCTCAAGTGATGAAAGCAATGGCGGGACTGGCCATCCTAGCATTGTTGAAGTATTGAAGCCGCCCCTCAATTCGGTAGAAATTCGAGAATTAAATAATAAAACGTATTTGAATAAAAATATAATAAAATTGGATAATATATACTATGATATGAAATTAAAAGTAATTTATATAAAAAGTTGTCTATCAGCTTCTGCCCTAGACGCAGAGTTGAGACACTTGAATAATGATATTTGTAAAAAATACGTAATTCCAAAATTATACATGTATAAATGTGAACAAAATGAGAAATTAATTGCTCTATTTTCAAAAGTATCAATAAAGCTTCAGCAATACAACATAAAAATTTGCGTTATTGCTAAAGCAAAAAGAATTAAATGTAAACAAGCGCGTTAATTAATCCTGAACGATTTTCATTTGCTTCCTACTGGAGGACATTCAGGAATTAACCGAATGTACGCTAACATCAAAAAATATTATTTTTGGGAAGATCTGAGAAACGATGTATCTAACTTCGTGAGAAAGTGTGATGATTGCCAAAGGTACAAGCATTCAAAACCTAATGTGGAACCCTTGTCAATCACCACTACTTCTTTGTCGGCATTTCAAAAAGTCTATTTGGATTTGGTGGGTCCACTTGTTCAAGATAACGATGATAATAGATACATCTTAACAATACAATGCGAACTCACTAAATTCGTGGTAGCTTACTCATTGAGAAATAAAGAAGCCGTAACGGTAGCACAGTCTTTCGTCAATAATTTTATTTTAATATTTGGCATTCCAACGGAAATTGTTACAGATCGGGGTAAAGAATTTGTGGCAAATGTCTTTAAAGAATCAGCAAAACTTTTAGGTATTAAGCAGTTGTCTTCAACAGCTTACCACCATGAAACATTAGGATCATTAGAAAACACTCACAAATGCCTAGGGGCATACTTTCGTACCCAAACAAATAAATTTCCATATACATGGAGTACATGGGTGCCCTTTTGGTGTTTTTCATTTAATAATACAGTGCATACGGAAACTAAATATACGCCGTATGAGCTGATATTTGGAAAAAAATGTAATTTACCGTCAAATTTACTAACAGAAATTGATCCTATATACAATTTCAACGATTACCCAACCGAATTGAAATTTCGCTTACAAAGCGCTTGGGACGATGTGCGAAATAACCTCATTGAATCAAAAAATAAAAGAAAACTTAGGGTAGATAATAGTATTAATAGTGTTAGCTATAAGGTTAACCATAAAGTGTTATTAAAAAGTGAAGGTATTAATAAATTAGAACCTTTATACATCGGACCTTATAAAGTCATTCGTGAAAATTCACCCAATGTGATTATTAAAATAAAAAATAAAACTGTGGAAGTGCATAAAAACCGCGTAAAACCGTATCATAATTAAATAAATTTAGTTGTAATTAGAAACCCGGGATGTAGATTTAAGAATATTAGATGTAATAGGAAGGTGTAATGGAAAGAAACCTCAAACTAACGTGAAGAAAGAAAATAATAATATTCGCGATAGTTATTATTTTCTTTTTGTTAGCGAGGAAGGTGTAATGGAAAACGTAATTGCAATTGGCGAATATTGCACAATACTTAAACAATTCAATAAATTTAAAAAATGCACTAGTAGGCATACTTGTGCGAGCAGTGCGATATTCGCCAATTCAACAATTAATAGGTGTTTGATTTGATATAATTATTAGAAGTTAAACGTAGAATTGAAATGTAGTCAGCGTAAGATTAAATAAAGAAAGTAAAAGAAGATAAATTATTTTAATAAAGTACACTCCAAACCCCGTAAATCAATTTGAGAGTTAAACATTACAAGACGAATATTGTCTAATTACAATATTACTTTAAAAAAATATATATTTGTAATTGGTCTTTCTAAAACAATTTCATATTATTTATGAAAAGTCTTTTTGGGTAAAAACCTTCAATATGAAACCATATTAATTTTATAATTTGAGTATGCAGCTTATACTACAAGTTCATTCATAAACAAAGTTTCTCTCGTTTGCCGTTAGAAGCAGCACGCGCTATATCTATAAACAATCTTTCACCCTTTACTTTTAACCCTCCGTCTGTCGGGTGTGGTCTACGAGTCCACGACAAAATGACTATGTGAAATATTTTTGAAATTATTTTGCTCAAAACTTCTACGGTCACAGTATCTTTCAAGTATCTGAATATCAACTGTTTTCGCTATAAAAAACTGTTTTTCAAAATTCCAAATAGTCGCTACATAATATTTTGTCCTGACCGACCCTTCCCGATCAAATGTGTAACAATATTCGCAGATGTAATCTGTAAGAATCGTATTCCAGTTGGAACTCTATGCGTTCTTTTTGTGTTTGTAGGGGTATTACCGAGTTATAAAACTATACCTCGGAGTGATCGCAATATAGTTCGGTAGTTCCCTTAATAATTACTATATATACGGTTACCGTATCGTTGACACGCCAGTTTACTATTGAACCCCATTTTGAGGCGTTGTGTTATGTGTTATTTATTTTACAAATATAGAGAATAGAAAAGTGCATAAAAAATTATTTATAGCTAATATCAAATATCTAGTTAGCAATCTACAAATAGCATACTTACAAATAGGTAAGTAGTATCACACAATTTTCTGATATGATTTGATAAAATAATCCTTATGAAAAGGAGAGAGAAAGATTACAGAAACTGTATGAAGAAGTTAGCACGGGCAGTGAAATAGAAGAGTCTGACGATAGTTCGATATCAGATCCAGATTTTGTATCAGTGATCATGATACAGAAACCGAGCAGGAAAATGTAAATGAAGATGCAGATATTATGCATCAGAATGACGGCGAGGATGATGAAGATGAACAACCCGTGATTCGTGATAGATGCTCGTATTTTTTTGACCAAGATGGAACTAAATGGAAAAAGGCTGTCTCACCTAGAAATATTAGAACTCGCAACGAAAACATAGTGTCTCACCTGCCGGGGGTCATCGGTGAAGCACGTGACGCATTATCTCCCATTCAATGCTGGATGTACATGTTTGGAAACTGCATTGATATTGTAGTTGAAAACACTAATTTATTTATTGATAAAATTTCTATTAAATACCAAGATAAGACTGAGTGTAGACCTACCGACTCTGTAGAAATCCAAGCGCTGATGGGTTTGCTTTATTTAGCTGGGCTCCATCGTGGATCAAGGACACATCTAGCAGAGTATTGGTCATCAGACGGTATGGGATATGAGATATTACCTGCTACAATGGCAAAACGGAGGTTCGTCTTCTTATTGAAATGCATTCGCTTAGACGATACCACAACTAGAGGTCAAAGAAAAGAAATGGACAAACTAGCAGCAGTTCGTACTATTGTTGACAAGTTCAACGACAATTGTAAGAAAACTTATTCTGAGGGCGAGTATGTAACATTAGATGAAATGCTGCTTGCCTTTAAGGGTAGGTGCAGTTTCCGAATGTACATTCCAAGTAAACCAAACAAATACGGATTGAAAGTCTTCGCCGTTGTTGATGCTAAAACATTCTTCACTTCACACATAGAAATTTACGCTGGTGTTCAACCCAATGGTCCATATAAAACTGACAACTCTACCGCTGCAGTAACTGAAAGAATGTGTTCACATTTATTAGGATCAGGAAGAAATGTTACAATAGATCGTTGGTTCACAGGATATTTAATTGTAAAGAAACTGCTAAGAAAGTACCGCCTTACTGTGGTTGGTACAATTAGAGCCAATAGAAGAGAACTACCTCTTGAAATAACACAAGTTAAAAACAGGAAAGTATATTCTTCGTTATTCGCAGTTAGTAATGATATGACTGCAGTTTCATATATACCCAAAAAAGGAAAGAATGTGCTTGTAGTTTCAACAATGCACCGAAACGATCATATCGATGAAGCTACCGGTGATCGGAAAAAGCCCGAAATAATTTCTTTCTATAATAGCACAAAAAGTGGAGTAGATGTTGTTGATCGAATGATCACATCGTACAATGTTGCAAGAAACACAATGCGTTGGCCATTGGTAATTTTCTATAACCTCATCAATATAGCAGCAATTAACGCTTTTGTTCTCTCTATCTACAAAGGCAACATACCAGATGGTGAATTTGCTAAAACTCGCAAACTGTTTCAAAAAAATCTTGGTATGGAGTTAGTGAAAAATAACATGCAAAGAAGAGCCGCTGATAAGCACTTGACCAAAAGTGTGCGTACTTCTGCCTTGAGGCTCTCAGGTATTGAAGAGGAGATTATTCCAGAGGCACAACCAGGGTAAAGAGGAAACTGTAAATATTGCAAAAGACGAAAAACTTGTTATTTTTGCAAAATTTGTAAATGTTGATTGTGCATGGAGCACATAACAGCGTGCTGCAACGATTGTTTGGGAAATATGGAGACCACAGTTTGAAGCCCTCCAGTTTGTGCATAGAATATTATTCTTTAGTTAAGACATTTTTTTTTATAACACTTTATACATTTTTAAATAAATATTATTATAGATCGATTTTCTTTTCCTTTATTTAGGCGTTGTTTCCAAATTTTGAAAAATATGTGATTAAATTGTAAGCATTTTCTTTAAATCAAATTAACATAAAACGTGAGTTTGGAATTGGCCCTGTATTAGGCTATTATCCTTGTTTATAGATATACATAGTTATCCAAAGAATTTAGTTAGTGGTCGCGATGCCTAGATGGTAGGATGTGTCGCCATTCATTAAAATTTAAATTTTACTATTCGCGCTTTATACACGTTACTACGAAATTGTAAAATAAGTTGCATATATTTCAATATCTCTTCTACACAGAAAAATCAATAATGTGTCCTTCAATAATTGTACCGAATTATTGGAGACTATCCGTCGGTAAAATATCGATTTGTAGACGGCAAATTTTTTTACGTAGATGCATGACCAGATTTTATAAGATGAAACCAACTGCGTTAAATCTTTAAGAAACTTGGTCAAAGAGTTTATTAAAAATTCTGGGCAAGGCATTCAAGTGGAGACGTATTTTATTAAACATTAAATTTTTAGAGAAAAGGCTGTTAATTCTAATAAATCATAATAATAATACTCCAAAATAAATAGCGAACTGCATAGCCAAAAGAAGAAAGATGCAGAGATTCAGACGAAAGCATATCAGTGTGGAGGAGGATGTGAAAACAAGGGTCGAGTATAGACTTGCAAGAAAGAAATTGACAAAAGCAATAAAGAATAATAAAGGAAAGCAAGTGGAAAAGTTTGTGTGATGAATTAAAAAACAACATCTGGAAAACGGCGTATCGAAACTAATGCGAATGAGAGCGACAGAGAAGTTAGATCAGGAAACAGTGGTAAACTAATTCAAATGTTATTTCCAGTATTGCGAGAGAATTACAAGGAGAAAGATAACGATCAAAGAACTTCATAACAGTCTGAGTCAGGTTAAGAGAAAAAAAGCAGCATATATAGACGGCATAACTAATGAAGAGAAGATGGAAGAAGAAGTCTCGATGGTGAGACGATGAGAGATGGAGCAGAATATTATATAGGTGAAGTGGCAGAGAATATGAGAGAGCTAAGCATACAACTAGTGCAAGCAAAACCGAGGGAGTGATTTTAGAAAGAAGAAGAAAACTATAAACTATAGTGCTTAAAGTAGGCCAACAAATCATTAAAAGCTCAGAATTTTAAAGTACTTAGGAATTAAGCGAGGTAACACTTGAGTACAGTGGAACTTCGCTTAACGATTGATATTTCGCATAGCGAGTGATACGCATAGGGAAGTCACCAATTTACACTATCCTCAAGAACAAAGATAAAATTAAAGAGGTAAATACATCAAAGGGAGTGACAAGAGATTCTAATCAACGGTGAAGCTGCAAGCTCTGACATAAAGCCTGTCGAAATTTTCATAGATGACTTGAAAAAGCTTGTAGATACTGAAAGCTATCTCCCACATCAAGTATTTAATTATGATGAGACGGGTCTCTTTTGGAAAAAGTTGCCGAAGCGAAAGTACATAACAGTAGAAGTAAAAGCATTGCCCGGCCACAAGCCAATGAAAGACCGGCTCAGTCCGCTACTTTGTGCTAATGCAAGCGGCGATTTAAAAATTAAACTGCTAGTTGTTTGCCATTCAGAAACTCCATAAACCTTCAAAAAATATGAAATCCAAAAGGGCAACTTAAATGTGATGTGAAGATCTAACAACAGGCATGGGTCACACGCGATATTTTCACTGACCGGATCAATAAAGCATTTGAACCTTCTGTGAAAAACTATCTCTTAGAGATGAATTTGCCACTCCAAGCCTTACTTGTAATGGACAACGCATCTGCTTATCCTCCAGGCCTATAAAACGAGCTCTTTGAAGAATTTAATGTCATCAAAATTCTTTTTCTACCTCCCAATACCACTCCGTTACTTCAACCTATGGACCAGCAGGTTATTTCCAATTTCAAACAAACTTTACAATACTCTTCGAACATTGTTTTGACGTCACTCAAGAGACCAACCTGACTCTCAGAGAGTTCTGGAAACATCACTTCCATATCGTTGCCTTCTTCAAAATGATTGGCGTGGGAGGGGGTCACTAAAAAAACCCTCATTTCGGCCTGGGCAAATCTTTGGCCGGAGAGCGTTGTTGAATGTCGTTCTGAGAAGTTTAACACACAAGATGTAGAGCCTCTAATGAACGATATTGTATCTTTAAACAATAAAATTGGACTGGAGGTAAATAATGATATTGATGAATTTGTGGAAGAGCATAATCAAGAATTGACCACCGAAGAACTTACAGACTTGCTCCGTCTATCACAGCAAGAAGATGTGGAGGAAAGTGTTTCGGACAAGAAAGCACTAAATGAACCATCATCTGCTGCAATCAAAGAAATGTTAAAAGCAAGGGAAAATGTTGCGTTACCCTGAAAATCATCACCCTGATGAAGTTGTGATTGTGCGAGCTGCAAATTTATTTTACTTCAATACGGTGTCACATTTTAACAAATTTCGAAGCGCCGGCGAAAGCAAATATCACTAGATGGCTTTCTACTAAAAAAGGATTAGGTATGTGACTTAAATTTATAAGAAATAAACTACTACATGATTGAATCACATTTCAGGTTTTTGTTCTTTAACCATTTATAAATAAGTATATAGATATTTCTTTAAAAAAACGTTATAATATAAAAGATGTTGAAATCTATTTACAATGGAACGCATTATCAGGTTTTACATTAATTTACACATATGTCTATGAGACACTGTTTCACACAACGAGTATTTCGCATTACGAGTACGATTTTAGAAAGAATTACGCTAGTTAAGCGAGGTTCTACTGTATCAAAGTATTGTTATCTTAATATCTTAATCTTATATCCATTCATCTATAAAACAGTATAAACAGTTAAGGAAATTAAGAAGAAAAAGTATCTATGTATGTACTGTTCATTGTATTTGGGTCTGAGGTTCGAATCTTTTTTTTGGGTCGCAGAATGCAATTTAAGTGTACCTTTGCTGTTGAAAAACGTAGATTATGCCTTTGCTTTTGGTACCCATATTGACAGATTGTAAGCAGTTTGTTATAGTTCGATAGCCTATTATTTCTTTATTGACAATGGTGATTTTGATAAGGTTGATAAAATACAGATGTTGATCTATAATTATTGTGTATGCCTTTGCCACGTTTTTTAGTGTTATCTTCGTCAGCTTGAGCTCTTTCGAAAAGACTCTCTCCGCTAGATAATTGTTTATGACAAAACAGAGATGTTTGCTAAAAATTGGTTTAACCTCTTTTATAACTTTTGTGGACAGTTCGTATATATCTGTCGTAGTTTTTTGCTTTTTGCTTTTTTCTTCACCTGGACTTTATCGTCGAACTTGCCGAATTTACTAAATTGCTTTCATCAATACAGCTGGTCGAAGGGTTTTTCGATGTTGCCCCGTTTTGAGAGAAAAAAGAATAAGTTTTCGCTATTTATCCTGGTGTTTCCTAGATTTTCCAGTTTCTCGTTCAGACCAGTTTCCTGGCCGACAAAATTTTGTTATCGGAATGATTTATATAGTTCTGAAAATTCATTTTTGCTTGATACCTCTCGTGACTTCAATTACTATGTGCAAGACGTCTAATTTATTTTTTAATTAAGCTATATTTTTAGCTTTCCATTTTAGATTTGTCCCTCTCACAGATTTTTTAATGTTCATCTCAGGGAACACATTCGGACAGCATTTGATAATGTATTTGTTGTATTTGTTGATGTCTTGAAATAAGGTTTTAATTACCTCAATGTTTTCTGAGTGTAAAGACTATGCTTGTTTCATTAAAAGTCGTAGTAGAAGCAATAAAGTTTGTAAGTAAATTTGTAATTTACAATAAATCCACCCTAACAGGTGTATTAATATATGTATGTATAATAAAGTTGGAAATACTTGGTTTTTATTTATTTAATTGATTCGAATTAATATTTTTTAATGTTTATATTTTATTTAAAGAATTCTCAACGATGAAATAATGGCAAACGAATTTGTAAACGCAAAGATGTTTATCCAAACCGACTCACTGAAATGAACCCTCGGCGTCTACCACGTCTGCACTAAGGCGACAATAAGACGAATATTGTCTAATTACTATATTACTTTAAAAATATATATATTTGTAATTGGTCTTTCTAAAACAATTTCATATTATTTATGAAAAGTCTTTTTGGGTAAAAACCTTCTATATGAAATGATATTAATTTTATGTTTTGAGTATGCAGCTTATACAGTAGGGCCCCGACATTCGCGGCTTCAAATTACACGGATTCGCATATTCGCGTTTTAAATTTTGCTGCCTTTTTCAACATTCACGACTCGATTATTCGCGAATACATAGCAAGTATGTATGTCATTTTTTAAAAATTTAAAACGAAGTTTACCGTAGGTTTACTGTACAAGCAACCAGCTTCACATATGCGTTTCTCTGGGAATCCCTCATTTATGATCGATTTTAATGTTTGTGTTAGGTGCTTATTTTTGTGTTCTGTATTTCGTTCAGGTTAGTGTTTCGTCCGTTTTTTTACTATAATTTTATAAACAATAAATTAATCTCACAACAGTGCTCAAAATGGGTACAAAAAGGCCTGCGATGGAAATAAATTTAATTGCCAAACGTGCAAAGTCAGTTATGACTCTAGAAAGAAAAATTCAAGTTCTTGATATGCTCCGGGAAGGGAAAAGAGCTACCGAAGTAGGCCGGGTCTTCGGTGTCAATGAATCTACGATAAGATCTATAAAGAAACAAGAAGAGGTAATTAGAAATAGCGTAAAAAGTGGCATACCGTCATCATTAAAGGTAACGTCACAAGTTCGTGATGTTAATATTGAAAAAATGGAGAAGTCTCTTTATCTTTGGATTGAGGACCATGGTCGCAAAAATATACCATTAACTAGGGCTAGATTAATGGATAAAGCCAAGGAACTTTATCAACATTTTTCGTGTGGAATGGACTGTGCTGAAGACGATTGTAAATTTAAAGCCAGCAGAGGATGGTTCGAAAGATTCAAAACTCGTTTTAATCTCCATAACATTAAGTTGTGTGGAGAATCAGCTTCAGCAGATCATCAACAGGCTGCAAAATTTCCTGATGAAATAATAAAATTAATAGAAGAAAAAGGTTACCGTCCTGAACAAATATTTAATGCGGACGAAACCGGGCTTTATTGGAAACAAATGCCCACACGAACATACATTTCAAAAAATGAAAAGACAGCACCTGGTTTTAAATCGGCTAAGGATAGAGTTACAGTTTTATTTTGTGTAAATGCACGCGGAGACTTTATTACAAAACCAATGTTAATATATCGAGCAGCTAATCCACGAGCTTTAAAGAACAAAGACAAAGAAGCTCTTCCGGTCTATTGGCGAGCTAATTCAAAAGCTTGGATGACTTCTCAGCTATTTATAGAGTGGTTTAAAGAGTGCTTTGTTAAAGAAGTGGAGCGTTACCTAAAATCTAAAAATTTAGCATTTCACGTTTTATTGATATTGGATAACGCCCCATCTCATCCAGTAGATGCTCTCAAATTAGCTCATCCATGTGTCGAGGTGGTATTTCTTCCGCCCAACACAACATCCTTATTACAACCTTTAGATCAAGGTGTTATAAAAGCTTTTAAAAGTCATTATATCCGGCACATGTTCGATTTTGTACATGAGAAAATACAAAATGATAGTGTTTTCTCAATAAAAGATGTGTGGAAATTATACAATATTGACCATGCGATTACATCTATAAAACTTGCTTTAAATGACATTAAAGTATCAACCGTAAGTAATGCATGGAAAAAACTGTTGAAAAAAGACACTGCGCAAAGTGTAAGCGAAATTGATGAGGCAATAGAGAGAGCTGTTCTTTCTGCACGGTTGCTACCGGGAGATGATTTTCATACCATTGTACCAGCTGATATCGAATCTCTCGTCAATGATCAAGAGGAAGAGTTGTCCAGTGCAGACTTAGAAGCGCTACTAATAGAAAATGTTTCAGGAACGGATGAAGAAGATAATAGTAATTCCCTATGTAATAAATTAACGTTGAAGGAACTTAATTTATTTATACAAGAAGCATCAATCTTATGATGTATATTTATATACAATTATATACAATCTTGCTGAAAAAATAGTAGAATATGATCCATCAACGGAACGAAGCACAAAATTTAAAAATGGTCTGAATACTCTTCTTGCTCCTTACAAAGAGCTTCAAAAGGATATGCAACACAAAGCATTGCAACCTACTATCCTTTCATTTTTTAAACCATCGTGTTCTAAAGCAATTATTATTGATGAGTAGAAATGTTAACTTTTATTTCTTTTTTTAGTTTATTTTGTTGCAGTTTGTTATTGCTATCGAGTTTAGGTTTTTTATATTTTAAACAATTGTAATTATTTTAATATCTGTATTAGTTCCGAATACAAAAGTTTTAAGACCAGTCGTTTTATTTTGCAATTTCAAGCGTTTTATTTAGTATGTAAATTTTGGTATCATAGGTTGTTCATTCCGATCTATTAATCTAAAATATTTTCAAGATGGCCACCACTTCCGGTCTACCGGAAGTAGACCTCAACTTCGTTATTTTAAATGGAATGCTATGGTTTTTATTACACCATTCAATTATACGTAAGAAAATATGTTAACTTTGATAACAATTGTTGGTACCTACAAATGATAACAATTGTTGAAGGCTATGATATTTTGACAGTTTATTTTTCTTTTAATGATTAATTTATTTAAATTATCATTGGTATTATTTCTAGAATGATCTGCGATTGAATAAACTTTAGTTTGTTAGCTTTTATTTGCCAAAAATAACTAGCAGAAGAACGCATAAATGAACAATGAAAAACAATAATATGGCGTAATATTCGACGTAATGATGGGTGAGATACAGTGGCTCCAGGCCAAACTCGGACAGTAGCGTAATAATGGTATTGTATCAAAAATATGCGAACTAAAGCAGATAGAAAAAAAAAGTAAATTGATTTTGAATAGTTTATTTAACGCATTCTTATAAAATAAACATAAAATTACATAAATTCATTAGCTATCACAAATGAATAGAAAAAAATCAAAAACAGTACAAAAATTCGGAACAAGCCAAACTCGGACAATGACCAACTAAGTGCTAAATTAAGGCAGCCATGAGTAAAAATTGTAGTTAACTTCATGTTGAAGTTTTGACACTTGACAAGGGGAATTCCCTAACAAACTGTTTTGTATTATTCGCGCGATAATTGAGTTTTATATTTGAAATGTCTAGACAAAGAGGACAAACAACTATTGAACTTAGAAAATTAGTTCTTAAACATTTCCAGGATGGAAAATCGGTACGGGAAATAGCAAAAATTACCGACAGAAGCCATTCTACGGTGCACGACATAATAAAGCGCTTCAGAAGTCACAATCGGGTAGCAAACAAACAAAAAAGCGCTCACAATAAAATTTTTACTGAATTGGATGAACGGTATTTAATAAGAAAAATGAAAGCAAATCCGTTTCTTAGTGCACCAAAGTTGGCTGTTATTGCTGAGAAAGAATTAGGGAAAAAAGCGCGTCAACAATTAGAAACATGCTACATAATGCTAATTTACATGGTAGAAAGGCAAGAAGAAAACCGTTCATTAGTAAAAAGAATCAAAATACCAGATTAAGATTTGCAAAAGAGTACGAAAATAAAGATTTTTCTTTTTGGAAAACCGTTCTATTTACTGATGAAAGTAAATACAATATATTTGGGTCAGATGGTAAGCCATATGTATGGAGAAGAAAAAACGAAGAGATGCATTTAAAAAATTTAAAACCAACAGTAAAATATGGTGGTGGATCAGTGATGGTGTGGGGATTATTTTCAGCTGCTGGACCAGGTTGTTTGCATTTTATTGAGGGAATAATGGACCAGCATGCATATTTAGACATCTTAAAAACCAATTTACCTCGTAGCGTGGATAAACTATCTCTTGGATGCGACTGGCGATTCTACCAAGATAACGATCCGAAACACAAAGCGTACAAAGTACGTTCTTGGCTCTTATATAATTGTCCTCATGTAATGAAAACGCCACCCCAAAGTCCAGACATCAATCCCATTGAAAATTTATGGAATAATTTGGACACTAAGGTTCGGGAACATCAGGTTTCTAGCAAAACTCAATTGAAGACCGCCTTGTTAGAAGAATGGGAGAAAATTCCACCAAGTTTTTGCGAAAAATTGGTAAATTCAATGCCAAACCGTCTTAAAATGGTCATAAAAAACAAAGGCCTCCATACTAAATATTAGTTATTAAAAACATAAATTAGTTTTATAAATTTTGTTTGCTGTCCGTGTTTGGCTTGCGCCTAGTTGTTGTAGTGTTTTCGTTTATTTTTATTTTTTTTTTATTATAGTGAATAAATGTTTCTGTTTCGTCTTATTCTTTTGAATAAGCAATTAATAAATTATTGAAAATCAATTTACTTTTTCCTCCAGTTGCTTTAGTTTGAATATTTTTTAGTAAGAAACTATTATCACTCCAGTGTCCGAGTTTGGCTTGGAGCCATTGTATTCCTCAGAGAGTTCAGTTTATTTATTTGCGGTGCTTTCTTGTAAAATATTATTCATATAAATCGATAATCATCGCAGTAAGTGATGACACAACTAAGTAATGACAACAATAACATAAACATGGTTGAAAACCTACCAAAACTCTATGGATTTCACAAACATAAAAACAAGAAGCTTTCCAGCATTGCATGCGTCCATTAATTTCCAAATATGAGGGCAACTACAACAAATAGGCACAGGAAAGTATCTAAATAGTTTGTAGAGAATTAAATTCCCATAATTTATTTTTGTAATTTTAAGTTTTTCATTCTTTTATGTTATTGATTTTAATTTTTGTCATTAAATTGTTGTTTTTCATTGTTTCATTTATTCGGTTTTCTTTTGGTTATTTTTGGTAAATTACAGCTAGCAATCTAAAGTTTATTCAATCGCAGTTCATTGTAGAAATAATACTAATAATAATTTAAATAAATTAAACAAAAAACTGTCAAAATGTCATGGCGTTCTAACAAAAACACAGACGGTTTCTAGCATTTTACCTATGATTTTAATAAATTCCTCAATAGCAAGAAAACTGTAATAAATAGGTACAGGAATATTCATAGATAATTTGTAGAGAATTAAATTCCCTTTCTGATAGGGTATGAAAATATGGGGCGTTCCATTTAAAATTTTTCACTTTCACACAATTGAATACAGAGAAACGGTAACTCAATTTTTGACCAACCTGTATAAGATATACTGATACAATAAATGACAATCTATTTAGCAGCGTATGAAGAGTTATCGTAACAATGCAAAACGTTTTTGAGTTAACGTTGACTGAGATATGGACATGTAAAGAGCATGGTGATATTTGCCAAAAACACTGAAAATCAAAATAACTCGAAAACAAAAAACGGTAGGCACCAACAACTATTATCAAAGTCAACATATTTTCTTATGTATAATTGAATGGTGCAATAAATAGTATAATATTCCATTTAAAATAACGAAGTTGAGGTCTACTTCCGGTAGACCGGAAGTGACGGCCATCTTGAAAATATTTTAGATTAATAGATCGGAATGAACAACCCATGTCACCAAAATTTCAAGCCTCTACAAATAGTGGAACCTAAAAAAGTTCTAATGAACCAGTTACGTGAGACACCCTGTATCTATAAACAAGGCTATTATATAGTACAAGCATCATAGTATATCATAAGTGTTAATATCGCCCACCCTGATGAGTTTGGACGGCATGTTCTTCTAAATCTTGCAAAGACTCCGGCACCGTCAAAGTATCGTCGAATCGGTAACCATCCCTTTCACATACAAAATTGTGTAGTATACAACATGCTTTTATAATATCTATGGCGAAATCAACATGTACATTCATTGGTCTATGAAAGATCCTCCATTTATTTGCTAATATTCCAAACGTGCACTCAATATATCTCCTAGCACGGGAAAGACGATAGTTAAAAATTCTTTTACTATTACCAAGATTGTTTCCTCCGTACGGACGCAATAAATTTTGAGATAAACTAAAAGCTTCATCACCAACAAATAAATCAGGTAACAAATTGCCTCCATCTTGAATTCGTCGGGAATTTGGAATATTAAGCGTGTTTTGCTGTAGTTTTCTGTAGAAAGCACTTTCCTCGAAAATAGATGAATCGCAGTGTCTACCATAGGAACCTATATCTACGAATGTAAACATATAATTCGAATCACAAATACCTAGTAAAATAAAAGAAAAATATTTTTTATAATTGAAGTATAAAGAGCCGCTATCTGTTGGCTTAACAATTCTAATGTGCTTTCCATCGATAGCCGCAATGCAGTTGGGGAAGTTTGCTCGTGCTTCAAATCCCTCTGCAATGCTTAACCATTTTTCTTCCGTTGGTTCTGGTATGCACAAATCTTTTAAATTTATTCAAATTTGTTGACAAACATCTCGCGTTATTCTAGCTATTGTTGTAGACCCACATCTGTACGAATACTCCATATCAACAAATGTACATCCAGTTGCCAAATACCTGAAACCAATTTTTAATTATTCTTTTTGTATGGTAAGTTTTATATAGTAATTTAGCTAGTTTTTCTTACAGCCAAGGCATTACAAAGGAAGTGGAAAACGTTAAGGGATGGCTTCAACAGAGAAGTGAAAAAAAATAATTCAACAAGGAATGGTTCTGCTGCATCCACTAAGAGGCAGTATGTTTTTTTCCATCAACTGTCTTTTCTACTACCATTAGCAGAAGCCAGGGCCGATACAACAAATAGTTTAATGATTACACCTACTGAAAATAATGAAAACGAAGAAGATCATCCACAGAAAAGTCACAGGCAAAAACTAAAAAGAAAATCAGTCGAGTCTTCAGAAGATCAACTAATACAAACGTTGTCAAAGTGCATTGAAAAAAAATATAATAGTGGCAATGATGATGATGATGATGATAAGCATTTTCTTTTATCGCTTCACAAAGACTTTCAGAACATTCCAAACGAATTAAAATTGGATGCTAAAGGTGAAATCATCAACGTGTTGAAAAAATTTAAGGCAATGGCAGCAACAATTTCTACCGAGGAAAACATAAGAAACAACCTGCTTCGAAACCCTTACAACCAGCACACGAGCCAGCCGTTCTGTTACAACACCAGTGCATTACAAATTCACCCAATAAACCATGACATTAATTTATCCATACCTACCACACCCGGACAATTTCAGCGCTGTAGTAATAATCAAACAATTCCCTCTACCAATATTGCTACTCCGTTAATATCTCCGCAGGGTTCAACATTGTCTGTAGACTCTGCTCATACAGATTCATCTTTTGAAGATGTCTTTCAATTATAGATACATAGTCGAAACAGAAAATAAATAAAATCTGTACCTACCTACTTTGTTTGATTATATCTGTAAAATAATGAATTCCAGGCATACCTACCTATTGATCACATAATTTAATTTATCTATTTACTAACCTCAAAGTTACAGCAAGCCTTTCTTCAGCTGAAATACTGGTCCTCATATTGGTGTCAGACCGTTTAATTTTAGGTTTTAAAATTCCGACTAATTCATCAAATGATCTAATTGACATTCTAAAGTAATTAGAAAATTTTTTTTCGTCTTGCCGGAGTTTATCAATTAAATTATAAAAACTTCCTTCCTGTCGTCGTGAAAGTAGAAGTGGATGGATCCAAAGCGATCGTACCTTCCTACGTCTTCTTCTTCTTCTCCTCAAAATAAGAAGTAACAGTGCTGCTTCTTCAAAATCCATAATATCGAGACTGGCGACTACGAACGTTTCTGTTTTGTTTCTGATGTGGTTAGGTTGTAGTCGCCTCGACTGCAAGTGTGGTTCATATAACTGCATATCAACCACAAAAATTCAGTTGTGTCAGCCGCGAGTTGCAGTCGACGTGACCACAATTTTGTGTTTAAATAAAACCAAAAAATAAACGATGACAAAATATTTTAATAAATTATTTCGGTGCTACAATTGTTTCGGATATTGTATATCCTTCTTCCGGCACGACTAAAAATTAAACAAGTTTAAGAAAGATCGACTACTTAAAATTATAGTTAAAAACACAATATTTACCGTCAATTATATAACGATGATTAGTACATGTGTAAAATTCATAACCTTGTTATGTGTTCCAATAATTCATCGGAAGGATGATCCCAGAATTATATATAACTTACGTACATTTAACTTATAAATTTAAAACATTAAAATGTTTGCTTCGAAAGAAATGTCGTTACAGTTAAAAGAACAGATTTATACTAGCGATAAAACAAGATTTATGACATGCGAATTTTTAAAAAATTAAAGAAAACAGGTTCTGAATAAGTATGACAAGGATGTAAAATATTTGAAGATATTATTAAATGTATGATAGGAAATATCGATTTTTGTTTTCAATATTGGTCAGATCATTTAGTAGCAGGTTGTTGTCTTTCGAACATAAGTTGATGTGAAGTTCTTCATATAGATCCAATTCGTGCGATTTTTTAAGGTTTTTAATGAGCTTAACATTTTGAAGTTGCATGTTATGGCCACTGTTTTGTATGTGTTTGAAAACTGAAGAATTTTCTCTCGTCATGTGTTTTTTAAATCTCGTACAAAGATTTCTACCCGTTTGGCCTATGTAAACCTTATTACACTCGGGACATTCGATTCGATATACTCCACTTCGCAGCTCATACCTCATTTTTGGTTTATTATTAATCAGTTTATTGTAAACTTTATTGTTAGAGATAAATGCTATATTCAAATTGTACTTATGTAGGTTCCTTTTCATCTTAAATTCAATTATTGGTGAGAAAGGCAAAGATATATATTTATTTTTTATTTTATAATGTGGGTATATGAGATTAATGATTTTTGAATTGTGCACCAAATTGTAAACATGTTGAATTTCATGAACATTGTAACCATTATCTATGCCGATTTTAACTATTGTTTTTATTTCTTTAGATATACATTCTGGTTGTAGAGGTATATTGTAGAGTCTATTGAATAAATATCTAAAGTTTGCGTATTTATGTTGCATACAACTAAATGAGTTGTTGGGAATAATATTATCAGTAAAGGTCGGCTTTCTGAAGATATCAAAATCCAGCGAATTTCTATTTAAGTTTTTCCGAATAGTGAGGTCTAAGAAGTTGATACTGTTATTTATCTCCATTTCCGTGGTGAACTCCAATTGGCTTAGATTGTTAATTACATTAAGTAGAGCTTTAAGTTTTGCAGGATTGCCTTTATAAACAATCAGAATATCGTCAACGTAGCGTGCGTAAAAAGTGATGTCTTTAACAAATAGTTTATATTTGTCATCAAATAATTCATTTTCGATGTGATTAACGTATATGTCTGAAAGGATACCTGAAATGGACGATCCCATAGGTAGACCATTCTGCATTTTGTATTGTTTGTTATTAAAGCCGAAAAAGTTTTGTTTACACACGTGATTGAGTACCCTTAGAAAACTATCAATCTCCAGCAGATCAATATGTAAGTCTGTGGCATTTTTTATAAGAAAACTTTTAATTAGTTCCATTGTAGTGGTAACTGGTATATTAGAGTATAGGTTTTTAATATCAAGCGAAATGAGTTTGTGGTTTTTATCAATTTTTATATTAGAAAGTTTTTTGACTAGTTCAGCGGAATTTTTAATTGTATATTGAAATGTGTTATTGAAAGCACTGTATAAAAATTTTTGGATTGTTTTTGAAATTTTATGTGTGGGCGTATTAATATTTCCTATAATTGGTCTAATGCTCTTATTTTCTTTGTGTAACTTAATAAGACACTTCATCTGCGGTGTTATTGGGTTCATTTCTATAGAATTAAAGCTAGTAATATTAAATGTCTTTAAAAAGGCTAGATTTTCTTTTATGATTTTCTTTAATTTATTGTTATATGTAATGGTCGGATTATTTTTAATCTCTATGATGTTGTTTTGGCTAAAAAATTCCATGGCTTTTGAAATGTAACAAAACAGTGTAACAAAACAGTGGCCATAACATGCAACTTCAAAATGTTAAGCTCATTAAAAACCTTAAAAAATCGCACGAATTGGATCTATATGAAGAACTTCACATCAACTTATGTTCGAAAGACAACAACCTGCTACTAAATGATCTGACCAATATTGAAAACAAAAATCGATATTTCCTATCATACATTTAATAATATCTTCAAATATTTTACATCCTTGTCATACTTATTCAGAACCTGTTTTCTTTAATTTTTTAAAAATTCGCATGTCATAAATCTTGTTTTATCGCTAGTATAAATCTGTTCTTTTAACTGTAACGACATTTCTTTCGAAGCAAACATTTTAATGTTTTAAATTTATAAGTTAAATGTACGTAAGTTATATATAATTCTGGGATCATCCTTCCGATGAATTATTGGAACACATAACAAGGTTATGAATTTTACACATGTACTAATCATCGTTATATAATTGACGGTAAATATTGTGTTTTTAACTATAATTTTAAGTAGTCGATCTTTCTTAAACTTGTTTAATTTTTAGTCGTGCCGGAAGAAGGATATACAATATCCGAAACAATTGTAGCACCGAAATAATTTATTAAAATATTTTGTCATCGTTTATTTTTTGGTTTTATTTAAATATTAATTTACGATGAGTTTAGAATCGTTATTGACTAAAAAAAAAAAAACAATTTTGTGGTTAACTCAACTGCAAAATTGTGGCTCGTGTACGGGCGCCCTTAAGAAAGCGCGCACGACAGACGGAGGGTTAATCTCGGGACGTTAAATTATTTTAAAATTTAATTAATTTTATAATACAAAAATTACAGCACCATCTAGTGAGCAATAATTGAAATAAGATTGACAGAAAACTACATACCATCAATGTACTTTAAAATTATTTAGTTAAACAAATTATTTATTGCAAAAAGAAGGCCACAGTCGCTACCATAGGTTAATCAAATCAATTATTTAGTTACAGTTGCGAAAGGCAATATAGCGTTGTATATCGTCGGTGTGTCTGGGTTCCCCAGGCAACTCCGGACCTTCCCTATCATTTCATCCTTCCCCACGTTTAAATCCCACTAAATCCCACATCTTTCCAACGAGAACTCCTTAAACAAAACAATTAAACATAACAAAATCCTCAAAGAAATTTCACAAAATTTTTCTGCAAACTTTAAGACAAAAATCTAATCCATGTTTTGTTTAATTTGACACAAAATCATTTTGTGCTATTTCAACGGAATAATACAAATTCGTTTGTATTAAACTTCCTTTTTATCGATCGAATCTTCTTAATTATTTCGTTTAATCCCTCGATTAATTATTCGTCGAAATTTTCGTTTAATCATCACGGAATTTTTTGTTGAATATTCTAGAATTTGTATAATGATAAATACGTATTTGATTTCAATTTTGCGACGAATTTTTATAGAAACACGTGGTGTGATTCGGTAATGATATCGAACATTACCCAATAAAGACATTTTAATTAATCTTAATCGAATCTCAAGATAAAAACGTTAATTTTTTTGTGACTAATTGAAGGATTTTTGAATTTCCCGCGTTAAAATTGACGGTTCCGTTGCGTGACCACGCGGATTAAAAAAAATTAAATTAAATCGTTTTTAATATTAATTTTGGTATTGGTAAGGAAATAAAATGTTTTTAAATCGATTTGTTATAATTATTTTTGATTTCAAACAATGATTCTTTATTAAATTGTGCTTTAAATAAAAGGGGTTCGAGGCTATAAAATTTGGACCAATAAGAAGCGAGTAATTCCCGAAATTGGTGCGTTCTGATTGGCTGGCTGGCCACTCTTCCAGGACGTTCTAGAAAATCCA
Source organism: Onthophagus sagittarius (assembly GCA_036711965.1). Lineage (NCBI taxonomy): Eukaryota > Metazoa > Arthropoda > Insecta > Coleoptera > Scarabaeidae > Onthophagus > Onthophagus sagittarius. The sequence continues at coordinate 21,600,328 of JASERS010000006.1, read as the reverse complement.
TCGTTTGCCTATAAGATTGGAAGCAGCGGTTAAGAGCCGGCCATTCGTGTAAAAACCTTCGTACAGTGAGCGTCTTCACGCCGCATTTTCACAACTTTTAGAACATTTTAAGAATAATTACACAAAGAAACTAAAACAAGGTACGATCTTATTCTTTAATTTAAACAATTTTTGACTTGTGAAGTTTATTTTTTTGCTAATTATTTTATTGTTAACGTTTAGATGGCAAAAGCACCAGCAGTCGGTATTGATTTGGGCACGACGTATTCTTGCGTCGGAGTTTTCCAACATGGGAAGGTCGAAATTATCGCCAACGACCAAGGTAACAGGACGACGCCCTCCTACGTCGCATTCACAGACACCGAACGTCTTATCGGAGATGCCGCTAAAAACCAAGTCGCAATGAACCCCAACAACACCATTTTCGGTAAGAAAAAAAGATTAACCCAAAAATTTGAAGAGATAAGATAAAAAATTTGTCGGCGGCCATTTTGGTACCAACATAAATTAATTTCCTAAATAAATACATTTAATTGCCTTGTATAAATAGTGTTGACCCCAAAATTACATTTAGATCTGTTATACAACATTGAACTCGACCTTGAGTTCATGGTTTTAAGTCTTGATTTGGAAAAGTAGGTTTTAGAGTTATAACCATCCCGATTTTGAGATTGCTGGGAGGTCGCATGACTCAGCTTCTTTTATCAATGTTAAAAATGTTTTAGGAAAGCTGAGTCATCATAATTTAACTACATAATGCTTATATCTACCAAAAGGTGTCTTTATTATGTGTTAGTTTGAATATAAATAATTGATAAATAACTTTTTAATTTAATTATTAAGGGTGTTTGACCCTTTCTCGGAAATAAATTCGTTGTAAGAGAAACAAAATTCAAAAGAAAAATAGCATTTTGGTATAACAACACCTCTAGTCTTCTTTGGGCCGAGATGAGTTATTTGCACAATTTTTTAACGTTGGTCATAAAAGAGATGTAAAGAATTAATTTCAACTATAATTACAAATGGTGCAAAATAATTGCTTACGATTAGGGGTTGCAATATCGGAACAAAAAAATCAATATCAGTATTTGGTACTTAAAATTTTTAAAACTACGATATACTGGTATTAACCGAACAATATTTGGTTATGAATTATGTCTTCTTACATCAGTATAAGGCCCATATTCAATTTGGGTACAATTGTAACCTCCGACCTATTCGGGCACGTTCAGGTTTGAGATGGCCAACCTCTTCTCGACTCCCGAGCGCGCCCGAACAGATTAGAGGTTAACAATTGTACTCCGGTACATGATGTATCCTCGTCCCTGAATATGGCCCTAAATGATTTATGTTGAATATTTCTTGTTCCAACATCGTTATTTTTAAAGTTATGGTTAACTTTAGCAAGGACTGTGATCTATATTACTCTCTTTGTCCAAAAATATGGTATACATATGGCGATTTTTATTGTTCGGAAACATGATATACATTTATTAACCCGCCGTCTGTCGAGCGCGCTTTCTTAACACTTTCGATCGGGTGTGGTCTGTGGAGTCCAAAATAGAAAGAACTCTTAAAGGACGCCAACGTGTGCGAACGAGTGCTAATTTCTCATAAATATGTTTTATATGATGCTTGTACTATATAATAGCTTAATACAAGGCCAATTCCAAACTCACATCTTATGTTAATTTTGATTTAAAGAAAATGCTTACAATTTAATCACATATTTTTCAAAATTTAGAAACGAAGCCTAAATAAAGGAAAAGAAAATCGATCTATAATAATATTTATTTAAAAATGTATAAAGTGTTATAAAAAAAATGTCTTAACTAAAGAACAATATTCTATGCACAAACTGGAGGGCTTCAAACTGTGGTCTCCATATTTCCCAAACAATCGTTGCAGCACACTGTTATGTGCTCCATGCACAATCAACATTTACAAATTTTGCAAAAATAACGAGTTTTTCGTCTTTTGCAATATTTACAGTTTCCTCTGGTTGTGGCTCTGTAATAATCTCCTCTTCAATACCTGAGAGCCTCAAGGCAGAAGTACGCACACTTTTGGTCAAGTGCTGATCAACGGCTCTTCTTTGCATGTTATTTTTCACTAACTCCATACCAAGATTTTTTTGAAACAGTCTGCGAGTTTTAGCAAATTCACCATCTGGTATGTTGCCTTTGTAGATAACAAAAGCGTTAATTGCTGCTATATTGAGGAGGTTATAGAAAATTACCATTGGCCAATGCTTTGTGTTTCTTACAACATTGTATGATGTGATCATTCGATCAACAACATCTACTCCACTTTTTGTGCTATTATAGAAAGTAATTTTTCGGGCTTTTTCCGATCACCGGTAGCTTCATCAATATGATCGTCTCGGTGCATTGTTGAAACTACAAGCACATTCTTTCCTTTTTTGGATATAAATGAAACTGCAATAATATCATTACTAACTGCGAATAACGATGAATATACTTTCCTGTTTTTAACTTGTGTTATTTCAAGAGGTAGTTCTCTTCTATTGGCTCTAATTGTACCAACCATAGTAAGGCGGTACTCTCTTAGCAGTTTCTTTACAATTAAATATCCTGTGAACCAACGATCTATTGTAACATTTCTTCCTGATGCTAATAAATGTGAACACATTCTTTCAGTTACTGCAGCGGTAGAGTTGTCAGTTCTATATGGACCATTGGGCTATGTGTGAAGTGAAAAATGTTTTAGCATCAACAACGGCGAAAACTTTCAATCCGTATTTGTTTGGTTTACTTGGAATGTACATTCGGAAACTGCACCTACCCCTAAAGGCAAGCAGCATTTCATCTAATGTTACATACTCGCCCTCAGAATAAGTTTTCTTACAATTGTCGTTGAACTTGTCAACAATAGTACTAACTGCTGCTAGTTTGTCCATTTCTTTTCTTTGACCTCTAATTGTTGTATCGTCTAAGCGAATGCATTTCAATAAGAAGACGAACCTCCGTTTTGCCATTGCAGCAGGAAATATATCATATCCCATACCGTCTGATGACCAATACTCTGCTAGATGTGTCTTTGATCCATGATGGAGCCCAGCTAAATAAAACAAACCCATCAGCGCTTGGATTTCTACTGAGTCGGTAGGTCTACACTCAGTCTTATCTTGGTATTTAACAGAAATGTTATCAATAAATAAATTAGTGTTTTCAACTACAATATCAATGCAGTTTCCAAATGTACATCCAGCATTGAACGGGAGATAATGCGTCACGTGCTTCACCGATGACTCCCGGCAGGTGAGACACTATGTTTTCGTTGCGAGTTCTAATATTTCTAGGTGGGACAGCCTTTTTCCATTTAGTTCCATCTTTACCAAAAAAATACGAGCATCTATCACGAATCACGGATTGTTCATCTTCATCATCCTCGCCGTCATCCTGATACATAATATCTGCATCTTCATTTACGTTTTCCTGCTCGGTTTCTGTATCATTCAGATACTTGAAAGGTACTGTGACCGTAGAAGTTTTGTGCAAAATAATTTAAAAAATATTTCACATAATCATTTTGTCGTGGACTCGTAGACCACACCCGACAGACGGAGGGTTAAAAATAAAAAAAACAAAAATTTTACATAAACATTATATTATAAAGAACAGAATCTAATTAAACACAAATAATTTTCTAAAATAAATTTAATTAAAATAAGTTTTGGGTGTATTGTACACTTCTTCAGGACATAAATATTTTTCTTCTAATCGACGCTCGCGATGAAGCTTTGCCTTATGTGGGGATTTTTATAACAATTATTAATCAATATTAATCAATTAATTCATCAATTGTGTTTGTCGAAGCTTCATGTTGCAACGATTGAATCAAGTTAAGGAAACTCCAAATCAAGTTGTTATGTTCAAATCAGGACTATTTGGAGGAAGCAATTTAAGTTTATATTCCAACCACCAACGGAACCTATAGCAAAAACATCTTTATCGCTATCAGAGAAATGTGGTGTTGCATTATCTTGGTGTACGTAATTTCTTTTGGTTCTAAAGGTTTGCAAAAATGTTGATTTAATTTCTGGAATAACATTTCCTAAGATCATTCTTTTACAACACTTTGCCTATAACAGATTTTACATTTTTTGTTATCAATGTTTCTTTAGAATAATTCTTAGAACTTCTTTGAGCTGGTTCTTAATATACAAAGAGCCATATTTTATTTTTTTTTAGTTTACGATGTGTATCATAGCTTGGTTATAAATCTTTTACAGTTTCCGTCCGTTACTCTTTCCTTTGTCATTATGTAATAAGAGCATTTAATTTTGGAAAAATAAAACCATTTTTCGTCAATATGACGAAAAATATGATACAGGTGTCTCTGAAATGCGTGTACAACAGAAGACCACAGTTTCCTTGGCTCAAAATAGGTTGATTTAAGTTAACTTATCTATATCCAAAGTTGCGTCGTTTCGCCACTAAAGGACTTCAAAGCTAGCAAAAAAATTCGTTTATTCTTTATAACTCGAAAACGCGATAAACATTTTAAACTATTTTTGAGATGTGAGTTCCTAGGTTCAATCAACGTCGTTTTATGGTTTTATGTGAAATTTTGAAAACACAGAAATGATCGAAAAGCTACGTCTTCAGCAGTTTTACTCCATATCTTTTTTGCTGAGTAGGGGATGACTACATAATTAAAATTTCTGAATTTTCTATGTAATAATCTATGCAGAAGAAGCATAGATTTTTCAATTTTAAAAGACTTGTTTGAAACTTTTTTTTGATATTACAAATGGTTACCGCATACTATTTGAAATACGTTTTTGTAATGGTTGAACAGTCTTAAAGAACATTTTATTAAATCTCCAAAGCATTGTTATTAGCAACTACTAATTTGATAAGATCATCTTCATAAATTTGATATGATTCATTCACTTGATTAACAGATCTCACATAAGTATATTGGATTGCATTATAATCAATTTTAACTGAAATTAAACAAGATAAGCTAACATCCTATTTACCAAATTCATTAAAGCTAACTGTTATTTGTTTATAACAACAGTAATAAACATGAGTTCATATAAACTTACACATGATGATGTTGTGTTGATTGAAATGTTCTAATCAATATTGTGTTACTTTGTGGTTATTGATTATTGATTGGATAAGATTTGGAAAGTTTCCTAATAGGAAAACAATTCTGCCATTGTGTTCATATAATTTAGCACTTATAAGAAGTCATCATTAACTTCCAAACAATATTTCTTATGGCGAAAATGTCTTTGTGAACTTCAACACAACATTTTTTTTTAAATCTGGAGTCATTATCCACCTACAAATGATATTTCTTACTCTATTAGATATCATCAACCTCAAAATTACATTTTTATTGTCAAGATGGCATTTAACTTTGAAATAACATTCATCACTTATACAATACACTTTTGAATTATAAAATTCAAAACAGTATTTCTTATGGCGAAGTCGACTTCTTTGGCTTCTAAAAGCAGTTTCTCACTTTTAAAATGTCTTTATCAACTTCGAAACGACATTTCTAGGCCGGCCTCTTGTTAATTGTTATTAATTTGAAAATGATGTTTTTTCATGTTTAAGATGACTTTCAACTTCAAAATGATATTTTATACAAGATATTGATTTTGAGTGATTTTATGAAATTCAAAATGACATCATTTATACAATAATATCATTATGAACTTAAATCTGGAGTCATCAACCTATAAATGTTATTTTCTTACTCTCTATTAGATATCAACCTCAAAATTACATTTTTATTATCGAGATGGCTTTTTAACTTTGAAATGACATTCATCACTTATACAATATCATTATAAAGTTTAAAACAACATTTGTATGGTGAAATCGATTTCTTGGGCTTCTAAAAGCAGTTTCTCACTTTTAAAATGACTTTATGAACTTCAAAACGACATTTCTAGGTCTCTTGTAAGCATTATCAATCTCAAAATGATTAGATGAGTTTCAACTTCTTAATGATGTATCATATTTAACAATGATTTTAATTGATGTGTGACTTAAAATGATTATCTTTCATGATTAAGATGACTTTCAACTTCAAAATGACATTGATTTTAAGTGATCTTATGAACTGCAAAGTGACATCATTTTATACAATGAATTTGAAAATGACATTTCTTATGGCAAAGTTAATGACATTTGTTAGTCTTGAGTGGACATCATCAATCTCAAAATCATATTTTTTCATGATTACAATATCTTTAAACCTCAAAATATCATGGTGTTATGTGATATTGATTTTAAGGGATGTCATGAACTTCAAAATTATCACTTATACAATATTACTACAAAGTTCAAAACGACATTTCTTAGTCTAGTGGACAATTATCAATGTCAAGATGTTATTTTTTCATGGTAAAGATGACTTTCAACTTTAAAATAACATTCATCACTTACACAATATCATTATAAAGTTCAAAACGATATTTCTTATGATGAAGTTGACTTTTTTGAGCTTCTAAAAGTAGTTTTCCATTTTTAAAATATCTATGAACTTCAAAATGACGTATTTTTTAAAATTTGAATTACATTTCTTTTCAAAATCACGAGTATCATCTTCAACAAGAAATTTTTACTTTCAAAATGTCTTGGTGAACTTCAATTTAACATTTCTTTGTCACAAGTTGACCTGATCAGCCTTAAAACGGCATTTTTTATAGTCAAAATGTTATTTTTTCATGGTAAAGATGACTTTCAACTTCAAAATAACGAGATAAAGATATTACTAATAATGAAGTTGACTTTTTGAGCTTCTAAAATTAGTTATAGACATTTTTAAAATGTCTATGAACTTCTAAATGACGTATTTTTCAATGTCAAAATTACCTTTCATTTCAAAATAACGAGTATTATCTTCAAAAGGAAATTTTTTGAACTTCAAAATGCCTTGGTGAAGTTCAATTTAACATTTCTTCGTTACAAGTTGACATGATTGATCTTAAAATGACATTGTATTGTGTGTGATAATGATTTTAATTGATGTGTGACTTAAAATGATTATCTTTCATGATTAAGATGACTTTCAACTTCAAAATGACATTGATTTTAAGTAATCTTTGAACTGCAAAGTGACATCATTTTATACAATGAAGTTGAAAATGACATTTCTTATGGCAAAGTTAATGACATTTGTTAGTCTTGAGTGGACATCATCAATCTCAAAATCATATTTTTTCATGATTACAATATCTTTAAACCTCAAAATATCATGGTGTTATGTGATATTGATTTTAAGGGATGTCATGAACTTCAAAATGACATATATTATCACTTATACAATATTACTACAAAGTTCAAAACGACATTTCTTAGTCTAGTGGGCAATTATCAATGTCAAAATGTTATTTTTTCATGGTAAAGATGACTTTCAACTTTAAAATAACATTCATCACTTACACAATATCATTATAAAGTTCAAAACGATATTTCTTATGATGAAGTTGACTTTTTTGAGCTTCTAAAAGTAGTTTTTCATTTTTAAAATATCTATGAACTTCAAAATGACGTATTTTTTTAAAATCAAAATTACTTTTCATTTCAAAATCACGAGTATCATCTTCAACAAGAAATTTTTACTTTCAAAATGTCTTGGTGAACTTCAATTTAACATTTCTTTGTCACAAGTTGACCTGATCAGCCTTAAAATGACATTTTTTATAGTCAAAATGTTATTTTTTTCATGGTAAAGATGACTTTCAACTTCAAAATAACGAGATAAAGATATTACTAATAATGAAGTTGACTTTTTGAGCTTCTAAAATTAGTTTCCCATTTTTAAAATGTCTATGAACTTCTAAATGACGTATTTTTTAATGTCAAAATTACCTTTCATTTCAAAATAACGAGTATTATCTTCAAAAGGAAATTTTTTGACCTTCAAAATGCCTTGGTGAAGTTCAATTTAACATTTCTTCGTTACAAGTTGACATGATTGATCTTAAAATGACATTGTATTGTGTGTGATAATGATTTTAAGTGATGTAATGAACCTTAAAATGTAATTTTTTAACTCAAAATAATGGGTAATATCTTTGACATCATTAAAAACGACATTTCTTGTGGCGAAGTGCTTTTTTGAACATCGAAATGATGTATCTTTGTTTTAAGTTAACAATATCAATCTCAAAAACATTTTTTAATGCAGTAAAAAACATCAATCTCAAAATGACTTTATAAGTTGATTTACAACTTCAAAATGAAATCATTTAACAACGATTTTAATTGATGTGTGACTTAAAAATGACAATGTTACATAAGTTCAAAACATTTCTTATTGTGAAATTCACGTTTTGTTTTTTAAAATGAAGTTTCGTATTTTGACAGTCATTTCTTATTGACTGATTTTCAAAATTGTGTTTCTTATAGAAGTAGACATCGACAACTTTAAAATAACATCTTTGACGTTAATTTTAAGTGACGTGATAAGTTTCTAAACCAAATTTTTTAAATGATCATGAACTGGTTGTTATTTGGTCTTTCAAAACTTAGCTCATTTTCAATATCAATTCTTCTGTTGAAATTTTCCAAATCAAATAGATCTTGAAAGCAAAAATTTTATATATTAATAATGATATAAAAAGACACACACCACACCTAGGGTAGAAATAAGTTCAATTAATAAAAATATTAGTTTTAATAAATTTGTAAATGATGAGATTAAAAGTCATGCCAGACTGGAGTTTATGAATAAGCTATGTTTACCATAAATTACTGAAGATTTAAATATATACTATAAATTATTAAAAAGTGTTAAAAAACACCTACATTAATATATTTTTTTTGTTTAAATTAGATGCTAAAAGATTGATTGGACGCAGATTCGATGACACAACGGTCCAAGCCGATATGAAACATTGGCCATTTGATGTAATTAACGACAACACCAAGCCAAAGATTAAAGTTGAATACAAAGGAGAAGTAAAATCATTCTACCCAGAAGAAGTGAGCTCCATGGTTTTAACCAAAATGAAGGAAACCGCCGAAGCGTACCTTGGAAAATCCGTTGTTAACGCTGTAATCACCGTCCCCGCCTATTTCAATGACTCCCAGCGTCAAGCAACTAAAGATGCTGGAACCATCGCAGGTTTACACGTTTTGCGTATCATCAACGAGCCAACAGCGGCCGCCATCGCTTATGGTTTAGATAAAAAGGGGGTTGGAGAAAGGAACGTTTTAATTTTCGATTTGGGAGGTGGAACCTTTGATGTATCCATCCTGACGATTGAGGATGGTATTTTTGAGGTGAAATCAACAGCTGGAGATACTCACTTGGGCGGTGAAGATTTCGATAACAGAATGGTTAATCATTTCGTTCAAGAATTTAAGAGGAAATACAAGAAAGATTTGACTTCTAATAAGAGGGCGTTACGTCGTTTGAGGACATCTTGCGAAAGGGCGAAAAGAACTTTATCGTCTTCGACACAAGCCAGCATCGAAATTGATTCACTGTACGAAGGAATCGACTTTTACACATCCATAACTCGCGCTCGCTTCGAAGAACTTAACGCCGATTTGTTCCGCTCGACCATGGAACCAGTTGAGAAATCCCTTCGTGACGCTAAAATGGATAAAGCTCAAATCCACGACATCGTTCTTGTTGGTGGATCCACGCGTATCCCAAAAGTTCAAAAACTCCTTCAAGATTTCTTCAATGGCAAAGAATTGAATAAATCTATTAACCCAGATGAAGCCGTCGCTTACGGTGCCGCCGTTCAAGCCGCGATCTTGCACGGCGACAAATCGGAAGAGGTACAGGATTTGTTGCTTTTGGACGTTACTCCTTTGTCGTTGGGTATCGAAACCGCTGGAGGCGTTATGACCGCCCTCATTAAGCGTAACACTACGATCCCTACGAAACAGACGCAGACGTTCACAACTTATTCTGATAACCAACCAGGCGTGCTGATTCAGGTTTATGAAGGAGAAAGAGCCATGACTAAAGATAACAACCTTTTGGGTAAATTCGAACTTACCGGGATCCCACCAGCACCTAGAGGAGTTCCACAAATCGAAGTAACCTTCGACATCGACGCAAACGGCATCTTAAACGTAACTGCCATTGAAAAATCCACCAACAAAGAAAATAAGATCACCATTACTAACGATAAGGGACGTTTGAGCAAAGAGGAAATTGAACGCATGGTTAACGATGCGGAGAAATATCGTAGCGAAGATGAAAAACAAAGAAACACTATTTCGGCTAAAAACGCTTTGGAATCTTATTGCTTCAACATTAAAGCGACCATGGAAGATGAAAAGGTTAAAGATAAAATCAGCGAGTCTGACAAGAACACCGTCATGGAGAAGTGTAACGAAGTTATTGCTTGGTTAGATGCGAATCAATTGGCCGACAAAGAAGAATATGAACACAAACAAAAGGAACTTGAAGGAGTTTGCAACCCAATCATTACCAAATTCTATCAAGCTGCCGGTGGTGCCCCTGGTGGTATGCCTGGATTCCCTGGTGGAGCTGGAGCTGCTCCTGGAGGACCAGCACCTGGAGCTGGTGGAAACACTGGACCAACTATCGAAGAAGTTGATTAAACAATTTATTTTTTTTTTAATATCATTCCATCTATTATTTTTTGAAAAGAAGAAGCAGTATTATTTGTTTTTGTTTACAAGATTTTTTCTTTCGTTTCAACAAATTTTTTTTAGTTACAGAAGAAGTTGTCTCGATTTTTAATTCTACTCTGATGTAATAGTTCAAGTTTGTCGGTTTTTTATTTGGAAACATATTTTTTTTTTGTGAAACTAATAAAATATTTCAATTAAATAGTGGTTTTTAACAAGACTTTCTAATTCTATCCTCCCGTTTTTTAGGATTTTTATCAAGAACTTCAATAATGATTTGGTTTTGACTAACCAAAATTAATCAAATAATAATTTGGAACTTCAATAATAATTTTTTTTCATCTTTAAATTCTTAATACTAATTATTTTTCTTTTTTTATCTTTAAGTTCTTAAAATTAATATTTACTTTAAATTGTTAATAGTTTTTTTTAGATAATGAAGATCAAAGGTTTTGATACAAGAAGAATTGAAAACTTAAAGGTCCTGATTTTTGTTGAACTTTGGATAATTTTACGAAGTTCAATAAATTTTAAAATCTGCTTAACTGGAATAAGATATTTAATGGACTCATTTATTTTATTTGAAACGAACTTTATGATAACTGTACATAATTATTAAAATTTATAATCTCTTGCAAGCCTTAATGTTTTTGCTTCTAATCTAATACCCTAAGTATCTGTTATAGGTATTACATCCCCATTCCTTAATTCCCAGAGAAATATGAATTGATGATGAAATTCGCTGTAAGACCACTTCAACTGGTGAATTACCTTTAACCGAAAGCCTTCCTGAAGAAAATTGGTAAATTATCAATCTTCCTTAACTTATCCATAATTTATAACGTCATAAAATAGGGTATAATAATTAGATTTCTTATTCCAGCTCTGGTAAATATTCTAATAGGGCTGGGCGATACCTTAAATGATACATAATAGTACATTTTTTATGTATATTTCTTCGTAGATTTTACTTTAGACAATGCATTATCTTAAAGAAAGCTAACTTATTGGCAGTATGCGTTATTACTATTTCACAGACTATATAGGTAACCCTCCTATAACACTAATAAAAGAAGAAGGATAAAATCCTTTTCTTTCACAATGATATAAATATTTATTTATTTCTTTTCAATCTGTACTACACGTGTTTCGCTTTTTTCTTAAAAGCGTCATCAGGTATAACTGTATTAAATTAAAATTAGAAAAGTTAAAAATAAGTTGATTTTATGAAATAAGATATAATTGCCGTCAGTTATATCAGAGGTTGCAAGAAATTAAGCGAAGAGAAAAATACGAAGACATTGGATGATCCTGAACTCTCGTCATCAAACGTTGAAGAAGCAAATACCAATTTTTTATTTAATTTAAAATTGAAAAATATGATATTTTGAAAATAGTGAAGTTAACAAACAGATTGGTTGGTAATTTAATACCTTTTTTTGAAATTTTTTTGTTAAAAGAAAAAATGTGTTTTTAGTTTGACATTATTAATGTTGAAATGCAAAAGTCTGAATTATTATTAGTGATAAAAACATTAATAATGAACGCTGATATTAACGTTAAATTAAAATTATTAAAGCCCAAGGGCGGCGTGACTAATGGCTGAAGGCAAAGCGTGGTATTTCTTTTGTAAGTAAAAATTAGATGAACATTTCTAAAATAAATAAAAAATGTGAATAAAATAAGTTCTTCACAAAACGGGGCAATATCTTGGTGTGTGAGCTATAATAGCTCTTATATCACCAGTCACCTGTTTTTGTAGTATCTCCGGTTAATTAGACCTGTGGGAGCATAAAATGAATAACATACGAATTGTACAAATGAAAATAAAACTCTCGGAAGGGGGAATGATCCTTCCTTGCACTACTAATAAAGCAACAGCAACTCAAGCAAAAGTTAGTCCGAACGGCGACAAATGCAGCTCCCCGGGTCAACCCCTCGAAAGGAAAAGCATCTACCAAACAGACCGTCATGCCTTAACTACATAAACAAAAAGCCCTCCACAAACTAAATAAAGATTCCATTATTACATAGAAAATAAAAAAGCATTCTTAGAACTGGTAATTTATTTGTGGCCAATAGACAGCTTATGCTGTATGGAGGAAAAATACCCATACTTCGCAGTTTGCTAAACATTCTACCTCTCTCCAGCTCATACACTTCACATTCCAAAATAATGTGGTTGAGATCACCGTACTTTCCACAGCTACAGCTCGGTGAATCCGCCATTCCTATCCGGTACATATGAGCAGGAAACATGCCGTGACCCATTCGCATCCGACTGATTGTAGAAATCATATGTTTAGACTCGGAGACAAAGGACCCATACCATGTTCCCTCTCTGACATCACCCTTAATCAACCACAAAGCACGACCCTTGATTCTGCTACTACCATTCCATTCTTGCTGCCACGTATTTCAAGTTTCTTCTTTCATTTCCCTAAAGATATCGCAAATGCCCTTGCTGATCTGGTAGAATGGAAAATCGTTCTGTTCCGTCGCCAGCCTATCGGCCATCTCATTCCCGACAATCCCTGCGTGGCCGGGGATCCAAGCAAATTCTACCCTTAATTCCCCTGCTGCACATTGGCAACTAAGTTCTTTGACTTTGTTCACCAGATAATGTACCCTCGACCTTCCACCCATAACCCCATCCCAACGCACCAATTACGCTCAACGAATCCGAAAATACGACCACTGGAGTAATTCCATTTGTTTTTATGTAATTCAAGGCCCACCAAACAGCAAACAGTTCCGCCACAAATATATTTGTATAATCGGGTAGCTTACCCGAATGAGACAACTCCAACTGGGGCGCGCAAACGCCAAAATGCACCCGTTTTACCGGATCGGTTGTCACCGACGCATCAGTGTACATAAAAACTGTATTAGGCCACAGAGTCAAAGCTTCTCGTATAAAAACCGCGTTATAATTAAAATTGACTCCCGGTAATGATTGTCTAAGCCTTGCGCACAACAGATTAGTTCTGATCTTGGGAAGGTGAATAAAGGTATCATATCCCACCGAGTACATGTCCAACACGCCAGTCCGCCGCACGTCAACCATTCTGGGTAACCAAAATTCATACCTCCGCACGATATATGCCACTCTGCTATCGGCTACTCTGCCCTCTCTATGAAGTCGGCTCAAGCTATTCATCAATCTTCCAACCGAACCCGTACTAAACTTGTGATTCCTTGCAACAAATTTATCCATCAGTAGTTGAAGCCTCAAGTCTAGAGGCATTATATTTGCTTCGACCAATAGCGCATTGGTTGGAGTAGATCTTAAAGTACCGGTGATAACCCTGGCTGCCTGATGCTGCATGTTGGTCAGTTTCTTAAACAGAAGAGAGGGAATTGCCTATTCCCTCTCTTCTGTTTGAGGTGAAAAACTCGAGCCTCGACTGTATGAGCGCACTATACAACAATGTCAAAATCCTGGGACCACATCCCCATTTAGTTGAAGACAGCGATCTGAGCAAGTTAAGTGCCTTCTGGAAATTGGCTACTATATGGTTCACATGTTCTTTCCAGGAAAGTTTGTTATTGATGTGCAGTCCCAGGTATACCATATTCACGGTCGCAGCGATATTCTCATCCCCCAGTTTAATTAAAGGAATATTCTCAGCCCTCCTTCTGCGACTAAACAATATAGCTCGCGATTTGTTGGGTGACAGACTCAAACCACGTTCCTCAAAAAACCCAGATGTCGCCTGCAACGCATAGTTCATAGTTTCAATCGCCAACTCGAAGGAGGTTGCCTCCTTCATTAATACCACGTCATCCGCAAAAACAACTGTCTTAATTCCATGTTCCTCGTTAATTCTGCTAATATCCCTGATGTAGTAGTTAAAAAGTAGGGGACTTAGGGAACTACCTTGGGGGAGTCCCTTGTAGGACACTCTGCCTCCAATCCCATAGGTATCATGTTTTAACTGGTATATGTTACCAGTCAGCAGTTGATGCAGAAGTGCGACCAGAACTAAAGGGCATCCATCTCGACTAAGCATTCCCAACAATTTAAAGATGTTTACATTGTCGTATGCTGACAGAATGTCCAAAAATACACCAGTCAAAACATTTCTGCGATAAAAAGCCTGCTGCACAGTCCCGATCACAGCAAAAAGACAATTGCCGACTCCTCTTCCCTTTCTAAACCCAGACACAGATTCGCCGAACATTGAATTAGATTCCATCCACCATTCCATGCGTGCCAACAGCATGCGCTCGAGTAGCTTCCTCGAGCAATTAATTAGTGAAATTGGCCTGTACCCCTGTCTTGTGTTCGGATTACCGCCACTTTTTGGGATCGGAACCACACTAAATTTATGCCAATCTTCCGGAATTCTGCCCCCTTTCAGGATATTATTAAATATCTTCAGTAAGACACACTTGCCCCTATCTGAAACATTGTACAGCATAGCATAACTCACACCATCCGAACCCGGGGATGTAGATTTATTAACTCTCAAAGCAGACTCCAACTCCACCGCATTAAAAGGTCTCCCAATGCTGATGTTATTTTCTTCAATTATATAAGTTTCAACCTCTTGGACAGCTGGTACATAATCTGGGCACAGATGAGACATAAACTCACGAGTCCATGACTGATCCGTGCAAATCTGGGATTCAGTATTGTTAACTGATCTATCGTAATGTCTGATGGTGCTCCATATCCTTGTCATCGATGACTCTCTAGTTAAGGATTCGCAGAAATTCTTGAAAGATTCTCTTTTCTTTTTGAGTAGCATTCTTTTGGTCAAAGCCAAGTATCTTTTCACAATGATAAAGTTTATCTCACAAGGATCGGCGAAAAACTGCCTGGTTACCATCTTTCTGAGTGCCACAATTCTAGCGCAGTCTGCATCCCACCATCTACAACGACAGTTCGATTTTGTATTTAGCTTTAGCTTGGGGATAAAATACTTAGCCGCCTCCCTTATTGCCGTTAATAGTAATTTATAAGACGGTATACTTTCCAATTCTAGACAGCTGTTGATGTGTTCGGCAAAACTTGCCCAATTAGCTTTCCTGTAGTTAAATTTGTCTGTTGTTTGGGCACTAAAAATCCTCGCATTTGCTTGAACGTTGGTAGATATCCTGGCAAAAACCGGGAAATGATTGCTTCCCAAAGTGTCCATACCTGTATTGGAGACAACGTCACGTACCAGATCCGAAGAGCGGATGATTAGGTCAATGACACTGATATTGTTGTTCCTATTCAAAACAGTAGTCCTTTTTTCGTTCATTACAGACAGATCAAGTGCCTCTATCAAGTCGAATAAGGCCATCCTCTCGCATTTGTGGTATAACTACCCCACAGTGGATGGTGTGCATTGAAATCTCCCAAAATGACAAAAGGTGAAGTAACGTTTAGAAGAAGTTGATTCCAATCTTGAACGTCAAAGGTTAGATCTGGTGGAATATATCCCGCCACGAATGTTATTCCTTTAAACCTGAACTTGACGAAGTGAATTCTTTCCTCATGCATAACAGGATTGTTGATCCATTCCACTTGTACACTTCTTTTAATCAAAACAGAGAGACCTCCATAACCGTCTGTTCTGGTAATGTGTCTGGCCTTAAAACCTGGGGTTGTTACTAAAAAGTTCTTAAGCCATGTTTCACATATGATTATTATATCCTGGGGGTAGTCTGCGATAAAATTATATAAATCAGCTTTATTTCTGCTTAAACTACATGAGTTCCATAACATTATGTTTAAGTGTGAACCTGGATTATCCATTAAATTGGTTTGATGTATTATCAGAGAAATTAACGCGGGCTACTATGGCAGATGGAGTTTCGAATGATGCAGAGATAAAACTATCATTGGATACTGATGGGGACCTTACCTCGATTTCGCGATCTTGAGGATTCATTAAGTTTCCATCGCACGTTTCTTCGATGTTAGTTCTAATCTGGCCTCTATCAAAACTTTCCTCGGTGGGTCGGATTTTTTTAATTAATGCTTCCGGGGTTCTTCCGTCTTGAAAAAACATGAGCTCCGGGGGTGTTCCGCTTCTTCGTTTTGGAGAGCCGCCCGGAACATTTGATTTGACTACTCTCTTATATGTAAAATTTTTCTTAAATTGTGGGTCATTTTGTTTCCGTTCGCATTTGAACCCGTATTAATCTGATTATTTGAAGGTAACTTAAGGAAGTTTATGTCGTCGTTTAGCCTGTTTATCGTGTATTGCTTATCGGATGTATTACTTACTGCCATCATTGCTTCATACGCTGAAATATTATAGATTGCCATATGTTTTTTGATTTTGGTTTGTTTGAGGAATTCGGGACATAATCTTTCAGCAAAAGGTGTGCCCGTCTCTGTCGATAAATGGTTACCCTTGCAGAAAATGCAGCTGGGGTTTGCTTTGTTGGTGCATTGTTTAAGATCATGTTCCTCTGCACATCCTGGACATCTTATTTTTGATTTGCAAATCTTCTTTGTGTGTCCATATCGACAGCATTTATGGCATTGGACAACTGGTGCTATATATATTTCGGTTTTTCTGACATTGAAAAAAAGTTTAACATAATTAGGTAATACGGTTCCTGCAAAAGTCACCAGAATTGTTGAGGTATCTCTATATTCAAACTCGGTTTGAGAGCCTGTAGCTCCGCTCATTTCTTTAACTACTTTCCTTTTAAATCTTCTGACTGAAAGAACTGCTCTTTCGTTGTCTGCAATCAAATTATGTTTAATATCATATTCAGAAAAGGATGTGTCTATATTTCTAACGATGGCTCTGCACGAAATTAAATGTGTTGGTATGTAAGTCCTCCAGTTGTTAATAACGTCGAAGTTGGCATCTAAAAACTTGTTTGCATTAATGTGAGAGTCGAATTCGGCTGCTAATCTATTTCGTCCCCGTTTTTCGATCAATTTTATACCTGGTATCATCTGATCATAGAAATATTTCCCTATTTTCATATCGCTTAAGGCTGTTATATTTTTGTCTATTGATTCAATGTGCACGATGAAAGGAGAAGCATCCAAGTTGAAGAAACGGCAGTTGTTGAAATTAAATGACAAATTATCAAATAGGCATCCTTTGGTTTCTAAGATTTTTTTCCAAGATTAATGATATCATCTGTAATGATTAGTTTTTCTTTTGAGTTAATTTGAATACAGCCGCGCTCTACAGCGGCTTTGCATTGAGCAACGTTTAAATTAATGTAATCAAATGAACTAGAATCGAAAAGATTGTCAAAATTAGCGTCAATGTACCTTATAAATTCGAGAGCGTCCTTGAGATTTATTAAATCATCGCATCTGTCGAGATCTTCCACAAAATTTTTATCAGCCATGTTAAAGAAACGGCGGTGGTTGTCCACCCCCGCCTGCGAATATTATATACAACAAGCAACCAACCAAAAGCAACCACCAAGCAAAGCGAAAGAAAAGCAAGATCGCAAAACTCACCACAGGCTACCGAAGAACCACGGGAAGACACACATGATAACTTACAATTTTTATGTTATGCGCCTTCTTAACACGACAGAAGTTGCGCGACTGAATAAAATAAGTTAAAAATGATAGTATCAAAGATGAATAAAATTAGTCAGAAATTAAAAAATTTACCTAGAAATAATTGAGAGCAACAAAATACATCTAGAAAGAGATAACTGTTGATAAAATGTGACAAATCTGTCAAAGAACGGGAATTTCGATATTACAGGAAACTGGAAAAGAGTCTTTTATGAAAAAAAATCTGTAAATTCATTTATTAAGAGATGTGAATTATTGTTGTTATAGAATCTGATGTAATATTCTTCGTAAAGATCCATCTTTTTTGATTTCTTTAAATGTTTTAAAAGGGATATGTTAGAAAGATTTGACTTATGTCCTGTTTCTTCAAGATGTTTAAAAAAGGCTGAAGTATTTTTAGATATGTATTCTTTGAATCTGGTTTTTATGTTACCGTCCCGTTTGACCAACATAAAAACAATCGCAATCCCCACAGTTAAGTTTGTAAATGCCACTCTTTTGGTTAAGATTAAATCTGTGTTTGTTATTAACA
Source organism: Onthophagus sagittarius (assembly GCA_036711965.1). NCBI lineage: Eukaryota > Metazoa > Arthropoda > Insecta > Coleoptera > Scarabaeidae > Onthophagus > Onthophagus sagittarius. Next base: position 21,581,685 of record JASERS010000006.1, on the reverse strand, counting down.
AGTAATTGACCTAATTTATTATTAGTGGAAAATACAGGTGTAACTTTATGGGATTTAAAAATATTGTTGAAAGTATTTTGAATATTAGGGTGAAATGGAATAGAGATAAATTTAAGTTTTTCATTGATTCTCGGAAAGATAAGTTTATTAGTAAAGTTGTTTTCATAAAAAAAAATTTCATAAAATTTAGATACAACCTCATCCACCGTACTAAAGTTCTCTAAACATAACCAGTCAGTATCTTTAATTAAAGCAATTAATAATGGAAAATCAGCCTTGCGATAATTTTATATGTTTGAATGAAACTGTGACTTGGTAGCTCTCTTTGGAAATATTGCATTAACACATAAAGGTGGGTGGAAAGAATCCACTTTAACTAACGCTCCATTACTTAATGTTACATTGACCTCAAAATTACAAAATATTAGATCTAAAAATCTGTTTAAATGATTAGGAATAAAGTTGCATTGTTTCAAATTATAAAAATTGCTGATTGACAGAATTCTCTTTCACATTGGGAGTTAACCACTGTTAAATTAGGTATAATATAAGGCAAATTAAAATCTAATATCATAACATTGGCTTGAAACATATATTGGTTGCATTCGCACATATTAAAAAAACTCCTGTAGGTTTCAAGTTGTGAACCTGGAGGAAAATAGATCACACACACATAAAAACATTTACCTCCAACCTTTATCTTAACCCACAACTCACCCAATTGTGAATTGAATGTAAGTTCATGCGAATCCAAATTACGTTTACAGGCAATAAGCACTCCACCCCCGTCTTTTTTTGCGCTTGTATTGAAATTACGATCAACTCTGTATATTACATACCTATCATCTAGTAATTCAGATGAAGTGATGCCCTCATTTAACCAAGTTTCTACTGGTACTATTATGTCAAAATCTTCAGACAAGCAATTTTTGTAAATTTCATTTAATTTCGTTTTCAAACCCCGGACGTTTTGATAATACACCGTTAAATTAACATTAGTGAACATCATTCAAGTCAGCCTGTTTGGTTATACGAAAAATCCGACTCCCATCGCTTTTTCTCATCAAAATCTTACCTTCCCTCGTCCACAAATATTTTATATAATTATTCTTTTTAAATTCCTGACATACTCTAAACAACTGCTTAACACTAGAATACAAAGATTCTTGAAAATATATCTGATTATGACAAGTTATCACATTTGAAACCATTTCACCCAGATCACCGGTATTTAGCTTTGGCCTCTTCTTCTTTGCTTCTAAAATTTTTTTCTTATCTTGCCTACTTATAAATTTTACAATAATTCCCCTGGCTTGTTGTTTGTTCTTATTACCCAAGCGATGTGCCGCGTCAACCATAGATCGTTCAAACGAGAAGTCTCCTTGGAAATTTCAGGCACTCCATTTATTTGGACAAAGTTGATACGTGAGTACTGCTCTAATGACTCTATTTTTTCTTCCATTACGTCATTTTGTTTCCTTAAAGCCACGTTTTCAATTCGTAGTGCACTCACATTTTCATTGCAATTTTTTATTTCTACTTCCTGCTTTTTAATCTTGTTATTACACTCTTCGTACAGTGTATAATAGTATTCCATTGAGCTTTGCATAGATTTGAGATCAGATTGTATTGATTGAAGTTGTTGTTGTTGCAATTGTAGTTGATTTAAGATCGTTTCAAGTGTTCAATTTGGTTTATTTTTTTCGCTATTTTGCTCTTCTTTTGAAGATATTGAACAAATTTCACAAGTCCATTTATTATCAACAATTGCATTATTATATTCCTCCAAAAACATTTTTAAACATTTAATACCATGGAAAGGAATTTCGCAATCAACACATTTAACTTTAGCATGTTGTCGTACAGCTGAGACAGCGAGACCGCACGCACCACATTTGTCTCCCATCTCCCTTTTCCAAAAAAAAACAAGTTTTCGTCAATACAGGCTCAATAAATATTAATAAGAAACAATCTAACTTCGATTTAACAGGAATCTACTCGCTTTTTCGAATTAATGTAACTATCACTCTCAAACAGGTGTAGAAGTTATTACACAAGAAAACAATCGCACAATTTCTACTAAAAACTCAAAGCTAAAATTCAAGCTCAAAGCGACACGTTTACATAACCGCACGGTCCGACCTTCTTTCTTATAATTTATATTTATGGTTGATTAATGGTGATGTCAGAGAGGGAACATGATATGGGTCTTTTGTTTCTGAATCTAAACGTATAATTTCTACAATCAGTCGGATGCGGGTAAGTCACGGTATGATTCCTGCTCATATGTACAGGATAGGAATGGCGGATTCACCGAGTTGTAGCTGTGGAAAGTACGGTGATCTCAACCACATTATTTTGGAATGTGAAGTGTATGAGCTGGAAAGAGATAGAATGTTCAGTAAACTGCGGAGTATGAGAATCTTTCCTCCATACAGCGCAAGCTGTCTTTTGACCATAAATAAATTATCAATTCTAAGAATGCTTTTTTATTTTCTATGTAGTAATGGAATTTTTTTTAGTTTTCTGGAAGGCTTTTTGTTTGTGTAATTAAGGCATGACAGTCTGTTTGGTAGATACATTTCCTATCGAGGGGTTGACCCGGGGATTTGTATTTGCCGCCGCTCGGACTAACTTTGGCTTGGGTTGCTGTTGCTTTATTGGTAGCGCAAGGAAGGATTATTCCCTCCTTTTTTTATATATCACGACTCTTCGGGATCCTAGCCCATAAGCCACTGTGCAAAATTACTGTCGTTTTGCATCATCGTTCACAAAAAAACACATCAAATAACAATAGAATTTCTCTTCATAAAAACAAAGATAATTTTAAAAACAACAAAACAATTTCTGTTTAAAATCGTTACGATATCAAGTGGCAAGAAGAAACCATGCGACAGCAAAGAGTTGATGAATTCCGGTCGATGTAATTCGTATTTATCACAGTTGAAAAATATGTGATTTAAATCCTCTTTCTCAAACCCGCATGAACAACCGGGAGACTGCAAAATATTAATTTTATTTAGGTGGGCGCTGTAACATCCATGGCCGGACTTCAGTCTGACAATAGTTGAAAAGAAATGTCTAGGAACGTCACGCCCTGTATACCATTGGTGGTAAAGAATACGGGGATTAACTCGAATGAACTGAGTCTGCCTGTGCTGATATGTTTCATTCCAGTGTCGGCACCAGTCCTCCTTTACAAGTTTCTGCCTGCAGATGGACAAGACTTCAGAAGACGAAAGTCCGTTTTTTTCCAGCTTGCCGTCCTGTAAGGCCGCCTTAGCTAGCTTATCTACAAGCTCATTATTGATGAAACCAGCGTGACCCTTCACCCATAACAATTTTACCATATGACCTTGATCATTCAACCTAGCAATATTGTTTAAAATTTCCACTATAACAGGATGGTACTTCGAGAAGAGTTTCCTGTGTTTTAAAGATAGTAGGACACTTTTTGAATCGGTGAATATACCAACGCTGCTAGTTGGGCCAATATTATTTCGAATACTATCTATATACTTTAAGGCCTTCAAAATTGTTACTGCTTCCGCCGCAAAAATACTAGTGGATGGATTAAGTTTAAAACTAGCATGGTAGTCAATAGAGGGTACCAAAAAAGCACAACCAACACCACCACTTGCAGTCTTGGAAGCATAAGTATAAATAACCAAACTACCTTCTATCAACTGCAGAGTCTCGGTAAACAATTCTTTATTTTCCCAAACATCATTCCCATATGGAGGAATAATCACCTGTTGCCAGCCAAAGTAATCAAAAAAGGTCGCACTTGGAAAGACCCAACATCTCAAAACAGAGAGTAGGCGAGGGGAGAGAAACTTGAACGCAGCGATAATAATAGGCCTCTTTTTCCAGAATGTTACCTGCTCCACTGCTAAATTAGCGATCTTAGCCTGAAGCGTTTTATGGTTCAAAGTTGACCGTTTAACCACCTGCTTCGTCGACAAGAAATTGCGTCTGAAGTTAAATGGGGGTTCTATGGCCTCAACGTTAAGCGTTTCAATAGGTGTAGACCTCATTGCGCCTAAACAAATCCGAAGCGCTTTGCTCTGAATGACCCGAATGCGCTCAAGCTGATTTGTTCTCGCGCTACCGTATACAGTGCAACCAAAATCCAAATGCGACCTAATACAACTTTTATAAAAATTCTGTGCCGTCTGAAAATCTGCACCCCATTTTATCTTCACGAATATACGGAGCATGTTTATAAATTTTTCACACTTCCCGACAATATAGTCAATATGTCTGTGCCATGTTAATTTATTATCTATCATAATTCCTAAATATCTTATGCAATGCTGAATGGGAAAGATGAAATCACCCAGTCTTATGTTACTTAAAGGGATAGTTCTGTGTCGAGAAAAGTACAAGATTGCGGACTTATTGGATGCAAGAGTCATCCCATTATCTTCTATCCACCTTTTCAGAATACTAACTGTGTTTGTAAGATTATGATTAAGCTCATCTAAAGTGTTTTTATATGATATAAGGCAAAAATCGTCAGCATATTGAATGATTTTGGCTGTAATCCCTAAGCGCTCATGAAAATCGATGGAATAAATATTGAAAAGAACCGGACTGAGAATGGAGCCTTGGGGCACACCAATAGAGTTTCCTTGGGCCGATAAAATTGCCTCTGTAATCTCGGACATAAATATCTCGATCGCGAAAGATGTTTACTATACTGAGTGCTACTTTAGCTGGAAGACCAACGGAGTTCAACTTTTGCTCTAATAAATCCAGGTTTACCGAATTATATGCGCTTTTCAAATCAAGAAATAAACTGGCGCAATATTGATTTTTTGAAAAAGCAAGTTGAACCAAGTTGCATCCAGCGAACTAAATGATTTTCTGAAGCCGTATTGTTGACAAGGTAGGATATTATTTTGATCTAGCCACCATTCAAGGCGTGCTTTCATTAATCGCTCATATGTTTTCAAAAAACACGACAGCAGTGAAATAGGTCGGAAAGAGTCCACCTCACTAGACGAGGTATTCTTTGGAATGGGCACAACTACAATACTTTTGAATTCATTCACATAATTACCTGTAGCCCACATCTCATTATAAATGCCCAACAGAAAAAGCTTCATGGCCAGAGGAAGACGTTCTATAAGATTGTAAGTGATATGATCAAGACCAGGCGCTGTAGATTTACGAAGTGAAAAGGTATAATGCAGCTCGCAAGAAGTAAAAGGAGCCATCATGAAATGTAGGGGGAGGTATGGGTCATTACTAAGCAGAATATTATTGCATACAAAGGATGGAGTTAAAGAATGTAGAAAATCTTGCAGCTTATCCTTATTAACAAGAAAAGATCTATTGCCAGACAACCCAGAAAATCTTCGAATATTATCCCATACGGTTTTTGCAGGCGTTGTTCTATTTAGGCTACTGCAGTAATTTTTCCATTTATTCCGCTTTTTCCTTTTCAAAAATCGTTTGACATAAGCCAATGTCTCTTGATCTTTAATATAATTGTCCAGAATAGGTTGTTGTTTATATACCTTAATAACAGATTTCCTTTCTTTAACAACCTGCGAGCACTCGGCATCCCACCAAGGTGGAGAGGTTTTGGATTTTTTCTCGTATGGATGCCTACACACGAAAACAGAGTCTGCGGCTTCAGTCATTAGCCCAACCAAGTAAGAATATTGATCTTGAAGATTAAGGTGAACTTTTGTAGAATCAAACTTTTCTGAGATAGTTCTAGTAAAATCATTTAGTTTTCCCGGTGTAATTTTCCATCTGTTCTTAGGATAAATCGTTTGAGATAAAGAAACGGAAGACTGATACTGTATAAAAATAGGAAAGTAGTCAGATGCAAAGGAGTCCTCTAAAACCTCCCACGTTACTTTATGAGCTATATCGCTAGATAAAATAGTGACGTCGACACTCTCCCCCGGCCTAGGTCGTTGTAATCTATAGCCTTCAAAAGCACATTACCAGCATTATTATTCTTAGCAGAGCCAAACGCAGCATGGTGTGCATTAAAGTCGCCGCCTATCAAAAGGGGAGAAGCCGAAATGGAGAACAGTTTATGATAATCATCGCATTGCATATTAGCTCCATCTTGCCGATAAACCGAGCAAATGAAAATGTTTAAATCCGCTAAGTGAATTCCACAAACATTTAAATTCTGAACATTTTGTTGGCAATCCACGTTGTAAAACTTTATAGACTTCCGAACAAAAATCGCCGCACCACCATAACCATCCACTCGGTCGTCTCGTACAATATTGTAACCTTTAAATTTAACCATCGTGTCAGGCTTAAACCAGGTTTCAGAAATAAGTGCAACATCAATGTCAAAATCAAAAAGTAATTGCTCCAAGTTTTCTCTTTTTGAGCGCACCGACTGCGCATTCCATTGCATAATCTTAAGTGGAGGCATAAAATGTAAAAAATAATAAATAAAATAAAAATCTACTTGTTAATACGTAGAATAATCAGAAGAATAGTCATCTTGAGATCCAGCCCTTGAACCAGACTTAGATAAACTACCTTTCGTCCGTAATTTTTTAAGCAACCGTTTTAAACGAGCTTTAAGTGCATTCGTTTTGACAACACGTATAACCATAACTAGCAACTCACACAGAGAATCGATATCTTCATAATAAAGTTGAGCTACTGCGTTTGCGTCTTGTTTGCCTTTGGAATCAGAGATAAATTTACAGAAGTTGTCATATGAAATAAACATTAATTAGCGAACATCTCCTTAAATTCGGAAAAACAATCGGAATCAACGTGGTCGTCACCTATATTCTCCCCTTTCCGCTTTTTAGGATAGGGTTTAACAAAATCCGTAACAGGAGTAGAGTTATTAGGAGTTTTTTCAACATATTTGGATTCAGATCCAACTGATGAAAGAGCTCTGTCACGCTTTTTCACAGTTTCGAAATCATCGTCAATAGTAATTGTATCCTTGTTGACGATATTGATAATGTCGCGTTGAGAATTTATATCTTTACTGTCATCAAGATTGGAAATGCGTATTTCATCCGTTGCTAAAAATATTCTAAACGTTAAATATAATAAACGTGCTTTTCTCATATTCGATTAATAAAGAACCAGGGAGAGCAGTGTTATCATCTAGAATCAAATATACCGGCCTGCGAAAACTTAATATGTGGCGGTATTTTGGCTTATTAATCCAGCGCCAATAAAAGTAATTGACGATACCACCTGCAACCCTAAAGCTTTTAATTCTTTTTCTATTACTTCATGTGGTAATGAGGGAGGAACATTAGATATGACTACCCTTTTAGCCGGTGAAACCAGTCGTCTAGCGGAAAGAAATTTATCGTTAACTGTAATACCGCCATGTAATATAATAAAATTTTCTACTGCTTCTTTAGAAGACAAATAGATACAAATACGGTTATTAGAAACTCTTGATGCAAAGCTAATTTTCTTAGGACCAAATAAATCTCCTAAACTGATAATATAATCGTTCTTGGATAAATCGTCAACAGCGTCAAACAGTAAACCCTGCTCCCTCGAAGGAAAGCTGAAGGGTTTCGCCTTAGTGACACTAGCAAATGACTATATCTGACTATTGGAAACAGAGGAATTGCTTCTGGTAACCGTAGTAGAAATGTTTAAATCAATGTCCCGAGGAGCACCTTCCGCAACGAAAGCACCCTGAGAAACGACAGTAATAGAATCCATAGTGTCGCTCTTACGTGAGCAGCACTACTAAGAAAGGAAGAGAGGTCGGTGCAGAGCGCAACACTCCACCCCGGTCTGATGCGAACCAGACCGGTCGGCCGTGCCAAAAATCAACGAAAATAAAATAAAAATAAAAAAAACAAAAAAAAGTGCACCTTGAGTAACTCAAGCGTTAGAATATAACTATCCACTACCACTATCGAGAATAAGAAACCCAAAAAAACAACCCGAAAACAACGATTTTCACCATGAAAGCGGATCACAACGAAAACACGTGCTTGCTCAAGGATGGTTAAAACCGTACTTCATTCCCCCCTTCCGAGAGTTTTATTTTCATTTGTACAATTCGTATACTATTCATTTTATGCTCCCACAGGGCCATTTAACTGGAGACACTACAAAAACAGGTAACTGGTGATACATAACGTGACCATTTATTTTTTAACTCAAAACGGGACATTGGTTTATTTAGATTAATTAACAAGTAGTAAATAAAAAGCACTATTTTAAAGTTATTTATTCAGAAAAAGTCAGTTAGGTTAAAAGCTACGAATTAAAAAATATATATACCCCAAACGTTTACTTATATTTATCAGAAGAACAAATTTGCTTTAATACAGCTGGTGATGATTTTAAGTAAGAATGAAACTCTTGGCACGTTTTCTTTATATTCACCTTAATTGTCAACATCGCCTTTAGAACTGAAATTTGTAACTGGGTCTTCTCAGAGGGCCACAATTTGTTCATCATAGAAAATACTCTTTCTACTGGAGCATTTGTAGCAGGCAAACATAAAACATATTCAATTAAAAGAGAAAAATGTTTATGCTGAAGATTGTTAGCTTGAAAGTGTTTGAATACTTCCACCCAACGAGTTTCCGTGGAAACATTTAGGTTATTCCATTCGGTTACTTTGTGCGATGTAATGTAGTTACAAATTAACGAAAATTCGTCAAAAACTTCTGCATCTTTATTACAGTCAATATATTCCTTTTGAATTAACACATCCAGAGATTTTTGAACGTCTGTCCATAAGGGGACCTTTTTTAAATCTGCCCAATAAAATATCTCCATTTCTTTGGTAAGAAAGCAAGTCCACTGCTCCAGATATTCACGGCTTGTTTGATAAAATTCTGTAACCACCCTATTCACAAACTCTTCATCTATGTCAGAAACATTATCTTTCGATTTCACTATTAATTGACGGACCATAAATGGAAGAAACTGATTGGTCTGCTTCTGAGTCAAATTGTCTTTTAGTTGATTGATTTCTTTTGCAGCTTCAATTGCCGATACAGTCTGACCTTCCAGTTTCAATACAGCTTGATGAAAACTTGCTGACTGAGCGTGTAAAAAATAAAGCCACAATTCGGATGTGGGATCTTCAAAAAAGTTTTTTAGTAACAAGGGACATTTTTCAATACTCAAAAAGTAGTTTTTTAGTGGCTGATACATTTTTAAAACTCTTTCCAAGGCAGGCATAAGAGCAAGCCATCTAGCTCGGCCATCTAGTAGCCGAGCATTTGTTGATACTCCGTTTCAGTTTCGGCGCAAAACTCCTTTAGAGCTTCAACTCGAATCGTGTAAATATAAAAAAACGAATATATCTTCACAATAATGCTTTCGTAATCTAAGGGTAGCCTGTCTGCAGCAGATTTTATTGCATTGTGAATTACATGGGCTCCACATCCAATACCTATTAATGGCTTTTTCAGTGATGACTGTAATTTCGTTAACACATTGTTAGTTCCACGCCTAGCCGCACCTCCGAAATTGACGTTGGCATTGTCTCCGCAAAATGCCACGACTTTTGCTGTTAAATTATTATATGTCAACACTTGGTTTAAATAATCGACAATGATGTCAGAAGTCTCGCCTGGTTGGTCTTGGAGATCTAAAATTTTTACTTGCACACCTACGTAAGGTTGAAAAAAGCGCACTAGAATAGGGTATATTTTCTTGTTACCGTGGTTTGAAGCGTCGTTTAGTATTGTAATACAATTGGACTTATCAAGATCATCTTTTAATTCTTTCATTACTGTAGGCGCCAAAACATTTACTACAATAGCTTCTGATTTCGTACGCGCGCATGTAAATTTGGGTTCAAAACATGATTGAATTAATTTTGACGCACAATCATTAGAGCGAAAACTGTGGTTTTCTTGTATCGTGTGATAAGCCCAGACGCCTTCTGCCGCGGCGATATCCATATCCTTTAAAGTTGGTGCGGCCGATTTCTTGAAAAAGGTTAACATCGAAGAACTCGAAGCAGCGGCACGATCGGCATTTTTATGTTTTTCAGACTTTAAATGCTGTTCAATATCACTCCCACCACCATGGGAAACACTAAATTCTGTACGACACTTTTCACATCTGACATCTGAGGAAGTATTTATTTGCTTGATAAACGGATATTTTGCTTGTAAGTTAATATTGAACGTACACTTGCGTTTTGGCATTTTAAGTTATGATTCCAAAACAAAAGAAGTTTAAGTTATTTGCTTGGTAAACGAGCATCAAACAACAACAAAAAATATATCGAAAACTGGGCGCACGAAAAATCTATGAAACAATTAGTCCAAATTAATCAACAAAGCGCGAGCGATGACGTCTTCGCTTCTCTCGGCTATCATCCCGTCAACTGACGACGCCGTCTCGCTCTCGCATACCGATCGCGTCCGCCCAACTCGGCTATAGTCTGTACCACGAGAAACGATAGTGACTCATCGCCTAAAAGTAGAGGCAACAGACAAACTCGTAAGCAACCATTTCACTCTAACAAACGTCAACGTACGGCCCTAATACCAAGTCACTATCGTTTCTCGTGGTACAGACTATACTAAAATTTTCACGCGGTTTTAGAAAACGGGACAATTTTGCGTCCCAGGGATCATTTCGGGGACACCGGGACTCGTAACTCTAAAAAGGGACAGTCCCGTTCAAAACGGGACGTATGGTCACGTTAGATATGACTACCCTTTTAGCCGGTGAAAGCAGTCGTCTAGCGGAAAGAAATTTACCGTTAACTGTAATACCGCCATGCGATATAATAAAATTTTCTACTGCTTCTTTAGAAGACAAATAGATACAAATACGGTTATTAGAAACTCTTGATGCAAAGCTAATGTTCTTAGGACCAAATAAATCTCCTAAACTGATAACATAATCGTTCTTGGATAAATCGTCAACAGCGTCAAACAGTAAACCCTGCTCCCTCGAAGGAAAGCTGAAGGGTTTCGCCTTAGTGACACTAGCAAATGACTATATCTGACTATTGGAAACAGAGGAATTGCTTCTGGTAACCGTAGTAGAAATGTTTAAATCAATGTCCCGAGGAGCACCTTCCGCAACGAAAGCACCCTGAGAAACGACAGTAATAGAATCCATAGTGTCGCTCTTACGTGAGCAGCACTACTAAGAAAGGAAGAGAGGTCGGTGTAGAGCGCAACACCCCACCCCGGTCTGATGCGAACCAGACCGGTCGGTCATGCCAAAAATCAACGAAAATAAAATAAAAAAAAAAATAAAAAAAAGTGTACCTTGAGTAACTCAAGCGTTAGAATACAACTATCCACTACCACTATCGAGAATAAGAAACCCAAAAAAACAACCCGAAAACAACGATTTTCACCATGAAAGCGGATCACAACGAAAACACGTGCTTGCTCAAGGATGGTTAAAACCGTACTTCATTCCCCCCTTCCGAGAGTTTTATTTTCATTTGTACAATTCGTATACTATTCATTTTATGCTCCCACAGGGCCATTTAACTGGAGACACTACAAAAACAGGTAACTGGTGATACATAATAGCTATAATAGTTCACACACCAAATTTTATAAGACGCATTCGTTATAGTAATACCGAGAATAAATTATTCTTGAAATAACTATTCCACTGATTATACCAATACTTGTAAGATCGGCCCTAAGTGAGTTATTATCTTGAAGTTTATATATCATACAGTCATTGGATATGTGATAAGAGTCTGGCTATGATGTATGCGATAAAAACATGATATGATTCAATAGAAGAACAAGATATAATCTTTAATGGTCAAAATCATCACGGCCTTCATTTAAAGAATATTAAAACGTGGCTTAAAAACCGAAGTTAACCTTCAATTCACTTTGTTTGTTTTCAGATACTATTTAGATATGAACATCTTGATTGGAGGGTTACTGATAAAAGAATACGAATTCTTTTAATTTGGAACAATCATTTAATTGATGGAGTGTATTCTTTTGAAACAGCGATGAATTATTTAGACAAATTTTCAATGATATTTCACCATAAACAAGTTTAAGGATGATTCCCTAATAAAATATTTACGAATGGAATTATTCTAAAATACCAACAAGATAAGCGGTCACTCAAGGATTTTAATTAATAAACGGAAGAATTTATATTTTTATTATATTTATTTTTATTCAAATATTTTTATTATTGTTGCAATGACTTGAATTAAGCAATTTATAGAACGTCGTCATAAATATGTGGTCTTGGGTTTGGAAAGAAAGAAGCATTTATGATTTAGCCGAATCATTTGTATGACTATAAAATTTCTTTCTAGAACCACAAAGCACAATTAACAATTAATTCCTAAAAATCGAATTAAAATAAACCTAAGAATGGGATACCTATTTACATAAAAATCTTGAATTCAAAAATGTGTTGAGATATAAATGGAAAAACCTTTTACACAAAATTAGCACTCAGATAACCTCAACCTTCAATACCTCGAAATCGGTCGTTCAATTGCATGTTTATTTTGATAAGAAAATTATTTTAATTTGAAGACTTTAAACATAATGATACGAATAGTTGGTTTTCCCAAAGAACTGGTAATCGTTTCTGATACCATCGCGAATAACCAATAAGATCTATGTATTCACGGCGTCATCATCTTAGTAAATAGTATTTAAAGGCCGATGCTTGACGACCGCTGAAGTTAGTTCGAGTTCAAACTCCGCAGAAGTAGCGACAAGAAAATGAAAGTGCTCCTTTTGGTTTGCTGCTCTTTAGCGGCCGCCGGTTTCACCGAAGCCAGATTGTTCCGAAATCGAAGAAGTGCCAAAAATGAATGTAAATTAAATTTTCTCTTTTTAACACTATTAAAACATTTAATTGTTTTGTTTTTATTTTGTTTTTTTTTTTTTCAGATCGAATGTGTGTACCCGAAGAGATTTTTGATTATTGCACCCAAATGGCGCAGCAAAAAACGAAAAGCACGGCGAAAATCGTTTGTATCTCTGCGAGGGATCGTTTTGAATGTATCGAGAAAATTAAGAGGAGAGAAGCCGACTTTTTAACGGTTGATCCTGAGGATATGTACATTGCCGCGAAATCTCCAGATCAAGATTTTGCCGTCTTCGAAGAGATCCGCACTAAAGAAGAACCTGAAGGTTAGTGAGTTTTAATTTTTTGTTTGTGCATTAACAAGTTTCTTTTTTGTATACACCTTGTTCTTAGAAAAAACGTGCATATTATATTAACAAAGCCATAAAATATTCAGTCTATATTTACGTGTAACTCCCAGGAACAAGGTCGCCCGATTCATAAAGAGAACTACAATCGTCTCTTTTGTAATACGTTTTATAGTTTTGTTATTGAAATTATTTATTAAATTAATGGAGGTTTAAGCAAGAAAAATTTTCCTTTTAGCCGAGTTCCGTTACGAAGGAGTCGCCGTAATCCACAAAAATTTAAAACTCAACTCAATATCCGATTTGAAAGGATTAAAATCGTGTCATACCGGCGTTGGAAGAAACGTCGGTTATAAAATACCAATTACTAAATTAAAAAATATGCAAATTATCGGCAAGTTGAACGAACCCGGTTTATCAGCTAGAGAAAACGAATTGAAGGCGTTATCTGAATTATTTTCGAAAGCTTGTATTGTTGGGAAATGGTCTCCTGACTCCGTTATCAACGCAAATTTAAGTATAAATTATCTTTTTAACAATAAAATCATTTTATTAATTAATCTTGTTTGTAACAGAAAAAAGATACAGCAATTTATGCCAACTTTGCGAACATCCCGAAAAATGCGATTACCCAGATAACTTCTCAGGTTATGAAGGCGCTTTGAGATGTTTAGCTCACAATAACGGAGATATCGCTTGGACTAAAGTTATTTTTGTGAAGAAATTCTTTGGGGTAAGTTAATTAATAATAAAATGTTGTATAATAAAACAAAGTAAGATTTGTTTAAAATAAGACTCTTTTAAAAACATACCTGAAAGCTCATCTTTTCAAGTGGATTAAGCGCTTTCTTAAAAAAAGACTATTTCAGGCGAAATGTATGCTAAATAAGCAGAGATTCAATGCATCAAGTAGTTAGTTGCACCAATTAAAAGAAACGTCGCGAGATTCGCGAGCCTATTGTCAAGGCGCGAAGCTCGATTTCAATGAAAGCTCATCTTTTCAAGTGGATTAAGCGCTTTCTTAAAAAAAGACTATTTCAGGCGCGAAATGTATGCTAAATAAGCAGACATTCAATGCATCAAGTAGTTAGTTGCACCAATTTAAAAAAAACGTCGTGAGATTCGCGAGCTTATTGTCAAGGCGCGAAGCTCGATTTCAATGAAAGCTCATCTTTTCAAGCGGATTAAGCGCTTTCTTAAAAAAAGACTATTTCAGGCGCGAAATGTATGCTAAATAAGCAGACATTCAATGCATCAAGTAGTTAAATGCACCAATTAAAAAAAAAACGTCGCGAAATTCGCGAGCTTATTGTCAAGGCGAGAAGCTCGATTTCAATGAAAGCTCATCTTTTCAAGCGGATTAAGCGCTTTCTTAAAAAAAGACTATTTCAGGCGCGAAATGTATGCTAAATAAGCAGACATTCAATGCATCAAGTAGTTAAATGCACCAATTAAAAAAAAAACGTCGCGAAATTCGCGAGCTTATTGTCAAGGCGCGGAGCTCGATTTCAATGAAAGCTCATCTTTTCAAGTGGATTAAGCGCTTTCTTAAAAAAGACTATTTCAGGCGAAATGTATGCTAAATAAGCAGACATTCAATGCATCAAGTAGTCAGTTGCACCAATTTAAAAAAAACGTCGCGAGATTCGCGAGCTTATTGTCAAGACGCGAAGCTCGATTTCAATGAAAGCTCATCTTTTCAAGTGGATTAAGCGCTTTCTTAAAAAAAGACTATTTCAGGTGAAAAGTATGCTAAATAAACAGACATTCAATGCATCAAGTAGTTAGATGCACCAATTAAAAAAAAACGTCGTGAGATTCGCGAACTTATTGTCATGGCGCGAAGCTCGATTTCAATGAAAGCTCATCTTTTCAAGTGGATTAAGCGCTTTCTTAAAAAAAGACTATTTCAGGCGCGAAATGTATGCTAAATAAGCAGACATTCAATGCATCAAGTAGTTAGTTGCACCAATTTAAAAGAAACGTGGCAAGATTCGCGAGCTTATTGTTCATGGCGCGAAGCTCGATTTTCTTATGAGCTTGAGAATTTAATTGAACAAAACATAATCTACAAGTTTCACAAATGACACATTTCAAGATTTGTTTTATAAAAAAAGAATTAAAGTAATTAAAGAAGAAAAATTTGTCCCAAAAAGCTTTTATTCTTCTGAACAATGCTGGCTCAAATCCCAATGTAGCAATTCGATTTATTTACGATTTATTCTCACGCTGCCGAGGTCACTTTCAAGTGAGGCATAATCTTCCAAAATGGACGACTTTATGTAATAATTTCAAATTCAACTTAACTATCTAAATCTTTGCAAATAATGGTTGGTTTCCTATGTGTATGTCAAGTTTTTGATTCAATTAAGTTTTTCTGACCAAAGCAATAATATCTGTTTTTGCTGAGTTAATTAACAAATTATGACGACGAGACACATCTACACTTTAACCTTATATGATGTAGTTTGGACAGCAGAATTTTATGGTTCAAAGTGTTGAAGGTCTTCGAGTAATCAAGCAGACAAAAAACGGTAATTTTATCACTGCAACGTCAACTAAAACCAAGGTGAAAACCAGATTGTTAGTCCGGCAGAATGGTGTTGTTTGCAATATACTCTTTAAGTAGTTTAAATAAAATCGTCTTCTTGGCCTTTGAGAGAACCGGCTTATTGCTTATTGCACACTGATAAAGTGTGTATTCAACTAGTTTAGATTTTTACTATAATTTTTAGCCCCGGCACTAAAAATTGCTTCTTATTAAACAAATCAGCCTTCCTCAATGCTGTCCATTTATTATTCGTATTTTTAATTTGAAGTTTTAGATATATTCGTCTCATTATTTTATGAAAGGTTCATTTCTGTGGTAGATTTGTTGCTTTAATCTCCCGATATTTTGGCATAGACTGGATAGTATCAGTGATCCATGACGACTGAGGTCTTACAAAACTGCAGGTATTCAGTTTACAATCAACCTCCAGAACACTACATAGGGCGCTATAACAAAATTACCTTAGAATCCCCGCTGGGCATATCAAAAATGTAAAAAAAATCTATAGAGATAAGAGATAATCAGCGAAGTGTTCGTATTGAAAATCTTTAAAAAGCGAAATGTTTTAATCAGAAGCCAGATTAAAAGTGAGAAGCCAGTCAGTGGATCACTCGTGTTGGAACCTTAATGACTTTCACAAGCCCGTAGAATCAAATAAATCTTGTAGCACTAGTAACTTAGCAACCCACAGTCAATATGTCGACCATATATATCTACCGTAGGCAATGCAAGCGAAAGCGCGTCCTCTGATTTCTACATAATCGCCAAAGCATTCTTGCTCAACCCGTTTAGTTGCATATTCCTTCCCTTATATACAGCGCAGTACCACCTGCCTTTCTATTTTTCCGAAGCACCCTTTATTCGTTCATAGGTATGGCATTATTATCCGTTTCAGCAGATATGCCATGTCATCAGCCATGTCTCGATCAATGTCTCGTTCAATGCAAACACATCATAGCCAGCGTCAACCTACACACCCTTAAAATCTGTCAATCAACCAATACTCACCGTATGCGCTTGACACTTAGCATGTAGAATGGAAACAAATATGGAGATTAGTGGCGAGTTCCTTGCGTCTTATATACACCTCGTTCTACTATAGTTGGTGCGTTTCCTTTGCTTCCAATATATCTCGTATCCCCTTCTTGATGGATAACAGATAGCTTTGTTCCATTTTGCAGAAGAATCCTTATGCGTAAATCGTCGGTTTAGCAGTTTTTGGCTCCGAAATAATCCTTTGCATTCCTATAAACTTCGAGCTGTACTTTCGTAAGAGATTCTGTTAGTAAATACCCCCTACCTTTATATTTTCTCTATCTATCTAATCTATGGTATCGATCAATCATCGACGAATCGTAATTAAAATGATTGATGTTCAGCTTCTTAATTCCATCCTCAATTAGACTCACTGTGTCTTCATACTCATGCTCGGAGATCCCATGAAACAGCAGACAGAAATGTTTATTGTTGACTTTTCTGAAAGTAGATTTGATGGCAAAGTTTTTCAACTTGGTTCTTTGCTTCTCCTCATTTTCCATCTGAAAGTTACTTATTGAAATCTTCAACCTTCTTTTCAAAACTTTCTTTTAATGCTAGTAGTCTATATATAGTCTAGTAGTCTATATAGTTTTATGCTAGTAGTCTATAATATACTATAGTAGGTATCTATAGTATATTGAAAGCACTTTGTGAATTCATTTTTTAGGCTTTATAAAATGTTGCTGAATATTATTCCTCATGACAAAATACATAACTTTTGTTTGAAGCATTTGTTTATGCCACGAATATCAGTTGTAATAGAAATTGAAAGTAGGCAATATCAAGTAGGCCATACGAGGTGGCAGTTGTTTTCATATCCATATTCAGATTTTGACAGATATTGTTCCTAAACAACTGCCAGTCTTAATATTTCCACCCTACTTGATGTTAATTGCTATGTTTTCCGGTTATACTCTTCATTGTTAGTATACGGATTTAGCTGGCTGGTCGGAAGAAAGCGCTTGTGTTGGATTTAACCGAATAACATTTATAAAACGAAAAGCGTGGTGAACAAATACTGGTCTCTCGTTGGTTAGCGATGGAGTATTGGATACTGTATATAGAGATTATATGACTTTATAAATAGAGACACACACACTTAGGTCTGTTCCTTGACTAATAAATATGCAAAGTCTTATACTCACTCCGCTGAGGTTGCTTGCAGGCGAAACACTGGATTTGATATATTTTCATAAAATTGTTCAGTCCTATTATCGGTCGTGTCAATAGTCTTCGATAATCTCTTCTACTACTCTCGATTTTGCTAAGGATGTTAATAAGGAACCCGAGTTTTGCGTTGGCTTCAAACATACACGGGCGAATACAGGCGATATGGCTTCTATATGTCCAATTTCTTTGACTCAAACGATCAAAATAATTGAAAGCTCAGATTAAACTTTGTTAATCTAGTCTCAACATAACATTATAGAACCCCGATTATCCGTGCTCGATGGAGCCAGAAGGCGAAATGTTTCTGAAAAGCACAGTTAATCCAAACATTTTTATTTATAGCTAACTTAGGACATCTCATTATGATCGGTTTCCTTGAATTTATTAACGTTCTGTACCTACGCATTTAGTTCAGAATGAATTATTTCTTCTTCACCATATGCTTTTATTTTCCTGCAGTGTCATTATTTTGTAAAGAGCTTATTTAATAATTGTACTCCATGCATTTACTACTGTGAAAATTGTATCTTTATTGTCAATGATTTTCGAAACTTCATCAGGTCAACTTCATTCTACAAGTTCATCATTAATTCGTTCCGGTAATCTGCTCGATGAAGCCCTGATCCATATAGTTATAAGTTCATATTAGTTATTCAGATAATCTTAATAATCAGATAACAATAGTCAGGTATTCCATCCCCAGACCTTAGAATTACTTCATTGGTATGAGAACCAGCATTGTCCTGAAGAATCTTCAATCTTTGAAGATTTCACAAAATATCGAAGCAGCTCATCGGTGGTAATAGTGACTGGGAATGTAGGTACATTCATATTTTTAAAAGCACATAGATTTTTGACATTTCTTTCATAATAGCCGAGGTCGTTTGCGGGCGAGGCATAAATTTGAAATGTTTATATAAAATCGACCTCTTTGTAAGATTGTAGCACCTCGCTCGCAAGCGACCTCGCCGGAATGAGGTCGGAGTCTGTCACGACGAGCTGAGTCTATAAAAATTTGTATACAGGGTTTATCCGAGGTGCCCGT
Organism: Onthophagus sagittarius; assembly: GCA_036711965.1. NCBI lineage: Eukaryota > Metazoa > Arthropoda > Insecta > Coleoptera > Scarabaeidae > Onthophagus > Onthophagus sagittarius. The sequence goes on along the minus strand of JASERS010000006.1, from coordinate 21,562,766 downwards.
TACAGCTAAAACATTTTCAGTATTCTCTAACTTCTAGTTATACCGGAATGGACCCCAACTTTGAACCCATTTTAAATGGAATGTACCAATTTTTATTAAATTTTCAATATCCCAGTAAATTTTAATACAAATTTATATAAAACATCATATAGCTGAAGTGCATCATTTTTGAATTATTTCAGTATTTTCCAAAATTTTGACATATACAGCAGTAACAATAAACAATAATTTCTCAAAATTACACTCGAGTCTGGCCAATGGTTCTCAAGATTTGGACAGAGGGGACTTAAAGCTTCCATAATCCATGGAAAGTTTTTTAAAAAATTATACAGGTGGCCAGAAATTTGTGCCGAACTTACCTATCTCGAAATGTCTAAAACTTGATTTTTTTTAATGGAAACTCAATTTTTTTCGTCAGTTTATTTTACGTCGAAAAATAAGGGAACGTTATCAATATATCTCTATATCTAAAATGTATGGTTCTCGTAGAAAGAAGAAAAAATTAAAATTTAATCGATTATTAGTAAATTTAAAATTATTAGTTGGCTTTGGTTTGAGGAAAATGAAACAAAAGCTATTGTACGCTAGAATAGAAGGGATGTTTCGAAGATACAGCCCATGGATGAGGTCTGCAATCAAAAATTTTCCTCAAAAACAGATTTTCACACATTTTGTTAATTTTATAATAGAATAAAACTTTTAACATCAGAAAAGAAATGTACTCTATTCAACAATAGTGATGAAAAAAAAATAAATAAAAACAAGAACGATAAATAGATATAATTATAGTAAATTAATAAAATCTTATGATTTTTCGTACTGCTTTATTAAATAAATAAACTCATTTTCAATTCTCGGACCCTTAACTGATAGAATTGAAAATACATTGATCCACTTAATAAACCAGTACGAAAAGAAATAAAATTTTATTAATATCATAAAAATTGAAAGAAATAACTTAAAGAAAAGCTGTAGTAAATGTTCGAACTGCTTGCCATCAACTTCCAAACTTAAGAATTCTTTTTAAAAATCGGGCATAAGTGGCATTCCGAATTTCTTCCGAAGAAATAGATCGAAATGCTACACGAACTCTTTCTTGGCAATCTTCCTTTGTTGTAAGCGGTGTAGCATATGCTATATCTTTTATACGACCCCAAACAAAAACATCTAGTGGAGTGATATGATAGTGGAGTGGTGAACGTGGAGGCGATGTAGCGGCTGTAGTTGATATTATAAAATATCCATATAAATGTCGGCTGAAATAATGAACAAGAATTAAACACAAAATCTACCATATAATTTCCAATAAGCTCACTGTTCAAATTTTAATTATAAAAGTGCAATATTAGCAATCCATCAATCATGGCAACAAAAACATTGAATTCCAATATCCTTGAAATTGCCTTTCACGAATTAAATGCGAATTTGTATCACTCCAATAATGACTGTTATGCCGGTTAACACAATTTTTATGAAATTTTGCCTCATCTGTCCAAATTATTTTACCCAAAAATCTTCATCTTCTTGAGTTTTTATTAACATAAATTCACAAAAGTCTATTCTTCTTTGATTGTCATCTGGCCTTAAATTTTGTACCAACGAAAAGGAATAAGGATGAAACTTCTGATTTTTGTAAAGTCTGGTGAATGCTGATAATGAGTTTTCAGGGTACACTCTGAAGTACCCCAAAACTATAGTTTTATTTTCCTCTTTATCAACGATTGGTTTAATTCTTTTGGGCTTTCCAACGAACTGGTCATAAAGTCTCAAAGGCATAGAACCTTTCGCAGAACTTGTACGAGAAACGATTTCGCCTCAAATTGCCGAGTTCGTATTATTTGAAATATTTACATAAAATCGTCCATTTTGGAAGATTGAAGCGCGTCGCCTGCAATCAACCTCGGCGGAGTGAGGATAAAAACGTCTTAGAAGAGACTTTAATATTTACTAAGATATACAAGGAACGGTATTATCTCAAATCGCCGAGGTCGCTTGCGGGCGAGGCGCTGGATTTGAATTGTTTACATAAAATCGTCCATTTTGGAAGATTGAAGCGCCTCGCCTGCAATCAACCTCGGCGGAGTGAGGATAAAAACGTCTTAGAAGAGACTTTAATATTTACTAAGATATACAAGGAGCGGTATCATCTCAAATCGCCGAGATCGCTTGCGGGCGAGGCGCTGGATTTGAAATGTTTACATAAAATCGTTCATTTTGGAAGATAGTAGCGCCTCGCCCGCAAGCGACCTTGACGGTGTGAGGATAAAAACGTCTTAGAAGAGACTTTAATATTTACTAAGATATACAAGGAATGATATCATCTCATATCGCCGAGGTCGCTTGCGGGCGAGGCCTCGGATTTGAAATGTTTACATAAAATCGTTCATTTTGGAAGATAGTAGCGCCTCGCCCGCAAGCGACCTTGACGGTGTCAGGATAAAAACGTTTTAGAAGAGACTTTAATATTTACTAAGATATACAAGGAATGATATCATCTCATATCGCCGAGATCGCTTGCGGGCGAGGCCTCGGATTTGAAATCTTTACATAAAATCGTTCATTTTGGAAGATTGTAGCGCCTCGCCTGCAAGCGACCTCGGCGGAGTTACGATAAAATCGTCTTAGAGGACTCTTTAATATTTACTAAGATAAACAAGGAACGATATCGTCTCAAATCACCGAGGTCACTTGCGGGCGAGGTGCTGGATTTGAAATGTTTACATAAAATCGTTCATTTTGAAAGATTGTAGCGCCTCGCCCGCAACCGACCTCGGCGGAGTTAGGATAAAAATGTCTTAGAAGAGACTTTAATATTTACTAAGATATACAAGGAACGATATCATCTCATATAGCCAAGGTCGCTTGCGGGCGAGGCGCTGGATTTGAAACGTTTACATAAAATCATTCATTTTGAAAGATTGTAGCGCCTCGCCCGCAAGCGACCTCGGCGGAGTTACGATAAAATCGTCTTAGAGGACTCTTTAATATTTACTAAGATAAACAAGGAACGATATTGTCTCAAATCACCGAGGTCACTTGCGGGCGAGGTGCTGGATTTGAAATGTTTACATAAAATCGTTCATTTTGAAAGATTGTAGCGCCTCGCCCGCAACCGACCTCGGCGGAGTTAGGATAAAAATGTCTTAGAAGAGACTTTAATATTTACTAAGATATACAAGGAACGATATCATCTCATATAGCCAAGGTCGCTTGCGGGCGAGGCGCTGGATTTGAAACGTTTACATAAAATCATTCATTTTGAAAGATTGTAGCGCCTCGCCCGCAAGCGACCTCGGCGGAGTTACGATAAAATCGTCTTAGAGGACTCTTTAATATTTACTAAGATAAACAAGGAACGATATCGTCTCAAATCACCGAGGTCACTTGCGGGCGAGGTGCTGGATTTGAAATGTTTACATAAAATCGTTCATTTTGAAAGATTGTAGCGCCTCGCCCGCAACCGACCTCGGCGGAGTTAGGATAAAAATGTCTTAGAAGAGACTTTAATATTTACCTAGATAAACAAGGAACGATATCGTCTCAAATTACCGAGGTCACTTGCGGGCGAGGCGCTGGATTTGAAATGTTTACATAAAATCGTTCATTTTGAAAGATTGTAGCGCCTCGCCCGCAACCGACCTCGGCGGAGTTAGGATAAAAATGTCTTAGAAGAGACTTTAATATTTACTAAGATATACAAGGAACGATATCATCTCATATAGCCAAGGTCGCTTGCGGGCGAGGCGCTGGGTTTGAAATGTTTACATAAAATCGTTCATTTTGAAAGATTGTAGCGCCTCGCCCGCAAGCGACCTCGGCGGAGTTACGATAAAATCGTCTTAGAGGACTCTTTAATATTTACTAAAATAAACAAGGAACGATATCGTCTCAAATCACCGAGGTCACTTGCGGGCGAGGCGCTGGATTTGAAATGTTTACATAAAATCGTTCATTTTGGAAGATTGTAGCGCCTCGCCCGCAATCGACCTCGGCAGAGTGAGCCCCAACGTTCCTTGTATACAAGGAACGATATCACCTCATATCGCCGAGGTCGCTTGCGGGCGAGGCCTCGGATATGAAACGTTTACATAAAATCGTTCATTTTGGAAGATTTTAGCGCCTCGCTCGCAAGCGACCTCGGCGAAATTAGGATAAAATCGTCTTAGAGGATTAATATTTACTAAGATATACACCAGGAACGATATCGTCTCAAATCGCCGAGGTCGCTTGCGGGCGAAGCCCCGCATTTGAAATGTTTACATAAAATCGTCCACTTTGGAAGATTGTAGCGGGTTGCCCGCAAGGGACTTCAGCGAAATTAGGATAAAACCGTCTTAGAGGAAACTATAATAATTACTAAGGTATACAAGCACCAATATCGTCTCAAATCACCGAGGTCACTTGCGGGCGAGGAGCTGGATTTGAAATATTTACATAAAATAGTCCATTTTGGAAGAATGTAGCGCCTCGTCCCGCCTGCATGAGGACCTCAGTGGAATGAGAATAAAATCGTCTTTTATTAGACTTTATCTACTTACTAAGATATATAAGGAATGATTTCGAGTTATATTGCGTTTTAGAAGCGCCATCTATGTCTTTTAATTGTTAAATAAGATTTTTTTAAATGGATGCATGTATTTTTGTTTGAAGCATTTTTTATTCCAGGAATATTAGATGTAATAGAAATTGAAATTGCTACCAAAGATCATCGATATTAATATTAAATAATTAAGTGGCAATATCAAGTAGGTCATAAGAGGTGGCAGTTGTTTTCATATTCATATTCAAATTTTGACAGTTATTGTTCCTAAACAACTGCTAGTTTTGATATTTCTAGCCTACTTAACGTTAATTGCTACGATCCCTGATTATACTTTTCATTGTTAGTACACATAATATCGATTAAACGAAATAAAAGTTATTTATTTTATTATTAAAACATTTTAAGAAGGGTTACGTAACAATTAAAAGATGCAAAAAGATAGATGGCGCAAAACTTTTTTGGATAAAATCAGGGGTTTATGAGATATTAATAATTTAAGTACCTCACCCAGTATAACAAATAGCAATAAACAAAAAATGTTATGTTAAAATAAAATTTTGTTTTAGCTTCCTTTAGGCAACTCCCCAGCGGTTCCAACAAACGAACACCCCGAAGATTACGCTTATTTATGCCCAGACGGTACCAGAGTCCCAATTGGCCAAACTCCTTGCAGATGGGCAGCAAGACCATGGCAAGGATACATGGGAAACGCGGATGTTGTAAAAACCGTCGAAGAACTCCGAAAAAAAATCGAAAACTTAGACAGTGAAGGTCATAAATTGCACGCCGGTTGGTTAGAAAAAGTTTTAGAAATTTCCGATAAAAACGTCGCTAAACCCAATAAAGTCATCTCCCCCGGCGATTATTTAGACAAAGGAAATTACACCGATGTAGTTGAAAGAGATTACGGCCCTCCTTACAAAACAGCAAGATTTTGCGTGACAAACGACGATGAATTAGCCAAGTGCCAAGCTTTAGCTGAATCGGCGTTTACAAGAAATATTCGGCCCAGATTTGATTGTGTCCAAGAAAGAACTGTTGAGGGTTGCATGAAGGCCATAAGAGATGGCGCGGCTGATATTATAACTTTAGACGCGGGATTGGCGAATCGAGCTGAAAAAGATTTCAATTTGCGACCTATCGTATCCGAAACTTACGGAAAATCCGGCGGGATTTATTACACGGTGGCTGTTGTTAAAAAGAACTCTCTTTATAAATCCTTCTCCGATTTAAAAGGAGCTAAATCGTGTCATACCGGGTACGCAAGAACCGCCGGGTACAACGCTCCTTTATACACTTTAATTAAACTTGATTTGATTAAAAAAAATTCGTGTCCTTACCCAAAAGCTTTGGCGGAATACTTTTCGGGAAGCTGCCTCCCGGGGGCTAAAAACCCATCTCTTAACTTAAACGGAGAAATTACCGATAAATTATGCAGCTTGTGCATAGGAAATAATGGCGATACCAGCACAAAATGCAATTTTGATCAAACTGAAAGTTACTCCGGATATTCTGGAGCCTTTAGATGTCTCGTCGAAGGCGGTGGGGACGTCGCTTTCGTAAAGCACGTGACTGTTCCGGGAAATACTGATGGGAAAAACAAAGAGGAATGGGCGGTTAATTTGAAATCGTCCGACTATGAATTGTTGTGCCCTAATGGCGGAAGAGCCCCCGTTGGAGATTACGAAAAATGTTTCTTATCCCAAGCACCCCCTCATATGGTCGTTACAAGTAATACAAAGAGCACCGGGGATATTGAGGAGCTCCAAAATGTCTTGGTCGATCTTGGGGAGCAATATACGGAGAGAGCCGATTTGTTTAAATTGTTTGGAAGTTTTAATGGGAAGAAAGATTTGTTGTTTAAGGTGAGTTAATTCTTAAATGTCTAAGAAATTCGTCATATAGATGCCTTTGGTCGTATATTAGTTTGAAGCCAACGCAAAACTTGGTTTGTTTATTAATAACGAGAACATGCACAGATCGGACTATTGATTCGATCGATAACAATGTGGAATATTTTCGGGGTAACATGAAGTGAGAAATATCAAGTTAGGGTGAAAAAAATTCTTAGAGTTTTATAAACTGAAAATTTTGACGAAAAATGTCAAATTAGAAAAATTTCTCTCTGAAAAATTACGTCTTCATTCGAACTTTTCAAATTGTAACTAACATTTTTGAAACGAGAATAACTCAGTTTATTTATGAAAGAGTAAAGTTTATATGTTTAACTAATTATTTTTTGCTGTAGACGATCCTCAAAGTTTCTCATCGGCTTCTCACCCAAGTCGATGTCAATGTCCCTCACTCGCTTTGTGATAGCTTCTTTCAATTTTTGCAGAATTTTAAGTTTATCGATCTTCACCTTCAGCTCTCCACATAAAAATAATCAGGAGATTCTATCACTTGTTGGATTCATTCCAACCATTTCTTGTGGTAATTCTCCGACGACGCAATTCTTAATTGACAAAATTTATTTAAATAATTTCATTTATTCATTGTTTAATGGTAATGTTTAAACATTATTTTTTTATAAACAATTTCTTTTCTGAATTAAACAAAACTTAAGTTATTCTCATTTCAAATATGCCCTACCATTCTGTCACACCCTATACAAAAAAGGATTGATTTTATGGAAGTTATTAACAGCAATTAAGGAAAAACAAAGTATAATGTAGAATACATTTTATATGTACAGGATGGTTCAAATTCAATGTCCGAATAGGCTATTTAGGAAAAAACGCATCATCAAATTTCCTGTAAAAAACTGTCCATAAAATAACCGAGTTATATTTATAATACTCCATCTATAATAAAAACCAAGATATAGTTTGTTCCACGACTATGGAGTCGCACGTTATCAATACGTCACAGCGCTGCTTTATTATTGATATTAATTATGAATTTTAATCCTAATAAATGCGGATAGTTAATTTCCAATTTTTTAATATAGTGTTTAGTTGATTCCGTAATGATCAAATACGATAACTCATACAAATTAATAAAAAAGGAAAATAAAACGTACTGTAAATTAGATGAATAAAGCAAAATGCCATGTTGCCATTCACTTTACGAACACCTGCAATCTGTTTTGAACATTAAACTTCAAAATAACACTTTTAAGGTTATATTGTTGAGAACAACCATAAACTGCAGATAAAAAAGCGTTTTAAAGAGATTAACGAATTGTAAATTGGGTGCGTTATGCATTCTTCCATCGAGGTAATAAAAAAATGCTTGGCAACGGCGCTACTCAGTGGGCGTGTTATATTACATTTGCTTGTATTTAAGATGTTTTCAATTTTAGCCTTTAGGCAAAAAGCAACAGACGATAACACTTCGAAGTTTTCGATATTTCAATTTATTTTAAAAAATAGATCATGGCATGGAATTTATTTTTTTACTCTAATAAGTTTCTGAGAAAACCTATTCGGACATCGAATTTAAACCATCCTATACCTAAACATTGCTACTACAATCATGTCATCAGTTTCTAAGCCACAAAGAATGTTAATGTTGGGTGCTGGAAGAAACTTAATTGGGAAAAGATTCACCAAACATCTACATATCTGGCATATGATTCGTTTGCAAAGGAAAAGTTTCTGAGAAAATCTATTCGGACATCGAATTTAAACCATCCTATACCTAAACATTGCTACTACAATCATGTCATCAGTTTCTAAGCCACAAAGAATGTTAATGTTGGGTGCTGGAAGAAACTTAATTGGGAAAAGATTTACCAAACATCTACATATCTGGCATATGATTCGTTTGCAAAGGAAAAATTAATAATAAACATAATAAATAAATAAAATAATGTACCAATTTGTGAACTCTGACTTGAAGATTTTCTATTTTGCAAATAGTATTTACTATTTTCGATACAAACTCAAATGGTTTATTAATAGTATCTTCTTTTTATCGATGAAAATGTTTTTTGTCAGAAGTCTTACAAGCTGTATTAAGTCTTCTAAAGCAGTTCAAGTCTTTTGGAAGTATTTCAAGTCTTCTAGAAGCAGTGTCAAGTTTACTGGAAATATTTCAAGTCTTCTAGAACTAGTCTCAGGTCTTCTAGAAGCGTTTCAAGTCTTCTAGAAACGTTTCAAGTCTTCTACAACCAGTATCAATTCTTCTGGAAGCATTTAATATTTTCTAGAACCATTATCAAGTTTACTGGAAGAGTTTTAAGTCTTCTGGGAGTATTATAGTTTTCCTGGAGCAGTATCAAGTCTTGTGGATTCTAGTCCTCAAGTTCAAATCTTTTGGAAACATTTCAAGTCTTTTGAAAGTATTTCAAATCTGTCAGAAGCAATGTCAAGTCTTCTGAAAGCATTTCAACTCTTCTGAAGACATTCTAAGTCTTCTGGAGACATTTAGATTTTCAAAGAAGCAGTATCAAGTCTTCTAGAAACAGTTCTAGACTTCTAGAAGCATATCAAGTCTTTTAGAAGCGGTATCAGGTCTTCTAGGGCAGCATTAAGTCTTCTTGAACCAGTATCAAGTCTTGTTGAAGCAGTATCAAGTCTTCCTGAACCTATATCAATTCTTCTTAAAGCAGTATCAAGTCTTATGGAAGGATTTTAAGTCTTCTGGAAGCAGTATCAAGGTTTTTGAAAGCATTTCGAATCTACTAAGAGCAGTATCAAGTCTTCTTGAAGCAGTATTATGCCTTCTTGAAGCAGTATCAAATCTTCTGGAAGGATTTCAAGTCTTCTTGGAGCAGTATCAAGGCTTTTGAACGCATTTCAAATCATCTAAAAGCAGTATCAAGTATTCTTGAAGCAGTATCATGCCTTTTGAAAGCAGTCTATCTATGTTTACTTTGTAATGAAAATGTCTACTGCTAGCACATACTGATAGCTACTCTTCGTGCAGTATCTAGTCATTAATTTGCAATTTCTGAACTTTTGACATAATAAAATCAAATATTTGGCCTTTTTAAAGGCTAAATCGGCTCAAGGTACCGATTTACAACTGTTACACGATATTTAACTGTTGAGTTCGGAGCCTCATAAAAATCTTTTGATTGTCCTCTTTTTATAAAGAAAATTGTATTTCTGATTAACATTTTCTCATAATTTTTCTTTTTTCTTATCCAGATGTATATATAACATTGAACGTCTTCTTAAAACGGCTATACTGCTAGTAGTCTGTCTTTATTAGTTAGTTGTAATTAGTATTAGCTAGTATACTAACTTTATTGTACCCCTCTACTTAATTGTAAACCCTGTAAATGAGAGGAAATTTATTTGAACATAGATTCACTTAGAAATCTGGATACTGAACGCAGATACTGAAAATAAATAACTTCTATAAACTTAATCTTTACTTTAATTTCTTTTACTTAGTGTCAAGTTGTTTGGAAGCATTTCAAGTCCTCTAGAAGCAGTATCACCTGTTCTGAAGCATTGCTAGTTCTCTGGAAATGTTTAATATCTTCTAGAACCAATATCAAGTCTTTTAGAACAGTATGAAATGTTCTGAAGCATCATATCATGTTCAGCAGTAATATCAAGTCTTTTGGAAGCAGTTCAAGCCTTTTGGAAGCATTTCAAGTTTTCTGAAAGCAGTATCAAGGCTTTTGAAAGCATTTCAAATCTTTTGAAAGCAGTATCAACTCTGCCAGAGGCACTATGAAGTTATCCAGAAGCAGATCCACTTTTGTGGCAACAGTATTAAGTCTTCTGGAATCATTCCAAGTCTTCTTGAAGCCTCTTCTTTCAAGTTTTCTGAAAGCGGTATCAAGTTTTCCGGAAGCAGTGTCAAGTTTTCCGGAAGCACATCAAATCTTGTAGCCGCAGTATCAATTCTTCTAAAAGTATTTAAAGTATTTTCGAGACAGTATCAACTTTTTTTGAAGCATTTCAAGTCTTCTGGAAGTAGACCAACTCTTCTAGAACCATTTCAATAGGAAGTCTTATAGAAGCGGTATCAGGTCTTCTAGAGGCTGTATCATGTTTTCTAGAAGTAGCATAAAATATTCTGAAGCATTGCAAGTTTACTTGGAAACTCTTCATGTCTTCCTGGAAGCAATATCAAGTCTTCTAGAAGTGTTATCAACCCGTCCAGCAGCAGTATTTGTCTTCTGAAAGCAGTCCAAGTTTTTTGAAGTATTTCAAGTTTTCTCAACGCCTTTTATAAGCAGTATCAACTCTGCCAGAGGCAGTATGAAGTAGATCCAGTTTGACAGAGGCAGAGTCGAGTCTTTTGGAACCACTTTAAGTTTTCTGAAAGCAGTACCAAGTCTCTTGAAAGCATTTCAAGTCTTTTGGAAACGGTGTTAACTCTGAAGAGTGGATCTAAAAGCAGATCCACTCTTGTGGCAGCAGTATTAATTCTTCTGGAAGTACTTCAAGTCTTTTAGAAGCCGTATCAAGTCTGCCAGAGGCAGGACCGATTCTTTTGGAACCATGCCAAGTCTTCTGGAAGCAGTACCAACTCTTCTAGAAGTATTTTAAGCTTTGTGAAAGCAATACCAAGTCTTTCAGAGACAGTATCAAGTTTTCTAGAATCATTGTAAGTCCTCTGGAAGCATTTCAAGTCTTCTTGAAGCCTTTCAAATCTTTTGAAAGCAGTATCAAGTCTACTGGAGGCAGTATGGATTTTTCTAGAGCCATTTCAAGTTTTCTCAAAGCAGAATCAAGTTTTTCGGAAGCAGTGTCAAGTTTTTTTTTGCTTCCGGGCAAATGCAATTTTGCAGCAGTAGTCAAGTCTTCTGAAAATATTTCAAGTATTTTGGAGGCAGTATCAACTTTTTTTGAAGCATTTCAAATCTTCTGGCAGCAGTATCAACTCTTCTAGAACCATTTCAAATCTTATGGAAGCAGTATGAGGTCATCTAGATACAGTATCAAATTTTCTGGAAGCAGATCACGTCTTGTAGCAGCAGTATCAAGTCTTCTGAAAGTATATTATGTACTTTGGAAGCAGTATCAACTATCTTTGAAGCAATTCAAGTCTTCTGGCAGCAGTATCAACTCTTCCAGAACCATTTCAAGTCTTATGGAAGCAGTATCAGGTCATCTAGAAACAGTATTAAATTTTTTGGAAGCAGATCAAGTCTTGTAGCAGCGGCATTAAGTCTTCTGAAAGTATTTCAAGTGTTTTAGAAGCAGTATCAACTTTTTTTGAAGCATTTGAAGTCTTCTGGCAGCAGTATCAACTCTTCCAGAACCATTTCAAATCTTATGGAAGCAGTATCAGATCATCTAGAAAGAGTATTAATTTTTTTGGAAGCAAATTAAGTCTTGTAGCAGCAGTGTCAAGTCTTCTGAAAGTATTTTAAGTGGTTTGGAAGCACTATCAACTCTTTTTGAAGCATTTCAAGTTTTCTAGTAGCAATATCAACTCTTCCAGAACCATTTCAAATCTTATGGAAGTAGTATCAGGTCATCTAGAAACAGTATCCATTTTTTTGGAAGCGGATCAAGTCTTGTAGCACCAGCATCAAGTCTGCTGAAAGTATTTGATGTATTTTGGAAACAGTATCAACTTTTTTTGAAGCATTTCAAGTCTTCTGGCAGCAATATCAACTCTTCCAGAACCATTTCAAATCTTATGGAAGCAGTATCAGGTCATCTAAACACAGTATCAATTTTTTTGGTAGCAGATCAAGTCTTGTAGCAGCAGTATCAAGTCCTCTGAAAGTATTTCAAGTATTTTGGAAGCAGTATCAACTTTTGTTGAAGCATTTTAAGCCTTCTGGCAGCAGTATCAACTCTTCTAGAACCATTTTAAATCTTCTGGAAGCAGAATCAGGTCATCTAGAAACAGTATCAAATTTTTGGAAGCAGATCAAGTCTTGTAGCAGTAGTATCAAGTCTTCTGAAATTTTTCCAAGTATTTTGGAAGCAGTATCAACTATCTTTGAAGCAATTCAAGTCTTCTGGCAGCAGTATCAACTCTTCCAGAACCATTTCAAGTCTTATGGAAGCAGTATCAGGTCATCTAGAAACAGTATTAAATTTTTTGGAAGCTGATCAAGTCTTGTAGCAGCGGCATTAAGTCTTCTGAAAGTATTTCAAGTATTTTAGAAGCAGTATCAACTTTTTTTGAAGCATTTGAAGTCTTCTGGCAGCAGTATCAACTCTTCCAGAACCATTTCAAATCTTATGGAAGCAGTATCAGATCATCTAGAAAGAGTATTAATTCTTTTGGAAGCAAATCAAGTCTTGTAGCAGCAGTGTCGTCTTCTGAAAGTATTTTAAGTGGTTTGGAAGCACTATCAACACTTTTTGAAGCATTTCAAGTTTTCTAGCAGCAATATCAACTCTTCCAGAACCATTTCAAATCTTATGGAAGCAGTATCAGGTAATCTAGAAACAGTATCAATTTTTTTGGAAGCAGATCAAGTCTTGAAGCAGCAGCATCAAGTCTGCTGAAAGTATTTGATGTATTTTGGAAGTAGTATCAACTCTTCTTGAAGCATTTCAAGTCTTCTGGCAGCAGTATCAACTCTTCTAGAACCATTTCAAGTCTTATGGAAGCAGTATCAGGTCATCTAGATACAGTATCAAATTTTCTGGAAGCAGATCAAGTCTTGTAGCAGCAGTATCAAGTCTTCTGAAAGTATTTCAAGTATTTTGGAAGTAGTATCAACTCTTTTTGAAGCATTTCACGTCTTCTGGCAGTAGCATCAACTCTTCTACAACCATTTCAAGTCTTATGGAAGCAATATCAGGTCGTCTAGAACAGTATCAAATTTTCTGGAAACAGACCAAGTCTTGTAGCAGCAGTATCAAGTCTTCTGAAAGTATTTCAAGTATTTTGGAAGCAGTATCAACTTTTTTTGAAGCATTTCAAGTCTTCTGGCAGCATTATCAACTTCTCTAGAACCATTTCAAATCTTATGGAAGCAGTATCAGGTCATCTAGAAACATTATCAAATTTTTTGGAAGCAGATCAAGTCTTGTAGTAGCAGTATCAAGTCTTCTGAAAGTATTTCAAGTACTTTGGAAGTAGTAACAACTCTTTTTGAAGCATTTCAAGTCTTCTGGCAGCAGTATCAACTCTTCTAGAACCATTTCAAGTCTTATGGAAGCAGTATCAGGTCATCTAGAAACAGTATCAAATTTTTTGGAAGCAGATCAAATCTTGTAGCAGCAGTCTCAAGTCTTCTGAAAGTATTTTAAATATTTTGGAAGCAGTATCAACTCTTTTTGAAGTATTTCAAGTCTTCTGGTAGCAGTATCAACTCTTCTAGAACCGTTTCAAATCTTTTGGAAGTAGTATCAAGTCATCTAGAAGCAGCTCTAGTTTTGTTGAAGCATTTAAAGTCTTCTGGTAGCAGAATCAACTCTTTTAGAACCATTTCAAATTATTGGAAGCAGTATTAAGTTATTTAAAAGCAGTATCAAGTCATTTAGAAGTTGTGTCAAGTTTTCCAGAAACAGATCAAGTCTTGTAAAAGCAGTACCAATTTTTTTGGAAACATTTCAAGTATTTTAGAAACAGTATCAAGCATTCCAGAAGCAGTATCAACTCTCTTTGAAGCATTTCAAATCTTATGGAAGCAGTATCAGGTCATCTAGAAACAGTATCAAATTTTTTGGAAGCAGATCAAGTCTTGTAGTAGCAGTATCAAGTCTTCTGAAAGTATTTTGGAAGCAGTATCAACTCTTCTAGAACCATTTCAAACTTTTGAAAGCAGTGTCAAGTCATTTAAAAGCAGTATCAAGTCATTTAGAAGCAGTATCAAGTCATTTAGAAGCAGTACCAATTTTTTTGGAAACATTTCAAGTATTTTAGAAACAGTATCAAGTATTCCAGAAGCAGTATCAAGTCTGTTAGAAATATTTCAGGTCTTCTGAAGCAGTATCTCGTCTCAATTCAAAATACGTACTTTCCAAAAAGACACTTTCACTAGAAGTGAATTACGAAGACATGAGAAATCATAAATGGTAAGAAATATTATAAATAAACAAACCAAGTTTTGCATTGGCTTCAAGTTTTACAGTTTACATCATCTTATATGCATACAATTAAAAGAACAGATTAAGTACCTCAATTAATTCCCTTAATCCAAATTAATCCTATCATATAAAAATGAATTTTGTTGTAGGACTCAGCAATCGGTCTTCATGCTGTTCATGATGATCACGAGGCTTACAAGGAATACAAAAAGCTTTTGGACGTTATTAATGGATGTTGAAACCAACATTATACAATAATCATATAACGCTAATTAGTTTTAAGGGAAAATAAAATTTCTAAACGATCTTATTAGAAGTGATTTTATTTGAAAAAAATTCAAATACAATCATCGTAACCCTAAAAAGTCGAAATATTATTGCCTATTAACACAACACAGTCTAAAGTTTTTTTATTTTATTTTATAAATCTTCCACGTTCCTCATTTAATCGTGAATCTTACAAAAAACAAAAAACACGAAGGATATGCTCTTGAGTGTTAAGCGAAACGTCTCATTTTTTGTACTCTCGTTAAAACTTAAAAAGAAATTGTTTTATTAAATTAAAATAAATATTATTTTAATAACAATAAATTTATAAAAAAGTTTGGAAGACTAAAACCGAATTTTTGAAACAAAAATAATTTAAATTAATTGGAAGAAGTCTCCTTTTTTATTCGGAAGACGCATAAAAAGTTATTAAATGCTATTTTAGGGAAGCGACTATAGATTGCTTTTTTTGTGCTAAAATTTACAAAGCACGGAATACTACAGCTTCGTTTCGTTTGGAAAAACTTGATTTAAAACTAAAACCTAGGAAAGTGTTTGAAAATATTCCTTTTTTTTTAAATATAGCAACATCTTTCAATATACCGTTATTTCTCTTCACGATTATTTTTTATTTTATTAATTTTTAAGTTATTTGAGGTACTGTTCGTAATACGTAACTATTTTTTTTAAATAATGTATATCAACAATGTCGTAATCTAAACGCGCTAAAAGTGGTCGCTACTTGGTTAAGTATTTTTTTATTATTTTTTTCTTTGGACAATCAATCACATTAGATTTGTTCGGGTTCTCTCTTCGGAAGGCCTTTTTAGTTTTCTTTATTATTACTATTTTTTTTAATTGTTTCTTTGATGCGGTCAAAGAGCTGCGTGACAACTCACTCTACTCATCCACGAAAAATCTTTTATCGTCGCTATGTGCATGGAATAAACGGCGGCAACCACTAATATGTGCATAATATTATGGGAATTCATGTAGTAATCGACGGCACCTGGAAACCATTTTTCTGGAATGTGTAATGCTCCTATTGTAGCACCAATTACCGAAACTAAATCCTAAAATAATTTTTTAGAATTAAATTTTTTTGAGTTATTAACTGATTCTTTTTGTTATTTACCTGAAGAACAATGTGTGTAAATGCAGCTGGATCACCCCCGCCGAGATTTGTGTACCGCGCGAAACACAGCACCATCCTCATTGTAAATGGAAGTAGAAAACATAGCCTCCTTTCCCACGGCGACCAAGCCGTCATCGCTTTATAAAGACCCCAAAGGCTTAACACGCTGTAGGAAAATATACCGAACCACCTGACGATAATTGGAAGGCAATAGGTCGTAGCGGTTACCATTGGTAAGGCCCCTAATAAATATTTATTAAATATTAAAAATGATGACAATGAGAACTAGAATTAGGTATATATACAGGGTGACTTATTATGTTTTATTTAGGGTTGTACCGATTAATCGGCGACTAATCATTAAAGACCGGATTAAAAGGCACAAAAAAAACGGAAAAAGGCACTTAAAAAGGCATGAAATTTTGGTAACAAAAGCATTAAAAAGGCATAAAAATTAGAAATCGAAAAAATTGCTATACCTAATTAATAATGTATTTTAATAACGTTTTCATTAAAAAATACATCGTTAAACTAAACATTCATATATAATTGAAGACATAAGTGGATAAAGGTGTCATGTCACATTTTTAAACTTTTGAGTAAACTAGCATAACACATCTTAAACTGGAACTTTCTTGTGAAGTTCTGGATTCAAATTATTGTAACCTCAAAAAATAGTAATAAATAGAATATTTCCTATCACGTACTTTCTTATTAAAGAAAAACATCCTTTTCTGGAAAAATTAAGAATGTTATGTAATATAGTGTACATAACACCTTTATCCACCAACTCTCAGCTTGAAATGTTATTTCTTTTATCATGAATGAAGGTGTCATGTAACATCTAAATCTATATATTTTTGAAGATATAGAAAAAAAGCAAGATGACAGAATGAAAAACACTTCAATTTATAGTTTAAACTATTTTATTTATAGAAATTTATAAACTGCTTATGAACTTAAAATATGAAACAAATAAAAAATTTAAAGTAAATAGGTATAGATAAGCAACTAATATGATGTTCTCCTTTTCTGCTTGGGATTTAGACTAGTTTGTTCCAACACATCTTTATAGTACCATCTGTAATCCTCTTCAACGAACTTTATTTGTTCTTTCAAGTTGGCAATTTTTTCGGTAGTTAAACCCCCACATTTAGGTAATACGCTTAGAGTAACTTCCCCAGTTTGAATTTTCCTTGCACCTTTCTTATGTAAATCAATCTGCAGAAACGGTGAATGAGAGTCTAAATTTGTTTTATATAAATAAACTCCAAAACTGTCTACTCTAATCCATTTGACACTGTCTCGTAGATTAATCTTCCCGTTAATAGTGTTCTTAGTTTTTTTATATAAATGAAGTTTCATTGGAAGTTCTTCTAAATTATAAAAAAAATTTTCCATATTTAAACATAAACTATGTCTAGTACTTGCAGATCTGATAATCTCCCGATATTGGTCCGGAATAAAAATATTTTGATGCTTTCGGAGTTCTTTCTCAATACGACCAAAATCTCGATCTGAGTCGAGGTAGCTGTGGCCAACCTCAGGAAATTTATGATCTATGACTCTGAAAATCTTGTTTAGAATAAAATACTGGTAAAGACAAAGGATGGAGAAATTCTTATTTTGCCCTGCACATGAATCAGACCAATTTATCAAGTGATCGACATCAGGGTGTTCTTTTTTGAGTAATTTGCAGAACCTTAATAAACAACTTCCAATTTCGTTACTGCCTCTATTGGCAATGTCTTCTGTCCAATTAAAAAAATATGACTTGTGGTCTGAATGAGTGATGCAGTGAATACCAAAGTTGTAAAGCCACATTTGTCTCAAGTAGAAAGCCTTTGATGTTGATAATTTGGGTAATGGCATAGTTTGTTGTAAAGCCATGGTTATGTAACATTTTGTTCTATCACTTGTTGGTATTTGCCTGTCTACTTTTTGGGAATAAAAGGCATATTCCCAGTTGTTTTTGTATTCAACTGAATTTTCTCCAGCATCACATATGCTGCAAGTGTCACTTTTTGGGTGACCAAAAGACAAATTAAACTTTGTTTCAAAAATATGTCTATAGAATGAAATTTTGACCATGTATTTATCATCCAGTTTGTTCTCCTTGCAATGCTGTATATAAAGCTGGTAAAGTTGATTCACATTAAGTAAAGAGGACAGATATTTTTTGTTATGATTTTTGTTACGGGAGTAATGTGATTGTTCAGCAGGAAACATATTAACATGATTAATGATGTAGTTGATAACATCCTCACCTATCTTATGAGGGCGATTTATATGATGCCCTCGCTTATCTGGAGAAGGAGCAGACTGGCCAAGTTTTAACTGTTTTTGTGTTATTTCAATTTTTTTTCTTCCTATTTTATATAGAGAGCATAAAGCATCTTTACACACTGGTATCAGCTGCTTATCATAAGTAATTGCATATTTAAATGAGTAATTTTTTGATGTCTTTCTGCCTAATCGGTGACGAAGAACTGGCTTAATTTCGACGCTCTTGAAAATCAGGATACTCTTACTATTTACATCTAAGCTGTAAAATTTCTTCAAAATTGCTTTTCTGTCTTCAATGTTGAATTTATCAGAACAATTCATGCGACATTTCTGTTTGCAGAGTACTCCTTCCTTTATTGTCTTTTTTTCCATAACTCTTCCAGTTTGTGATACATATTCTTGACCCTTTTGCCTTAATAGAGCAGCTTTTTTCCGTTTCCATTTTTCTGGATTACGGGTTCTCTTTTTGGAAACCTTAGGCTGCAATTCAAATATCTTCAATTTTTTAACTTCTGGGCCTTCAGCAATATCATGAATAGCATTACTTGTTTCTTGTCTGTTAGAAGAGTCTATATCTTCCTTTTCTGCTTCGATTTCTTTTAGTTTCAATTCTGTATTTAATAATTTTTTCTTAATATTCTGCTGCAAGTTGACATCCGAGTTTTGATTATTTATCGCTTGTACTAACTCCAGCATCCGTTTACCCCTAGATCCCATAATGGTTTACTTATATTTGCTAATAAAAATCGCTTTTTAAATGAAACACTCTATAAACACTGTCTAAAAATAATGTTACGCAAGAGGAACATAACCTCAAAATATGACATGATACTTCACAGCTAACCTGAACCCTTCAAATTTTGAGCTGATAAAGGTGTCATGTAACAAAAACGTAACATAACACCTTTCTCCACTAGATAATATATGTAGCATGTGCGACATGACACCTTTATCATCTGAAAACTACCAGAAAATATCGGAAATAAGGAATCCCTGTTTATTAAAGGTTAGATCAATATCAGGGGGTGCCCACAAATGCATAAAGTCATTTTTTGAAAAAAATGAGACATGACACCTTTATCCACTTATGTCTTCAATTATTAAACCACTAATCACGAAAACAACTAATTATTAAATGCTGTTCTAAATGTTCCATTGAGAAGTTGTGTCTTCTTTCACTTAACGTATTCTTGTAAGCCGAAAAACTTCTCTCCACGGCCACACTTGTAGTTGGTGCATACTTGAACTTTGTAATTAATGCGGGATCCATAATAAATCCAGTAACAATTTCACCACTTAAAATTGATGCAATTTTTTGTAATGTGGCAAATCCTTCATTTTTACACAGAACGTCATTAAATTTATTCGTAATTATTTGACCAATTTGTCCTGGTCGCTATACGTGCTGTCTTGAAACTTTTTAATCATTTCTACTGCAGTCACTAAAGGTAAATCCTGTTTTTCAAGTGATTTTATAGATTCACTTATATAACTGTAATTGCTTTTTATAAATGCCAAATTATTTTGTAGCTCCACTTCTTTTAGGACGGCCTGGAAATTTTCTATTGCATTTCTACTTGTAGCCGGAAATTCATTTATTAATTGTTTAAAATGATCTAAGGCGTTTGTGTAGTATATAGCGGCATCTAGCCATGTTCCCCATCTTGTTAGAACTGGTTGTGGTGGTAATGGGGTATTTGGTAACCTCTCTCTAAACAATTCTGCTCTTAAAGGGGCTTTAACAAATATTTGTTTACCGCTTTTTATTAATTTATTAACTAATGGGAACTGTAACCTTATAGTTTCTGCTACTCGATTAAGCCCGTGTGCTAAGCAACTACAATGAATTAAATTAGGGTAAAAAATCTTCATATTAGACGCAGCTTTTACCATGTATGCCGCTGCGTCTGACAGCATCAGTAAAATTTTCTCATTCGGTACCGGCTCCGGTAAGAAAAAATGCGTTAATTCGTCGTGAATAAATCTTATTACCGTATTATTATTTGTTTTACTTAATTCTGTGGTACTTATTAGAAAACTTTTTGACGAATTTTCATCACTTAATACTCCAAGTATTAAATTTGCCACGTATCGTCCACATACATCAGTTGTTTCGTCTACACTTATCCAAATATAATTATTTCCAATAATATTTTTTATTTCTTAAATAACTTCTTTGTAGACTGAAGTAATATAATATTTGCGGAGATGGCTTTCATCGGGAATATGCATTGTACAATATGTTTGTAAAAAAGTTTTGAAATATTTATTTGTCACTTTATGGATTGGTATGTTTGCTTTTATCAAAGCTTTGCAAAGATCAAAATTGAATTTTGATTGTTCAGTGTAGCCGGATGTTGATGCCACAGATTGTATGCTGTACCTATAGTTTATTGTTTTTTGGATTGACTTTTAGTCAGTTTTAATTTTTCCTGATGCAATGATGTATTATATATTTGTCACAATTAATCTGTTAACAGTAATTTAATAACGTCAGTATTTTATAATATCTTCCATAATTATTAAACAATCAATATATTGTTCTATTAATTTTAGTGATCGAAGTACAGTAGAACCCCTCATATCCGTCACCCATGGGACCGGAGCATGGTCGGTTACCAAAAAAGGTCGGATAATCCGAGGAACAACAAAAATGAACAAGACAAACATAAACGAGTACATATATTTAATTATGTATACAAATCCATGTATGTACATGTAAATTTATTTAAAAAAATCAGTCATATTTTTTTGTTTTAATCTACCAAATCTTGCTTTAGCTGAGATATCTTTCCACTTTTTAATGCACAGCACATCCATCGGTGTTGCTTCTGGATGTTGCTCGACGTATTTCATTGCAATCTCGAAACTCTTTGTAGCTGTCGTATGACTGATATTTTCAGGTTCTTTTTTTCATCATCCGTTTCATCTTCCTCTGTTTCAACTTTAAAAACTGCGGATACGATTTGTTGGTCGTTCAGATCCTCGTTAGTGACTTCAACTATGTCCCCTCCCAATAGCCACTCTTCTATATCCGCTGGTTGGATTTGGGCATCGATGGTCTGTAAATCTTGTAGAATTTCTGCTTCATCTGTATTTAAAGTTTCAGACTCATTAGAGATTGCGCTCTCACCTTCAATAATACTTGGCCATAGTTTTCTCCAAGATTTTTGTAGAGTGGTGTGATTGAGTTCGTCCCAGGCTTGTGCGGCAATGTAAATGGCATCTTTTATATTAAAAGTCTTCATTGCCTCAAATAGGTTACTGCCTCCTTCCGTTTGCTCTAATAAGAAGCTGACATATTTTCGCCTGTATCTTTTCTTCAACCACTCAATAACCCCCTGATCCATAGGTTGGATTAAAGGTGTCACACGAGGAGGTAGAAACATAGCTTTGATGTTTCCCATTGTTAGTTCGTTTTCCGAAGGATGACCGGGAGCATTGTCAAGAATCAAGACTGCATTGAGTGGTAGATTTTTCATTTTCAAGTGTTTTTTTACATCTGGTACAAACTCTTCAAAAAACCACTGTTTAAACAAAGAACTGTCCATCCAAGCAGATTTTTGATTTTTATAATAAACAGGCAATGATGCCATGTTCACATGTTTGAACGCTCTGGGCTTTTTAGATTTTCCAATGACAAACAATGGCATTTTATGGTTTCCACTTGCATTACTACAAGTTGCAAAAGTTAGTCTATCCTTGGATAATTTTGTCCCTGTTACTTTTTCATTTTTTGCAGCAAGAGTTTTTTGTGGGAGCATCTTGTAGTTTAACCCTGACTCGTCAATATTATACGCTTGATCCGGATGCATATTGTTTTCTTTAATAAAAACTTCAAATTTCTTCACGAACTCTTTGGTTGCGTCATCATCAGCTGATAGCTTTTCTCCAGAAATAACAACGTGACGTATACCATGGCGACGTTTCCATCGGTGAAGCCAACCTTCACTTGCACTGAAATTTTCCCCTTCCTCTCCTACTATTGTTTTATGTAAAATCGCTGCCTTCTCTTTAATTATAGGACCTGACAAAGGAGTTCCTTTGCGTCTTTCTTGGCAAAACCATATCGAGAGAGCATCATCTAAAACATCAAATTTAGGCTTTTTAAGCATCTTTCTATTTTTTAAACCCTCCTCCCCTTCCACTGTCATAGAGTACGATTCGATATTCTTTCTGTTTTTCCTCCAGTCTTTAATAGTTGTGACGCCTATTCCTAATTCAGAAGATAATTTTTGAACTGACTCGCCATTGTCTAGCCTCTGAATAACTTCCAATTTCTTCTGTAGTGTACATACAATACGTTTTCGTTTTTGTTGGGTAGCCATAATCACTTTTACTATAACAATTGTAAATATGCATACAATTGATATTCACAATGATGAACACAGTTGCGCAACCCTTGGCAAACATCAAGATTGAGCGAATCAAGTAATTCCCCGACGGAAAGTCGGGTCTCTTGGGATTCACAAAAACGTACATTAGAGCATTTGAACAAAATTGGGAGTAGGGAGGGGTGACGGATATCCCGAGGAGACGGATATCCCGAGGTCGGATATGAGGGGTTCTACTGTACTACATTGAATCAATAGTGAATTTTGGGACATGCTATTCTTTATAATTTCCAATTTTTACCGTAAAAAGATTTAAATTTCGGTTTTAAATATTTAAAAATCTTTGGTATTATACATAACTTAATCATTATTTAAAAATATAATTAATATAATTAATTGTTTTTACTCGATTAACTCCATCAATACTTACGATTTTTGAACAGGCTTGGCAAAATAAACGATTGCGTTCATATTTCAATTCCTTGTAATCTTTAATCCATTCTTCTACGGTTGGCTTTTGTTTCGGCATTGTACTACGCAAGAACTTTACACTGTCACTCGAGTAATTTTAATACAACTAAATGAATTGAAGACTCGACGCAAGTCAAACCACATACGGGGAATCCCGTGTAAGACGACACGGCACAACGGGGAATTCCAAAGCTTAAATTCGGATCGATGAAAATTTTAGTTTTCGTGTGAGCAAAGACGGTCTTGTTTATTTGAAATGGAAGGATAGAAAATTTGTCACGTTTTTGGGAAACTACCATAAATCCAACAGTCATAGATAATGTAAAGAGAAAAGAAAAGGATGTTGTTTGTCCAACCATGGTAAGAGACTACAAAAATCACATGGATAATGCTGACAAGATGGACATGTTCAAATCAATTTATTAAATTGACAGAAAATCCAAAAAGTGGTGGCATAGAATTATTTAGTACAATGAGAATAATTTAAAAAATTCAAGATTGCTATTGTTTTGGAATTAATTTAAACTACCAAACTTAGTAATAAAACACCTTAGGTAATGATCATGATTTTTGTGGCGGTCTACGTCTTCAAAATCGGCCGAGATTATTTCTTTCATGAACTTCAATGAAAATAAACTTAGTTTCACAATCTGAAGAACGAGTAACATTAGCAAATGTTTGGTAATAATAATGCGTAGCTAATATTTATGACGATATGACGATAGATTTAGTTTCACGACCTGAAGAACGAGTGATATCATTAACAAGTTTATGGAAGATGTAATCTCGGCCGACTTCGAAGACGTTTATGGAAGATTGCCTCTTCCATAAACGTGTTAATAATATCATTCGTTCTTCAGATCATGAAAGTAGATCTAACCTATTTGACATCCATGGAAGGATAGTTCAAAATTGGCAACACTTTTTGTTGTATTAAGTTTTGAAATAAATGTTTGTTTCTGCTCTCATTATTCAAAAAGTCAAAAGTAATAAAATTAACACAAATAACAAAGCTGGCATATTCATATGGATAGTACTTTATATAAAGTTTTAAAGATCTTCCTCTATGCATCATAAACTTCAAAGATCAGTATTTTAACCTCAACCATTTAGTTGCTGCAATAGTTTTTTTAATAATTTTATTAAAAAAATTACCTTAACAGATATTATAGAAAAAAAATTAACTATAGATCCACTTCGTGGGATTCTACATAGGGTGGCCGATGTCGTCGTCTTCAAATTTTTGAAGGAAATAATCTCGACCGACTTCGAAGACGTCGGCCGCCTCAAGAATCATGAACAATAATACTTAGGGTAGAAATGTGCGCGTGAGTAACTTTTTATGTCTGCTCACGATCAAGATCCACGCAGGTCACGTACGGCACTCACGTGAATATCATACATGAATCACGTGGGTCACGGCAATTCACATGACTCACACTCGATCAGGTTAACACAGTACTTTGTTTTATTTATCATGTTCTGAAATAAATGAGACTATTACAAAATTAATATAAATAATAAAAGCTGACATATTCTGATGTTTCCTTTAACGTTTTAAAGATCTTCCTCCATTAATCATAAATTTACTATCAATATTTTTGCAATCAATATGCACTACGCTAAAATCGTATTTACTTAAAAATTGATTAAATTTTTGACTTCAACATTTAGTTACTGAGAATGTTACTAATAATCCGGAAATATCACTCGTATCCTAGGTAACACCAACAGAAACACTAAACAATTTTACTTGAATCAACAAGTATTATAAAAAAAATGAAATGCAGAAGTTGTAAACCGTAAAAAAGTTGTAAAAAAATTGGTAGACTTCAAAACGATGTGCAGGAGTTTAGGGACATAATACTTCATGCTTTCAATAAGTTGGCAGTCTTTAACATAATCTATAGTGTTTGAAACAGTAATAGCTCTTACTGCCAACAAGTTGGTAGATTTCAATCTGATGAGCAGGTCTGTGGAGACATAATAGCTCATGCTGCCAGAAAGTTGGCAGTCTATAAGATAATGCAGAGCGCTTCGAATAGTAATAACTCCCGCTGTCAACAAGTTGGCAGACTTCAAACTGATAACCAGGAATATGGAGACATAATAGCTCATCCTACCAACAAGACAATCTTTAAAATAATCTAGTATCTGAAAGAGTAATAACTCATGCTCCCAACAAGTTAGGTAGTCATTAAAATAATATATAGTCTGTAGAACAGTAATAGCTCATGCTGCCAATAAGTTGGCGGACTTCAAACTGATGAGCAGGAGTTTGGAGATAAAAAAGCTTATGCTGCCAATAAGTTGGCAGGCTTTAAAATAATATACAATTGAACTGTAATGGGTATGCTGCCAACAAGTTGGCTAAGTTCAAATTAATGAGCAGAACTTTAGAAAAGAAAAATTGATGCTGCCAATAAGGGGCAGTTTTTCAATGCTACCAACAAGTTAGCACACTTCAAAGAAATGAGCAAAACTTTGGAAACATAACAAAAACTTTATAAATTAAACATTGTATGGACATGAAAAATTAGATAATACAAAATGGACTCAACTGGGAGCGTTAAAATATGATACAAAAAAACTTGTTCTTGATCGCAAAAAACAATTTCGAAAACCACACTACGCATGATCTGTATTTACATACAATGGACCGGGATTATTTAATCACCGATAATAAGTTTTAATGTATTGTTTATCATGTATGGATTTTTTGCAACTCATGCTTATAAAACAAGTAAGTTTTCTGATTAATTTAAAATTGTTGTTGGTTACTTGCTATAATTAATTCGTTTAGCAATTTAACTACTCTGAAGTAGATTGAAAAAATACAATCGAAACATTAGCAATTAGAAAAGTGGTTTCATTGAATATCTTGTGGAACGTTAATCCTGAATAAATTTTTTTCACTCTTATTGCCCACGTACGGTCGTTGGACACTTCTTGCCGTTCTATTTTTTTGTTTATCTGATACTTTATTCGAAAATTCAATCAAGAAATGAAAGATTGGTTCTATCGGGTCACGCCGGGTCCCATCAATACCAAAGTTACTGACGATCACACACGTTCACGTGAGTGGTACAAAAATTAATGCCCGCTCACGGTGGGCACTTCTTAATGATGTTAAGAAGTTTATGGAATAACTCAATTATCCTCTTTGTCCTTCATGGAAGAAGTAGTCTAGATCCAGTTCAAAGACGTCGGCCGCCCCAAGAATCATGAACAATAGCCAGGGTGGCCGACGTCTTCGAAGGATCGCAATTATATCTTCCATAAACTTCTTAATGATGTTATGTATTGTTCACGATACTTGGGGCAGTCGACGTCTTCGAAGTCGGTCGAGATTATTTCTTTCATGAACTTCAACGAAGATAGGCTTAGTTTCATGATCTGCAGAATGAGTAAATCATTAAGAATTTTCTGGAAGGTATACTTTCAGTCGCCTTCGAAGACGTCGGCCACCCTAGGTATTGTTCATGATTTTTGGGGCGGCCGACGCCGTCGAAGTCTGCTGAGATTATTTCCTCTATGAACTTCAATAAAGATAGACTTAGTTTCACGATTTGGAGAACGAATAGTATCATTGGCAGAAGTTTCTGCCAAACATCCTCAAAGTCGGCCGAGATTATTTCTTCCATGAACTTCAACAAAGATAAACTAAGTTTCACGATTTCAAGAAAAAGTAATATCATTAAAAACTTTCTGGACGATATAATCTCGGTCGATTTCGAAGACGTCAGCAACCCTAGGTATTGTTTATAATACTTTGGACGGCCGACGTCTTCAAAGTGAATCTAGACCACTTCTTTTATGAATGTCTAAAAGGATAGATTCAGTTAGACGGTCTAAAGAACGAATGATATCACTAACAAGTTTATGGAAGATATAATCTCGGCCGACTTCAAAGATGTCGGCATAATTCGGTTGTTCATAATTCTTGGAGCGGCAGACGTCTTTGAAGTCAGCTGAGATTATTTCCTTCATGAACTTCAACAAAGATAGACTTAATTTCATGATCTGAAGCACGAGTAATTTCATTAAGAAGTTTATGGAAGAGGCAATCTCGGCCAATTACGAAGACGTTGGCCTCCCTAGGTATTGTTCATGCTGTTTGGGGCGGCCGACGTCTTCGAAATCGGCCGAGATTATTTCCTTCGTGAAGTTCAACAAAGGTAGACTTAGTTTCACGATCTGAAGCACTAGTAATATCATTAAGACGTTTATGGAAAAGGTAATCTCGGCCGACTGCGAAGACGTTGGCCACCCTAGGTATTGTTCATGATGTTTGGGGCGGTCGACGTCTTCGACAGCGGCCGAGATTATTTCCTTCGTGAAGTTCAACAAAGATAGACTTAATTTCACGATCTGAAGCACGAGTAATATGATTAAGAAGTTTATGGAAGAAGCAATCTCGACCGATTACGAAGACATTGGCCTCCCTAGGTATTATTCATGATGTTTGGGGCGGTCGACGTCTTCGACAGCGGCCGAGATTATTTCCTTCGTGAAGTTCAACAAAGATAGACTTAATTTCACGATCTGAAGCACGAGTAATATGATTAAGAAGTTTATGGAAGAAGCAATCTCGACCGATTACGAAGACATTGGCCTCCCTAGGTATTATTCATGATGTTTGGGGCGGTCGACGTCTTCGACAGCGGCCGAGATTATTTCCTTCGTGAAGTTCAACAAAGGTAGACTTAATTACACGATCTGAAGCACGAGTAATATCATTAAGAAGTTTATGGAAGAGGCAATCTCAGCCGATTACGAACACGTTGGCCTCCCTAGGTATTCTTCATGATATTTGAGGCGGCCGACGTCTTCGAAATCGGCCGAGATTATTTCTTCCATGAAATGCAACAAAGAGACTAAATTTAACTATCTGCAGAAAGAGTAATATCATTAAGAAGTTTGTGCAAGATGTAATCTCGGCTGACTTCGAAGACGTTGGCCGCCCTAGGTATTGTTCATAATTCTTGAGGCAGTAACGTCTTCGAAATCGGCCGAGATTATTTCCTTCATGAACTTCAACAAAGATAGACTTAATTACACGATCTGAAGCACGAGTGATATCATTAAGAAGTTTATGGAAGAGGTAATCTCGGCTGACTACGAAGACATTGGCTGCCCTAGGTATTGTCCATGCTGCTTGAGACGGCCGATGGCTTCGAAATCGGCCGAGATTGCTTCCTTCGTGAACTTCAACAAAGATAAACTTAGTTTCACGATCTAAAGAACGAGTAATATTATTAAGAAGTTAATGGAAGAGGTAATCTCGGCCGACTTTGAAGACATTGGCCACCCTAGGTATTCTCCATGCTGTTTGGGCCGTCCGACGTCTTCGAAATCGGCCGAGATTATTTCTTCCATGAATTGCAACAAAGATAGACTTAATTTCACTATCTGAAGATAGAGTAATATCATTAAGAAGATTATGCCAGATGTAATCTCGGTTGACTTCGAAGACGTTGGCCTCCCTAGGTATTGTTCATAATTCTTGAGGCGGTAACGTTTTCGAAATCGGCCGAGATTATTTCCTTCATGAACTTCAATAAAGATAGACTTAATTACACGATCTGAAGCACGAGTAATATCATTAAGAAGTTTATGGAGGAGGTAATCTCGGGCGACTACGAAGACATTGGCCGCCCTAGGTATTGTCTATGCTGTTTGGGGCGGCCGACGTCTTCGAAATCGGCCGAGATTATTTCCTTCGCGAACTTCAACAAAGTTAGACTTAGTTTCATGATTTAAAGAACGAGTAATATCACTAAGAAGTTTATGGAAGAGGTAATCTTGGAAGACTTCGAAGACATTGGCCGCCCTGGGTATTGTTCATGATGTTTAGAACGGCCGACGTCTTCGAAATCGGCCGAGATTATTTCTTCCATGAAATGCAACAAAGATAAACTTAATTTCACTATCTGAAGATAGAGTAATATCATTAAGAAGTTTATGCCAGATGTAATCTCGGTTGACGTTGGCCGCCCTAGGTATTGTTCATAATTCTTGAGGCGGTAATAGGTAATCTCGGTCGACTACGAAGACATTGGCTGCCCTAGGTATTGTCGATGCTGTTTGGGGCGGCCGACGTCTTCGAAATTGGCCAAGATTACTTCCTTTGTGAACTTCAACAAAGATAGACTTAGTTTCATGATCTAAAGAACGAGTAATATCATTAAAAAGTTTATGGAAGAGGTAATCTCGGCTGACTTCGAAGACATTGGCCGCCCTGGGTATTGTTCATGATGTTTAGAACGGCCGACGTCTTCGAAATCGGCCGAGATTATTTCTTCCATGAAATGCAACAAAGATAAACTTAATTTCACTATCTGAAGAACGAGTCATATCATTAAGAAGTTTATGCCAGATGTAATCTCGGCTGACTTCGAAGACGTTGGCCGCCCTGGGTATTGTTCATGATGCTTAGAACGCCGATGTCTTCGAAGTCAGCCGAGATTATTTCTACCATAAACTTCAACCAAGATAAACTTAGTTTCATGATCTGAAGCCTGGGTGATATCATTAAAATGTAATCTTTCATTCTCCGAACTACGAGTCATAACATTAGAACATAAATCGTAATTTATCCTCATTTTAATGATCAAAATTTTAGAGTCATCAAAGTCGGCCAAGACTATTTCTTCCATAAACTTCCAAAAAGCATAGACTTGTTATATATTTCATTGTATGTATTATTCATGATACTGGGGTTAGATAATAAATGTAAAACAATTTTCCTTCAATTACATTTTGTCACATCTCCACCAACCATCTCCATTAATCAAGACAGCTAAAATCCAACACTAATCTTCCCCGGGAGCTGGAATTGATTCTTTCCAATGCCATTCATGAGAGGGTTGGGCACCCTCTCATTTGACAATAAGATCAATTTAGCCCAGAATTGCCCAGATAGCAAAGAACCTCGGCGAGGTGAGTAACTCATCATATTAAAAATGAAACTTCGTGGACTTTGTCACTATCATTCATCAAATTTTAGATTATCTGATAATCCTAATTTAGGGATTGTGTCATATCGCAATAATATGACCTATCTGGTATTTTTTTGACTCATTTTGAGAAATACGATTCCAACGAAAAAGTGAAATCAATCTCTTCGCAATATACAAGTGTTATACATAAGATTTATACATTAAGATTTACAACATTGTTGTATTAAAAGTCACTCTGTATTACCTGATTTTAGTCAAAAAAAAATCTTATTATACTAACCAAAACTCTGGCTAACCCAAATCCCCAACATATCCAACTGAAGAAGACGGTAGTAGATACTTTCGCCACGTTCGAGATTCATGAAGAGATGGTAAAGGAAGCTGCCTATCCAAGGGCATAAAATCCCAACCACGTGACACCAAGAGAGGAACCATAACTCAGTATTCGACCACGGCATTATATTGGGGACGGTCAATAGGATGTAAATTATTGGAATCGCTAAAAATAAAAAAAAATTTTTCAAATTACCAAATTATGGCGAAACTTTGAAGGTCTTCCCATTAAGATTAGAAACGCAGGATCGATTTTACCCCCGTTCTAATTTTAAAGGGCACCACGACCCAATATCCTTGAATAGAGAATCGTCGTTAGCCTTAACAAAGAAGAAATGAGACGAAGGTCAAAACTAACAAACTTATTTTAGCTAACGGCTAAAAAAGCAAACAGTCTATTTTTGCGGCGCACGTGAATGAGATTACGCGCGAGTAAATCCGTTTTAAAGATAACCGTTTTTTAGTATTACACAACCAATGAATGATTAAGTAATGCTATTTAAGTTATTACCGTGCGTTAAGATGTTGATCGTTTCATTGTGGAGATAAAATAAGCTGTTTAGGCAGCCCCAAGCTGTAGTCATCGGTCTGTATCCGTTAAAAATGTAGGGATTGAATTGGAGATGTTTCGGCATGTCTTTCCAATGTAATAAGTCGGCCCCTTTCGATCCTTTGCTCCATGCGTCCTTTTGCTTGGCCTCATCTTTTCTGTTTTTCAGGTGCTGGATGGTGGAGGTTTCCGGCTCTGTCTGCATCATATCACCGTGGTTATTGTTGTGATTATTGGAGGTTGCTGGAGGACGCTAAGGAAAAGGGTAGTCACCGAACGTGCAACATTTTGAGTTCGATACGCGTTTCGAACTGACCTCGCGGCCAGACCAACACGCGAAACTACAAACGCGCAGGTCCTGCCGAAAATTTCGGTATTGATTTGCCGCAGTACAGTACTCAAAATAAGAGACATTCAGAAACGATTTATCAAAATCAAAATCATTGACAACAATTTTCTTTTTTTTGAGTCATAACGCCAATTATTTTGACGTTTAGATGTATCATTCATGATATGTAGCGGTTTATTTTTTGTACATTTCGTGGGGGTTGATCTAAATGCATATGAATGAACAAGATCGAATGTCTCCCGCTTTTGCTGATAGCAAAAACCGTTCAAAACGCCGTTGAAACCTTCCTGGAATTGAACGGCGCCTTCGTGGTTGCGAGCGTCGCCGCAATTTACGCCGTTTACGCCGTCGCTCGCGTCGTTTACTCGAAAAGGCGGCAATTTCAAAATTTCATCGACATGATTTGGTTTCTCGAAGCTACGGTAAGAATCACAATCAAATTATACTTTATCATTAATAATTTCGTTTTGGTTTTAGTCAAAAATCGACCGTAAAGACTGCCAGGGCTGCGTGTTAAAGGTATTTACAAAAAACGAGTGATTAAACGAGACTTAGGTATATATAAAAAGGATACTTTTTGAGATATTTGTCCGGCCTGTATCCATTTCCGGGGTAGGATGTAAACAATAAAGCTTAAAAACAACTAAAATTAGAGTTTTTAAAATATCACTTTAAAATTTAAATAAAACGCGCAGACTTAAACGTCATATTGATAGATGACGTTATTCGAAATTTAATTTTATTAATTTTTATTTTTAATAAATTCTTTAAATACTTTTTAATTAATTAATCGATTAATTTACCATGATTAGCATAAAATTAATATATTAATGCGAAATTAAATCATTAAATTATTGAGGCCGATAATGAAGATTTCGATTTATAAATATAAATAAAATTGAACTAAAATTAGAACTAACACTAGCACTAACACTAGAACTATCACTAGAACTATCACTAGGACTAACAGTAGATCTAAAACTAGAAACTTTCGGGTTTCGCCGTGCGTTTTTTGAAAAAATGTTTGACGTTTCTAACTGAGTCAGTTAGAACCAGTTTCTGAAGAAGGTTGCAACATGGCACCCGAAACGTCAAACATTTTTTCAAAAAACGCACGGCGAAACCCGAAAGTTTCTAGTTTTAGATCTAGTGTTAGTCCTAGTGATAGTTCTAGTGTTAGTGCTAGTGTTAGTTCTAATTTTAGTTCAATTAACACCGGCCGTGAAAGCCTTCGTACTTATATAAATAAAATTGTTTTTAAACGGCACAAACAAGGCTAAAAGAACGATTTTATAAATAAATACTAATTATAGCGTTTATGTATCACTTTGAAAAAGACTCAAATCATGAATGACCTTGAAATCATCAACATCTGTCTAAAATCTTTAAAAACTCTAGAATATGTCTCAATCGTCTACAACTATCTATAGTTGTCTAAAATAATCCAAGATTAGTTTAGAATCATCCAAACATAATCAATCTTAATCCAGTTGTGTAAGTTTGTCTAAAGTTGTTTAAAAACATCAAAAACTGCTTAAAATATGTCTCTAATAGTTTATAATTGTGTAAGGTTGTCTAGAATTATGCATAAACTGTTCAAAACCATTCAAAATTTGTCTAAAATATGTTTCTAATAGCTAATAATGGTCGAAAGATTATTAAAATCATCAAGATCTGTCTAAAATTTGTCTCTGATCGTCTATAAAAGTGAACACTTATTTAAAATCATTAATGAGCATCTAAAATAATCCAAAATTAGTTTGGAATCATCCAAAAGTTGTCGAAAACCATCCAAACGTTATCTAAATTAATGCAATTGTCTAAACTTGTGTAAAGTTGTTTAAAATCATTAAAAAGTGCCTAAAATATGTCTCTACTAGCTTATAATTATGTAAAGTTGTCTAGAATTATCCATAAGTTTTTCAAAATCATCCAAAATTTGTTTAAAATACGTCTCTAATAGTTAATAATTGTCTAAAATCATCAGAAACTGTCTAAATTTCGTCTCTGATCATAAATAATTGTGAAAGGTTGTTTAAAATCATTAATAACCATCTAAACCGATCCAAAGCTTGTTTAGAATCATCCAAAAATTGTCTAAAATCATCCAACGTTATCTAAATTAATCCAATTGTCTAAACTGGTCTAAAATTGTTTAAAATCATCAAGTACTGCCTAAAATATGTCTCTAATAGCTAATAATTATGTAAAGTTGTAAAGAATTATCCATAGGCTGTTCAATTCCAGCCAAAATACGTCCCTAATAACTAATAATTGTCTAAAGATTTCTAAAATCATCAAAAACTCTCTAAAATTTGTCTCTGATCATCCATAATTGTGAAAAGTTGTTCCAATAGTCTAAACTGTCAATCCAATTGTCTAAACTGGTCTAAAATTGTTTAAAATCATCAAATACTGCCTAAAATATGTCTCTAATAGCTTATAATTGTGTATAGTTGTCTAGAATTATCCATAGGTTGTTCAAAACCATCCAAAATACGTCCCTAATAGCTAATAATTATCTAAAGATTTCTAAAATCATCAGAACCTGTCTAAAATTTGTCTCTGATCATCCATAATTGTGAAAAGTTGTTTAAAATCATTAATAAGCGTCTAAAATAATCCAAAACTAGTTTAGAATCATCCAAAGATGTCTAAAATCATCGAAACATGATCTAAATTAATGCAATTGTCTATACTTGTCTAATGTTGTTTAAAATCATCAAAAATTGCCTGAAATATGTCTCTAATAGCTTATAATTGTGTAAAATTATCTAGAATTAACCATAAGTTGTTCAAAATTATCTAAAATCTGTCTAAAATACGTCTTTGATCGTCTATAATTGTAAAAATTGTTTAAAATCATTGGTAACCGTCTAAAGTGATCTAAAGTTAGTTTATAATCATTCAAAAGTTGTCTAAAATAATCCAAACGTCATCAAAATTGATGCAGTTGTCTAAACTTGTCCAAAGTTGTTCAAAATCGTCTAAAATTTGTATAATATATGTCTCTAACTACTAATCATTGTCTAAAGATGTATAATATCATCAGAAGCTGTCTAAAACATGTCTCTGATCGTCTGCAATTGTGAAAAATTGTTTAAAATCATTAATAACCGTCTAAAGTGATCCACAGTTAGTTTATAATCATTCAAAAGTTGTCTAAAATAATCGAAACGTCATCAAAGTTGATGCAGTTGTCTAAACTTGTCCAAAGTTGTTCAAAATCATCTAAAATCTGTCTAAAATACGTCTTTGATCGTCTATAACTAAAAAATTCTTTAAAATCATTAATAACCGTCTAAAGTGATCTAAAGTTAGTTTATAATCATTCAAAAGTTGTTTAAAATAATCCAAACGTCATCAAAATTGATGCAGTTGTCTAAAATTTTTCCAGAGTTGTTTAAAATCATCAAAAAGTGCCTAAAATATGTCTCTAATAGCTTATAATTGTGTTAAGTTGTCTAGAATTATCCATAAATTGTTCAAAATCGTCTAAAATTTGTATAATATATGTCTCTAACTACTAATCATTGTCTAAAGATGTATAATATCATCAGAAGCTGTCTAAAACATGTCTCTGATCGTCTGTAATTGTGAAAAATTGTTTAAAATCATTAATAACCGTCTAAAGTGATCCAAAGTTAGTTTATAATCATTCAAAAGTTGTCTAAAATAATCAAAACGTCATCAAAATTGATGCAGTTGTCTAAACTTGTCCAAAGCTGTTTAAAATCATCAAAAAGTGTCTAAAATGTGTCTCTAATAGCTTATAATTGTGTGAAGTTGTCTAGAATTATCCATAAATTGTTCAAAATCGTCTAAAATTTGTATAATATATGTCTCTAACTACTAATCATTGTCTAAAGATGTATAATATCATCAGAAGCTGTCTAAAACATGTCTCTGATCGTCTGTAATTGTGAAAAATTGTTTAAAATCATTAATAACCGTCTAAAGTGATCCAAAGTTAGTTTATAATCATTCAAAAGTTGTCTAAAATAATCAAAACGTCATCAAAATTGATGCAGTTGTCTAAACTTGTCCAAAGTTGTTCAAAATCATCTAAAATCTGTCTAAAATACGTCTTTGATCGTCTATAATTGTACAAAATTGTTTAAAATCATTAATAACCGTCTAAAGTGATCTAAAGTTAGTTTATAATCATTCAAAAGTTGTCTAAAATAGTCCAAACGTCATCAAAATTGATGCAGTTCTCTAAAGATGTATAATATCATCAGAAGCTGTCTAAAACATGTCTCTGATCGTCTTTAATTGTGAAAAATTGTTTAAAATCATTAATAACCGTCTAAATTGATCCAAAGTTAGTTTATAATCATTCAAGAGTTGTCTAAAATAATCAAAACGTCATTAAAATTGATGCAGTTGTCTAAACTTGTCCAAAGCTGTTTAAAATCATCAAAAAGTGTCTAAAATGTGTCTCTAATAGCTTATAATTGTGTGAAGTTGTCTAGAATTATCCATAAATTGTTCAAAATCGTCTAAAATTTGTCTAATATATGTCTCTAATTACTAATCATTGTCTAAAGATGTATAATATCATCAGAAGCTGTCTAAAACATGTCTCTGATCGTCTTTAATTGTGAAAAATTGTTTAAAATCATTAATAACCGTCTAAAGTGATCCAAAGTTAGTTTATAATCATTCAAAAGTTGTCTAAAATAATCAAAACGTCATCAAAATTGATGCAGTTGTCTAAACTTGTCCAAAGCTGTTTAAAATCATCAAAAAGTGTCTAAAATGTGTCTCTAATAGCTTATAATTGTGTGAAGTTGTCTAGAATTATCCATAAATTGTTCAAAATCGTCTAAAATTTGTATAATATATGTCTCTAACTACTAATCATTGTCTAAAGATGTATAATATCATCAGAAGCTGTCTAAAACATGTCTCTGATCGTCTGTAATTGTGAAAAATTGTTTAAAATCATTAATAACCGTCTAAAGTGATCCAAAGTTAGTTTATAATCATTCAAAAGTTGTCTAAAATAATCAAAACGTCATCAAAATTGATGCAGTTGTCTAAACTTGTCCAAAGCTGTTTAAAATCATCAAAAAGTGTCTAAAATGTGTCTCTAATAGCTTATAATTGTGTGAAGTTGTCTAGAATTATCCATAAATTGTTCAAAATCGTCTAAAATTTGTATAATATATGTCTCTAACTACTAATCATTGTCTAAAGATGTATAATATCATCAGAAGCTGTCTAAAACATGTCTCTGATCGTCTGTAATTGTGAAAAATTGTTTAAAATCATTAATAACCGTCTAAAGTGATCCAAAGTTAGTTTATAATCATTCAAAAGTTGTCTAAAATAATCAAAACGTCATCAAAATTGATGCAGTTGTCTAAACTTGTCCAAAGTTGTTCAAAATCATCTAAAATCTGTCTAAAATACGTCTTTGATCGTCTATAATTGTACAAAATTGTTTAAAATCATTAATAACCGTCTAAAGTGATCTAAAGTTAGTTTATAATCATTCAAAAGTTGTCTAAAATAGTCCAAACGTCATCAAAATTGATGCAGTTCTCTAAAGATGTATAATATCATCAGAAGCTGTCTAAAACATGTCTCTGATCGTCTTTAATTGTGAAAAATTGTTTAAAATCATTAATAACCGTCTAAAGTGATCCAAAGTTAGTTTATAATCATTCAAAAGTTGTCTAAAATAATCAAAACGTCATCAAAATTGATGCAGTTGTCTAAACTTGTCCAAAGCTGTTTAAAATCATCAAAAAGTGTCTAAAATGTGTCTCTAATAGCTTATAATTGTGTGAAGTTGTCTAGAATTATCCATAAATTGTTCAAAATCGTCTAAAATTTGTATAATATATGTCTCTAACTACTAATCATTGTCTAAAGATGTATAATATCATCAGAAGCTGTCTAATGTCAGTCTAATGTCTATGTCACATACCTACCGAGGTTACACTCGATGGCGTTACTGCTACTGATGGTACGCACATCTGCGACCTGTTCTCCAACTACTTCGGTTCGGTATTTCGCTCATCGCGTGTTACGGGGGGCAGCAATGGTTTTCTCCCTGTAAATTCGTGCTTTTGTAACCAATCCCCACAGTTTGAACGGGCTGAGGTCTTGAAAGTCTTGGGAGCGGTTAACTCTACTGGGGGGCCCGGCGGCGACGGTGTACCTCCTGTTCTTATTAAAAACTGCTGTAAATCTCTTAGTGAGCCTTTAACAATTTTGTACAATAGATCTATAAGAGAGTGCGTCTTTCCGCAGGTATGGAAGCATGCCACAGTTGTGCCTATATTTAAATCTGGCAGTAGAAGTTCCGTCAAAAATTACAGGCCTATTTCTCTACTGCCTATATTCGGTAAAGTTCTCGAGACCTTAATTTATAAACCAATTTTTTACATTGTTAAGAATGTTTTAGACCAACGACAGCATGGTTTTTTTGCTGGTCGTTCAGTAGAGACTAATCTTCTTGAATATACTAATTATATTTTGCATTCTTTTGACGATAACTGCCAGGTTGACTCCGTATACACTGATTTTAGCAAAGCATTTGATAAGGTTGATCATCTGCTTTTATTAAATAAATTAGAACGAGTTGGTTTGCCAAGCAACATACAGCAGTGGCTCGCTTCCTATGTGGTTGATAGAACGCAGTGTGTTAAGATTAGAGGTTTCTCTTCACAGGTGGTGGTCGTCTCGTCCGGTGTCCCTCAGGGAAGCATCCTTGGCCCCTTGCTCTTCAATGTTTATATAAATGATATTTTTAATTGCTTTAAACATTCAAACTGTTTAATGTATGCAGACGATTTAAAAATCTTCTGCCGTGTATCTAGCCCTAAGGATTGTTCAGCTCTGCAACGCGATCTCCTCGACCTTGCTCAGTATTGTCTGACAAATTTTGTTAGCCTAAATTTTAGTAAATGTGTTACCATCACATTTACAAAGAAAGTTAATCCTATACGATTTGATTACGTTGTTGGAGGGGAATTGTTGCAGAGGGTCACGTCTGTAAAAGATCTGGGTGTGACCTTTGATAGTAAACTTTTATTTAATGAGCACATCGACTCAGTGGTCAACAAGGCTTCTCGCATGCTTGGATTTGTCATGAGATCAGCGTCTGATTTCACTAATATCAGTTCCCTAAAAACTCTCTATTTTGCGTATGTATTCAGCGTTTTAAATTATTGTTCTGTCGTCTGGAATCCTAAATATGACATGTACGTGAAAAGATTAGAACAAGTTCAAAAGAGATTTCTTCGATTTTTATGTCGGAAGTTTCATATCACCTATGTTGACTACGACTCGGCGTGCCAATTGTTTCGGTTTCTGCGACTGACTCAGCGACGTTTTGCCAGTGATGTATTACTATTCTATAAATTAATTCACAATATCTATAATTCGACTTCGCTTATATCTCTAGT
Source organism: Onthophagus sagittarius (assembly GCA_036711965.1). Lineage (NCBI taxonomy): Eukaryota > Metazoa > Arthropoda > Insecta > Coleoptera > Scarabaeidae > Onthophagus > Onthophagus sagittarius. The sequence continues at coordinate 21,524,207 of JASERS010000006.1, read as the reverse complement.
GAATTTGCATGTTCCGCCCAGAGCTTTGAGGTATGATTTTCTCTTTTTCACTCCAACAACCCGCACTAATGCTTATCAGCATTCCCCATTGCTGCGTGCCGCTCGCTCTGCCGATCGTCTGTGTATCGATATATTTGCTTACGAGTCTATTGATTCGTTTAAAAAATCGACCTTAGCTGCTGTTGGGGGCATGCCGTATCATAGCTATTGTTAACATTACAATCAGAAATTCCTTATTGTTCTTATTTTGTAATTGTTTATAGAATGTTTCCTTAATTTCAATCTGAAGTTTGATAGTTTATTTTTAATTATTTTATTTATTTTTTTTTACTACTGTTCATTACTTATGTTATTTTGTGTTTTTATTATTTTGTTTTGTTCTTATTCTTTCTAGTGACACAGCTTTTATTGGGTTCGTCCTGTGCTGTGTCCTATGTACATAAATAAATAAATAAATAAATAAAACATGTCTCTGATCGTCTTTAATTGTGAAAAATTGTTTAAAATCATTAATAACCGTCTAAATTGATCCAAAGTTAGTTTATAATCATTCAAAAGTTGTCTAAAATAATCAAAACGTCATTAAAATTGATGCAGTTGTCTAAACTTGTCCAAAGCTGTTTAAAATCATCAAAAAGTGTCTAAAATGTGTCTCTAATAGCTTATAATTGTGTGAAGTTGTCTAGAATTATCCATAAATTGTTCAAAATCGTCTAAAATTTGTATAATATATGTCTCTAACTACTAATCATTGTCTAAAGATGTATAATATCATCAGAAGCTGTCTAAAACATGTCTCTGATCGTCTTTAATTGTGAAAAATAGTTTAAAATCATTAATAACCGTCTAAATTGATCCAAAGTTAGTTTATAATCATTCAAAAGTTGTCTAAAATAATCAAAACGTCATTAAAATTGATGCAGTTGTCTAAACTTGTCCAAAGCTGTTTAAAATCATCAAAAAGTGTCTAAAATGTGTCTCTAATAGCTTATAATTGTGTGAAGTTGTCTAGAATTATCCATAAATTGTTCAAAATCGTCTAAAATTTGTATAATATATGTCTCTAACTACTAATCATTGTCTAAAGATGTATAATATCATCAGAAGCTGTCTAAAACATGTCTCTGATCGTCTGTAATTGTGAAAAATTGTTTAAAATCATTAATAACCGTCTAAAGTGATCTAAAGTTAGTTTATAATCATTCAAAAGTTGTCTAAAATAGTCCAAACGTCATCAAAATTGATGCAGTTGTCTAAACTTATCCAAAGTTGTTTAAAATCATCAAAAAGTGCCTGAAATGTGTCTCTAATAGCTTATAATTGTGTGAAGTTGTCTAGAATTATCCATAAATTGTCCAAAATCGTCTAAAATTTGTCTAATACATGTCTCTAATTACTAATCATTGTCTAAAGATGTATAATATCATCAGAAGCTGTCTAAAACATGTCTCTGATCGTCTTTAATTGTGAAAAATTGTTTAAAATCATTAATAACCGTCTAAAGTGATCCAAAGTTAGTTTATAATCATTCAAAAGTTGTCTAAAATAATCAAAACGTCATCAAAATTGATGCAGTTGTCTAAACTTGTCCAAAGCTGTTTAAAATCATCAAAAAGTGTCTAAAATGTGTCTCTAATAGCTTATAATTGTGTGAAGTTGTCTAGAATTATCCATAAATTGTTCAAAATCGTCTAAAATTTGTCTAATATATGTCTCTAATTACTAATCATTGTCTAAAGATGTATAATATCATCAGAAGCTGTCTAAAACATGTCTCTGATCGTCTTTAATTGTGAAAAATTGTTTAAAATCATTAATAACCGTCTAAAGTGATCCAAAGTTAGTTTATAATCATTCAAAAGTTGTCTAAAATAATCAAAACGTCATCAAAATTGATGCAGTTGTCTAAACTTGTCCAAAGCTGTTTAAAATCATCAAAAAGTGTCTAAAATGTGTCTCTAATAGCTTATAATTGTGTGAAGTTGTCTAGAATTATCCATAAATTGTTCAAAATCGTCTAAAATTTGTATAATATATGTCTCTAACTACTAATCATTGTCTAAAGATGTATAATATCATCAGAAGCTGTCTAAAACATGTCTCTGATCTTCTGTAATTGTGAAAAATTGTTTAAAATCATTAATAACCGTCTAATGTGATCTAAAGTTAGTTTATAAGCATTCAAAAGTTGTCTAAAATAATCCAAACGTCATCAAAATTGATACAGTTGTCTAAACTTGTCCAAAGTTGTTTAAAATCATCAAAAACTGCCTAAAATATGTCTCCAATAGCTTATAATTGTGTAAAGTTGTCTAGAATTATCCATAAGTTGTTCAAAACCATCCAAAATACGTCCCTAATAGCCAATAATTGTCTAAAGATTTCTAAAATCATCAGAAACTGTCTAAAATTTGTCTCTGATCATTCATAATTGTGAAAAGTTGTTCCAATAGTCTAAACTGTCAATCCAATTGTCTAAACTGGTCTAAAATTGTTTAAAATCATCAAGTACTGCCTAAAATATGTCTCTAATAGCTTATAATTGTGTAAAGTTGTAAAGAATTATCCATAGGTTGTTCAATACCAGCTAAAATACGTCCCTAATAACTAATAATTGTCTAAAGATTTCTGAAATCATCAGAAACTCTCTAAAATTTGTCTCTGATCATCCATAATTGTGAAAAGTTGTTCCAATAGTCTAAACTGTCAATCCAATTGTCTAAACTGATCCAAAATTGTTTAAAATCATCAAATACTGCCTAAAATATGTCTCTAATAGCTTATAATTGTGTATAGTTGTCTAGAATTATGCATAGGTTGTTCAAAACCATCCAAAATACGTCCCTAATAGCCAATAATTGTCTAAAGATTTCTAAAATCATCAGAAACTCTCTAAAATTTGTCTCTGATCATCCATAATTGTGAAAAGTTGTTCCAATAGTCTAAACTGTCAATCCAATTGTCTAAACTGATCTAAAATTGTTTAAAATCATCAAATACTGCCTAAAATATGTCTCTAATAGCTTATAATTGTGTATAGTTGTCTAGAATTATGCATAGGTTGTTCAAAACCATCCAAAATACGTCCCTAATAGCTAATAATTATCTAAAGATTTCTAAAATCATCAGAAATTGTCTAAAATTTGCCTCTGATCATCCATAATTGTGAAAAGTTGTTTAAAATCATTAATAAGCGTCTAAAATGATCCAAAACTAGTTTAGAATCATCCAAAGATGTCTAAAATCATCGAAACATGATCTAAATTAATGCAATTGTCTATACTTGTCTAATGTTGTTTAAAATCATCAAAAATTGCCTGAAATATGTCTCTAATAGCTTATAATTGTGTAAAGTTATCTAGAATTAACCATAAGTTGTTCAAAATTATCTAAAATACGTCTTTGATCGTCTATAATTGTAAAAATTGTTTAAAATCATTAGTAACCGTCTAAAGTGATCTAAAGTTAGTTTATAATCATTCAAAAGTTGTCTAAGATAATCCAAACGTCATCAAAATTGATGCAGTTGTCTAAACTTGTCCAAAGTTGTTTAAAATCATCAAAAAGTGTCTAAAATGTGTCTCTAATAGCTTATAATTGTGTGAAGTTGTCTAGAATTATCCATAAATTGTTCAAAATCGTCTAAAATTTGTATAATATATGTCTCTAACTACTAATCATTGTCTAAAGATGTATAATATCATCAGAAGCTGTCTAAAACATGTCTCTGATCGTCTGTAATTGTGAAAAATTGTTTAAAATCATTAATAACCGTCTAAAGTGATCCAAAGTTAGTTTATAATCATTCAAAAGTTGCCTAAAATCATCCAAACGTCATCTAAATTGATGCAGTTTTCTAAACTTGTCTAAAGTTGTTTAAAATCATCAAAATGTGTTGATTGCTAATTGTGTGAAGTTGTCTAGAATTATCCACAAGTTGTTCAAAATCATTTAAAATTTGCCTAAAATATGACTCAAATAGCAAATCATTGTCTAAAGGTGTCTCACATCATCACAAGCTGTCTAAAATATGTCTTTGATCGTCTATAATTGTGAAATGTTGTTTAAAATCTTTTATAACCGTCTAAAGTGATCCAAAGTTAGTTTATAATCATTCAAAAGTTGTCTAAACTTGTCTAAAGTTGTTTAACATCATCTAAAAGAGTCTAAAATGTGTCTCTAATAGCTTATTATTGTGTGAAGTTGTCTAGAATGATCCATAAGTTACTCAAAATCATCTAAAATTTGTCTAGAATATGTCTCTAATAGCTAATCATTGTGTAAAGGTGTCTAATATCATCAGAAGCTGCCAAAAATATATCTCTGATCGTCTATATATGTGAAAAGTCGTTTGAAATCATTAATAACCGTCTAAAGTTATCCAAAGTTAGCTCATAATCATTCAAAAGTTGTCTAAAACCACCCAAACGTGATCAAAATTGATGCAATTATCTAAACTTGTCTAAAGTTATTTAAAATCATCAAAAAATGTCTAAAATGTGTTTCTAATAGCTTATTATTGCGTGAAGTTGTCTAGAATTATCCACAAGTTATTTAAAATCATCTAAAATTGGTCTAAAATATGTCTCTAATAGCTAATCATTGTCTAAAGGTGTCTAACATCATCAAAAGCTGTCCAAACTATGTCTCTGATCTATAATTGTGAAATCTTTAAAATCATTAATAACTGTCTAAAGTGATCCAAGCTTAGTTTATAATCATTCAAAAGTTGTCTAAAAAAATCCAAATGTCATCAAAATTGATGCAGTTGTCTAAACTTGTCTAAAGTTGTTTAAAATCATCAAAAAGTGTCTAAAATGTGTCTCTAGTACCTTATAATTGTGTGAAGTTGTCTGGAATTATACATAAGTTGTTCAAAATCATCAAAAATTTGTCCAAAATACGTGTCTAATAGCTAATCATTGTCTAATGAAGTCTAAAATCATCATAAACTGTGTAAAATGTGCCCCTGATCATCTTTAATTATGAAAACTTATCTAAAATCATTAATGACCATCTAAAATAATTGAAAATTAATTCAGAATCATCCATACATTGTCTAAAATCATCCAAACCTCATCTAAATTCATAAAGTTGTTTAAATTTGTCCAAAATCATCCAAAATTTGTCTAAAATATATCTTTAATAGCTTATAATTGCCTCAAATTGTCTAAAATTACCCACGAGTTGTTTAAAATCTTCCAAAATTAGGCTAAATTGTCTCTCTAATGTCTAATAATTGTCTAAAGATGTCTAAAATCATTAAAAACTGTTTAAAATATGTCTATGATCGTTTATAATTTTGAAAACTTGTTTAAAATCGGTAATAACCGTCTACAATAAGCCAAAGTTAATTTTAAAATTAATTAAAGTTGTCTAAAATTATCCAAAGGTCACCAAAATTAATGCAGCTGTCTAAACTTGTCTAAATTTGTTAAAAATCATCAAAAACTGTATAAATTTATCTTTAATAGCTTATAATTGGGTAAAGCTATCTAGAATTATCCATAAGTTGTTCAGAATCGTCTAAAATTTGTCTAAAATATGTCTCTAATTACTAATCATTGTCTAAAGGTATCTAATATCATCAGAAACTGTCTATAACACGTTTCTGATCGTCTATAATTGTGAAATGTTGCTTAAAATCATTAATAACCGTCTAAAGTGATCCAAAGTTAGTTTGTAATCATTCAAAAGTTATCTAAAATCATCCAAACGTCACCAAAATTAATGCAGGTGTCTAAACTTGTCTAAAGTTGTTTAAAATCATCAAAAAGTGTCTAAAATGTATCTTTAATAGCTTATAATTATGTAAAGTTATCTAGAATTATCCATAAGTTGTTCAAAATCGTCTAAAATTTGTCTAGAATGTGTCTTTAATAGCTAATCATTGTCTAAAGGTGTCTAATAATTAGACAGCTTTATAATAAGGTATCGATCTCCAAAGTGATGGGCCTTGACATCTGGAAAGGATAGTAGACTGTGTCTCAATCGTCTATAATTGTCTAAAGTTGTTTAAAATCATTGATAACTATCTAAAATCAGCCAAAATTAGTTTACAATTATCCACAAGTTGTCTAGAATCCTCCAACCTTATCTGCATTAAATCAATTGTCTAAACTTGTCTAAATTTGTTTAAAATCCTCGACTACTGTCTAAATTCATTCAAATTTTTCTCGAATATGTCTCTGAAAGCCTACAATTGTCTCAAATTGTGTAAAATACTCCACGAATTGTTTAAAATCATCTAACGTTTGTCTAAAATATAGCTAACAATTGTCTAAAAAAGTTTAAATTCATCAAAAATAGTCCAAAATCATCCAACATTATCTAAATTAATACAGTTGTCTAAACTTGTCTAAAATTGTTTAAAATCACCAAAAACTGTCTAAATTCATCAAAAACCTTCTAGAATATATCTCCAATAGTCTACAACCGTCTCAAATTCTCTAAAATCATCCACGAGTTGTTTAAAATTATCTAAAATATAGCTAATAATTGTCTAAAGATGTCTAAAATCATCAAAAACTGTCTAAAATTTATTTCTGATCGTTTGTAATTGTCTAAAGTTGACTAAAAGCACTAATAACTTTCTAAAATGATTCTAAGCTAATTTAGAATTATCCACAAGATGCCAAAAATCATATAACGTTATCTAATTTAATACAATTGTGTAAACTTATCTAAGGTTGTTGAAAATCGTCAAAAGTTGTCTAAAATGTATCTCTAATATCTAATAATTATCTAAAGTTGTCTAAAATCATCCCAATGTTATCATACTTTAATGCAGTTATCTAAACTTGTCTAAAGTTGTTTGTTTGAATCCATGTTGCAAGTTTATTAATGTTAAATATGTACATAATATATATAAAAAAACAATTTCTTTACTTGCCTTTTTAGAGTTCGTGTAAGTTGTTCTGTGGAAATGTTTTATATTTTTATTACCATTTTGTAGAACTTTAATATTTTGACATTTGGCTGATGATGAGTTTGTAAATCTCGAAACCGGTACCGAACAAAGAAATAAAAGCAAGTAAAGAAGTTGCTTTATTATATGTTTTACATATTTGTCTAAAGTTGTTTAAAATCATCAAAAGCTGTGTAAAACATGTCTCTAATAGCTTATAATTGTGTAAAGTTGTCTAGAATTATCCATAAGTTGTTCAAAATCATTTAAAATTTGTTTAAAATATGTCTCTAATAGCTCATCATTTTCTAAAGGTGTTTAATATTATCATCAGAAGTTATCTAAACTATGTCTCTGGTCATCTATAATTATGAAATGTTGTTTAAAATCATTAATAACAATTTAAAGTGATCCACAGTTAGTCTATAATCATTCAAAAGTTGTCTAAAATCATCCAAACGTCATCAAAACTGATGTAGTTATCTAAACTTGTCTAAAGTTGTTCAAAATACTGGCCAAAATATATCTCTAATAGATTGTAATTGTATGCAGTTGTCTAGAATTATCCATAACTTATCCAAAATCATCCAACATTTGTCTTAAAGATACCTAATAATTATCTAAAGATGTCTAAAATTATCAAAATCAATTTAAAATTCATCTCTAATCGTTTATACTTTACCTAAAGTTGTTAAAAATCATTAGTGACTGTCTAAAGTAATGCATAGTTAGTTTAGAGTCATCCACAAATTATCTAAAATCATCGAAACGTTATCTAAATTAATTCAGAAGTCTAAACTTGTTGAAAGTTATTTCAAATCATCAGGAACTGTGCAAAATCATCAAAAAGTTTCTAAAATATGTCTCTAATAGCTGACAATAGTCTCAAGTTGTCTAGAATCGTCCATAAGTTGTTTAAAAACAATCTCAATTTGTCTAAAATGTGTCTCTAATATCAAATAATCTAGTAGTCTAAAGATGTCTAAAATCATCAAAATTCGTTTAAAATTTGTCTCTGCTCGTCTATATTTGCTTAAAGTCGTTGAAAGCCTTTAATAACCGTTTAGAATAATCTAAAATTAGTTTACAATCATTCACAAATTGCCTAAATTCATCCAACGTTACCAACACTAATTCAGTAGTCTAAACTTCTCTAAAGTTGTTTAAAATCATCAAAAAGTTTCTAAAATATGTCTCCAATAGCCTACAATGGTCTCAAGTTATTTACAATCATCCATGAGTTGTTTAAAATCAACTCAAATTTATCTAAAATATGTCTCTAATATCTAATAATTGTCTAAAGATGTCTAAAAACATTAAAATCTGTTTAAAATACGTCTCTAATCATCTATAGTTGCTTAAAGTACCTTTAAGTAACCTTTAACAACCGTCTAGAATAATCTAAAATTAGTTTACAATCATTTACAAATTGTCTAAAATCATCCAACGTTATCTAAACTAGTCTAAACTTGTCTAAAGTTGTTTAAAATCATCGAGAACTGTTTAAAAACATCAAAAACTTTCTAGAATATGTCACTAATAGCCTCAAATTGTCGAAAATCACCCACGAGCTGTTTAAAATCATTCAAAATGTGTCTAAAATATCTCTCTTGTATCTAATAATTGTCTAAAGATGTCTAAATTCATCAAAATCTGTTTGAAATTCGTCTCTGATCATCTACAGTTGCCTAAAGTTGTTGGAAATCATTAATAACCGACTAAAATAATCCAAAATTTATTTAAAATCATCCAAAAGTTGTCTAAAATCATTTAAACGTTATCGAAATTAACGCAGTTTTCTAAACTTGTCTAAAGCTGTTTAAAATCATCAAAAACTTTCCAAAATCATTAAGAATTTTCTAAAATACGTCCCTAATAGTCTATAATTGTCTGAAGATGTTTAAAATCATCAAAAATTCTCTAAATTTGTCTAAATTTGATCTAATAAAAATTTTCTTTGTTGAAAAATTTTTTTTGTAACATGTTTAGATTCCCATGTTTAGGTAGGTGCGAATATTAAATTCGTCAATTTCAACATTTTCCTATTTTTCTCGCTATCGATACATCTTATGACAAAAATACAAGAGAGCAATATTGTTAAAAATCAAATTTCCAACAACTTTTGTTTGAACCTTTTTTTGCAACATGTTTAGATTCCCATGTTTAGATAGGTGTGAATATTAAATTCGTCAATTTCAACATTTTCCTATCTTTCTCGCTATCGATACATCTTATTACAAAAATACAAGAGAGCAATATTGTTAAAAATCAAATTTCCAACAACTTTTGTTTGAACCTTTTTTTGCAACATGTTTAGATTCCCATGTTTAGATAGGTGTGAATATTAAATTCGTCAATTTCAACATTTTCCTATCTTTCTCGCTATCGATACATCTCTTGACAAAAATACAAGAGAGCAATATTGTTAAAAATCGAATTTCCAACAACTTTTGTTTGAACCTTTTTTTTGCAACATGTTTAGATTCCCATGTTTAGATAGGTGTGAATATTAAATTCGTCAATTTCAACATTTTCCTATCTTTCTCGCTATCGATACATCTCTTGACAAAAATACAAGAGAGCAATATTGTTAAAAATCGAATTTCCAACAACTTTTGTTTGAACCTTTTTTTTGCAACATGTTTAGATTCCCATGTTTAGATAGGTGTGAATATTAAATTCGTCAATTTCAACATTTTCCTATCTTTCTCGCTATCGATACATCTTATGACAAAAATACAAGAGAGCAATATTGTTAAAAATCAAATTTCCAACAACTTTTGTTTGAACCTTTTTTTGCAACATGTTTAGATTCCCATGTTTAGATAGGTGTGAATATTAAATTCGTCAATTTCAACATTTTCCTATCTTTCTCGCTATCGATACATCTCTTGACAAAAATACAAGAGAGCAATATTGTTAAAAATCAAATTTCCAACAACTTTTGTTTGAACCTTTTTTTTGCAACATGTTTAGATTCCCATGTTTAGATAGGTGTGAATATTAAATTCGTCAATTTCAACATTTTCCTATCTTTCTCGCTATCGATACATCTTATGACAAAAATACAAGAGAGCAATATTGTTAAAAATCAAATTTCCAACAACTTTTGTTTGAACCTTTTTTTGCAACATGTTTAGATAGGTGTGAATATTAAATTCGTCAATTTCAACATTTTCCTATCTTTCTCGCTATCGATACATCTTATTACAAAAATACAAGAGAGCAATATTGTTAAAAATCAAATTTCCAACAACTTTTGTTTGAACCTTTTTTTTGCAACATGTTTAGATTCCCATGTTTAGATAGGTGTGAATATTAAATTCGTCAATTTCAACATTTTCCTATCTTTCTCGCTATCGATACATCTCTTGACAAAAATACAAGAGAGCAATATTGTTAAAAATCAAATTTCCAACAACTTTTGTTTGAACCTTTTTTTTGCAACATGTTTAGATTCCCATGTTTAGATAGGTGTGAATATTAAATTCGTCAATTTCAACATTTTCCTATCTTTCTCGCTATCGATACATCTCTTGACAAAAATACAAGAGAGCAATATTGTTAAAAATCAAATTTCCAACAACTTTTGTTTGAACCTTTTTTTGCAACATGTTTAGATAGGTGTGAATATTAAATTCGTCAATTTCAACATTTTCCTATCTTTCTCGCTATCGATACATCTTATTACAAAAATACAAGAGAGCAATATTGTTAAAAATCAAATTTCCAACAACTTTTGTTTGAACCTTTTTTTGCAACATGTTTAGATAGGTGTGAATATTAAATTCGTCAATTTCAACATTTTCCTATCTTTCTCGCTATCGATACATCTTATTACAAAAATACAAGAGAGCAATATTGTTAAAAATCAAATTTCCAACAACTTTTGTTTGAACCTTTTTTTTGCAACATGTTTAGATTCCCATGTTTAGATAGGTGTGAATATTAAATTCGTCAATTTCAACATTTTCCTATCTTTCTCGCTATCGATACATCTCTTGACAAAAATACAAGAGAGCAATATTGTTAAAAATCAAATTTCCAACAACTTTTGTTTGAACCTTTTTTTTGCAACATGTTTAGATTCCCATGTTTAGATAGGTGTGAATATTAAATTCGTCAATTTCAACATTTTCCTATCTTTCTCGCTATCGATACATCTCTTGACAAAAATACAAGAGAGCAATATTGTTAAAAATCAAATTTCCAACAACTTTTGTTTGAACCTTTTTTTTGCAACATGTTTAGATTCCCATGTTTAGATAGGTGTGAATATTAAATTCGTCAATTTCAACGTTTTCCTATCTTTCTCGCTATCGATACATCTCTTGACAAAAATACAAGAGAGCAATATTGTTAAAAATCAAATTTCCAACAACTTTTGTTTGAACCTTTTTTTGCAACATGTTTAGATAGGTGTGAATATTAAATTCGTCAATTTCAACATTTTCCTATCTTTCTCGCTATCGATACATCTTATTACAAAAATACAAGAGAGCAATATTGTTAAAAATCAAATTTCCAACAACTTTTGTTTGAACCTTTTTTTGCAACATGTTTAGATAGGTGTGAATATTAAATTCGTCAATTTCAACATTTTCCTATCTTTCTCGCTATCGATACATCTTATTACAAAAATACAAGAGAGCAATATTGTTAAAAATCAAATTTCCAACAACTTTTGTTTGAACCTTTTTTTGCAACATGTTTAGATAGGTGTGAATATTAAATTCGTCAATTTCAACATTTTCCTATCTTTCTCGCTATCGATACATCTTATTACAAAAATACAAGAGAGCAATATTGTTAAAAATCAAATTTCCAACAACTTTTGTTTGAACCTTTTTTTGCAACATGTTTAGATAGGTGTGAATATTAAATTCGTCAATTTCAACATTTTCCTATCTTTCTCGCTATCGATACATCTCTTGACAAAAATACAAGAGAGCAATATTGTTAAAAATCAAATTTCCAACAACTTTTGTTTGAACCTTTTTTTGCAACATGTTTAGATAGGTGTGAATATTAAATTCGTCAATTTCAACATTTTCCTATCTTTCTCGCTATCGATACATCTTATTACAAAAATACAAGAGAGCAATATTGTTAAAAATCAAATTTCCAACAACTTTTGTTTGAACCTTTTTTTGCAACATGTTTAGATAGGTGTGAATATTAAATTCGTCAATTTCAACATTTTCCTATCTTTCTCGCTATCGATACATCTTATTACAAAAATACAAGAGAGCAATATTGTTAAAAATCAAATTTCCAACAACTTTTGTTTGAACCTTTTTTTTGCAACATGTTTAGATTCCCATGTTTAGATAGGTGTGAATATTAAATTCGTCAATTTCAACATTTTCCTATCTTTCTCGCTATCGATACATCTCTTGACAAAAATACAAGAGAGCAATATTGTTAAAAATCAAATTTCCAACAACTTTTGTTTGAACCTTTTTTTTGCAACATGTTTAGATTCCCATGTTTAGATAGGTGTGAATATTAAATTCGTCAATTTCAACATTTTCCTATCTTTCTCGCTATCGATACATCTCTTGACAAAAATACAAGAGAGCAATATTGTTAAAAATCAAATTTCCAACAACTTTTGTTTGAACCTTTTTTTTGCAACATGTTTAGATTCCCATGTTTAGATAGGTGTGAATATTAAATTCGTCAATTTCAACATTTTCCTATCTTTCTCGCTATCGATACATCTCTTGACAAAAATACAAGAGAGCAATATTGTTAAAAATCAAATTTCCAACAACTTTTGTTTGAACCTTTTTTTGCAACATGTTTAGATTCCCATGTTTAGATAGGTGTGAATATTAAATTCGTCAATTTCAACATTTTCCTATTTTTCTCGCTATCGATACATCTTGTGACAAAAATACAAGAGAGCAATATTGTTAAAAATCAAATTTCCAACAACTTTTGTTTGAACTTTTTTTTGCAACATGTTTAGAATCCCATGTTTAGATAGGTGTGAATATTAAATTCGTCAATTTCAACATTTTCCTATTTTTCTCGCTATCGATACATCTTGTGACAAAAATACAAGAGAGCAATATTGTTAAAAATCAAATTTCCAACAACTTTTGTTTGAACCTTTTTTTTGCAACATGTTTAGATTCCCATGTTTAGATAGGTGTGAATATTAAATTCGTCAATTTCAACATTTTCCTATCTTTCTCGCTATCGATACATCTCTTGACAAAAATACAAGAGAGCAATATTGTTAAAAATCAAATTTCCAACAACTTTTGTTTGAACCTTTTTTTTGCAACATGTTTAGATTCCCATGTTTAGATAGGTGTGAATATTAAATTCGTCAATTTCAACATTTTCCTATCTTTCTCGCTATCGATACATCTCTTGACAAAAATACAAGAGAGCAATATTGTTAAAAATCAAATTTCCAACAACTTTTGTTTGAACCTTTTTTTGCAACATGTTTAGATAGGTGTGAATATTAAATTCGTCAATTTCAACATTTTCCTATCTTTCTCGCTATCGATACATCTTATTACAAAAATACAAGAGAGCAATATTGTTAAAAATCAAATTTCCAACAACTTTTGTTTGAACCTTTTTTTTGCAACATGTTTAGATTCCCATGTTTAGATAGGTGTGAATATTAAATTCGTCAATTTCAACATTTTCCTATCTTTCTCGCTATCGATACATCTTATGACAAAAATACAAGAGAGCAATATTGTTAAAAATCAAATTTCCAACAACTTTTGTTTGAACCTTTTTTTGCAACATGTTTAGATAGGTGTGAATATTAAATTCGTCAATTTCAACATTTTCCTATCTTTCTCGCTATCGATACATCTTATGACAAAAATACAAGAGAGCAATATTGTTAAAAATCAAATTTCCAACAACTTTTGTTTGAACCTTTTTTTGCAACATGTTTAGATAGGTGTGAATATTAAATTCGTCAATTTCAACATTTTCCTATCTTTCTCGCTATCGATACATCTCTTGACAAAAATACAAGAGAGCAATATTGTTAAAAATCAAATTTCCAACAACTTTTGTTTGAACCTTTTTTTGCAACATGTTTAGATAGGTGTGAATATTAAATTCGTCAATTTCAACATTTTCCTATCTTTCTCGCTATCGATACATCTTATTACAAAAATACAAGAGAGCAATATTGTTAAAAATCAAATTTCCAACAACTTTTGTTTGAACCTTTTTTTGCAACATGTTTAGATAGGTGTGAATATTAAATTCGTCAATTTCAACATTTTCCTATCTTTCTCGCTATCGATACATCTTATTACAAAAATACAAGAGAGCAATATTGTTAAAAATCAAATTTCCAACAACTTTTGTTTGAACCTTTTTTTGCAACATGTTTAGATAGGTGTGAATATTAAATTCGTCAATTTCAACATTTTCCTATCTTTCTCGCTATCGATACATCTTATTACAAAAATACAAGAGAGCAATATTGTTAAAAATCAAATTTCCAACAACTTTTGTTTGAACCTTTTTTTGCAACATGTTTAGATAGGTGTGAATATTAAATTCGTCAATTTCAACATTTTCCTATCTTTCTCGCTATCGATACATCTCTTGACAAAAATACAAGAGAGCAATATTGTTAAAAATCAAATTTCCAACAACTTTTGTTTGAACCTTTTTTTGCAACATGTTTAGATAGGTGTGAATATTAAATTCGTCAATTTCAACATTTTCCTATCTTTCTCGCTATCGATACATCTTATTACAAAAATACAAGAGAGCAATATTGTTAAAAATCAAATTTCCAACAACTTTTGTTTGAACCTTTTTTTGCAACATGTTTAGATAGGTGTGAATATTAAATTCGTCAATTTCAACATTTTCCTATCTTTCTCGCTATCGATACATCTCTTGACAAAAATACAAGAGAGCAATATTGTTAAAAATCAAATTTCCAACAACTTTTGTTTGAACCTTTTTTTTGCAACATGTTTAGATTCCCATGTTTAGATAGGTGTGAATATTAAATTCGTCAATTTCAACATTTTCCTATCTTTCTCGCTATCGATACATCTCTTGACAAAAATACAAGAGAGCAATATTGTTAAAAATCAAATTTCCAACAACTTTTGTTTGAACCTTTTTTTTGCAACATGTTTAGATTCCCATGTTTAGATAGGTGTGAATATTAAATTCGTCAATTTCAACATTTTCCTATCTTTCTCGCTATCGATACATCTCTTGACAAAAATACAAGAGAGCAATATTGTTAAAAATCAAATTTCCAACAACTTTTGTTTGAACCTTTTTTTGCAACATGTTTAGATTCCCATGTTTAGATAGGTGTGAATATTAAATTCGTCAATTTCAACATTTTCCTATTTTTCTCGCTATCGATACATCTTGTGACAAAAATACAAGAGAGCAATATTGTTAAAAATCAAATTTCCAACAACTTTTGTTTGAACTTTTTTTTGCAACATGTTTAGAATCCCATGTTTAGATAGGTGTGAATATTAAATTCGTCAATTTCAACATTTTCCTATTTTTCTCGCTATCGATACATCTTGTGACAAAAATACAAGAGAGCAATATTGTTAAAAATCAAATTTCCAACAACTTTTGTTTGAACCTTTTTTTTGCAACATGTTTAGATTCCCATGTTTAGATAGGTGTGAATATTAAATTCGTCAATTTCAACATTTTCCTATCTTTCTCGCTATCGATACATCTCTTGACAAAAATACAAGAGAGCAATATTGTTAAAAATCAAATTTCCAACAACTTTTGTTTGAACCTTTTTTTGCAACATGTTTAGATTCCCATGTTTAGATAGGTGTGAATATTAAATTCGTCAATTTCAACATTTTCCTATTTTTCTCGCTATCGATACATCTTGTGACAAAAATACAAGAGAGCAATATTGTTAAAAATCAAATTTCCAACAACTTTTGTTTGAACTTTTTTTTGCAACATGTTTAGAATCCCATGTTTAGATAGGTGTGAATATTAAATTCGTCAATTTCAACATTTTCCTATTTTTCTCGCTATGGATACATCTTATGACAAAAATAAGAGAAAGCAATATTGTTGAAAATCAAATTTCCTATAACTTTTGTTTGAAACGTTTTTTTGTGACATGTTTAGATTCCCATGTTTAGATAGGTGTGAATATTAAATTCGTCAATTTCAACATTTTCCTATTTTTCTCGCTATCGATACATCTTATGACAAAAATACCAGAGAGCAATATTGTTAAAAATCAAATTTTCTACAAACTTTTGTTTGAAACTTTTTTTTGCAACATGTTTAGATTCCCATGTTTAGATAGGTGTGAATATTAAATTTGTCAATTTCAACATTTTCCTATTTTTCTCGCTATCGATACATCTTATGACAAAAATACAAGAGAGCAATATTGTTAAAAATCAAATTTTCTACAAACTTTTGTTTGAAACTTTTTTTTGCAACATGTTTAGATTCCCATGTTTAGATAGGTGTGAATATTAAATTTGTCAATTTCAACATTTTCCTATTTTTCTCGCTATCGATACATCTTATGACAAAAATACAAGAGAGCAATATTGTTTAAAATCAAGTTTTCTACAACTTTTATTTGAATTTTTTTGTTGCAACATGTTTAGATTCCCATGTTTAGATAGGTGTGAATAATAAATTCGTCAATTTCAACATTCTCCTATTTTTCTCGCTATCGATACATCTTGTGACAAAAATACAAGAGAGCAATATTGTTAAAAATCAAATTTCCTATAACTTTTGTTTGAAACGTTCTTTTGTGACATGTTTAGATTCCCATGTTTAGATAGGTGTGAATAATAAATTCGTCAATTTCAACATTTTCCTATTTTTCTCGCTATCGATACATCTTATGACAAAAATAAGAGAAAGCAATATTGTTGAAAATCAAATTTCCTATAACTTTTGTTTGAAACGTTCTTTTGTGACATGTTTAGATTCCCATGTTTAGATAGGTGTGAATATTAAATTCGTCAATTTCAACATTTTCCTATTTTTCTCGCTATCGATACATCTTATGACAAAAATAAGAGAAAGCAATATTGTTGAAAATCAAATTTCCTATAACTTTTGTTTGAAACGTTCTTTTGTGACATGTTTAGATTCCCATGTTTAGATAGGTGTGAATAATAAATTCGTCAATTTCAACATTTTCCTATTTTTCTCGCTATCGATACATCTTATGACAAAAATAAGACAAAGCAATATTGTTGAAAATCAAATTTCCTATAACTTTTGTTTGAAACGTTCTTTTGTGACATGTTTAGATTCAAATGTTTAGATAGGTGTGAATATTAAATTCGTCAATTTCAACATTTTCCTATTTTTCTCGCTATCGATACATCTTATGACAAAAATAAGAGAAAGCAATATTGTTGAAAATCAAGTTTCCTATAACTTTTGTTTGAAACGTTCTTTTGTGACATGTTTAGGTTTCCATGTTTAGATAGGTGTGAATATTAAATTCGTCAATTTCAACATTTTCCTATTTTTCTCGCTATCGATACATCTTATGACAAAAATAAGAGAAAGCAATATTGTTGAAAATCAAGTTTCCTATAACTTTTGTTTGAAACGTTCTTTTGTGACATGTTTAGGTTTCCATGTTTAGATAGGTGTGAATATTAAATTCGTCAATTTCAACATTTTCCTATTTTTCTCGCTATCGATACATCTTATGACAAAAATAAGAGAAAGCAATATTGTTGAAAATCAAATTTCCTATAACTTTTGTTTGAAACGTTCTTTTGTGACATGTTTAGATTCCCATGTTTAGATAGGTGTGAATAATAAATTCGTCAATTTCAACATTTTCCTATTTTTCTCGCTATCGATACATCTTATGACAAAAATAAGACAAAGCAATATTGTTGAAAATCAAATTTCCTATAACTTTTGTTTGAAACGTTCTTTTGTGACATGTTTAGATTCAAATGTTTAGATAGGTGTGAATATTAAATTCGTCAATTTCAACATTTTCCTATTTTTCTCGCTATCGATACATCTTATGACAAAAATAAGAGAAAGCAATATTGTTGAAAATCAAGTTTCCTATAACTTTTGTTTGAAACGTTCTTTTGTGACATGTTTAGGTTTCCATGTTTAGATAGGTGTGAATATTAAATTCGTCAATTTCAACATTTTCCTATTTTTCTCGCTATCGATACATCTTATGACAAAAATAAGAGAAAGCAATATTGTTGAAAATCAAATTTCCTATAACTTTTGTTTGAAACGTTCTTTTGTGACATGTTTAGATTCCCATGTTTAGATAGGTGTGAATATTAAATTCGTCAATTTCAACATTTTCCTATTTTTCTCGCTATCGATACATCTTATGACAAAAATAAGAGAAAGCAATATTGTTGAAAATCAAATTTCCTATAACTTTTGTTTGAAACGTTCTTTTGTGACATGTTTAGATTCCCATGTTTAGATAGGTGTGAATAATAAATTCGTCAATTTCAACATTTTCCTATTTTTCTCGCTACCGATACATCTTATGACAAAAATATAAGAGAGCAATATTATTAAATATCAAATTTCCAACAACTTTTGTTTGAACCTTTTTTTTGCAACATGTTTAGATTCCCATGTTTAGATAGGTGTGAATAATAAATTCGTCAATTTCAAGATTTTCCTATCTTTCTCGCTATCGATACATCTTTTGACAAAAATATAAGAGAGCAATATTGTTAAAAATCAAATTTGCTACAACTTTTGTTTGAAACTTTTTTTTGTGACGTGTTTAGATTCCCTTGTATAGATAGGTGTGAATAATAAATTCGTCAATTTCAACATTTTCCTATTTTTCTCGCTACCGATACATCTTATGACAAAAATATAAGAGAGCAATATTATTAAATATCAAATTTCCAACAACTTTTGTTTGAACCTTCTTTTTGCAACATGTTTAGATTCCCATGTTTAGATAGGTGTGAATAATAAATTCGTCAATTTCAAGATTTTCCTATCTTTCTCGCTATCGATACATCTTTTGACAAAAATATAAGAGAGCAATATTGTTAAAAATCAAATTTGCTACAACTTTTGTTTGAAACTTTTTTTTGTGACGTGTTTAGATTCCCTTGTATAGATAGGTGTGAATAATAAATTCGTCAATTTCAACATTTTCCTATTTTTCTCGCTACCGATACATCTTATGACAAAAATATAAGAGAGCAATATTATTAAATATCAAATTTCCAACAACTTTTGTTTGAACCTTCTTTTTGCAACATGTTTAGATTCCCATGTTTAGATAGGTGTGAATAATAAATTCGTCAATTTCAAGATTTTCCTATCTTTCTCGCTATCGATACATCTTTTGACAAAAATATAAGAGAGCAATATTGTTAAAAATCAAATTTGCTACAACTTTTGTTTGAAACTTTTTTTTGTGACGTGTTTAGATTCCCTTGTATAGATAGGTGTGAATAATAAATTCGTCAATTTCAACATTTTCCTATTTTTCTCGCTACCGATACATCTTATGACAAAAATATAAGAGAGCAATATTATTAAATATCAAATTTCCAACAACTTTTGTTTGAACCTTCTTTTTGCAACATGTTTAGATTCCCATGTTTAGATAGGTGTGAATAATAAATTCGTCAATTTCAAGATTTTCCTATCTTTCTCGCTATCGATACATCTTTTGACAAAAATATAAGAGAGCAATATTGTTAAAAATCAAATTTGCTACAACTTTTGTTTGAAACTTTTTTTTGTGACGTGTTTAGATTCCCTTGTATAGATAGGTGTGAATAATAAATTCGTCAATTTCAACATTTTCCTATTTTTCTCGCTACCGATACATCTTATGACAAAAATATAAGAGAGCAATATTATTAAATATCAAATTTCCAACAACTTTTGTTTGAACCTTTTTTTTGCAACATGTTTAGATTCCCATGTTTAGATAGGTGTGAATAATAAATTCGTCAATTTCAACATTTTCCTATTTTTCTCGCTACCGATACATCTTATGACAAAAATATAAGAGAGCAATATTATTAAATATCAAATTTCCAACAACTTTTGTTTGAACCTTTTTTTTGCAACATGTTTAGATTCCCATGTTTAGATAGGTGTGAATAATAAATTCGTCAATTTCAACATTTTCCTATTTTTCTCGCTATCGATACATCTTTTGACAAAAATATAAGAGAGCAATATTGTTAAAAATCAAATTTGCTACAACTTTTGTTTGAAACTTTTTTTTGTGACGTGTTTAGATTCCCTTGTATAGATAGGTGTGAATAATAAATTCGTCAATTTCAACATTTTCCTATTTTTCTCGCTACCGATACATCTTATGACAAAAATATAAGAGAGCAATATTATTAAATATCAAATTTCCAACAACTTTTGTTTGAACCTTTTTTTTGCAACATGTTTAGATTCCCATGTTTAGATAGGTGTGAATAATAAATTCGTCAATTTCAACATTTTCCTATTTTTCTCGCTACCGATACATCTTATGACAAAAATATAAGAGAGCAATATTATTAAATATCAAATTTCCAACAACTTTTGTTTGAACCTTTTTTTTGCAACATGTTTAGATTCCCATGTTTAGATAGGTGTGAATAATAAATTCGTCAATTTCAACATTTTCCTATTTTTCTCGCTATCGATACATCTTTTGACAAAAATATAAGAGAGCAATATTGTTAAAAATCAAATTTGCTACAACTTTTGTTTGAAACTCTTTTTTGTGACGTGTTTAGATTCCCTTGTATAGATAGGTGTGAATAATAAATTCGTCAATTTCAACATTTTCCTATTTTTCTCGCTACCGATACATCTTATGACAAAAATATAAGAGAGCAATATTATTAAATATCAAATTTCCAACAACTTTTGTTTGAACCTTTTTTTTGCAACATGTTTAGATTCCCATGTTTAGATAGGTGTGAATAATAAATTCGTCAATTTCAAGATTTTCCTACCTTTCTCGCTATCGATACATCTTTTGACAAAAATATAAGAGAGCAGTATTGTTAAAAATCAAATTTGCTACAACTTTTGTTTGAAACTTTTTTTTGTGACGTGTTTAGATTCCCTTGTATAGATAGGTGTGAATAATAAATTCGTCAATTTCAACATTTTCCTATTTTTCTCGCTACCGATACATCTTATGACAAAAATATAAGAGAGCAATATTATTAAATATCAAATTTCCAACAACTTTTGTTTGAACCTTTTTTTTGCAACATGTTTAGATTCCCATGTTTAGATAGGTGTGAATAATAAATTCGTCAATTTCAAGATTTTCCTATCTTTCTCGCTATCGATACATCTTTTGACAAAAATATAAGAGAGCAATATTGTTAAAAATCAAATTTGCTACAACTTTTGTTTGAAACTTTTTTTGTGACGTGTTTAGATTCCCTTGTATAGATAGGTGTGAATAATAAATTCGTCAATTTCAACATTTTCCTATTTTTCTCGCTACCGATACATCTTATGACAAAAATATAAGAGAGCAATATTATTAAATATCAAATTTCCAACAACTTTTGTTTGAACCTTTTTTTTGCAACATGTTTAGATTCCCATGTTTAGATAGGTGTGAATAATAAATTCGTCAATTTCAAGATTTTCCTATCTTTCTCGCTATCGATACATCTTTTGACAAAAATATAAGAGAGCAATATTGTTAAAAATCAAATTTGCTACAACTTTTGTTTGAAACTTTTTTTGTGACGTGTTTAGATTCCCTTGTATAGATAGGTGTGAATAATAAATTCGTCAATTTCAACATTTTCCTATTTTTCTCGCTACCGATACATCTTATGACAAAAATATAAGAGAGCAATATTATTAAATATCAAATTTCCAACAACTTTTGTTTGAACCTTTTTTTTGCAACATGTTTAGATTCCCATGTTTAGATAGGTGTGAATAATAAATTCGTCAATTTCAAGATTTTCCTATCTTTCTCGCTATCGATACATCTTTTGACAAAAATATAAGAGAGCAATATTGTTAAAAATCAAATTTGCTACAACTTTTGTTTGAAACTTTTTTTGTGACGTGTTTAGATTCCCTTGTATAGATAGGTGTGAATAATAAATTCGTCAATTTCAACATTTTCCTATTTTTCTCGCTACCGATACATCTTATGACAAAAATATAAGAGAGCAATATTATTAAATATCAAATTTCCAACAACTTTTGTTTGAACCTTTTTTTTGCAACATGTTTAGATTCCCATGTTTAGATAGGTGTGAATAATAAATTCGTCAATTTCAAGATTTTCCTATCTTTCTCGCTATCGATACATCTTTTGACAAAAATATAAGAGAGCAGTATTGTTAAAAATCAAATTTGCTACAACTTTTGTTTGAAACTTTTTTTTGTGACGTGTTTAGATTCCCTTGTATAGATAGGTGTGAATAATAAATTCGTCAATTTCAACATTTTCCTATTTTTCTCGCTACCGATACATCTTATGACAAAAATATAAGAGAGCAATATTATTAAATATCAAATTTCCAACAACTTTTGTTTGAACCTTTCTTTTGCAACATGTTTAGATTCCCATGTTTAGATAGGTGTGAATAATAAATTCGTCAATTTCAAGATTTTCCTATCTTTCTCGCTATCGATACATCTTTTGACAAAAATATAAGAGAGCAATATTGTTAAAAATCAAATTTGCTACAACTTTTGTTTGAAACTTTTTTTTGTGACGTGTTTAGATTCCCTTGTATAGATAGGTGTGAATAATAAATTCGTCAATTTCAACATTTTCCTATTTTTCTCGCTACCGATACATCTTATGACAAAAATATAAGAGAGCAATATTATTAAATATCAAATTTCCAACAACTTTTGTTTGAACCTTTTTTTTGCAACATGTTTAGATTCCCATGTTTAGATAGATGTGAATAATAAATTCGTCAATTTCAAGATTTTCCTATCTTTCTCGCTATCGATACATCTTTTGACAAAAATATAAGAGAGCAATATTGTTAAAAATCAAATTTGCTACAACTTTTGTTTGAAACTTTTTTTGTGACGTGTTTAGATTCCCTTGTATAGATAGGTGTGAATAATAAATTCGTCAATTTCAACATTTTCCTATTTTTCTCGCTACCGATACATCTTATGACAAAAATATAAGAGAGCAATATTATTAAATATCAAATTTCCAACAACTTTTGTTTGAACCTTTTTTTTGCAACATGTTTAGATTCCCATGTTTAGATAGGTGTGAATAATAAATTCGTCAATTTCAAGATTTTCCTATCTTTCTCGCTATCGATACATCTTTTGACAAAAATATAAGAGAGCAATATTGTTAAAAATCAAATTTGCTACAACTTTTGTTTGAAACTTTTTTTGTGACGTGTTTAGATTCCCTTGTATAGATAGGTGTGAATAATAAATTCGTCAATTTCAACATTTTCCTATTTTTCTCGCTACCGATACATCTTATGACAAAAATATAAGAGAGCAATATTATTAAATATCAAATTTCCAACAACTTTTGTTTGAACCTTTTTTTTGCAACATGTTTAGATTCCCATGTTTAGATAGGTGTGAATAATAAATTCGTCAATTTCAAGATTTTCCTACCTTTCTCGCTATCGATACATCTTTTGACAAAAATATAAGAGAGCAGTATTGTTAAAAATCAAATTTGCTACAACTTTTGTTTGAAACTTTTTTTTGTGACGTGTTTAGATTCCCTTGTATAGATAGGTGTGAATAATAAATTCGTCAATTTCAACATTTTCCTATTTTTCTCGCTACCGATACATCTTATGACAAAAATATAAGAGAGCAATATTATTAAATATCAAATTTCCAACAACTTTTGTTTGAACCTTTTTTTTGCAACATGTTTAGATTCCCATGTTTAGATAGGTGTGAATAATAAATTCGTCAATTTCAAGATTTTCCTATCTTTCTCGCTATCGATACATCTTTTGACAAAAATATAAGAGAGCAATATTGTTAAAAATCAAATTTGCTACAACTTTTGTTTGAAACTTTTTTTGTGACGTGTTTAGATTCCCTTGTATAGATAGGTGTGAATAATAAATTCGTCAATTTCAACATTTTCCTATTTTTCTCGCTACCGATACATCTTATGACAAAAATATAAGAGAGCAATATTATTAAATATCAAATTTCCAACAACTTTTGTTTGAACCTTTTTTTTGCAACATGTTTAGATTCCCATGTTTAGATAGGTGTGAATAATAAATTCGTCAATTTCAAGATTTTCCTATCTTTCTCGCTATCGATACATCTTTTGACAAAAATATAAGAGAGCAATATTGTTAAAAATCAAATTTGCTACAACTTTTGTTTGAAACTTTTTTTGTGACGTGTTTAGATTCCCTTGTATAGATAGGTGTGAATAATAAATTCGTCAATTTCAACATTTTCCTATTTTTCTCGCTACCGATACATCTTATGACAAAAATATAAGAGAGCAATATTATTAAATATCAAATTTCCAACAACTTTTGTTTGAACCTTTTTTTTGCAACATGTTTAGATTCCCATGTTTAGATAGGTGTGAATAATAAATTCGTCAATTTCAAGATTTTCCTATTTTTCTCGCTATCGATACATCTTATGACAAAAGTACAAGGGAGCAATATTGTTAAAAATCAAATTTTCTACAACTTTTGTTTGAAAAATTTTTTTGTAACATGTTTAGATAGGTGTGAGTATTAAATTCGTCATTTTCTCTATTATCTAATAATTGTCTAAAGATGTCTAAAATCATCAAAATTTGTTTGAAATTCATCTCTGATCATTTATAGTTGGCTAAAGTTGTTGGAAATCATTAATAACCGACTAGAATAATCCAACATTTATTTAGAATCATCCAAAATTTGTCTAAAATCATTCAAACGTTATCGAAATTAATGCACTTGTCTAAAGCTGTTTAAAATCATCAAAAACTTTCCAAAATCTTCAGGAATTTTCTAAAATACGTCCCTAATAGTCTATAATTGTCTGAAGATGTTTAAACTCATCAAAAATTCTCTAAAATCTGTCTAAATTTGATCATCAAATATGGGATTATTAAAATATTAATTAATTGTCAAATTGATGAAAATTAATTTATTTAACAACACAGTCTTTATATAATTAATTTATTAATCTTCATTAATACAAAATAAGATATTATTTATAAATTTTGTATTAATAATTTATTTAGGCCGATAAAGCAGATTTCGCCATCTCGTGTCAACTTTGTTAATCAAAACAAAAACAACAAATTATTTATAAATAAATATAAAATAACACTAAAACGACATATAACTCGTCCAATTTAATTTATAAACCAATTTTATACATAAATACGAATTCAAACTAAAAATAACCGTATTTAATGCTTCGCGGGTTAGCCGATAAAATAGTTTCCGTTGCGTCCGCTCCAATAAAATCGTTTGGCTTCTAGTGTTATTAAGGGTAAAAACGTTTATTGGGGCGCCAAGGGCGGTTTGTAACGCATCGAGATTAACCGGACGTTAATTGCGCGTCAATTTCGCTCAGTTTGGCGTCGTTTTTCTTTGATGATTTCGAATTATAAGCCCGCAACGACGACACGGTTCGCCAACCAATAGGTTGGATCGATGTTCGGGCTGTTGTACGCCGAGTACGTTCAAGGTTCCGCAGTAAGGACTTGGAATTGTGTTTCGCGTATCGCGAACACCGTCTGGTACAAATTCAATCATATTACGGATCCGATCGTAAGTAAAATTAACGTTTAATTAAGTTGGAATTAACGGGAATCTCGCGGTTTCGGGGAGAATTCGGGAAATCGCAAAAATTGTTTATGGATGTAAATTCAATATGGCCGACGTGCAAACCGTGGTTAAGAAAATGCTTCGGTTAAAAATTAAAAAGGATTTTTTTAATTTAACGTTGATATTTCTTATTTTTACTTGTTTCTTCTTAATTTCGACTTTATTTTTAATTAAATTAATTTGAGTAAATTAATTAATTAAAAAAAATGAAGAGTGCCCTGTCAAAAAAAATTTGACAGATTAAATTCTGGCGCGTCAACCCCAAAAACCACACCGAATTCTTTTTTAGTTAACACTCGCGTTTTTTAAATTTTAACGTTCGCGTATTAATTCGCCCTTAACGATGACAACGACGACGAAAAATCTCTATGTCAGCTTAGGTCAACATCCTCGATTTCCGCGCTTTTTCAAACCCCATCGTTTTGCAGATGCCGAGGTCCCGCAGGAGGCACCACTCAAGATCCCGCTCCCGATCCAGGTCGCATTCTCACGATCGCGATAGGGAACCCAAAAGGAGGAAGGTCGATAGCTACGATAGTCCACATCATAGACGATCAGTCAGGTTTGTACAAGATTTTAATCAGAATAAATTAAGCAAAATTTCCAATATTTCCAAGTTTGTGGCCTTGTTCAATTATGTAATTGAAATGTTTCATTCAAAAAGAATTCTTAGTTTTGAACTACAATAACATTAATGAACCAAAAAGTTCATAAAATGTATTTTTTTTATAGTTTAGCCCCTAAAGCAGGGCTTATTAAAGTGTAGGGCGCAAAGATTTGCAATATTCAGCCTAAATCTAATTATTTATGTGGATATAAATGGGCTAATCAATGCACCTCATTAATATTGTTTGTGTTTGTTACATCCATTTTGTCATTATCACCTACACTTAGCAGCAGAAGTCTGCGTACAAAAAACTTCTAACACTTTGACTAAAAAAATAAGGGTCATGATCTAATGTGGTAAACTTCAATTTTTTTTTATTTTGTGTATTAACTACATATAATTCTATTAACAAAATATGCATCAATAAAACAGAAATATTAGTTACAAAAAAAATTAAAATTAAAAATTCTCCAAATAATGCGTATGCAAAAATCTGCGTACAAATAAAGACGCCTTCTCCAAAATATACTTATTTATTTAAATACGTAGTTGGCGATGTCCGCTTTCGCATTTAAATAAAAGATAATCGGTGTCAATTATATTAGCAGAGGCTTAGAAACTAAAAGTTAGAATGGACACGAAAGGAAAGGAAATTGAATTTTGAGAGAGAAAAATTATTGTAAAGTTATGGAAAGAGGGAAAACCTTTTCAAAAAATAGGAGAAACTGTCGGCAGGTCACACTCTTCCATTCAAAGAGTAATTAATAATTATAAAGACACTGAAGATTACCTCTCACGTCCGCGATCTGACCGAGAGAAGCGACCCTTTTTAACAAACCGAGAGAAGCGAAAAATTTTACAGCAGCTTAGAAAAGAACCTAGGCTGACGGCAAAAAAAATAGTAGAAAATGTACAAGAAGAATTTCATAAAACTATCAGCAAAGATACGGTGAGAAGGACGTTAAAAAAAGCTAACTATCACAGTCGCGTTGCACGAAAAAAACCATTTGTGTCAGAGGTCAATAGTCAGAAGCGGATCGCCTTTGCAAAAAAACTCTTAGACAAGCCCATTGAATTCTGGGAGAAAGTTCTCTTTACAGATGAGAGCAAATTTTGCATTTTCGGCATTAAGGGTAAACAGCTTGTATGGAGAAAACTTAATACTGCCCTTAATCCCGAAAATTTGAAAGCGACTGTAAAACACGGAGGTGGTGGAGTTATGGTTTGGGGGTGTATGTGCACCAAAGGGGTGGGAAGGTTGGTTTTCATAACAACGACAATGGACCATAAAATGTATATAGACATTTTAAAAGAAAATTTGAAGCCTAGTATCGAAAACTTGGGCTTGGGGCCCGAATACTTTTTTCAACAAGATAATGACCCCAAACATTGCGCCCATAACACTAAGCTTTGGCTACTATACAATACTCCAAAGCAACTTAAAACACCTCCACAATCGCCGGATTTGAATCCCACCGAACACCTCTGGGATTTACTGGAACGCAGGATTCTGCAACACAACATAACGTCGAAGGAAACGTTAAAAAATGTTATAATTGAGGAATGGGCCAAAATCAGTTCGGACGAAACGAAGAAATTAGTGCACTCCATGCCTAAACGTTTAAGGGAGGTCATTAAACGTAAAGGTTATCCGACCTCATATTAATATAGAAACAATGATCTCATTTATGAATTTTTTATAAATACTGTCCTGACTTGTACGCAGATTTTTGCATACCCGTTATTTGTAGAATTTTTAGTTTTGATTTTTTTCTGTAACTACTGTTTCTGTTTTGTTGAAGCATATTTTGTTAATAGAATTATATGTAGTTAATATACAAAATAAAAAAAATCAAGTTTATCACATTAGATTATGACTCTTATTTTTTCAATTAAAGTATTACAAGTTTTTTGTACGCAGACTTCTGCTGCTGAGTGTATAAGATTATTGTATTTTATGTCCTTCAAAAGTTGGGTCTTTTTCTTTTCATTATAACTCATGATGGGCAATTAGAATGGTCGCCATGATGATGGCTTGTATGCTTGCTTCTTCCACACAGTGGTATAGTCTGTACCACGAGAAGTGGAGGCGACTCATCGTTTAAAAGGGTAGGAAATAAGATTTGGACGTAGCACCTAACTTAACCCTTTCATCCCGGAATACTGAAATATGAAATTTATCAAAAAATTTATACACGTTTCTGTGCACTAGCCATATAATAGATATTATTTATCATAAACATTAGAAAATCTTTTAGGGGTTGGTAAAAAATCGAGAAAGGGTTGTGGTAAATATATGTACTAGCCAGTTTTGCATTACTGGAACATGTATGTATCAACAGAAAGTAAAACACGCAATTTTTTGCAATATTCTGTTTATTTATATAATGCAATTTATAAAAATAAAAAAATCTTTACTCGGTATGATATGGGGCGAAACATAATTTGCATAGTACAACATTGCACTCTTTGCATATGGTTTTTCTTCTTTTCTGGACTTGATTTGTATTGATTATTGGTAAATGCAAAGCACTTGTCTTTCGATGCTTTGGAGACCGTTTCTTAGGCAACGGCAAATTTGAAAGTTTTACCCCTTCTTCAGCTAGTTCTTCTGCCAGATCTATCAAAAATGTCAAATATGAAACATCTTTATTTTCTCGTTTCAAATCTTTATATAATATCCAAGCGTTTACAGTGCAAATGTTGACACAGGTATAAAAAACCTTTTTCCACCATTTTGTGGATTTCCGGTTGTAATCATATAGACTTTGATACTTATCTGCTCTATCCACGCCACCCATTTTTTTTTTTTCGATAAAAAGCAATAGCTTCAGGACAGTTCGTCGACACGCTCTTGTTCGCCTGTTTTTGTTTTTTAAGGATCTCAGTTGTTTCTGGTTTGTGGCAATTACTTAGAACTAAGACCTCTTTTGTATCTTGCCATTTAGCTAACAGAACTCCCGTTTCATTACTTCTAAACATTGATTTTCCTCGTTGCAATTTTCCTTGTATATTGGGCAAGTTTCTGCGATTACTCATACACGTACCCAATGCGGCATAACCACATGTTTCTAACAAATTGACATTAGTAAAAAAATGATCAAAGCACAAACACACGTCAGGTTCTTGTATTGTACTTGCAAAACGTTTAACAACTCGCTCTCCAAGAGTAAGCGCACCGTCTGTTATAGGTTGAGATTCCTTTCCGGAGTATACGTTTAGATCGTAGGTGTAACTTTATGCCTCGTTTCACCGGTTTGAGAGGCATATATTGTTTGAGAAGAACGCCCTTTGAATTTTGTCATGGATTCGTCGATGCTCTGAAAAGGGCTATCCAGGCGATATTTTCTAAATGTGTGTTTCAAACAAGAAAGTAATTCATCAACATAGTATGTCTTTGTTGCGTCTGGTGGCTTTTCAGGAAGAGAAAAATACAGTTTCGATGTTACAACCATGTATCTGTCGCGAGAAATTATTCTCCCAATCAGTCTGTTTCCCATGGATTCTTTGATACTCCAATAATTTTTGAGAAATGGCAGATAATTATAGGACACTACCATCATAACTGCTAGAATTTTCTGTAATTCACCCTTGTCAGTAGGCTTGTGTTTTTGTTTTTTTACATATTCAAAATCTTTATTCGTTCATTTGTACAATTAACAATTTGAAGGTGTAGTGAATGTGGAAACATTTTATGAAACACTTGAATTGGACGAGAATTTCTATTAATGTCATAAATTTTACAAGGTCTTGAAGAAGGAATAGATTTTGCAGGTACAAATGTATTGCTTGGAACAATTCATTCAGGTAGTCGATTTGTATGCTCCTCAACGCAAGTTTCTAATTCTACCTCAATATTTGTATCATCATTGCCCGAATCATCTTCAATACTTGATTCTTTGTCTTGAGTACTTTCATCATTTTTAGGACCTTTAATAATCTTCTTTCTTTTCATGGTAGCTCTATGCTGGTACATATATGCACTATATAAAAAAATATCCACCCAAAAAATTAATTACAAATTATTTTGATCACTTACTTGTAATTTACTCTCTGGTGATTTACTCTAATTATATTCAATAATGATAGTGTATTATAACAACTTTTAAACACGTTTTAACACTAAAATTGCACAAAACCACGTGCAGACAATGGAAATTGGCGCTATATAGACTAGCTAGAGTCATGCAGACAGCGTACGATTTTCGTACATAACCTCAAAGCCAAACGCATGAACAACGGCCTGGTACAATTTCCAGTAAAAACGAGCGATCATTTTAGGTTCCAGGGGTTTTCACACATTTGTGGTACACATATGTACCATCCGGGACGAAAAGGTTAAGGTCGGGTAACGTGACAGACAAAATAATATTGTTCTATGTAGTTTATATGGACATATTTATATCTGTAGTAACACGACCGCGCAGACACGAACAGACATAGACTGTGCCCGGCCAGTATTCGCGGAGAGAATATTTTGTCTGTGCGGTTCATGTCTGTATGTGTCTGTGTCTTACGAACAGCATGAAAGAACATCAGAACCATGCAGACATTTTTTGATTTCTTTATAAAATGGATAAAGTAAATCTAACTCATAAAGGGGTCCAAACAATGATGATACAAAATTAAACATGTTTACATGCGAGCAATTTTGAAACGAAAATGATTACGAACAGCCATTTCGTAAAAAAAATGTATAATATTAATTGAAAACTAAAAAGAATAGCACGAATTATCTTTACGTAGCACGGGGGCGCAATGGCTCAGCGTGTTAACTCTCGAGTTAACACGCAGACGTCCCGGGTTCGTATCCCGGTGTAATCACGTTGGGTCGCCCCCCGTCCTTCGGAGGGGACGTTAAGCCGTCGGTCCCGGCAACCAGTCTAACATCTCTGGCTGTCGTTATCACTATGTGTGTAAGGGGTTTGAACAAAAAATGGCTGAATGCGCGTTAGCGCCCTGGAGGCCTGCACCTCGTAGGGGTCCACGAGGATGTTGGTACTCCTGGAGCGGCACCTGACAGGGGCGAACCCACACTGGGCCTGTGCCATAGCACGCCCGGTTTGGTGGGGGGTCGGTCAGGAAGCGGAATCAGCCAAAAATCGAGTTATATATACTCGCATTTAACATCTCAAACCTCTTGGAGGGAGCCAGTGTACAAGGGGCCCGTTGTGGCCTAGGTGCCGCGTATAGAATACGCACTCCTCACTCCATACATACATACATACAAAAGAATAGCACGAATTATCTTTACACGCACAAGCATCCACAGGATGAGCCGTGCAAAATCAAGTTCAGCAGGATCTTATCATGCAATGTCTAAACCTAAAAGCGCCTTCAGTCATAGACGATCACGTTAAGTTGATTACTGTTATAATATTTGAAAAGTAAAATGTTTGATCGTCAATACGTTCTTTAGACTGTGCCTAACATTTTGTTTCTAATTTTTTTTGAGCATATGATGTACAGATATGCAGCGTGGTCTGTTTTAGGTTTATCTTGGTGTCCCTCCTCTAGTAAAATTGTGATTATAGATAAACCTTCCACGGAGAAATTTCATACGATAATACGGCCAACAGGGCATGTTTTATGTGAATAAAAAGCGTCTGACACATTCGATGTCTGTAGATATAAACGTACCTTTTTTTCGTTTTCTGTTGTTTTCGGTTCATCTCTCGGTAGATCTGACAACTATCAACGATAGGGGAAGCAGCACGACTGTCATGAGGTACTTTAGATGCTTCTAATGATGTTATTGGAATCAGTTAGCTTTAATTACCATTTCAATTGCACTTTGCAGAAAATGATTTCTCATCATAAGTGGATTGCTACTTTGAGCTACAATTGCAGCAGGCATGCATAGCTGATAAGCAAGATCTTTTAAAAATGTTCTTCGTTGATACTTTCTTCGTAAGTGTGAGTTGTGTTCTCTATAAATGATATAGGACATTAAACCACCGATATCAATCATGTTATAAAAAAATACAAGAGGCCAACATATCGTCCTTCTTTTGATGGTGTACTCTCCCAACATTTTGTCCATAACATCAACTCCTCCTTTAGTTTTATTGTAATATTGGATTATTTCAGGCTTCTTTGTTTGCGTGTCTTCCACTTCTTTATTTTTTCTTGGCACACATGAACATACTATAGCATTAGGATTATACGCAAAATTCGGTGGTAGGAATGTATTATTTTTTTCTTACTATACCAACTAGTGTCATATTCCAGGAATTCAAAACCTTTGTCAATTCTAAAGTTGTAAAAAAAATATCAGTCTTGACGTTTCTTCCAGATCTCTTATACGTATTAACTAAGCCTAATACTGTTTGTTCACAAACATTAACTTTTCGAGGACTAGTGGTTTGCCAGTGTAAAGCTGACCTCGTAGCGGATAACTAGAAGATGCATCACAAGCCTAGAAAACTTTTATCCCATATTTTGCCGGTTTGGAAGGTATATACTGTACAAATTTAGTACGACCTCTGTAGGGAAATAATTGTTCGTCGATAGTAATTGTTCGTCATTCATGCGGTTTATATTCTTTTTCTAAATTTTTGTTTAGCATTGACCAAATATCCGGAATCGGTGCTGTTTTATCAGTTTTCGCCCATTCTTCATGAGTATTTGCATTGTCAAATCTGATAAATCGCAACATCATTTTGAACCAGTCACGGGACATTGCTCCAAATATTAGTAAATTTGTTTCTTCCAATATTATAGTACAGATTTCTGGAGATATTATTGATCTGAAAATCCCTTTAGGTGTATACATTTTACTCTACGCCAAATGTCCTCCTTTTTGGCGTAAAATATTCTTCGATTTTGTTTGAGTTTTCTGATATGGTGTCGTAGTACGTCATTCTGTTCCATCTTTAGCAGTAACATTTTGGTATTTATGTTCAACACTGTCGACAGAATCGTATTTACTTTGTTCTTCTATAACTATTTGTTGTTCACTGTCTGATTCCTCAGTTGTGGATACATCTAATGGCAAATAGTTTTCGTCATCAGATTCTATATAATATGCCTTCTTTTCTTCATACTCAGAGTCAGAATTTTTTTCAATGATTCGTCTACACATGAATCCAATAAAAATAAACAAATAAGTAACAATTTGAAAGGTAACAGTAACTAAACAATACTAACTTGCAGTATTGTTTTCCTGTGTCCCGTTGAGCGCTAAGCCCTGCTTTATTGCCACTCATGATCACTGAATATAATGGCTGGTAAATGCAAGACGTAAAAAGTCTTATAATTTGACTTTTTTTAAACGTTACTTTAACTTCCTCAAATTAAAAATGAGTGTATTTTACCAAAACCCTCTTTTATAACGCTCAAAAGGATCAGTGGGGGTTAAGTTATGAAAAAATCTAAATTATATAAGTATTTAGATTGTTGTTGAGTTTGTTATGTCCATTTTATCTTTATCATATATAACAGTGGTTCTCAATCTTTTCACTATTGATGACCACTTCGTACCCTTCAGAATCTGAATCTGCGGTCTTCATAGGCGCCGCTTTTTGTAAATAAATATGGGTGCTGAAATAACTGAATTGGGTCAGACGATGATTGGCGGTTCTCGTAAAAAAAGTGAAAAGCGTCCATGTATCTGACACATATGGTTCATTTACAATGAAAATGCCTTCTGCCAATTATGTTTACAGTTTTACAAGCAGTATCTAGTCTTTAATTGATATTATTTGACCTTTTGACGTGAACATTTTGTAAACTAACTAAATTTGGTATTTTGGAAGCAAAATCAAACCTTATTAACAGTTTCAGTTTCTTGTCTTTTACAATACAAATGTCTTCAAGATTTTACATTTTTTCCATTTTTCCATTTTTTGTCTTTTGGAATCAATTGAAGTCTTCTAGAAGGAGTATTAAAGTCTTTTGGAAACATTTCAAGTCTTTTGGACACAATATCAAATTTTATAGAAGCAGTGTCAAGTCTTCTGGAAGCATTTCAAACCTTCCAGAGGCAATATCAAGACTTCTGGGAGAATTAAGAAGTTTTTTAGAAACAATAGGAGGTTTTCTGTAGCATTGGAAGTTTTCTTGAAACATTTCAAGTCTTCTTAATTATTTAGGGAACATTTAAATAAGATATAGGTTTTTGGCTTTCATCCTGTGAAGGATCGTCTCAAAGTTACATATGGTAATAAATTATATAGCGCATATAATAGGAGATCGGTTTATTTGTTTCTCATTTTTATGGCTT
Source organism: Onthophagus sagittarius (assembly GCA_036711965.1). NCBI lineage: Eukaryota > Metazoa > Arthropoda > Insecta > Coleoptera > Scarabaeidae > Onthophagus > Onthophagus sagittarius. The sequence goes on along the minus strand of JASERS010000006.1, from coordinate 21,489,660 downwards.
AAAATTTTTATCTGACACAGCAGCATATTTTTTATTAAGGGTTTTGGAAAATTTGACGCATCCAGTTTAAATGGTTCGCCATACTGGACTAGACAGACTCAAACTTACTTTGAAGTCTAGTAAAATGGTTACGCAACGGTGGCTCACTGTGTGAACATGCCATTGCACAGTTAGCTGCATTTGAGGGCTCTCTTTGATGTGTAGTGTCTGACTTATGGCCACTTCACTTCATCACTATAACGATGTCTCACAGTAATCCATGACGAGCCTTAGTGAAGAGAGGCCATTAGATTACCTTTAATGACAAAATCACACAGTTTATGTCTCTGAATTATCATTGCACAATCGATGAGTGTGGTCCTCAGCTTCTTCGTTCTAAAAGAGCCATATTTTGGAGTTATCTAAAACTTAAAACACCTCTTTAGTTTCGCCTAAATTCTGTGATGAGAGTGGATTCGTATATGTAGGCCTAAATTATCGTTTTTCTACCTCTTTTCTAGACTCAAAGCTTCAACATAGCACAGAATCTTGTAGAAAAAGTTTCAACATAAAAAATTGTTACAGAACAAATTATAGAAGGTAAACAAAATTCTCTCCATAAACATTGAATGAATATTTGGTTCACATTTTATTTAAAAATACTCAATTTTTTACATATTATGGACCATTGTTTGAAAACTAACAAATCAATTGGAAAAAAGCATTAATATCTTTATCGGCTATAATATACTCTTTAATTTAATGAATAGTTTACCCATAATTTAGCTTTAAAAAAATTATAGTTGCAAAACATATCCATACAAAAAATTTTATTTTGATATAAACGTTAATAAATAAACTAAATAAGCAATTAAACCAAAGAAATATTTAGTGTTTATAATTAAGTTTAATAAGTAATATCAATGAGGAGGAAGCATTGATGGATAAAAATCCAATAAATATTTTTTTATTTTACATTTTTCTAACAGCTTATTAACTAAACAGCTTCTTCCTAGGTTCTCATGTAAAATATGTGTTTTTGTATTTCATGATATCTGTATGATATTGCTATTTTACGGTCGTTTGAGCAGCTAAGAGAAGCAGTTATTAATTCGATTATTTCCTATTTGATGTATACAGGGTGTGTCAAATGCCTGGAATATAACCAACGTCTTCGTCATTTGGTTTTAAAGAAAAATGCATCAATCATATCACCATACGATTTGATTTGATTCGATTTATGTAAAATAAACAGAGCAAAATATCCAATAATTCCAATTTTGAACTAAAATTAGAACTAACAGTAGCACAAGGTAAAACACCTGTCGCGAAAGCCTTCGTACTTATTATATTTCCAATTTTGTATCCTTGTTCAATTATGTAATTGAAATGTTTGAGTCAAGAGGAATTTTTGGTATAAATCGGGAGGTAAAAAATGAACTTTAAAGGAAATTAATGGATGAAATTAAATGAAAAAATGTGGAGTATGATTCAGCGTTTTGAACTAAAATAACATTAGTGTGCAAAGTTAATAAAATGTGTTTTTCTTTTGTAGTTTGGTCCCTAAAGCAGGGTTTCTTAAATTGTGGGGCGAAAAAATTAACGATTTTATTAACTCCCATTTATATTATTTCAGTTTATATCCATCTTGTCATTATAAGATACATTGTAACTTTAGTCCTTCAAAAATTAGAATTAAAATTAGAATGGCAATTAGAATCGTCACCATGTTAGGCACTATTGATGATGGCAAGCATATTTGCTTCCACACAGTGGTGTAGTCTAGATGGAATACTCAAACTTAGTTTGAGTATGTCCTTCTTTGATGTGTGGTGTCTGACCGATCCTAAAGCCCCTCTATACAATGGCAGTGGCTCAAAATGGTTTATGATAAGCCATAATTAAGAAGGGCCATTAAGTTGTCTTTCATGATAAAATCACACAGTTTATGCTCAGCAGCTTCTGATTTATCATAGCCAAAGTGATGAGTGTTATCTGAGATTTAAAACCTCTTTGGTTTCGCCCAAGGTCCATCAAGGTTATGATGTTATCCAATTCCCTATGATTACTGTAAATACCATATTTTATTATGAATTGTATGAAATTCATAAAAAATGGACAAATATTCGACAATGGTTCAGTTTCCTCATCAAAACGGTCTCCCCCCTCTTTATCATCACATTTGTGATCTTCCTGATCTTCCTCGTTGTCATTATACAAGACTTCGTTAGATTGGGTTGTATTTGATTGGGTTGAGCTTCAACTTCATATCATTCAATATGAAGAATGTTGGGTTGGCTTCGATTTACATGAAGGTATGAAGTTTAACCCAACCCTATTCGTAACATTCCACATAAATCATAGTCCAATACAACTTTTAGAAACAAAATGTGTAAGTGTTCTGTTAAACAGGAAAGTCTTCGTTATAATCGTAAAATTTTTTTTATTAATTGTAGCGCATTTTTATTTGCTAATTTGAAATGTTTTTTTTTATTTTGTTATGACCTTCATTGTAATTTTAAATGGAATGCATATGTTCATACCTATTTTGATAATAAATCTTTCTACCAGATAAACCTATCGAGTCATATGCTTGTATGAGAAAAAAAATCGTGATAGAACACGTCATCATTAATATTTCAAAATTGTTGAAATTGTCAATTTTTTGACGTCATTGATAGGAGTTATTAATGACGTCATTTCAACGCATACAATACTTTAATTTATCGATTAATATTTTCAGAAAATGCATTTGTTCTGTGTGTTTTGATATGTTCATCATGTAGATGGATTTATCTTCTATCAAAATACACAAACAAACAATACACATGCATTTTATTTAAATTATCAATGATTGTTGTCATAGCAGCCAAACAGATAAACAATATTTATAAGCAAATTCCGGCTGAAAATGCACCAAAATTAATAAAAGAATGATTATTTGAAAAATTTTTTTAAAACCACGAATGACGTCGTTATTGGCTACATTCCAGACATTTGACCCACCTGTATAATAGTGATTTACAAATTTCTAATGAAATTCTGAGTCTAGTGGTTATATTAATTATAGAACTAATAAATTTTTAGGTTCACTATTACTTCTAATTAAAATACTAGATAAACAGTGGTACTAGCAATATCTATCCTCTGATTTGGAACTTTTCTGTCATCTTTATGTTGCTTTCTGGAAACTGTATCTACTATTCTAAATAATAACAGCATCTTCCTTAATAAGCAGAATAACGCCGTTACACATTCCGTTTAATTTGCTAATTTGATAGTTTAATAAAATTAAAGACTTCTATCATTTTTATTCAAACTGGGATATAGTTTTTCAAAATAAAGAAATTGTAAAAACTTTGATGTCGTTATGTCGCTTCGAACGGGATAGATGGGAAATAAAAATCAATAAAAGTTGCAAGAGTGAGATGCTACGAAAATTTTATATGCTAGAATAAAAGAGGTTCGAACGATTTACGTTTGTGTCTTCTTGATCTTACGTGAAAACGTCGTAAACGTCACTAAAGTTTTTATAGATTGGATTTTAGAATTCTTCTATATTTACACATAATTTATCGATTTTTTGAAAAATAATGTTCGATTGGAGGTAATAGCTCTATTAAATCGCCTGCCATTTAGCCTACTCTGTATGTTTGTTATCAATAGAAGTACTACAACTTCTATTAGTTGTAGTACTTATCATGCAACAATTTTTCTAAATACATTTGTAATTTTAATAACGTATAAGTTATTTGTTTGAGTACAGTTATTTGAGTATAAGCACTACTCAACTTAACCTAAATCTAGAAACTCCTACAAAGAAAAGAAACAATAAACAAAAACAAAAGAAGCGAATATGATCATATTTATCAGTCACGTACATACGAGTTTAACTCAGCTTTTGTCGATCAAATAAGCTACTCGTAAAGGTGGAGATACCAATCAATTAGATTATTTTAAGGAGTAGGTTATTGTACTTCTTTTCAATTTAATTTAATCTTCTGACAGTAGTATCCAATCTTCTGCCAACACTGTCTTCTTGACTTAGTAGTATTTCGCGCTCTGTATTTCTTTTAGCAATCTTTAGTCCTCTATTAGCTGTATTTAATGGTTTGCCAGTAGTTTCTTGACTTCTTTCGGTAATATTTTCTCTACCTATTAATATCTAGACCTCTAGAATATATATCTAATTTTCTATGAGCAGTGTCAAGTTATCTAGAAGCAATATAAATTTTTATGGTAGCAATATCAAGTTTTCTAGACGCATCAAGTTATATAGAAGTAATCTAACGTCTTCTGAAAGCATTTCAAGTTTTTTATAAGCAGTATCAAGTTTTTCTTGGGGTATCAAGTTTCCAGGGACAGTCTCAAGTCCTCTGGAAGCAGTTCAAGTGTCCCAGAGGAAATATCAAGTCCTTTGGAAGTATATCAAGTCTTCCAGAGGCAATATCAAGTCTTCTAGAAGCGTTAATTAGAAGTAACATCAAGTCTTTTGGAAGTCTTCAAGTCAGTATAAAGTCCTCTGGTGGCAGTTCAAGTCCCACAGAGGACATATTAAATCCTTTGGAAGTATATCATGTCTTCCAGAGGCCTTTCGATTGCCCTGGGAGCAGTATCAAGTCCTCTGGAAGCAGTTCAAGTCTCCCAGAGGAAATATCAAGTCTTCTGGAAGTATTTCAAGTCTTCCAGAGGAAATATCAAGTTTTCTAGAAACAGTATCCAGTTGGCTAGAAGTAACATCAAGTCAAACTGGAAAACTGGATACAGCTTCATTTTTTGAAGGTGTATACAGTTTTTTGACGCAGAGTCAAGTCTTCTAGAAACATTTCAAATCTTCTGGTAGCAATACCAGGTCATCTAGAATCTATATCTAATTAGTTATAAGTAACGTCAAGTGTTCTGAAAGCCTTTGGAGTGTTCTAATAGCAATACCAAGTATTTTGAAGCAGTATCAAGTCTTCTAGGGGCAGTATAATGTCTTCAGGAAGCAGCTCAGGTCTACCAGATAAAATATCAAGTCTTCTGGAAACATTTCAAGTCTTTCAGAGGAAATATCATATCTTCTTTAAACATTTCTAATCTTCTAGAAGCAGTAAGTCTAGTTTCAAGTCTTCCAGGTAGTATCAATTCGTCTGGAAGCAGTTCAAGTCTCTCAGAGGAAATATCCAGTCTTCGGGAGGCAGTAACAAGTCTTCTAGAAACATTTCAAGCTTTCTCACAGCAATACCAAATCTTCTGGAAGCATTTCCAGTCTTCTCTTTAGTGATGTAATAGCTGTATTTAGTGGTCAGTCAGTAGTACCTTAACTTATTTCAGTTCTATTAGCATTACATTTTCCTGTCAGCAATGAATTAGTAATATTCAGATTTCTGCCATTAGTATCTACTTTTCTGGAAACACTGTTTTCTTCAATTGTTTTGAAGTAAACTGTTTTGCAACGTTTAATTAATCCTTTATTAGTTGTATTTAATAAAAATGTCAGGAGTTTCTTAACTTTTTTTAGTAATATTTTCTCTATTAGTGTCTTGACCTCTGGAATATACAGGGTATTCTGCAATAATTGTACAATACTTTACAGGCGTATTCTTTGGTGGAAGATTAACAAAAGGCCTAAAAACGTCTTCTTCAATTAGTTTTATTTAGTGTTCTGTCAGCAATGTTTAATTTTTATTTAGTAAATATTTTTTCCACTTACTAGTATCTAGACCTCTGGAATAAATGTAGTATCTAGACCTCAATTAGCAACATTTATTCTTCTGACAAGAGTATCTAATCTTCTACCAACAGTATTTTGGTACAGTTTTGTTTTCTATAAGCAATAGCTTTTTCTGTCAGCAATATCTAGTTTTCTATAAGCAAAGTTGTCGTCTTCAGCCCCTAATTGTTGAAAAAATTTTGTATAACTTTACATTTATCACATGAATTGCCTTTGACTTTGTTATATATAACCAAAGTATGTATTAGGTATTTGCTATTTTTTTAAAATTATGATGGTTTTGTGCTATCTGTGTAGATTGATGCGTTGAATTCCGCCAGCTTCTTCATTTTGTTTGTTTATCTTATCTGTGAGGTTCTTTGCCCTTCATTTTTCCCTCTACAACAAGTTTTATATGGTGTTTTTGAGTGTCAATGATCTGGTATGAATTGACTTTGTTCTTCCAATATCTTTAGAAACAGAACATTTTTTAGCTTTGCATTAATTATGTACAATAATTCTACACACATGGGTTGATTGTGGTTTCAAAATAATTCCTTTCTGATTTTGAAATGATATCTAGCTGATCCTCTTTCTTTCTTTGCGTTTCGGATTTGTCATCATAGATTGTAATTTAGTAGTTTATTTTTTATGTAATTAATTATATTGATGAGTTTTCGGACTCTTTTGTTGATAGAAAATCAAGCATAGTATGCTATTTTTGTATAAAAGTGTTATGCAACACGACAGTGTTTAGAAATGTTAAAAATAAAATAAGCTATTAATAAAATTTTTGCAAACAAGATTACTTTAATTGACCCAATAATGATTAATTCATGAAAAAAACTTTTTAATTAACCCAAAAAACGTAGATGGAGTTGGCAGATAATAATTTTCCATTATGAACGTAATTAAAGTCTTCGTTCCCTTAACGGATTTTTTATGGCTTTTTAACAATATTAAAATTTATTGGAATTTCAAATTATAGCTATATAATTCGAAATAAGCTTCAAACTTTGAAATGTTAATTCGAAGCCCTGTTATATTTTAAATTTTGTCACATAAATCAATTTATTCTTCCCCACACTTTCTTTGTCTCTTGACAAATCCTACATAAATTTATTCTTATGACCAAACCGACATCCCACGTTTTCCTCGTAATAAAAGTGCATCGTCTTCTTCCTCCGAAAGTGAGGAGGATTGTCCGAGATATAAAGTCTACGTCCTCTGTAGGACGATGCACCGGCGTGGAGGCCCACGCGAAATATATTCCATTATGGTCACAATGCTTCAACGACCCCAGCTTAAAACAACAAACTCAATAAATAATTCAAGTGAAAATAAAATAAATCTTCTAATTAGTAAGTTGCAATCAATTTTTTGAAAGATGAAAATTTCTTCGATTTCTAAGCAATAAGATCGAAAGCGCTCCTATTAGTAACAATATAAATTATCTACTTTGCAATAGTCTCGTTGTACTTTCACTGGTTGGTCGCCGTCTGTTGTGTTCTTTTTGCACGTCCCATATCTCTCCCTGCAACTGGCCATGAAAGATCTCGAGAGTGCGAGCCGTATCTCGATACCACGCTTCAGTCTCGACTCGAACCTTCTACGTCTTGCACACGTTTTCGCCAACGACTGTTATTGTTGCTATTTTTTTATTATAAGTGCGGTTTGCGGCAACCGTGTCGTACGTAAACGTTTGGTTATTTTAACGCTTCCTTTGTTCTCATACTTAAATTGAAACGTTAATTAGTCAAGTGAAACATTTCTGGCTTTTTTGGTGATATATATTTTGTAAGAAACGCCCACGAGAATCCTATTAAATTTTTTTTGTTGTAAGAAAGAGAAACGACCCGGCATGGATCGGATCGTTTTATGAATCATCGCTCGTGTGAGAATTAATGATATAAAATTTTTAATTCGCAAGGTCGTTTATTTTCAGTTTTCTTATTGATTTAATCGTTTGTTTTAGATCGGTTTCCTTTTCCGGGTTTCGGAAGCTTTGTCGCTTTCGCCTGCACAAAGTTACACAAACAATACCAACGTTACGGTTACGAGATTGTGTTGTAACCATGTGGGATCTCCAACCGAAACTAATTGACCGAGTTTTTAATCCTTTATTGTTATTATTATTGTTTTTTTCTTCTAAATTGAGTTACTTTTTAATTGAGATACTTTTTAATTGAGTTGTTTTTAAATGACGAAATTTTCGAAATGCGATTTCTTAATGTCCATGTTTTTTTGTAGAGTGAGCGCGAAAAGTGCAAGTGACTTCTTTTCGATATGAGGCTGTCGCCTTAATAAGTGGGTTACGTTGGAAGGTCGCCGGCTGGTCCTTGAACTTTCTCGAGCCGAAATCGGGTTTATTCCGAAATGACGAACGGCAATGACAATATTTGCACGCATAGAATGCGTCTCTCTCGTGGGTTTAAGAATTCGAACTGGATCGACCCACTTTAAGCCTCGATTTCATTTAAACCAACAGATAAATAAAGATGTTTTGGTTAATTTTTTTTAACAATTTGATTATGTCAATTCTAGTTTGGAAAAATTATGATTATTTTTTTCAAAGCTGTTCTCGCGACCTTAGTTTGGTATTATTTGGGGCAAGGTTTGTTCATTCAAAGTTGACGCTAATTGAGGAGAACTCTCGGGAAGGTCGATCGTATGTGGTATTGTCAATTAAAGATGCGAATCTTAAGTTTCTTCTATTTCTACCTCTTTTTCTCAAAACATTATCTCATTTTAGCATCTTACAATTGTTTTTTTTACTTCATTTTTGAATTATTTTGAAAAGAAGTTATCAGAAAATGTTTGTCGTTACTAACATTTTACTAAAATTTTACTACAACCATGTTGTCTTTGTGATGATGTGATTAAAGGACTGTGGGAAATAAAATGATAGATTTGGTACACGTAATAATAAGCTATGATTGTGGCAAAATCAAAAAATTATTTCTAATGATGTTAATTGGCTTCTTTTCTTTATAATTAAATGCTTGAAACTTAATAAAAAAACTTGGGGTCGTCTAATTTTGCCACACCATGTTGGGCTACGATTATTAAATACAAATTGTATCACAAGTTATGTCCGAAAAGCTTTATCTACAATTATTTTGGAAAAAATATCATCTCATTAAAATGTTTGAGCATTAACAATTGCCAAACGATTTGAAAAATTTGATAAAAGACCTAGATAATAAACAGAAAACGTAAGAGGCAAAACTTCGCAGTGAAATCGCCTCTTTTATGGAAGCAAACGAGAAGTTCTTCAATTTAGTGACATCTCAATGATTTGAACATCAAACGACAAGGAAAAGAAAACCTCAGCAATAACTTACATGACACTGTGACGGCATTTGAAGCATTTTAAACAGAATTGATGGAAAATCAGTTGTTGAACAACTAGTTTACACACTTTTCCTAAACTGAAGAGTTGCGAATGTATAGATGTGGATAAATATCCGTGGAAGATATGAAACATACCAGAGAATTATCAGGTGGAGCTTATCGATTTACTGTGTAATTCGGAACTGAAAAAATTACAAAATATGTTGATCAAAATTCGTTTTTTGATATCCGAAAGAATGATGTCTTTGTTTGGAGCATATATCTACTTCTTTTTTGTCAAGTTTCTTATTTCTTTATCCAGTCTCATTTTAGTCATTGTGGAGTCTCTTCATTTACTGATCTGAAGTCAATCTTCTCTTTTCCCGTGTGGACGTTGTTTTCGATTTGATTTTAATCAACCTAATAGTTATTCTTCTTTGTAAGCTCAGTTCAATTAGTTCTTTTAATAAACTCATTAGTGTACTTCCTCTCTGTCAAGTTAGTATCTCCCCACTTTCTTATTTTCTGCCAATTCTCATTTCAGTTTTTCAGTCTTTGACTCTTATACTAACAGTCTCCACTTGCTCTGGACCTTCTCTTGAAATGTTACCAGAAGACTTTATATTGCTTCTAGATAACCTGATACTGCTTCTAGGAGACTCGATACTGCTTCTAGGAGGCTTGATACTGCTTCTAGGAGACTTGATATATTCTTTGGTATACATCAAATGCATGCAGAAGATTCGAAATGTTCACACAAAATTTGATTCTGCTTCAGAAAACTTGATACTGCTTCTAGAACACTTGACATACTTCTAGGAGACTTGATATTGGCTCTGGAAGGCTTGAAATGTTTCCAGAAAGCTTGAACTGCTTCCGGAGAACTTAATGTTGATCCTGAAAGATTTGATACTGCTTCTAGAAGACTTGATATTGCCACTGGAAGACTTGAAATGCTTTCAAAATCTTGAACTGCTTCCAGAGGACTAGATGTTGCCTCTGGAAGACTTGATACTGCTTCTAGAAGACTTGATACTATTTCAGAAAACTGGATGCTACTTCTAGACCATTTGAAATGCTGCCAGAAGACTCATATTGCTTCTAGATAACTAAAAGGTGTATCAATAAAAGTTGGACAGTTGTCATTTACGATTGTTTTGATTACTAATTATGAAGCGCTGCACAAAGGAGAAAGGTTTTATCATTATGAAAACCCATTAAAAAGATGAAGTGTGTTGTATTTACACTCCATCGATTGAGTTACGTTTACGATTGGATTACGTTGTATCCGCCCGTAAACTTTGCGACATTTTGAGCCATAAAAGAACTTCTAGTATGGTTCTGAAAGATATGTGATTCCAGCAGGATGACGCGATCTGATACCAAAATCATCCATTTATTGGAGGAACGTTTTGCAGGTTGAATCATCTCATCTCGCGAAATTTCGATACCAACTGGTCATGATGATCCTGTAGGGTTTTGTAAAATCTCACGGCTATATCACTGATTATTTCCGAACTCAGAGCTGCAACTCTGCAGAAGCTACATTGAACACTAAATGAAAAGATCAAGGTTTTCATTTGGCGGATATTTAATTTTATACTTAATCCGAGCGTGTCTGCTTTATAATGCAGTAAGAATAATACATCTCGCTCAGAGACTTGCCGTTTTATTGTAAAATTAGAACGGTGGTTCTTGTTGAGATAGCTTTTAGGTACTGCATCCAGAAGACTCTTAATATCGACTCTGGATGACTTGAAATGTTTCCAGAAGACGTAATATTACTTCTAGATAACTAGATACTGCTTCTGGAGTACTTGATATTATCTCTAGAAAACTTGAAATGCTTAATATTGCTACCAAAAGACGTTATATTGTTTCTGGATAAGTTTATCTGCTTCTACAAGACTTGACGTTATCTCTGGAAGACTTGAAATGATAATAGTTTATTGGCATTAAAGATTACTACAATATAAGTAATAACTAAGTATAGACAAATCAAAATTAAATTTAAAATAACAAGTATAATGGCCGATAAGAAAAAACCAAAAATTAATAAATGTCCCATACACTTCTTCGAGTTGTATAAAGGTAGAACATCAATCATTAAGAAATTTAAGATTCAACTTTATTGGTGAGTTAAGGTAGTAGCTTACTTGACCAAAACCAAAATGTATCCGATGATGACTTGACATACTCTCTGACGTCGACTTATACCAAATACAAAACACGAGAATTTTGAACTATTTGAATACGTCTGGCATCAGCAGTCAACATGCAGTGGTTCGAAAATTATATCAGTATGTAATATCCGATATTACGGATAAAAAATGCCTTCAGAAAAAGCTTTTAGAAGCTTTGGTGTTACTTTTAGAAGACTTGAAACTGCTTCTAAAAGACTTAACATTGCCACCAGAAAATTTGAAATGTTTTCAAAAACTTGACTACTTCTTGTAGATACGTAGAGATAACTAGATGCTGCTTCTGGAAAACTTGATATTTCCTCTGAAAGACTTGAAATGCTACTAGAGCACTGGATGTTGCATCTGAAAGATTTGACATGCTTCTACAAGACTTGATATTACTTTTACAAGTCTTGAAATGCTTCCAGAAGGCTAGAACTGCTTCCAGAAGATTAAATACTGCTCCTGGAGGACTTGAAACTGCTTATAGAAGATTTGGTATGGCAACCAGAAGATTTGATACTGCTTCTAGAAGACTTGAAATGTTTTCAGAAGACGTGATAGTGCTTGTAGATAGCTGGGTACTGCTTTTAAAAGGCTTGATATTGCCTCTGGAAACTTCATATGCTCCCAGAAGACCTTATATGCTTCCAGAAAACTAGATACTGGAGAGTATTTTATGTTGCCTATGGAAGACTTGGCGGGCTTCCAAAAGACTTTATATTGCCTCTAGAAGACTTCAATTACTTCTAGAGCACTTGATACTATTGCCAAAAGACTTAATATTACTTTCAGAAGACTTAAAATAAGTTCAGAAAGCTTGAAATGCGTCCAAAAGACTTGAAATGCAATCAGAAGACTTGAAATGTTTCCAAAACCTCCATACTGGTCCTGCAAGACTTGTTACTGCTTTTAAAAGACTTGAAATGCTTTCGGAAGTTTTCCAATTGTAATTTATTTTTAGGAATCTGCTGATATAAAAAAATACGATTGGATATAAAGATTAAGATCTAAAAATGGTCTAATTTGGTAATAATATTTTTTGTAACTAGACAGTTTTTTATCTTCAAAATTTTTTTTAAATAATTTACGTTTTTTAAATGTTTTACCTCACATATTTTAAATGTGACGTATTCCCGATAATGGCATCATGCAAAATACGTACGAGTTAGAATAAAATATATACTTATTTTTCTATGTTATCAGTTTTTAATTTGGTTCCATATTCCAAGTATTGATTCCGGTTTCGTATATTTGCCAATCATAAGGCAAAATATCACCAGTATATCAGTTTATTTCGTCTTTAATTTAAAACAACTATTATACAGTTATGTGTAGACAACAATTTATATTTCTTCGTTAAACAAAAAAATCTGCTGACTTACATGTGGTAAACAGAATTGATTGCCTGATATAGATTAGTTACTATTACAGGGTTTTAATACCACGTGTAATATGAATCACGTGTCTCATTCTTGGCATTCGATTTTGTGTTACGACTTTTCTCCACGAGTTGCGATAATTTTATTAATGAATAAATTTAATTAAATTGTGTATTGTTTAAATAATTAATTTATATAAAGAATATTATTTATTTTATTATGTAATGGGATTAATAATAATGGCTCGAATTGTTTCACTTGACCAGGTGTGCGAGTTGTGCGGTCGCACGAGCGGTTTTCGCACGATATCATATTCGATATACGATAAGTTTGCTAATTTTTGGGTTTTAATTTAATTTATTAGGTTACCATAACATAAAAAAGTAGTGAAGTAAATTTTAAAAAATGGTTTCCTCGAGAATTTCTTATCAAATGCATTATGAGTTAACGCGGCCGCAAGACACGAGGGTTTTGGCACCTTTACAAGAGTTATCCCGGCTTAGGATTGATACTAGAGAGCCTGATATGCCCGTTTTGTATGTAGCTATGGCCACGTGGGTGCCCAGGTGCAATATGTTCCACAGGAAGGACGGCAGTTGCAAGTATGTCAATGTCTGGTCGCTTTTCGGCCTGGACTCGTGCCGGTTACCTACTTTTTCAGAGACCAGCTGAAATATATCGCCTCCTTTCCTCCTGCCGCGCCATATTTGGTAACGATCTTTTTCCTTTTTTTCGCACGTCCCAATATGGGCAATAATAGAATCCGACCATATGCTGTGTCGGCCAAGGTGATTCTAATTGATAGCGTACGATTTTGTTCTTCCTGTTGAAACGATTAGGATGTTTGTTTATTTTGTAAGAGTAAAATTAACGGCTCGTAGGTTGTCATGTCCACCTTAGACCGAAATTTGAATTTTAGAATCAAAAACCGTGCGCGAATTTCGCGGTGGACTCAACACGCGTTTAAATAAAGTGCCGTTGTTGTCATTTTGGTCTCTGGCTGGAATTTGAAAACTTACGACCGGCAAAACGTAAATAACACAAGAAATCAATTGAAACTAAAAAGGAACGTTGTTTCTAGTTCTGAGCCAGAAGACCAAACTGACAACAACATCTCCAAACTCGATGACACGCAACCGAGCGAAAGTGACGTTTCTATGGCGACCGCTGACGAAAAGGAAACTCCGAAGAAAACGCCGCTGTCAAAGCGGAAACATTCGGGGAAGCTAACGCCTGCACAAATCGAGAAGAAGAAGGAACTTGAGAAGAAGCGCCAAGAGAGGTTGGAGGCTTTAGAGAAGAAGAAGGAGTTAAAAGAGATCAAGGAGCAACAAAAGTTGAGGGAGAAAGAAGAGAAACAGAAAGAAAAGGAAAAGATGATGAGGGAAAAGGAAGAGAAGAAGAAAGAAAAGGAGATTAAGAAGAAGGAAAAAGAAGAAAAGGAGGAATTGAGGCGGAAAGAAAAAGAGCGGGAAAAGTTCGAGAAGCAACAAAAAATCGACGAAAAAAACAAAGAAAAACAGAAACTAGAAGAGGCCAAATTAAAAACGGCCGCCGCATTCACAAAGTTCTTCACAAAACGCCCAGAAAACGAAACCGAAAAGCTCGATAACACCCCTCTTGTTAAAGGTTCGATTAATTTCATGCCTTTTGAAGTAAAAGCCGATATGAAATTAGCCCCTCTAACAAGAAGCGAAATATCAACAACCGAAAGAAACGATCTCGACCAACTCATCAAAAATCAAAACACCAAAAACTTATATCTCAACGAATTAAAAAACAAACCCCCGAGAACATCCGGGAAAACTTGTCCGAAATTAGACGACTCAGACGACGTCGTCGTAATCGGCGAAACCATCGAAGAAGAAAATCATAAAATCAAAAAAATCCGGGCCAAGTTTTTCTTATTCAACGAAAATCAACGCCCCGCTTATTTCGGCACATTCCGAAAATCATCGAAATTAATCCGCCCGAAAAAACCGTTCAACAAAGACGAAAAATTATTCGATTACGAAGTCGATTCCGATGAAGAATGGGAGGAGGAACCCGAAGGGGAATCCCTAAAAGGCACCGACGATGAGGACGAAGAGAAAGAGGGCGAAGGAAACGAGGCTAACGACGATTACTTGGTTGATAATGAATTCTTTGTGCCTCACGGTCATTTGAGCGAGGATGAAATCGATGATGAAGCTGAGAAATTAGATCCTGAAATACACAAAGCAAAGTTGCAATTGCTCAAACACGAATTTGAGGAAGAAAGGAGATCGAAAACTTTGAGAATTCGCCCGATGGTTATCGGGTCTTGTTGGCAAGGGAAGGTGAACGATTTTTTGATGAAAAGCAGTATTCTTAAATATTTGGACCCGTATTCTTTAATAACATCCGGCGAAAAAATCGAAATCCAAGACAGATCTACTATTATCGTTGGAAACGTTGGTAAAAGGAAAGTTAAACAACCACTTAGCTCGGAGCATCTCCCGTTATTTTTGAAATTCGTCCACGGGCGATCTGTTAAAGGTAAAGAATTAGTTAAAATGTTTCTTGAGGGCCTCGAAGAGCAAGGTATTGATGTTCACGTTTCTCGATTTGCCGTTGGAAAACAATTGAGGAAATACGCGGAGTGGAAGAATAAGGAGGAAGGTGTTAAGAAGAAATGTTGGCTCGTTAGAGAAGAATTTCAGAAGAAATTTGATCTGGATTTGGTCGCTTCCAAACTTAGCGATATTTCGTTAAATGCTTCGTAAAGCTTTTCTAAAACACAAAAAAAATGTATTGGTTACTTTATCTACGTTTCAATTTTTATATTCCATTGTAATAAAATTAGATATTTTTTACTATAACATTGAAATCGCTTTTTTTATATTTGTTTCCATATCCTTTTTAAATTTGTTTTGCTAAGAACGCCATCTATAAATTAAATATTTGATTTTTATTAATGTCAAGTCAAATTTTGAATGTCAATTTATATCTTAAAACGCAAATGATATTTTGTTTAATTGGAAGTTGTGTATTGTTACAATAATTTGTTGTATATAGTGCTTAGAAGCTCATATATAACGTTAAAGATGGTGCAGAGTAAAATATGACTTGAAAGATAGATAGTATGGAAAGTAATGCGTCCGTTTGAAATATGATTCAAAATCTGGAAAAAGGAAGCAATCTTGAATGTTAGAGAGTTTGAAAATAATATTTTGGTAATATATTATTTTAGTTAAGAGATCAGTAAGTTTATTACAGGAAGAAGAATGTTGTTGCTCCTTATACTCACCTTAATGGAATTCTTTTAGTGTCATATCAATCGCTAATATTTTTTTAGCAAACGTTTCTTTCTAATTCATGTACAGTCTCTCAATTTAATTTTTCATCTGCATCCTCTTGCAGCTTTATTTGACACTGTTTTCTTTGAGTGTATTATTGAGGAACCGGAGTATTTGGATCCTTTTAATGTAATTGCGACGAAATATCATACATTTTTTGTCTTGATTTCTTGCGCTGTGGTACTTTTGAAACGGCACTTTAATGGCTTAAATTACATTCATGGCTAATAACGTTTAGAAAATTTAGGTTTTAAATAGTAAATTTTATTTCAATTGAAGGATAATTTTCACGTTTTGCGATGATAATATACAACGATAAGAGCATTGTTCCGTACTTTATAATTGAGTTTTGCTTGAATATTGATCTTGGCTGATCTGCATTTTAAGGGGGGCGAGCAACTTGAAGTTTAGTCACTTTTCACTCTTATTGTGTCCATAGCTTAGCTCGTAGTATCCTTTCGTAATATTTCTTCAACATATACGACTTTCCAGACTTTGGAAAATAGCTGCCTGATACATACGTGTCAAGCACCCATGCAGAATTGTTAATGGTTTTATCTAAATTGAAGTTGCTATTTTCAATTAATTTGTCCAATTCAGACGCAGCAGTTACTTTGAATTGAGACATGCTGTTTCTAGGAGACCTAAAATGCTTCTAGAGGAAGACTTAATAATACTTCTAGAACACTTCATCTTACCAGAAAGCTTGATCTTGGAACCAGATCAAGTCTACTTAAGAAAACTTAATACTGCTTCCGTAAAACTTGATAATCTTCCAGAACACTTGAATTATTTCCAGAAGACTTGATATTGCTTCCAAAAGAGTTGACATACTTCTAGAAGACTTGCAAGTCTTGCAGAAGACTTGATACTACTTCTAGAAAACTTTATTTTGCTTCCAGAAGGCTTGATACTGCTTCTAGAAAATTTGATTTTACTTATGGAAGATTTGAAATGCTTCCAGAAGACTAGACATTGACTCTGGTAAGCTTGAAATACTTCCAGAAGAATGGATGTTGTCTTTGAGAGTCTTGTAATATTTCCAGAAGACTTGATGTTGCCTCTGGGAAACTTAAAATGCTTCTAAAAGACTCAATACTACGTCTGGAAAACTTGATACTACTTCCAGAAGATCTGTTACTATCTCTGGGAGACTTGATATTGCTTCCAGAAGACTTGCAATACTAATGGAAGACTTATTACTACTTCTAGAGTACTTGAAAAACTTCTAAAAGACTTGATATTGTCTCTAATATGCTTGATATAGCTTCTGGAGTATTTGGAATGCTTCCAAAGGACTTGATATTGCTTCCAGAAGATTTAATACTGCTTCAGAAAACTTGATATGCTTACAGAAGACTTGTTACTACTTCTAGAATACAGATAAACGTCGTTTTACGTCGAGGTTCTGTTCTGAGAGACGCCAGCGTCGGCATAAGCAAAATCGGCATAAAATGATCACAAATATAATGGACGATATAAGGTTAGGTTTCGAGTTAAAATTCTAACAACAATCTAATATGTTTACTTAACACGTATTCTATATTCAAAACAACTAACAATCTCTTCATATAAATAACGATTTTTTTTAAATAACTACTAAGTCACCACTTCGTCAATTTAAATTTTTTCTTCCTTGCAGAATCATAGCATAAGGGTGAACGACGACTTTTTTAAACAATTGCGCTTTTATTAATCTGTTAACCTTTCTATAGAGGGAAGCATATGAGTGAGATCTGCTTTTTAGGATTTTCCAGCATTTTCTTTCTCATCCTCAATCTCCATCAACCTTGCTTATTCTTGATTTGAAAGGTTGGTCATGCACGTTTACAGTGTAATCAAAATTTCGGTTGTTAAACCTTCGAAATCCACATCCGCGTGTAAGTTTCATAATGTCTTCGTTTATGTTAAAGATATCTGCCTCTTCTATGCCTGCATCTTATATAAATCCAGGCAGAAATTTATGCCAAATGCCATTTAAGTAACTGTTTGTCACTTCGTCTCCAGCACACTTTAGATTTTTGTTTTTGTTGTTCTGTTTATCCTTAGCGACTTCCAATTCAGGACCGCTACATTTTTTTCACAAAATAAACGTTCTCGATTGCATCTTCTTCCAGTAGAGGCGTGTTTCATCAAAATTGAAGACAATATAGTAGTATAAGATAATGGAATAAAGCAACGTGCTATTAGAATCACAGCATGATGTTGCCATCGTCTAGTGTCAGTTGAACCGGGAAATTCCCCGCCGACACCAATCAGTGCAAAACGATATCTATCTGTATTTGAAATGCTTCAACAAAACTTGAAAACCTTCCAAACGACTTGATATGCTTTTCCAGAAGATTTGATACTGCTTCTAGAAGACTTGATACTACTTCCGGAAGACTTGAAATGCTTCCAGAAGACTTGATATTGCTTCCAGAAGACTTAATATTGTTTCCAAAAGACTTGATACTGCTTCCAGAAGACTAGATATTGCTTCTAAAAGACTTGATACCGTTTCCAGAAGACTTGATATTGCTTCAAAAATTCTTGATATTGCAGAAAGAGTTGAAATGCTTCCAGAAAGCTTGATATTACGTTTAAAAGACTTAATACTGATTCTGGAGAAGGCTTGATTCTGCTTCTGGACGAATTGAGACCACTTCTAGCAGACTTAAAATGCTTCCAAAAGCATTTCAACAGCACCTATACGATATTGTTAATAGTTTTAGCCGAATTGAAGTAACCATTTCCAATTATTAAAAAAAAAATTAATGTACTCTATTAACCTTTTACTTTATAATTTCGACCAAGCAACTGCTGTTAACCTTTTTTTTCTTTTCTTCAGATGTTATGAATTTTTTCATAATTTTTCTGATCCAATTCAGACATACAGTTACATTTTCGTTTTGTGAATTCTGTGGTACTTATTCCTGGAAAAGAAAGGCAATAAGAAGTTTATAAATACGAAGGCTTTCACAGCCGATGTTAATTGAATTAATACTAGAACTGTGGCTAGGACTAATACTAGAACTAGTTTTGTCGGTTATTGCGGTTAACCTTCTTCAGAAACTCGTTCAAAGTTACTTTGAGAAAGATTCTAGTATTAATTTCAGTGTTTGTTCTAATTTCAGTTAAAAGAAGAAGTTTGCTACAATAAAAATTTGGTCTTTAATTTTTTTTTCATTTTCATTGTTTAGCCGTATCCAAGCAGGTGAAATATTCTTTTGGTAGTATCACAATCACAAATATCTTGTATTCTGTAAAACAGTAAGTAGTCATCTGGGGAGATATCTACTATTCTTATAACAGTTTTCTGCTGACTTTGAAGTTCTTAGTTGTCTAAAACTGTTTAGTGTTATCCAAGCAGTACTTTAAACAATTTTCTTATTTTGATAGGGGTTGGATTGGTTGAGATTTTCATATTTCTAAAAGCTGAATCTAACCTTAACATTATTCTGCATCAACCGACAGGTTTTACCTCATAACTCGTAGTATTCTTTAGTAATGTTTCTCAACAACATGTACATCGTTCTATACAAGACATTTCTACCATTGCTTCTTATTT
Organism: Onthophagus sagittarius; assembly: GCA_036711965.1. Classification (NCBI taxonomy): domain Eukaryota; kingdom Metazoa; phylum Arthropoda; class Insecta; order Coleoptera; family Scarabaeidae; genus Onthophagus; species Onthophagus sagittarius. Next base: position 21,470,221 of record JASERS010000006.1, on the reverse strand, counting down.
GCCACTTCCGTGATGAATCAAAATTTATGTTGGTGATTTGTTTCTTTCTAATTTCCATAGAATACTTGTACATAGAGTACTTGTAGGAAGTGTCGTTCTTCGTAGATTGTTTCCGTATGTAAATGAATTTACACCAGCACTATGTTTACAACTACAACATTTTAAGGGTTAAGACGTATCTTGTATGCCGTCTTTGTAGTGTTTCTGTGTTCACATAACTCTGTGAGAGTTATCTGAAGACCTTGTATCTAATAACAAATCGAGAATTCATTTGATCTTAAGTTGATTTTTGAGTAGTTAGAATTCTTGAGACTTGCATCACTGCATTTTCATCTTTGTTACTCTTAAGATTTTGTGTTGTAGCATTTATTTCGATTATATATACCATAATAAGTCTTACTCATCTTGCTCTTATAATTTACTATGTCATTTATTAAGTAATATCAAAGTTTCATTCGTAATTTCAGCTTCAACTTCATATTGGGAATTCTAGCTTATCATTCTTTCGATATGTTTTAAACGTTTCAAGTTTTTTATTTCCCAGTTATACCCATTTTTTTAAATTTGTTCCAAGTTTGTCATTTTTGCTAGGGCTGTTTTAAAGTATCGATATATCATATACATATATATATAAAGTATAGATACGTATCGAATAGCCGATACCCACATCAGGGTAATATCAATATATTGCCACGTCGATATATTGACACAAAGAAAATCTTGATATTGATACAAAGAAACAGTCATAATCTTATCCTAAACGTATTTAGCTTTGAATTATCAATATTTAGCATATTAAGAAGTTATTTCTGTAAGGAAAATATAGTCTTCAGTTATTAGATTCTATTATCCGTGCCAGAAGTCGAGGCCCCTCACTTTAGAGGGCCCAATGAAAATTTCTGTATATCATAGGTTAATTTGGAAATTTTCAGATCCGCGGTTTTTCTTCTATCGCGAGTTAATTAAAAAATATTCGATTTTTGAGACTTTGCCTATTTTGCGATTTTTTTCTTAAAAACTATTTGACGAAAAAATTTTAACTCAATGTGTTCTTAATATGGGGCATATTTTATTTTAACAATATTCCATATAGTTTCGTGGAAAATCGCGGTTTAGTAGGATACGGATATTTCCAAAACGATCGAACGGATTTCAATGCAATTTTTACCAAAATGTGTTAAAGGATGTCGTTTGTCGGATTGCGTAATTTTTCAAAATGAGGTCTCCCTCATGAACACCTCTCATCGGAGTGTTATTTCTATTTCCAATTAAATCGTTCTTAAAAAATTGGGGAGTCTTTATTTTGAAAATACTCGTAACGGAATCCGACGTTAATATTATTAAATTAAACACATTTTGGTATAAATCGTGTTGAAATCATCCGAATGGTCGTTTTCGAAATAACCACATCTTCTGCGACTGCGAATAACCACTGCGATTTTCCGCGAAACTATAGGGAATATCGACAAACTAAAACATTCCCCGTATTAAGAATACATTAGGTTACCATCAGTTCAAATTTGAAAATTTTTCGTCAAATAGTTTTTGAGGAAAAAGAACGCAAAGTAGACAAAGTTGTCGCCACTCTCAAAGATCGGGTACTTTTTTCAATTAATTCGCGATAAAAGGAAAACCGCAGATCCCAACCTTTCCAAATTAAGCTGTGATACACAGAAATGTTCACTGATTTTGAAGATATCTATCTCTAAAGTGAGGGGCCTTGACATCTGGCACGGATAATCGTTTCCTTTCAATTGTATTTTGATTTCTGTCAGCAGTTTTTGGATTTGTTAGTAGTTAGAATCTTCGTCAAGCAGCATCCAAACTTCTTTGAGAAGTATTTAGCCTTTATTAGCAATATTCAGTCTTTCTATAGGAATTACTCTATAATGATAATTACAAGGATCTAGTTTTCTGTCAACAGTATCTACAGACTTCTGCCAGCAGTTATAATATTCTACAAGCAGTATCCAGACTTTTATAGTCTTTCAGTTAGTCTAGTTTCCTACTAACAGTAGATAACTGTTGCTAGCAATTTCTAGACTTCGCCCAGTAATTATAATCGTCTACCAGCAATATCCACAGTTCTTTCAGAAGTATTTATCGTTTAAGTAGTAATATCCAAACTTTTAGTAGCAGCATCTTCTATAAAATATATATAATCTTCAATAATCAGTATCTAATTTTCTGCTAGACTTAAAAATAGTGTCTAGACTTCTGCCAGCACTTTCTCTCCAAAAAGTTAGATGCAATATCGATATATATATACATGTTCGATGTATCTTTTATACATCGATACAATATGTGTATTGACTATCGTTATGCTTCATGCTGTATCGCACACCTCTAGTTATTGTGTCCAAGATCTGATCATAGTTCCGCACAATTATCTACTTCAATACACTAGACAATGCCGCCCTAAGACCTAATAGGAGTCTACAGCTCTGGGACACCAACTCCTGGGGGGCGTCTGTTTTTGCAATGAAATGCAGGGTCCCCTCTGAGGAATTTTGTATGAAAAGGAGCGCACTCGTTTCGTTCGTTCAATGCAGCCCTGGGTGCTAATGTCTTAAGCCGGTTCTGGTTCAAAAATACACTGTTGGGTTGGTTTCTACAATGAATATGGATTATCTCTCTGTAAAGAATAGTTACTGAAATAGGGTACTCTACCAACTAATTTGACAACCCTGTATATTTCAATTGAAGTAAAACTAGATCGAATGATTCCAGATTTAGAGTTAGATCTAATGATATAAAACTAGAAATAACACTAGATCTAGAAGTGGAATATATTTTCTTTAAACTTTGTATGAAAATTTCGTTCATTCAATCCAGTGGCGCCAAATATCTTAGGTCGGCACTGCAATAGACAAACAAAACAAGTTCAGTATAAAATCAATAGTTAGTAATAAGCATGGCATAACTAACAAAGTGAGTGACGCTCCACATTACAGGAAAAAATCATCCTACTTTATCAAAAAGAAAACGGAAACACTCCTCAAAAAGATAACAAAAAACATTCCTACTTATCTGATTTCATTGAAATTTCATATCTAATGTTACAAGTATGACTTATTATCATAATTTCGTAAAATAGAAACGTCAATGTCGTAATAGAATTGCGACATTTTACTATGTATCAAAGTACTTAATCATGAAATGATTGGACTTTGGTGATCAAAATATATCTTGGCCAATACCCAACATGATCGGCCAATTCGGAAATATGCGAATAAACAATTTTATCCTTATTCCATCCCATCTTTTCAATATCCTTTTAAACTTTTTTATTCTTGGTATAAATGAGTTTTGATTTTACAGTAGCCAAAGAGCACACCGTTCTCGACAATACGATAGAGGCACTAGCAATGAAAGACGTTACAAACGGAGCCACCGACGCTCGCCGACATCGAAAAAACGCCATCGCCACCGCCACGAGAGATCGTCCTCGAAGAGGAAACACAGCCGGAGGTCGTACTCCTCGGACCAGGTCAGTGTTTAAAACCGTTTAAACGATTACGTTCCCGATAGATAAACGCATAAACTAGGGTAAATATGCACTTATCGACACGTCTACGTGCTAAAAATATAAGAAAACCAATTTTAAAACACTCTCGTTATTTTTTTATTTAAAGTTTCTTTTCCTGTAAATTTTTAACATTTAACAAATTTTAATGCGAATTTGGAACAAACATTTTTATAGGATTTGTCATCATTAGCAGTCGTTATTAAAAGGTGATGCTTACTCGTTTGCTCATCGGGTTAGCTATTTGAGATCTATTTTTGTTCTGGCATCTATTTTCGTTATTTCGAACCACGAGTCCGCTTCTGTCACTCGTCCATGTGCCGCGGTCTCTGTCGGAGAGTTTACGTCACAATGGACGTAAAAGACGACGCCGGTTGAAGAAGAAAACGAAGAGATATGGCAGAGTGGACTCCGAGGCAGCGATTCGCTGCCGCAAGAATTTTCGCTTTGGCTTTACCCAAAAGATACGGCGAGACTTTCTTGAAGAAAAAAAGTTTTTATCCCCCGATTTTTCACCATGATGATAGTTCATCGAGTGGATTCGCTGAAATAACGATTAAGTCGGATAGTTCCGATGGGTACGATTGTTTTGGGTTTTTTGGTGATGATGATGAACAGGTTAGAGGTGTGAATTAATTTTTGATTTTTCTGGGAATAAAGCTTTTTAGTGTGCATAAGGTGCCGGATATGTGTCGATTTGAGTATAAATGTCGTTTTATAAAAAGTCTCTAATAAGATTAAATCGCCAAGGTCGTTTGTGGGTGAGGAGCTACATCCTTTGTATTGTCGATTTCGTGTTGACACATTGACTGTAGGGCCTCACTCGCAAGCAATCTTAGCGATTTGAGGCAAAATCGTTTATTTGGCATCTTAATCAAGACGTGTAATGAACATGTTTTAGGGCGAAATCGCCGAGGTCGCTTGCGGGCGAGGCGTTACAAATTTTGAATTGTCGATTTCGTGTCAACATAACAACTTTACGGCCTCTTCCGTAAGCAACCTTGGCGATTTGAGGCAAAATTGTTAATTTGGTATCTTAACCAAGAGATGTAATGCACGATTTCACCTCAAATCGCCGAAGTTGCTAGCGGCCGATGGGCTACAGTTGATATGTTATTAAGAAATCGACAATTCAAAGATTGTAGCGCCTTGCCCGCAAGTAACCTCGTCGATTTTGGTATAAATGGCATCTAACAAAAAATTTGGTACCTTCACCAAGACATGTAAGGAACGATTCCTCCCCAAATCGCCGAGGTCGTTTGCGGGCGTGGCGCTGCAACCTTTTAATTGACGATTTCGTGTTGACACACAATCGTTCATTTGGTGTCTTAATCATAATATGTAATAAACGATTCCGCCTAAAGTCGCTTGAAGGTGAGGCGCTACAACCTTTAAATTATCAGTTTCCGGTTCCTTTTTTAATACCAACTTAATTTTTCCCCATCTATGCTCGTAACATTGAAGATTGGGGGTGGCATTACATAGGGAGAAAGCGTTTTATTACTTAAATAATTAATTAAACATATTCTTGCATAGTGTCCCTTAAAAGGAATGCAGTGGAGACCGGTTATAACGAGCAGTCAAAGGACCAAAAAAATTGCTCGCTATAGACGGTACCTCATTATAACCAAGGTTGCAAAAAATAGTAACCAGCAATTTTAAAAAACGAATTAACAAATTCTTTTTATTTTTGCACTTTTACAATGAAATTTTTGTTTATTTACTATTAGAAATTAATTACTATGAGAAATTTTGTTTGCTTTAAAAGTATACGAGGTAAAAACAAACAAATACATTATCATGTTTTTCTCATTTTTCATAACTTTATTGTTTAAGAAAGATAGACTAAAACTAATTAACTAACATATATAGGTCATTCTCAGAAAGGGTGGAAAAACGAATTTTAAGAAAAACGATCATGTAATTGCTTTTCTAGGTTATATATTTACAGAAGAAAACATATTAGCATAAGACAAGTTTTATACCTTGATAATTAAATATAATTAAATAATGAAAATAATGTTAAATTTAGAGGTAACGGAGTTGAGAAGTGGTAACGGAGTTGACAAATAATAAATTAATTTCAAATTTTCTTTCTAACTCGTAATTAAACTCAATGGCGTATCATCATCCGATGTTGATGAATTTGTATATACAGCACTATAACATAGAGGTGTTCTATACTCGATTGATCCCAAGTTATAGTGCGAACAAAGTTCGCCGGGTTCACAATACAAACATGTAGGCTCTCTTAAAGTAAGTCTATTTCTGCGTTTATTGTTCCAAGTGACTTAATGAACTTTCATCGTCCTTTTAAACGTTAGAGCATTTGCTGAGATCAGTTCGTCGATAATAGAGATAATAATAATAGAGATAATAATAGTTTTTCATCGATACGAAAAATTTTGATCTCTTTTATTGCGTTTTGTAAAACACTCACTAATGTATCATAATCTGGTATGTCTGTTCCTTGCGCAACTTTTGAGTCTACTATACGTTTGATACAGCCTCCAATACCGTCAGGTGCTTCTTTTCCATGGCCGCTTTCAGTGTAATGCTACCGAATTTCTCAGCTTGGAATTTTTTGTGCAGACGTGTGGCGATAAGATAAAACATCTTTCTATTCTTATATTGGGTAGATGGTTCATCCGATAGGAAATTAACATGTCTTACCCTAGGAACAGTCATTTTTAGATCATCAAAAATATATGCTAAGTGCAAGTATATGGCTGAGGGGGGTCATGGCGAAGACTATTATATTATACAGAATAGTATGAGATATGTTTAATTGAATTATTGTGTGCGTGCTTGTAGTATACAATTACAGTATGAAGAGATATCTGAGGCTTTGACGAACCAAAGTGTGCAAATTGTATTTCTTCAGTATATTTGCAGCAGTAATTTTCAGAAAAATCCATATGGATACATCGATATTGATGATATATTCATGAGGTGCAACATATATATAATATAGGAATAGATTCTATCAATTCTGTAACTCTTGGTGTTTTCTACTGCTTGCTTTTCTTTTACTGTTCTTTTGCAAAACCTTATTTTCCCTTTTACCACTACTTGTACTAATTTGTTAACCCATTTCTTCATGTACGTCATTAATTCCTTTTTGTTGTAATGCAGAATGGTCACTTGATACATTTGGGTTCGAGACATTTTTCCTTTTTGCATATATTAGTAGTTGATCAGCACATTTTCTGGACAACTTGAGATGGGATGTTCTCTTCGATAATATTTAGGATTCCTAGCTTATTTACTAGAAGATTCATATCATAGACATTTTAGTTAATGTTTTGTCAATCCACCATTTATTTTTGAACGTCAGATATTTATAAATGTCACAAATTTACTATTATAAATTTACATTTTAACAGTAAATGAAATGATAATAGAATTAACTGTTAGTTATGGTGGGTTTGCAATTTGTCCATAACAATGTATCAACCATTAATAGTATCAAATTCTCTCATTTTCGAGCTGGACGTAAAAGTCTTTTACGTAAAGTAAACTTTTACGTCCTGTGAACAAAGAAGTATCATTTTGGCAGTCGCTGAGTGCTACGCAAAACTGAATTTTTAATTGCAGTTTTCGAAAAAAATAATTTTTATTGAAATATTCTCGTATGTTTTTCTGTTTTATGCTTTTATGTGATAATTCCTGGCGAATATTTTTGTTTATTGTATCGCATGCGAAGATACATTCAGTATTGTCCGCATAGTTGGTTGGAATGTAACCTGTCATCCTATAGAATGCTTCTAAAAATTCATTTTTTGATATGTTTCATTCTACCTCTTCATCTGATTCACCGTCGGATTCATTATCTTTATTCAACATGTTAGATATTATTTCAGTGTTTTTCTCTACCCAACTAGAAAGATTTCCTTCCACAGAGACACACGTAATTAATTGAGTTAAAGGAATTTCATCTTTTCGCTAAAACTATGCAAGGTTGCCGATTGTTTCCTTTTTAACATTTATCAATTCGCTGTTTTGCATTATTATGGCATTTAAAATATCGATTTTTTATTTTTTTTCGTTTAGATCCATAGCTTCTACTAACTGGAAAAATTACTTTTGTCGGTAAAACATGTTCATTGATTTAATATTATGTCTTAGTCCATTGGTTGTAAGATGGAAGTTGAATTTGGCGGAAAGTACACAAGTTCAATACATTTTAAGTTGTTAACATGAGGATGCCCAGAAAAATTGTCTACCATTAATAAAATTGTTCTTTTTTTGAGATTTTAAATCACGGTCCTAATCAAGAAGAATTTTTTAAAAGATTTTGTTTGTTATCCAAGCTCTGGAATTGTTAAAATAATTTACTGGCAGGTTTTGAACTTTCTTAAAACACGTGACTTTGGCTTTCCTATGACACATAACTTTGATTTTTCAGATCCGCGAATCTCGCGCGTCACATCACCAGATTTTTATGTCATTCGTTCGTGATAGACGGTACAAAACACGCAAAACTACAACCGAGCTCTCGTTATAACCGAGATTTTTTACATTGTAAGGATAGTATTTTTAAGCTTGCTCGTTATAGAGTAGGTGCTCGTTATAGCAAAATTAATGATTAAATCAATTTTTTCAGTATTGATTTTTTATCTTTTGGAGAGACTAAATTTTTAAACTTTTTATTGAATTATCTTTTTCCAGTACTCAGCCCCCATATATATTTCCAAAAAATCGACGCCTATGTACGTATTTAATATTCCTTAAAATATTTTTCGAAAAATTTCTAAGAAAATCGTTTTCCTAAATTATAATAAATTATAATCGCTCTATTCTTTGGAGTCGTTCTAGAAAATCGCTTAACGTAACAATTACGGTAAATGAACGCGTGTTTTGCAATGAATCATTCTCCTTTTTATTTATTTATTAACTGTACTTGGTATGTTTTAGACTCAAGTACCGAGTCGCCTTTCCCAATGTTTTTGAATTTCCGTTGAAAACACCACCACCATGTGATAATAAACACATCAGCACACCAAGTTCGTTTCGGCGAATCTTTATTTTCCAAACATTTTCGTACATACATACTGATTAGACCCACGTGCAATCCTCAGTTTCGATCTGATCGCCGCCTTTGCCTCTTCCTTTTCGAATCGATTTTTTCGCTCTCTTGCCGCCTTATCGCTATCAGTACGCGGCGGTGCATGCTACAAGGAGGAGGTTTGTTGTTCTTTTGGCGGCAGTGTTGCGGCGTTAACGTCAAGACGATTATTGCCGACGCGCGCAAAATGGTGGTTGACGTTTGTGAAAAGAAGTTGAGGAAACATGGGAGGGCGTTTAGGTTGCTGCTTCGGATAAAAAAGATATTTCGGAAGTTTGTTATACAGGTCAGACAAATTTAGTTTTTTTTTACGATAAAAATAAAAATAAAATCGGCGTTACGTCGAGTACGTTGAATATATTTATAGAAAGAACGTTAGTTTAGATTTTTTATTCCGTTATCGCGGAATATTCCTCCAATCGAGCCTAAGCAGCGATAATAATAATATAGCTTTGAATGAAATCGTCTCTCTCCTCCTCGTTGTGAAACTAGGTTGTGCAATTTTGTTTGATTTGATTGCGATATCCACAATTACTAATTAAATGAAGTTGAGGATTTTCTGCTTTTAAATTTGACATTGACATTTCAAGGTTGCGCAGGTTGAGCATACCTTGGCGTCGTTTTTCAAATCATAAGCGCTTGCGCATCTTTTATAGGATTAAACCCGATAGAGGCCGAGCGAGCGCCCCCGTCGGCGTCGAGGCGCTATTTTGGTCCGGCGATATTTGGCAGGAACGTCGGACACCTTCAGTGCAAAGAGCGCGAGTGATCCCGTGAGATGGTGGCGGATTTTCCGCTGCTATGTACGGCACGAGCCTGTCGATTTCCCGTTTGAGGGGCACCTACGACGACTACGAGCGTCTCGGTTACCCAAATAAAGCATCGTGGGGCCAAATGACGAATTCGGCAACCGCCGGAAATGGGGGCGCCTCAACCGCAAGAAGAAATCGGTACCAACGCGCCTCAACGACCGCCAGCGTCACCCAAATGCTCAGCGATTCCTGCTCGAGCCTCCTCCATAAATTAACGACCAGAGTTAGAGGGCCTTCAGCGACAGTTGAGCGACAACTAAAAAACAACGGGTTAAGTTATTCGAATCACCCCATCGAGTCACCCCGAGTTACATCCCCCGGATTTTACGCCTCCGCAAGGACAAGATTAGAAGACAAATACTCTTCAGTCCTCGAAAAAATTTATGGCAAAAAAAAGGATGAAGCAATAAAACCAAATCCTTTAAGCAAAAGCGCCACAACATCCAACATTTCTTATCCTTACCTTTATCACCACAACAACAATAATAACAACACCAACATTTACAACAACGGAATCCGAGAAAAAACTCCTTATAAATCAACGAAGAAATACCCGGAACCTCCTTACAGCTACCTCGATCGAGATGCCGTTTATAGAATAAGACACAAATCAAGCAGCAACAATGGCCAAGCAGAATTACGCCCGAGAAGATCATCAAAACCACTAAGAAGCGGAAAAAGTGAATGCAACGAAAAACGAAAACCCAGCTTAAAATTAATCCCGGTTGAAATGCCCCCATTAGATGATATTAGAACAACACCAATTCCCACAATTCCCGCTGTATCCCCGTTAACTTTAGACGATGAAGCCACCCCAACGCCTTCAATGCCTCCTCAAGATCCGATCTTATCGGAGAGAGAGGCGAAGCGGAAGGAAATACAAAATTTAATAATGAAATATTCCGCTTTGGACGAAGTTTATAATAAGAAAAGTACTCAACCTGGTGTTCATAAAAGCGCCGCGGCTGCTATCGCACAAAAATATCATCCGGTTAGAAACGCGGCGGTTGTAAGTAAAGGTTGTTTTTTTATGGTGCTGAAATTAAAATTGGACGAATACTAACAGTTTGAAAGTTGTTTTGTGAAGACTAATAAAGTTCTTACATCAATGTGTGTCGATTTCTTTACGGTTTGCGAGATATATTAGGCCGACAGTGTCATCAAAGTTTTTTTTTTGATTGTTTATTTTTAGGTCATTGCGCATGAAGTGCTACAACTGCCAATTTGGACATTACGAATGTTAAAATATGATGCGGAAATTTGGAAGTTACTGTGTGTGGATGAACGGGCTTTATGACGTCAGAATTGTGCTTCTAAATTCCGTTTGCTTTGAGGATGGGCCGTAAACTTCATCTATTAGGTTTTGTTGGATATTTAAGTTAATTTAACATTGATTATTTCAAAGTCAATGTATGGTCTTGAAAATAGCCTAAAATCTTTTGATATGATTCATTTTGACGCTTGGAAGATTTGGGGTATTATGTTTAGGAACTTGTTTTTTGCTTTGTACAAAAATTATGCTGATTATTGGTGAAACTTAGATTCCTTACTTATATTTCAACATATTATATCACTCCATATAATTTATAGAAATAAAGCTCCATTTCTTTTATGTATTGTCGTTATATTGAAAGCTAGTTTGCGTACAACTAAATTGATATATCTATATTTTTAGTGCTATCAATAAAGTTCGATAATCTAATGATATACAAATATTGATATGCAATATTTAGTCGATTTTAAAGTCCAAACTCAGCTTAGAGTATTTCTTTGCTAGTTTCACGATCTTTATGGTCTCCTTAATCATTTTAGATTATATCTTTATCTTCATCAATAATAGAATTTGGCTGAAAAAAAAGTTAGAAGATTACGACAAAACTTAAATCAATATTTTGAGTTGATTGTATTCAAATTCTTCACCACGTTTGTTTCGCAAACTTTAAAGAAATCGACATCGTAACAAATTTTGTAGCTCCAACTTGTCAGTTGTCGTCATTACAGCATGAATCCATTTCCTGAGTTCTTTAGCTGAATATTTTAGGAGAGGCGTATAAAGAAGATTGTTAATATATTGTTAAAAAAGAAACCATTGGATATGTTAAGTCAGCTGACTAAAATGTCCAATCAAGCAGATTTCAAGTCTTCCACTTCATTTATTGCATTTGATAAGGATGATATTTGATAGAATTCAGTTTTCGTCTTCTTGTTTCGTTTTAACTGTAATATTCTGCCTAAACTTTACCTTCCATTATAAGTTTAAGAAGCTAGTTTCATCCTCAATTTAAACTTTTTGTGTATTACGTACATTTGAAATTATCTGATATTGTCCTTCTACCCTTCAATTCAAATCCTGTCCAACCTGAGTAAGTTAGATTTCATATTACTTTATCATTAAAAACAAAATTGCTTTTGTTCAGAAGAAAGAAAAGTACTGATGGAAACTTGGAACAGATTTAATTAGCATTATTACAATTTGGACAAATCTTGTTGCATTTCTGGAAAAGTTAATAGAAATATAGCACAGAAAGCTAGAAACAAGAACTTACGGATACAAGTTTGTTTCCATATAGATTTCATGAATACTTAAAACAAAGATGTTCGATGTACTGCATCTATAATCATGTCAACAAAATTTCAAAATCGTTACATACCGATGATTTAAAGACGAAATGAACTGTATGGAGATAAGGTCGCCTTGATTCAAAGAATATATGATAAGAACAAGCTGGAAACTTAATTTAGCGATGATATGATCTTGATACAAATCATCACAACTTAGTACAAGAATAATAAAGATATAAATGACGTGAAATACAGCTACGCAATTTTGATGTGGGTCTACATCAAATTGATATTTGAATTGGTAGCAACATTTTTATGCAGAGATCATGAAAATCTTGCAAGGTGTTTACAAATTTTGTTTCTTTCTGTCTTTATACTGATTTCTTCTTTTGTCTTTTCTCTTTATTTATCTTTCTTCTGCCAAATTTTTCCAAAATTTACATTTAAAACATTTTTGTTACAAAACCAATGTTTTGGTACATGGCAAAGGTAAATTACAAAATTTCAACTTTAGAAATGTTGAGATTAAACCAAAAGTATTGCACATATGCTTATGTATGAATTTATGCATTTAAGTTGTCTCGATTTTGTTAGAACATTCCCCAAATTTGCCGCAAAAATTAAGAATTATTTGCTTGTTGATATTAATAAGTCTTCTTCATTTTTTATCAGCTGATGAGTGTCTTTGGTGGTCCATTATTATTCTTTTTTATAATCCGCCGTCTCCCTACCTCAGTTACTGATCGAAGCGAACATCATTCCTGAACATTTTATATGTACATGTTCAAACCATCATCCCAGATCTTTGAGCCATAATTTTTATCACCTTTATACTGATTTTTCTTGATTTAATGAGTGTTATACTGAAAATTCTTTAATTTCTTCTTACCTTTGCCCATTTGTTTCTGCACTTGGTCATTTGTTACTCTATCTATCCATTATATAAATTGATTATTCCACCATAATTATGTGATAACAAAAAAGTTGCCTTCGATCGGCTTGAGTTAGGTATGGGTTGGGTTTTAAGTTTGGTTGGGTTACTATTCATAAATCGAAATCCATTATATGACCCATCATTCTGCTGATTTTAGTTTATAGACATCTATATAAAAAAAATAAGCGACATACGAAAATAAATTTATTTTGAACATAAAGACCTGAATTGAACCACTCTTCGTGTCTAACTCTCGAAATTTAGATAAAATTAAAATATTTGCTAAGTTTGCAAAGGTATCGCTACATATAAATGAGACTTTCCAGCAACTGATTAACTATCTTCTTGTTAAATTTACTAAATATAAAATAAGCAACGGACGAAAAGAGTCAGCAGTTTTTTTTGCATCATGTAGTTTTTGAGTTCTTACTCTTGACAGTACATAAATCATATTAGTGTGATCTGGATATCATCAGATCTTGTTGTTTTCCATCATAACTTCTTCAGTTTGGCTGCAGTATAATTGTATGATAATAAACAAGTCGTCTTCATCGATGTTGAAAATTTTTACAAGTGTGATATCATATTTTGGTTGGCTAAAGTTAAGCATGGATTAGGTTGGGTTGAGTTAAATATGGATTAAGTTGTATTGGGTTAATTTTGGCTACTAGTCGAAAATCGGTATCCATTATACTACACTCTTCATTCTGCTGATTCTAGTCTTGATTCAATAAGTGATATTTGATGTGCTAAAACTTTTTTAATTCATGTTTGCCTTTATGTATCTATTTGAGTATCATATTTGGGTTGGCTGCAGTTAGGTATGGATTGAGTTAGGTTGAGATATGCATGGTATAACTTGGGTTGAGTTAGATACGGATTGGGTTGGATTGAATTAGATATTCATTGAGTTGACTTGGATTAGGTTGGGTTGCTAATCAGAAGTCAAAGTCGTATTTCATCAGGTTTTGTTATTCTCCATCATAGCTTCAATTTAGCTTGAGGTACAGTTGTATAATGACAAACAATCCGCCTTCATGAATGCTGGAAGATTTGAAAATTTGTACAACTATATCATATTTAGGTTGGCTTGATTTAATTTTATTAAGTACGGCTTGGGTTGGGTTGAGTTAGATATGGATTAAGTTCAATGTCCATTATATGACACTCTTCATTCTGCCAATTTTTATCTTGATGCAATGAATATAGTGTCGGTACATATCATTGGCATGGATGAGATTGATTGAGTGCCTAACTCAACTCTTGGATTTGGATAATGCAGAACAAGCAGCAGACTTTTTGCATCATTTAATGAGTTCTTCCTCTTGGCACTACGTAAATCATATTGATGATATCCGTATTTCATCAGGTCTTATTGATCTCCACCATAACTTCTTCAGTTTAGCTCCAGTACAGTTGTATGATGATAAACAAGTAGCCTTTATCAGTGTTGGGGATTTGAATTTTTTTGCAAGTGTGTCATAATTGGATTGGGTTAAGATAGGTCTGATCGTGTGTTTAAAGCACGGGTCACACTAGACTGCTAGTAGCCGCTGCTAATCAGCGGCGGACGCTGGCGCTGCTAGCAATGATTTTTATGGTCACAACACCAACGCTTTACTCTTGGATTTGCAAAATGCAGAACAAGCATCACACGAAAAGAGTCATCAGACTTTTTTGCATCATTTAGTCTTTGAGTTCTTACTCTTGGCAGTATGTAAATCATATTGATGTTATCCGTATTTCATCAGCTCTTGTTGTTCTCCATCATAACTTCTTCAGTTTGATTCCATTACAGTTGTAATGGAATGATTGAGTTAAGTTGGGTTGCTAGTCAAAAGTCAATCTGGTCTTGATTGAATAAATGATATCTGATGTACTGAAAATGTTTTAATTTCTTCTTGTCTTTGTCCATCCTGTTTAATTATCATACTTGGGTTGGCTTGAGTTAGGTATGGATTGGGTTAGGTTGAGGTAGATGTAAATAGGGTTAAGTTGGATCAACTTCGGTTGAGTTAACTTTGAGTTGCTATGAGTTAGATTTAAGTTGCTTTGAGTTAGATATTCATTGATCTGACTTAGGTTGAGTTGCTAGTCAGAAGTCAATGTCCATTATATGACTCTTCTGCCGATTGTAATCTTGATGCAATGGGTATAGTATCGTTACACCCATTATGAGCATATCAATGGCATAGATGAGATTCTTTAGTGACTAATTGAGTGCCTAGCTCTTGGATTTACAAAATGCAGAACAAGCAGCAGACGAATAGAGTCAGTAAACCTATTTGCACATTTAGTCTTCAAGTTCTTACTCTTGGCAGTATGTAAATTATATTGATGTGATCTGTATTTTATCAGGTCATGTTGTTTTCCATCATAATTTCTCATAGCTCTAGCACACTTGTGTGACAAGAAACGAGTCTTCATCAATGTTGGAAAATTTGGGTTGGCTTGGGTTAAACATGGATTAGTTAGTTGACGTAGATATGAATTATGTTCATTTGGGTTACGTTTAGTTAATAAGAGATATCTGATGTACTGAAACTGTTTCACTTCTACCTTGCCTTTATCCATCTGTTTGAGTATCATATTTGTGTTGGCTTGAGTTAGGTATGTATTGGGTTAAGTTAAGATAGCAATGATCTATGGCACAGTTGAGACTCCTTAGCGACTGATTAAGTGTCTAACTCTTAGATTTGCAAAATACAGAACAAGCGGCAGACGAAAAGAATTCTCAAGATTTTTTGTATCATTTATCCTTTGAGTTCTTACTCTTGGCAATATCTAAATCATATTGTTGTGATTTGTATTTTATCAGGTCTTATTGTTCTTTATCATAACTTCACTTTGAGAGTTGAGACAATTGAGTTGGGTTGAGTTAGATATAGATTGGGTTGAGTTGCGTTAGGTATGGATTGGGCTGAGATAGATGTGGATTGGGTTGGGGTGAGTTAGTTATGGAAGGAGTTGAGAAGGGTTATGTTGAGTTGCTAGCTAGAAGTCAATGCGATCATCATATGATACTCTTCATTCTACCAATTCTAGCCTTGATTCAATGAGGGATATCTTTAATTTCTTCATGCCTTTGCGCACCAGTTGAGTACCTGGTCATTTCTTAGTCAATCCCCATTCAGGATATAAATTGATTATTCCAGTACAATAAAATTGTGTGATGACTAGAGACCGTACTAATATGTGATTAAAATATGCAATATAAGCAAGTTTTTTTGTATGCGGTTTAAATTGGTCGAAATATGCAGTAAAATATGCGGTAAAAACAAAAAAAACTGCATGGGCAAAAATAATAAAAATACAACATTAATTGGTGTTAATTAGTTTTGTGATGACCAAAAAAGATCATCAGGATACTCCTTACTCTAGTGATCACGAACATGTTGGTTTCGATTGGCTTGAGTTAGGAATGGGTTGGGTTGATTTAAGTTGTTCACTTCTGCAAATAATATTAAGTTGTCTCGAAGCAGTATCCAGTCTTTTTGAAAGCAGTTCAAGTCTTCCGGAAGCATTTCAATTCTTCTGAATAAAGCATCAAGTTTTGTGGAAGCATTTGAGGTCTTCTACAACAATATTAAACTTCTGGAAGCATTTCAAATTTTCTTAATGGCGTTTCAAGTCCTCAAGAAGCAGTACCAAATCTTTTTTAAGTAATACCAAGTTTTCCAGATGAAGTATTTTGATTCCAGATGAAGTTTGCCGATTCTAGTTTATACGACATCTATAAACAATAAGTAACATAACAAAAACAAATTTGTTTTGAACATAAAGACCTCAATTGAACCTTTACAATTTAATGTAGCAAAAACAAAAATGTTTGTGAAGCAATCCAAAAGCAACTAAATCGTTATTAAGTTAGCTATTATTTCCTGTAATTTCAATTACGGCTTATTTACCTCGCCGATGAAGAACAAAGTTTAAATTTACGAGCAGACGTTTATTTAAGCGAACAGGCCAAGTAGTTAGCACCACGTGTGTTTACAAATTTTCGAATAGCTGCCCGAAAATTCGGCCAATGCTTTGTTATGAAGATGAAAAAAATTCTTCGTTAAAAATTTGTGCAAAAACTAATTTTTATTTCGATCTATTTTCTGAATGTACTTTGACGTAGCGCCGATATTCTCAGAAACCACCCGAATAAAACCCTGTTTACAACCAAAAATAATCTTTGTATGTGCGTCGTGTGTGGATGTGAGTGTGTGCGTGTCGTGAGTCGACACAACCGGCCGACTTTCCAACGTTACCTCTCATTTATTTTTAGTAATGTTACATTGCGATCGCTGGCAATGGATGGACCGTATAAATTTATACGTAGACTTCTTTTATATATGTATTTATACATATGTAAAAGAATTTCGTTTGTATCATAGAGTTTGGTTTTTCTAATTTTGCGCGAAATCGATTTCTTTGATTTTTGAAACGAGACTAGGATATTTTTAAAATTGCGTCAACGCTTTGGGTTTATCACCGTTTGCTAAAAAAAATGTACGAAATTAACGTGAAAACAACAATATTTTGGGTTGTGACGTCTTTGCGAATTAAGTTTGTTTCCAACTAAAATTAATCTTGCATGAAGCACAAAAAAAGAGAATTAAGTTAAATTGATTAACAGGAAAAGAAACTTTATTTCGTCGCCCCGTTTAATTTTTTTAAATAAAATTGAATCGCCATTTTAATAATGTCGTTAAAATCGATATTGTTTTGATGGTTTTGATTAATTCTTTTTTTTTTTAATAAAAACAAAACACACGCTAAATAAAAATAAATAATCCCTCACAAAAAAAATATAAGACTATTTAAGATAGTTGAGAGTGTAATATTGATGAATTGTTGTGAGAAATTTTGTTGTTGCAATGAGAAAAAGAGAATATGTACCGTATGTTGATTTGGCAATACGTTTGCCCTTGTTTCCTCTGTCTGCTTATTGGGCCACACACCTCCACGTAACGTTGGCTGCATTGCTCGACCCCGATCCAACTTCAACTCAACCTCCAATGACGATGATGACGTTGATGACCCGCCCCCCTCCAACGTTCTGGACGCTATGATGATGACGATTGATGATCATGATGATGCCGTAAAGCAGAGCTCTCGAGCACCTTCTGTCGAGGACGACGAAGAGGGACACCTCATTTACCGGTCTGGAGATGTCCTGCAAGACAGATGTTCGTGAATACTTACTGTTTACACTTAGAAGTTCTTTTTCGGATAAGTCAAAAAAATATTACATAATGATCATGATAATAATTTAAAAAAATGTTCAAAAAAGTGCCCCCTATATTTATAATAATAATAATATTATTATTATTATCATCTTTTTTGCCGTGTCGTAAAAATACGATTTTTCTGTATTGATTATTTTTATTAACAAATTTCTTTTCAGCGTCTAAAATAATGTTTATAAAGGATCGGCTGGGTACTTAATACTTAGTAATGCTTTTCTTTGAGGAGTTTAAAAGTTTTTGTAATTTTATGGGGCTATCAAGGTCGCCAAGTGCACCACGGGTCATTTGCATATTTCCATAAGTTGTCCGTGTGGAACGCGATGCCCGACTTATTTACCATAACATAAGTGTCCTATTGATTTCTTGTCTTTTTTTTTGTTCTTTCGTTTTGCTAAATTTAAGTTACAAGCCGCGATGATTTTGGCGCAATAATTTCGGGTAAACTATTTGGGTCAACAAAATTTCGTAAATTTTATTTTTAAATTTTTTGTTTTAATTTCGTCCCAGTCGATCCACAGGTAAATTCCACTCAAAAAAGTTTTAATTCAAATTATTTTTCAAAAAATAAACACTAAATTTTAAGCAAAAAAAATATTTTTTAATTTAATTTATTAATTAGAAATAATGGTTTTACCTCATTCGCTTTTTAACTACCAATTATTACTTTTATTATTTTCGATTGGTCGTTAACAATTGAGGTCAAATCATTGCCATTTTCTTGTTAACTAATGGAATTTATTGTTCAATTTCAGATAAAATTCTCGGCACGTTGGGAGAAGGCACCTTTGGAAAGGTCGTCAAAGTGAAAGATCTGGAATTGTGAGTCTCATTTAATTAATACTAAGGTGTCTAGTTCCGGAATTTTAAAAGTTTCGAAATTAAAATAAAATTTATTTTGTAATTTGTTTAGAAAAAACAATGAAAATGTTTAAAAATTTGCAATGAAAATACTCTCGGTATTAAGAGATAAATCTTCAAAACCATCATATAAAAGCATTGGTACTGCTTTTATATGGTGAATGTATGTGCAAGAAAATATTCTTGAAGTATTTGTAGTCTTTTGGTAACATTTCAAGTATTCTAGAAGCATTTCGATTCTTTTAGAGACAGTATTGTCTTCTAGATGAAGTGTGAAGTCTTCCATGTACAGTATTAAGTCTTCTAGTTGCGATATGAAATCTTTTGGAAGCACTTCAAGTATTTTGAAAGCAGTACCAAATCTTTGAGAGAGAGTATGAAGTGTTCTAAAAGCA
The DNA here is from genome assembly GCA_036711965.1 of Onthophagus sagittarius. Taxonomy (NCBI): domain Eukaryota; kingdom Metazoa; phylum Arthropoda; class Insecta; order Coleoptera; family Scarabaeidae; genus Onthophagus; species Onthophagus sagittarius. Next base: position 21,450,829 of record JASERS010000006.1, on the reverse strand, counting down.
TTTGAATTTTTTTGGAAGCCGTATCAATTCTTTCAAAAGAAGTATCAAGTTTTTGGAAGCAGTTCAAGTTTTCTGGTTATCAAGTCTTCAAAGGATCAGGTCTTCCGAAGACAGTGTTAAGTCTTCAAAATGCGGTATGATGACTTGTGAATGCATTTCAAGTCTTTTGGAAAATGTACCAAGTCTTTCAGAGAAACTATCAAGACTTCTGGGAGACTTCTAGAAGCAGCATTAAATGTTCTAGAAGCACTTCAAATCTTCCAGATACAGTTTTATCTCTTCTAGATGCGGTATCAAATCTTCTGGAAGCATTTTTAATCTTCCATAGGCAATATCTAGCCTTCCAAAGACAGTGTTAAGCCTTCTAGATGTGGTATCAATCTTTTGGAAACATTTCACGTCTTTTAGAAACACTGTCGAGTCTTCTGAAATCACTTCAAATTTCTAGAAATAGTATTAAGTAAGTTCAAGTCTTCTAAAGATGGTTTTAGGTCTTATAAATGCAGCACGAAGTCTTCTAGAAACATCTCAAGTTTTTTGGAAGCAGTGCCAAGTCCGTCCAGAGTAAGTGTCAAGGCTTCTGAAAGTATTTCAAATCTTTTGGAAGCAGTACCAAGTTTTCCAGAGGAAATATCAAGGCTTCTGAAAGTATTTGAAATCAGAAACATCAGAAACAGTACTATGTCCTCTAGATGTGGTATCAGGTCCTCTGGTAGCATTTCAAGTCTTCCAGAGACAGTATAAAGTCTTCTTAGATGCGGTATGAAATCTTCTGGAAACATTTCAAGTCTTTTGGAAGCAGTACTAAGTCTTCCAGAGGAAGTATTAAGGCTTCCGAAAGCATTTCAAATCTTTTGAAAGCAGTATCATATCTTCTAAAAGAAGTATCGAGATTCTGAGAGCAGTATTAAGTCTTCTGAAAGCTTTTCAAGTGTTTGGGAAGCAGTGCAAAGTCTTCCAGAGGAAGAATCGAGTTTCTAAAAGCAGTATAGTCTTCTGAAAGCATTTCAAGTCTTCCAGAAACAGTGTTAAATCTTCTAGATGTGGTATCAGGTCTTCTGGAAGCATTTTAAATCTTCCAGAGGCAATATCATATCTTATAGAAACGTTTTAAGTCTTCTAGAGACAGTATTAACTCTTTTAGATGCGCTTTGCTTTCTTCTGGAAGCGTTTTTCTTCTAAAAGCAGTACCAAGTCTTTCAGAGGAAGTATCGAGTTTTTGGAAGCAGTGTCAAGTCTTCTAGAAGCATTTCAAGTCTTCCAGAAACAGTGTTATGTCTTCTAGATGTGGTATCAAATCTTTTTGAAGCAGTACCAAGTATTCTAAAGGAAGTATCGAGTTTCTGGAAGCAGTTCAAATCTTCCAGAAACTGTGTTATGTCTTCTAGATGTGGTATCAAACCTTTTTGAAACAGTACCAAGTTTTCTAAAGGAAGTATCGAGTTTCTGGAAGCGATTCAAATCTTCCAGAAACTGCGTTAAATCTTCTAGATGTGGTATCAAGTCTTCCGGTAGCATTTCAAGGCTTCCAGAGACAGTATTAAGTCTTGTAGATGCGGAATGAAATCTTCTGGAAACATTTCAAGTCTTCCAGAAACTGTGTTGAATCTTCTAGATGTGGTATCAGATCTTCTAGAAGCACTTCAAATGTTCCAGAGGCAATATCATATCTTATAGAAGCATTTCAAGTCTTCTGAAGACAGTATTAAATCTTTTAGATGCGCTTTGATATCTTCTGGAAGCTTTTTATGTATTGTGGAAGCAGTACCAAATCTTCCAGAGGAAGTGTCGAGTTTTTGGAAGCATTGCCAAGTTTTCTAGAAGCATTTCAAGTCTTCCAGAAACAGTGTTATGTCTTCTAGATGTGGTATCAAATCTTTTTGAAGCAGTACCAAGTTTTCCAAAGGAAGTATCGAGTTTCTGGAAGCAGTTCAAATCTTCCAGAAACGGCGTTAAGTCTTCTAGTGTGGTACCAAGTCCTCTGGTAGCATTTCAAGTCTTCAAGAGACAGTATTAAGTCTTGTAGATACGGTATGAAATCTTCTGGAAACATTTCAAGTCTTCCAGAAACTGTGTTAAATCTTCTAGACGTGGTATCAGATCTTCTAGAAGCACTTCAAATGTTCCAGAGGCAATATCATATTTTATAGACGCATTTCAAATTTTCCAGAGACAGTATTAAGTCTTTTAGATGCGCTTTGATATCTTCTGGAAGCTTTTTATGTATTGTGGAAGCAGTACCAAATCTTCCAGAGGAAGTATCGAGTTTTTGGAAGCATTGCCAAGTTTTCTTGAAGCATTTCAAGTCTTCCTGAAACAGTGTTATGTTTTCTAGATGTGGTATCTAATCTTTTTGAAGCAGTACCAAGTTTTCCAAAGGAAGTATCGAGTTTCTGGAAGCAGTTCAAATCTTCCAGAAACAGCGTTAAGTCTTCTAGTGTGGTGCCAAGTCCTCTGGTAGCATTTCAAGTCTTCAAGAGACAGTATTAAGTCTTGTAGCTACGGTATGAAATCTTCTGGAAACATTTCAAGTCTTCCAGAAACTGTGTTAAATCTTCTAAACGTGGTATCAGATCTTCTAGAAGCACTTAAAATGTTCCAGAGGCAATATCATATTTTATAGAAGCATTTCAAGTTTTCCAGAGACGGTATTAAGTCTTTTAGATGCGCTTTGATATCTTCTGGAAGCTTTTTGTGTATTGTGGAAGCAGTACCAAGCCTTTCAGAGGAAGTGTCGAGTTTTTGGAAGCAGTGCCAAGTCTTCTAGAAGCATTTCAAGTCTTCCAAAAACAGTGTTTAAAAAAACAAACACTGTTTGTAAAAAGTTTTCCAAAGGAAGTATCGAGTTTCTGGAAGCAGTTCAAATCTACCAGAAACAGCGTTAAGTCTTCTAGATGTGGTATCAAGTCCTCTGGTAGTATTTCAAGTCTTCCAGAGACAGTACCAAGTCTTCCAGAGGAAGTATCGAGTTTTTGGAAGCAGTACCAAGTCTTCTGGAAGCATTTCAAGTCTTCCAGAAACAGTGTTAAGTTTTCTCGAAACAATTCAAGTCTTTTCAGAGGCAATGTTAATCCTTCTAGATGCAGTATGAAGTCTTCTGGAAGCATTTCAAGTCTTTTGGAGCAGTACCAAGTTATTTAGAGGATGAAACGAGTCTTCTAGAAGCATTTAAAAAGAAACTGTTTTAACTCTTTTAGATGCGGTATCAAATCTTCTATTTATTCTTTTTAAATGTTTTTTTGCGAACTTATCTGATTTCGGGACTTTTTTTGAGAATTTTCTTACCTTTATTCCAAGTACCTAGATTTAGAACTTAGCCAAAAATCCCAAAAACATTTTTAATCCCGGAAATTGGACACCCTAATTATATTAATAAGTTTTAATTTATAAATTTTATCGTACTCATTTTTATTTTAGGGATCATTCGATGGCTTTGAAAATCATCAAAAATGTCGAAAAGTATCGAGAGGCGGCGAAATTAGAGATTAATGTCTTGGAAAAAATTGCAGATAAAGATCCTGATAGCATGTAGTAAGTATCAAATTCAAGATTTTAAATCTGATAATCTTTTGAATTAAAATAAAGTTGAATAGGAACATAAAGTAGATGAAAGATAAAGTTTAAACGTAATAAAAGGAGTGTTGGGTTGGGTGAGAATTTTCTTTACTGAAACGGGTTTTGTTGAACGTTTTCCAACACATTTGGCTGGCTATAAAGTTTGCTTGTGATTTATAAATTTAGTTACAATTCGGCTTAATATTTTTTGGCTAATGGAGTTTTAATCTAGGTGTTGTTGCACCGATTACGCTAAATAATTATGATTGAATTTGTTTTGTGATACAATCTTAAAGTTCAAACAAAATCGGTTATGACCTAAACATTTCAGTACCTAATTAAATTAAATTATAATAACATAGAATTTGTTGCGTACATACTGATGATTCAGTATTAATTAAGTTTTTATATTTTAATCAGTATTGCTCAATTGCTGTTGTAATTGAAAAGTTTTGTACACTCAGCGTTACACTTCGTAATTGTTCCACATATTATAGTTGGTTATTTAGTAGTTATTTGATTGATTCTTCATAAATTTTACTCAATATGTATTTGTAATGTTGTATACAGGGTGTTGCTGTAAGTGACGGCATAATTTTAATCACAAAGATGAAAATAAAAATAATGGTTTATGTACAAATTTTTGGTCTAAAAAAGCGGATCTCTTAAATATTTTCAATATGGTTCATTTTAGAATGATAAAATTTGGCGGTTAATGCAATGTTAACATGAGAAAATGTTTAAAATCTAAACTAATTCTAAAAGCCGGTTTCTTTTAAAAATAATTTTTATTTTTCCATTTTTTACGATTTTTCAAAAATGATTACGGAATTTATTATTTTTATAAAATGCTACAAATTTAAATTGAGTTTATAACTTGAAAGCTCAAAAACGAATTGAAATATTCAAATATTAAAAGGAAAAGTACACACTTTCATTTATAAATCATATCAACTTTCATCAAGATAACTTAAGAATTCGATTGTCTACGATTTTTCAAAAATAATTGAAGAAGTTCGTAATCTATTCTACTAGTAATGTTGTTAATAAAGGCTTGATATAAAAGATTTGTTAAATTTCAACTGGTTATTTATTAAAATATATTTATCTGACTAGTTTCAGCTTAAAAGCAATTTTTAGAGATTAATAATCAATTAATTATTAATAAAAATGTTTAAGTAAATAACCTTTGTAACCACCTCAAACCATAACATTGCACTAATTGATAACTTTTATCATTCTAAATCAAACCATCTTCTACCATATTAAAAATGTTTAAACATTTCTTAACTTTGAAGGCACAAATAAATAATTAATTTTTTTGATAAGCATTGATTTCGTGTTTGCATATTTTCAAAAGTAACATATTGGAAATATTTAAGAATAAGTTTAAAAAATTCTCAACGAATCGTTATCACTCGAAAATTGTCGATTACATTTTTTGAATATGGCGATTTTTTCTCATTATTATCCGCTTAAATTACAAAATTTATTATTAATAGCTGACAATGGTAAAGATTTTTAGTTCTCCATTTACTAATTGAAGAAGATGTTAAAAGTTATGTTATTAAGCCTATTATTTATGAAAGCATAGTTATGACACAGAATAACCAGAAAGGACAAAACCGGCGGTGCCTTTGATGTTTCACCAGCTATTTTGTTTGACCTTCGGCCATAGCATTGGCATGTAGGCGCCAGTTTTAAACGTAAAGTACTCCTCTATTGTAGGAGAGTGTCCACTAAAGTGATTTTGAAATTTACTTTTACTAAATTCTATTGAAGATATAATTATGGTTATTGTTATGAAAATTTAATACATTATATATAATTCATTTAGTACAGTATATTGTTAATTAAAAATATTAAAAATTTTTATCTTATAAATTATTCACAATTTAAAATTTTGCACTAGGTGCTTTTTTCATATTCGGATTGTGAAACGTTATGGTATAAAATAATCTTAATCTGATAAATTAAATTTAATAAATTAATTAAAATAGTAACTACCAAAAAACTATTATTAAAAAAATTGAAAAATAAACTACGCTAAAAGATAAAAAAACCAATACTACTTTAAAATATTAGAAAAAATAGAATAATATACTAAATAACCAGGGTATAACTCGAAGAAAAACTTTCGCAATCAAATAATTTCAACAAACGTACGTGGTAACAGAGATGTAAATAAACTCCAAGTTGCACCCATGAGAAGTTACAGGCCTTCAAAGTTGAATCTTAAAGTTCGACAAAAATTAATATCTCGGTAATGGATTAAGAAAAACCAAATTTGGTACACGTTATGAGTGTACAAAGGGCATTAATCGGTAGAAAGCAGGGATCATTTAAAGTATTTAAAGGGGTTGGTTAAGGATCATGGTACCCTAAAATTTGAAAGACTTTTTTAATCCGTCGGCAGATTTAATATCTTATTATTTTATTTTATGTGGAATTTGATTTTAAAACTTTTTTTACTCTTATTATTTTTTAAAAAACCTAGTCATTTTCATAAAAAACCCGAATAACTAAAGACCCGTATTTTATAAATTGTAATTAAAATCATGGAAAGTTGAGTTGGATATGAAATTTTACGTCAAATTAGATAAATAAGAAAAAATTATTTGGTTTTAGTAATTTTTTACTGTTTGTTTTGAAAATATTAGTAAGTTTTCATTCAGCACATAAGATGATATGTTATTTAATGTTAAGTTTCTGTGAACGAAACTGCAGAAAAAGTGTTGACGAGTATCACATGTGATTGCTTGGACATATTTAAAACAAATAAAAATAATAAATAACAAAGTAGAAGAAATAATTTAATAGAAAATCAAACAATTTAAATTAAAAAAAACGATTTGGTAACAGTAATTTATAAGTATTGTTCAAGATGGCCACCATTTTCGCTCAAATCACCAATTTTCGGCGATTTTAATTAAGATTGGTAAAATACGTGTCTTTAGTTTTTCGGGTTTTCTATGAAAACGACTAGGTTTTTTAAGAAATAATAAGAGAAAAAAAGATTTAAAATTAAATTGACCATAAAATGTAATAAGAATTTTTTAAATCCGCTAACAGGTTGAAAATGTCTTTCAAATTTTAGGGTACCATCATCCCTAACGAACCCCTTGAAATGCTTTAAATGATCCCTTCTACCAATTAATGCCCTTGGTACACTTATAACGTATACCAAATTTGGTTTTTCTAACTTAATCCATTACTGAGATATTAATTTTTTTCGAAATTTAAGACTCAACTTTGAAGACCTGTAAATTCTCAGGGGTGCAACTTGGTATAAGGCAAGTTGCGTTAAATCATCATATTTTGGGTTGGTCTACATGCGCCTGCTCTGTGTCGGTTCTTATGCGGGACACCTGTATACAGGGTGTTCCCGTGACTCGGGGCATAAAATTAACCACATATACTAGAGCAAAAATGATGATGATTCGTGAAAAAAAATTATTATAAAAGTCTTCAAATGGCCAAGATATGGGCCATCAAAGTTCAGAAATTTTAACACATTTTTCTAAATATTTTCAAAACCATTAATGGTAGAGGGTTGAAATTTGGTACAGAGTAAACAAACATCATGCAAAATCATTGAACCAATTTTGACTTTGGCCGGATGACGGCAACCATGTTATACAGGGTGTTCCTAAAATTTGTTTGCTCAGAACTTTTTTGTTTGTTCGTAACCCTACATTTATTTTTGTAGTTTTTAATAGAAAATTTATTTTCGAAACTTTTTTCACTCTTTGAAAATTTTGATAACATTAACCGTTTGCGAGTTAAACGCGAAAATATTAAGCTTCGATTTCAATGGTAACACTAAACACAATAATTTTCGAAAAAGTTGGCCATGGCAATTAAAAAAAAAACAAATTGAGCCGTCAACTTGCTTATGTAGTTTAAACATAAAGTTGTTTGTTAATGAAGTTTTTATTAATTTTGCGTGTTCAAAATGGACAATTACACATTTAGTGAACAAACTGACATGATTTTGACATTGGGAGAATGTCATGGAAACGCCGTAGCAGCCGCTAACCGTTATCGGGAGAAATTTCCGAACCGCAGAGCGCCCAATCGAAAAACATTTTTAAGAATTGAAACCCGTTTAAGGGAAAATGGGACGTTTAAGCCGAATTTTAGTAACAACGGTAAAGTCAGATCAGTCCGAACAACCGAACTAGAAGAAGATATTCTAGACTACGTACAAGAAAATCCTACAGCTAGTACTTTGGATATGGCGAGGCATTTTTTAACGTCAAAAACAACTATCTGGCGTGTTCTTCACGAGCAACAGCTTTATCCATATCATAGTTATAAAGTTCAGGAAGTTCGACAGGCTGATTACCCACTACGACTGCAATATTGTCAAATAATGCAGCACAAAATCCAAATTGATGATCAATTTTTAGAAAAAATACTTTTTGCAGATGAATCGACATTTTCTAAAGATGGAATCATCAATTTGAGAAATTCACATAGTTGGGCGGACGAAAATCCAAGATTTAAGAAAGCTTGGAAATCGCAATGGAGGTTTTCTCTTAACGTTTGGGCTGGCATTGTGGGCGATGTCATTATAGGACCCGTTTTCTTGCCATCAAGGCTGGATGGCCATACATACAGGGGACATTTAGAGCAATTAAATGATTTTTTAGATGACGTTCCTTTAAACACAAGACAAGAAATGTAGTATATGCATGATGGTGCTCCTGCGCATAGTACACATGCTGTCCAAGAATTTCTATGTGAACGGTTTCCGGAACGGTGGATTGGACGAGGAGTGGATGCACCGATAAGTTGGCCCCCCCGATCGCCGGATTTTACACCTCTAGATTTTTATTTATGGGGACGCATTAAATCGCTTGTGTACTGCGTTGAAATAACTTCAGTTGATCAACTGAGGTTATTCAGGTTACGAATTGTTGATTCATTTGATCAACTTCGAACTGAAATCAACGTCCTCAGCAGAGTGCGCTTTAATTTAAGACGGCGATATCAGGCGTGCATTGAAGCCGGCGGGAGTGTTTTTGAACATCTGCTTTAGTATTTTTTTTTGTTCTGTTTTATTTATTACCATTTGTTTATAATTTTATTGTTCTTGTTCATATTTTTGTTAGAATTTTTATTATGTTCTTGTTTGTTGTTACCGCGAAAATTAAATTTATTGTTTTGGAAATTACATTCTTTTATTCAATTAAAATAAATTAACACTGGATTTAACTAAATCTACACTGAGAAATTTATGCAAATAATGGTTATTAGATCAGTTCGTTTTTCAATTGTCATCGCCTTCTCAGATCTTGCGGAATATGTTTTATTTGTTACGATTGAAATCAAAGCTTAACAGTTTCGCGTATAACTCGAAAACAGTCAATGTTATCAAAATTTTCAAAGAGTGAAAAAAGTTTCGAAAATAAATTTTCTATTAAAAACTACAAAAATAAATGTAGGGTTACGAACAAACAAAAAAGTTCTGAGCAAACAAATTTTAGGAACACCCTGTATAACATGGTTGCCGTCATCCGGCCAAAGTCTAAATTGGTTCAATGATTTTGCATGATGTTTGTTTACTCTGTACCAAATTTCAACCCTCTACCATTAATGGTTTTGAAAATATTTAGAAAAATGTGTTAAAATTTCTGAACTTTGATGGCCCATATCTTGGCCATTTGAAGACTTTTATAATAATTTTTTTTCACGAATCATCATCATTTTTGCTCTAGTATATGTGGTTAATTTTATGCCCCGAGTCACGGGAACACCCTGTATATACCATGGCATAGATATAGATGACGCAAAAATTGTTATAAATTTTGAAAATCACAAAATCAGTATTTTGACGGATCTTGGTATAAGTAGAGATCATATTCATTATAGAAGTTAAAGTGTGTGAGTGATAAGAACATAAGAATATTTAACTGTTCTTATATTTCATTGAAAATCATCATAAAATTCTAGGCCAATACATACAAATTATATCATATTTGTAACCATAAAATTTGAAAATCATCAAAATGATAGTCTTTTTAATAATATTTAATAAAGCGGTTTATTGTATACAATCCAAACCTCTCTCTCTCTCTAAATCTCACTCATGTCCGTCCATCATCGCCTCTTTCTACCATTAACTGCTGCATTGATATTGTTCTGTTTCTACATCTGTAACTGTATAGTTGTTGGCTATACTTTGATGTCTATACATTATTCTCACATATTGGATCTTTGTACATACACCAAATACAAATCTTTTCGGAAACATCTGAAAATTCAATTCAGTCCAATTCAGTCCCAGCATCTGTTGCGAATTCTTTGATAGAAGACTACGTATTTTGAATTTAGACTTACTACAGATTTGATGTTCTCTCTGGAATACTTGAAATGTTTTCAAATGACTTGATATTGCCTCTGGAAGACTTGAAATGTATTCAGATGACTTGACATTGTCTCTGGAAGGGTTGAAATGTATTCAAAGGACTTGATATTGCTTCTGGAAGACTTGAAATGTTTCTGGAAAGTTCGGAATGCTTCCAGAAGTTTTGAAATTATCTCTGGAAGACTTGAAATGGTTTCAGAAGCCTTGATACTGCTTCTAGAAAATTTTAAATGTTCTAAAAAGTCTTGATATTGCCTCTGGAAGACTTGAAATGTTTTCAAATGACTTGATATTGCCTCTGGAAGACTTGAAATGTTTTCAAATGACTTGATATTGCCTCTGGAAGACTTGAAATCTTTTCAAATGACTTGATATTGCCTCTGGAAGACTTGAAATGTTTTCAAATGACTTGATATTGCCTCTGGAAGACTTGAAATGTTTTCAAATGACTTGATATTGCCTCTGGAAGACTTGAAATGTTTTCAAATGACTTGATATTGCCTCTGGAAGACTTGAAATGTTTTCAAATGACTTGATATTGCCTCTGGAAGACTTGAAATGTTTTCAAATGACTTGATATTGCCTCTGGAAGACTTGAAATGTTTTCAAATGACTTGATATTGCCTCTGGAAGACTTGAAATGTTTTCAAATGACTTGATATTGCCTCTGGAAGACTTGAAATGTTTTCAAATGACTTGATATTGCCTCTGGAAGACTTGAAATGTTTTCAAATGACTTGATATTGCCTCTGGAAGACTTGAAATGTTTTCAAATGACTTGATATTGCCTCTGGAAGACTTGAAATGTTTTCAAATGACTTGATATTGCCTCTGGAAGACTTGAAATGTTTTCAAATGACTTGATATTGCCTCTGGAAGACTTGAAATGTTTTCAAATGACTTGATATTGCCTCTGGAAGACTTGAAATGTTTTCAAATGACTTGATATTGCCTCTGGAAGACTTGAAATGTTTTCAAATGACTTGATATTGCCTCTGGAAGACTTGAAATGTTTTCAAATGACTTGATATTGCCTCTGGAAGACTTGAAATGTTTTCAAATGACTTGATATTGCCTCTGGAAGACTTGAAATGTTTTCAAATGACTTGATATTGCCTCTGGAAGACTTGAAATGTTTTCAAATGACTTGATATTGCCTCTGGAAGACTTGAAATGTTTTCAAATGACTTGATATTGCCTCTGGAAGACTTGAAATGTTTTCAAATGACTTGATATTGCCTCTGGAAAACTTGAAATGTTTTCAAATGACTTGATATTGCCTCTGGAAGACTTGAAATGTTTTCAAATGACTTGATATTGCCTCTGGAAGACTTGAAATCTTTTCAAATGACTTGATATTTTCTCTGGAAGGGTTGAAATGTATTCAAAGAACTTGATATTGCCTCTGGAAGACTTGAAATGTTTTCAAATGACTTGATATTGCCTCTGGAAGACTTGAAATCTTTTCAAATGACTTGATATTTTCTCTGGAAGGGTTGAAATGTATTCAAAGAACTTGATATTGCTGCTGGAAGACTTGAAATGTTTCTAGAAGATTCGGAATGCTTCCAGAAGTTTTGAAGTTACCTCTGGAAGACTTGAAATGGTTTCAGAAGCCTTGAATACTGCTTCTAGAAAGCTTTAAATGTTCTCAAAAGTTTTGATATTGCCTCTGGAAGACTTGAAATGTTTTCAAATGACTTGATATTGCCTCTGGAAGACTTGAAATGTATTCAGATGACTTGATATTGTCTCTGGAAGGGTTGAAATGTATTCAAAGGACTTGATATTGTTTCTGGAAGACTTGAAATGTTTCTAGAAGATTCGTAATGTTTCTAGAAGTTTTAATATTACCTCTGGAAGAGTTGAAATGGTTTCAGAAGCCTTGATACTGCTTCTAGAAATTTTTAAATGTTCTCAAAAGTCTTGATATTGCCTCTGGAAGATTTGATATGTTTCCAGAAGATTTTATACAATAATAACTCGACATACGTGATCCCGACTTACGTAAACTAAGAGATACATAATTAAGCGATTCTTCCCCTAATCCGCTCAGCAGCAGATTGCATCATAATATTTTTAGCTCGTTCACATTAGTTTCATATGAGAATCCACCGAGTGTTGATTAGTCGGTTTATAAGAATATTTTTAATAGTTAGTAACACTATATTTTAATAGTGTAGATCAGAATATATGGTCAAGCCAGACAGATTTTTGAAAAGTTAAAAGAACAAGCTGCAAATGATGCAAAAGATGAAACTTTTGTAGCCAGCAATGGTTGATTTTGTCGTCTTAAAAAAATATGCGAAAAGCTTGTGTCACTGCTTCTTTATTTGAAGACTGTTTTGGAAATCATTTTATCCCGGAAGTTAAACGGTACTGTCCCTCTAAGAATAATAATGAATTACGATCACAATTTGTCTATTAAAGATTTTTGGAATAAATTGATAAAAATGTTAAAAATGTTCTCGATGCTGTTAGAATCATAGGGGAATCGTGGAACGAAGTTTCTTCAAAAACAATGAAGGACGTTTGGAGAAAGCTTTGTCCAGACTTATTTACTGATTCATCTGAAACGGTACTAGAAAATGATTCTGTACTCGAAATTGTAGCAAATATTCTAAAGTCACATGATGAGGAGCTTACCCTTGACGAGCTGATTGAAATACAGCAACAGAATGAAAATGAAGAAGATAATGTTGAAGTAGTGCAACCGGAAAAAGTCCTAACCATTGTAAAATTGACGGAAGCACTTAATTCCATACGGAATGGCATAGAAATTTTAGAGGAAGCAGATTACAATGAAGAACGTGTAGTGACAGTAAAAAGGAATGTACAACAATCGATTGAATGTTATCGAGAAATTCTGACGTAGAAGAAAAAGAATTGAAATTTTGCGTCAAACTACCATCTCCGATTTTCTCAAGGTACATACATCAGGGTTTCATAAAGTTTAATAAATACGTTTAAATAGCTGTTTTTCGTGTTAACATTAATTTTACATCAAGTAGTAGTATTCGACTTACGTAATTTTCGATTTACGAAACATGCACCGATCTCACCTATTACTTATCTTCGGGGTATTACTGTATTTCTTCTGGAAGACTTGAGATGCTTCTAGAAATATTGAAATGGTTCTATAAGACTTAATACTGTTTCTAGTAGAAGTCTTGAAATGGTTTGAAATGCTTTCAAAGAAGCACCCATACTAAATTGTTAATGTTTGGAAAGTTGAAATAAAACTTTTAGTGACCCCGTTTGTTTTAAGTTAAGTGTACTTGGTACCGGTTTCGATCAATTAATGACGATCATCATCAGCCAAATCTATGAAAAACGTATAAATTTACAAGACACAATTAGATTAAAAATCCAAAGAAGACGAGATTGGTAAAATTGCTTATAGTCAAAAATGAAGAAAACTTAAAGTTAGTTAAAATATGTTGATACAATTAAAAAGACCATACATCTGTGTAAATAAAACAAAATTAAGTGCACTTTAAACGTCAACGAACTAAAATGAAATGAATGTGTATTGACGTCATACAGCAAATGTGAGAAAACAGGTCTTCCAAAATATTCGACCAAATGTACATACACGAACAAAATATGTACAGTAAAGTTCATCTAATTCGTACACCCCCAAATCTGAATTCCCTTGTAATCCGACCAAAATTAGAAAATGTTTAATTTGTACCATGTCCGTTGTAATCCGAATTTGTAAAAGATTCGCTAATCGGAATTAACAGATATTCGTTCTATCTGCAGAACAAGACGTATTTCCAAAATATGAAGTGCATTGCTATTAAAAATGCCATCGCATCGATAAACGAATTAAATGAAGAAGCTAATAAAAGCTGCAGTGTGATCAAATGTACTGTAAGATAAACTACAGGTAATATCAGTGCAAGATAATGCATGGTTATGTTATCTCCAAGATAAATTGCAAATAATACTATCATTAGTATAATAAATCTATAAATACGTATTCATAAGACATTTTTGACAATATCTAAATATGACTTCAACTATCCGTATGCTTTCATAATCTGAATTTAACTGGTTGCATTTATCTGAATTGATTCGAATTAGCAAACGCTTTACTATATTATTTATTATATTTGTAAAAAGAATAGGGGGGTTTCTATAAGGTTGATCTGATCAAGCATCAGGGAGATTTTTAAATCATCCCACGATTTCGAATTGTTGGAGTAAGTCTAGTTTACAACATAATATCAGAGGTATATAGCGATATAGAACATACTACTTTGAAGCGATTGTTCTAATATTGTTTGTTTAAAAATTTGTTCTAACCGCAGGTAAACTGTTTAAAGTCATCCAATAGCGATTCTGAGAAACGACTGCGGAGATCGTAAATCAATTTCAGGCAATCGGTTCAACCCCCCGCCTATCATCTGTTTCTTACGCGTTTATTTCTCATAAGAATTTGTTTATCGAGTTTTCTCTTTGTAACGTTCAGAATTCAATTGTTGTGATAAGATAAATATTATTAAATGTTGAGGGAATAAAAATAAACATGTTTCAATTTTTTAATTACAATAATTCAATAAGATGTCTGCTATAAATATGCACGAGCAAAATAAACACGTAAGAGACGGGTCATAAGGCGGGGGTTAGGCCGATTACCTGAGATTGGTTTATGATCTCCGCAGTCGTTTCCCAGAATCGCTATTGGACAACTTTAAACAGTTTATGTGCGATTATTATAAACAATATGAAAACCTTTATTAGAAAAATCGTTTCAAAATAATGTATTCTACATCGCTATACACCTTTGATCCGGAACTGCACGTAATATAATATTACGTGCAGTCTTCACAGCCTCACGGATTGCAAGCTTAGTAGTGCGTGGGCTACTCGAGAAAAGATCGCAACTTATGCGATCCGCGGTTCTTTCCATTCTCAGAATGGGTGAATTTCGATATGCGTTTGTTCGTGGAGTGGGCATATAAAAAAGAAAATCATACCGTAATTGACGAGGAGGAATGTGAAAATCAATTCTCGCCAGCAATGATGGAGAATCAGTGTAACCATTTAGATTTGGTTTTATAGCACAAATATTTAATCAGTCGTTTCTGGACTCCTTCCAACCTAGTGGTATAAGCGGAGTATTGAGGGTTTCAGATTACGCTACCAAAGTTTAAGATGCTGTTGACATATGCATTATACATACTAATAATAGCGTTATGGTTTTTGAAATCCTCGGAAGATCGCTTTATAAAGCCCAGCGTTCTGTAGGATCGAGCAACCACACCATCTACATGAAATCAAAAAGTAGTTTTTGTCATATTTTATGTAATCCTTTTTGCTTGTGAACCTGATGTTGTTGCACTTAGAAAATTTTAAGTGTAACTGATTATTAGTACAAAAATTATAAATTGTCACAAGATTTGTCTGTAATTTAACACAATCGTCAATACTTTGACAGGAAGATAATTTTTTAAGTCATCAGTAAGATGGCAATTAACGAATCAGTATTGTCCCACTCCCACTCCCTCTATAGACAAACCTTGTCGTGAATCGGATACTTACTTTCTCTTGCTGATATTAGTTGATGAGAACTGGATTCCCACATGTTTGGCTATGTTTTCAGCAATGGATAACAGATTTTCATGGTCACGTTGGGAATACCTTGAACTTCAACATTGCTCCTACGGGAGTACTGCTCAACATCACCCAGCCTCGCAGTCAAGCTTATTACTTGCTGTCGTAAGTGGGCATTTTCAGTTGTTAACTGATCAACAGTTTTCATTTTTCCGTTGAACGTTTCAAGCATCTTTTCAACAATATATTCAATAATAATTCCTCCCTGCTTCCACACCTTCACACTCCTCTCTCAAAATCTGTCCATCACCGTCTTCATGTTTCTAGAAAAATTAACATTGCCTCTGGAAGATCCTTCCGGAAGACTTAAAAAGAAAATATTTAAAATGCTTCTAGAAAAATTGATACTGCTTCTAGAAGACTTTGAAATATTTCTAGAAGACTTGAAATGCTTCTAGAAGACTTGAAATGCTTCCAGAAGATTTGAAATGCTTCCAGACAACTTGATATTATTTCTGGAAGACTTGAAACGTTTCCATAAGACTTGATATAGCCTTTGGAAGACTTGATTCTGCATCTAAAAGATTCGAAATGTTTTCAGAAAACTATATATTGTCTCTGGAAAACTTGGTATTACCTCTGGAAGACTTCAAATGCTTCTAGAAGTCTTGATACTGCTTCTAGAAGGCTTAAAATGCTTCCAGAAGACTTCAAATGCTTTCAGAAGACTTCGTATTGTTTCTGAAAGACTTGAAATGCTTCTGGAAGGCTTGATGCTGCATCTAGAAGATTAGAAAAGTTTCCAGCAGTCTTAATATTACTTCTAGAAGACATAATGTTACCTCTAGAAGACTTGATGTAACTTTTTGAAGACTGGAAATGCTGGTAGAAAACTTGAAATTCTTCCAGAATACTTTAAAAACTTCCAGAACACTTGATAGTGCCTGTAGAAGACTTAAAATGTTTCTAGAAGACCTGAGATGCTTCTAGAAGGCTTCATACTGTATTCAGAAGACTTAAAATGCTAAACTAGAAGACTCGATACCGCTTCTGGAAGACTTGAAATGCTTCCAGAATACTTGATACTACACCTAGAAGATTCGAAATGTTTTCGGAAGTCTTGATATTATCTCTGGAAGACTTGAAATATTTCTAAAAGATTTGACAAGTTTCCCAAAAACTTGATACTGCATTTAGCAGACTTGAAGTGTTTTCAGAAGACCTGATATTACGTCTGGAAGACTTAAAATGCCTCTAGATGACTTGAAATGCTTCCAGAAGACTTAAGATGTTTCTAGAAGGCTTAAATTATTTACAGTTTACAATTGTTCACATCTCTGGAAGGCCTGAAATGCTTCTAGAAGCCGTAACACTGCTTCTAGAAAACTTGATACTGCTTCTAGAAGACTTGATTCTGCTTTGAAGACTTGAAAGGTTTCCACAAATCTTGATATTACCTCTGGAAGACATTGCCTCTAGAAGATGGGAAATGCTTCTAGAAGGCTTGAGATGCTTTCAGAAGACTAGATAGTGTCTTCTTTGGGAGACTTGAAACGTTTCTAGGAGATTTCAGATGCGTCTAGAAAGTTTTATACTGTGGCTAGAAGACTTAAAATGCTTCTAGAAGACTTGATGCTGCTTCTGAAAGACTTGATTTGCTTCCAGAGGACTTGATACTGCATCTAGAAGATTCTAAATGTTTCCAGAAGATTTGATATTACTTATGGAAGACTTGAAATGTTTCCATCAAATTTGATACTGCTTGTAGAAGATTTGAAATAATTCCAGAGGAGCACCCGTACTAAATTGTTAATGGTTTTATCTGTATTGAAGTTATCATTTTCATTTAATATTTTATTAATAATTGCGTTTACATATCACATGATGAGTTGTTTAAATCAAAGATTAGATCAGGGAAGAAGCAACTAACAATAAGATCAACAGTATTTCGAGGCACCTCAGTTTTTTTCAACACCCAATACCCATACATATATTCAAACCGACGACTATGGACTCTCCACTCAAAAACCATTTGCAAAATTCTGATCTCACAGCAATACGCTACGTTAAGATCTATCTTCTAATAATTTTTTAAATTCGATCTTTATTTTCTTTGTCCATATTCTTAAGCTTGATTGTATCAGTTAATAAAACTCAACATTCTTGGTAATAGATCCAAGGGTGACGTTAAACATTTCCAAAAAGAAGATTTATTGTGAATTGAGGATTTGCAAAGAACAAAAATAACAAGATTTACCAGATAGTATTAAACTACTGTCCTTAGTAGGTTCAACCCCCTCACCCCGCATGGCTTATTTCTGTTTCTCTTTACTTTATACATCATTAAATCGCTCGTAAAAAATTTGAGAGAGAGAAACTTTGATAAACTAATTACAAAATCTGGTAAACGACATTAACACATTTTGATTAAAATCCGGTCGTTTTCGAAATAACCGTATATTGCTAAACCGCGAATCTACGTGGAATATCAGTTCAAATTTGAAATTTATTCGTTAAATAATTTTTGAAAAAAAAAAATCGCAAAGTAGACAAAGTTGCCGTCACTCTTAAAAATCGGGTAGTCTTTTCACTTAACTCACGATAAAAGAAAAACCGCAAATCCGAAAAATTTCAAATTGATATCGTATCATACGCAGGAATGTTCATTGATTATAATAATCTTTACAACAATTTTTTTTTGTTAAGGGGTTACGAAGATATCGAACTCTGAAGTGAAAGGCCCTGACTTTTGGCACGAAGTTTAGTTGAGATTAGCAATGTGATTTGAAAAGCGTCAAAAGTAAACATGATAACTTTTTTTATTGGTATATAGGGAATAAAAAAATCTTATATTTTCTCTTCTAATCTCAATATTTTCAAAATAGTTTAGAAAAATAACATTTGGCAAAGAGTACAATGTTATCATGAGAAATCGCTTAAAATTTGAAAATATCCAATCACGAAATCAATGCTGCAAAATTTTTGTACTTCCTGTGTTCAGTTAAATTTCCCATCCAACTTTCATCTAACGTTTTTAATTGGACGTATTATTTTCATGTTTTTCACAAGAAAATTTGAAATGTTTTTTATAAAAACCAAATTTAACATTTTATTCTAATATTTGTAATCACGAAACACCCCCTATATAAATACATTTTTAGACATAAATCAACACCAATAACTTAGATTAAGAAAATTTTCTCGAACTATATTTAAATCTATAGTTAAAGTAATTAATTTTGACGTCATTCTCATTCGAGATTTTTCGAAATTACCT
Organism: Onthophagus sagittarius; assembly: GCA_036711965.1. Taxonomy (NCBI): domain Eukaryota; kingdom Metazoa; phylum Arthropoda; class Insecta; order Coleoptera; family Scarabaeidae; genus Onthophagus; species Onthophagus sagittarius. Next base: position 21,432,062 of record JASERS010000006.1, on the reverse strand, counting down.
AATATCTAATGTTAGAGTGTGGTGGTATTCGTTTTCAACAACGATTCAACATCGAAGAAATTTATACACACTTATAGAATAATTTTCTTTGTTTTCGAGCAGAAAAATTCTGGTTAAAACAAAATAAACACATCTACATTGTTAAACCTTTAAAAACAAACCCGCATTATTAATTCGCCATTATTAATAATTTTTTAAATTAATTAATCCATTTAATTTTCAGTTTGTGCGTGCGAATGTTGGATTGGTTCGATTACCACGGGCACATGTGCATCGCTTTCGAAATGCTTGGATTGAGTGTATTCGATTTTTTGGTAAATTAAAATCGTCTTTTATTTAAAATAAATCTGTTCTACGTTTTTTTTTTGTTATTGTAGAAGGATAATAATTACCAACCGTATTCGTTGGAACAAGTTCGCCACATCGGTTACCAACTTTGCTTCGCCGTTCGATTCCTGCATGATAACAAATTAACTCACACCGATCTTAAACCCGAAAATATCTTATTTGTAGACTCAGATTATGAAGTAATCTATAATAGTAGAAAGGTATTTTCTAATTTTAATTAATTAATGAATCACTTAAAAAAAATTTTTTTTTTGTAATTTAGAGGAAAGATGTGAAACGAGTAAAACGCACCGATGTAAGATTAATCGATTTTGGGAGTGCTACTTTCGATCATGAGCATCATAGCACAATCGTTTCAACGCGGCATTATAGGGCCCCGGAAGTTATCTTGGGTATTATTAATTAATAATAATAATTTATTTAAAATCGTTTAATTAAATTAAATTTGATTTAATTTAGAATTGGGTTGGGCTCAGCCGTGCGATGTTTGGTCAATTGGTTGTATTTTATTCGAATTGTACTTAGGAATAACCCTGTTTCAAACGCACGATAATCGCGAACATTTAGCGATGATGCAAAGGATTTTGGGGGAAATCCCCGTGAGAATGGCCCGAAAAACCAAAACGAAATATTTTTACCGCGGCAAATTGGAGTGGGACGAAAAGAGTTCTGCCGGTCGTTACGTTAAGGATAATTGTAAACCTTTATCAGTAAGTATTAAAAAAAAAACAAATTAATTTTAGTAATTAATTTTTTTGATTAATTAAACAGAGATATAAACAAGTTGATAGCAACGATCACGAACAACTTTTCGATTTAATCTATAAAATGTTAGAATATGAGCCGATTCAAAGGATAACTTTAAAGGAAGCTTTGGTACATCCGTTCTTCTCGAAGATACCGTCGCACCAACGGTTAGGGGAGCAAGGGGCGGGGGATATGTTGCGAGATCGGAGCCCTTCAATGAGTTGAGCAAATTTTCTCAAATTGAAACGGAAAGAAGAGAGAAAGATAAAAAAAATCGTTTCTATTTCAATTTATTTTTTTCTACTACGCAGATGTTGTATTGTGGGACAATAAGTAAATTTTCGACTGCAGTTTCTTTTGGCTAGGTTTTTATTTGGACGCTTTAGCAGGACACTTAGTTACTGAGAAAAAAAATGAGTTAATCGTAATTTTCAATGAATCGGCAGAAATTTGACTCGAGATGTTCGCTCGTCATTTCCATTTAATTAATGATGAGTTTTTTTATTGCTTAAGTTGAAGAATGTTCGTTAATTGTACACGGATAAAATTGTTTTTTCTTCGATATACATAAGATATCGTTATTGTTCATTTTTTTTAAACGATTAATGAAACAGTCCATTCTATCTAGGTAAGTTATATCCCCGTCTTGTAAATATTCTTAAATAAAAAGTATAGTTTTTAAATAAGTATCATTGTTTTTAATTAATTAATATTCTCATCCTTAATATTAATCCTACAATAAATAAAACAACCTATATTGAAATTGTACTGTATTATTTAGGATTGGAAATCGCTTTTAAGATGGGGATTATAACTTACAACTACTTTTTTAATATTATTTTCTTAATAATTGTTTTGTGTATGTTTTTTTTTCTTACAGCAACGAAATCTGGAACATTCCTAATTCCCCAGGTCTTAATTAATTTTTATTCAAATTTGTTAATAAATAATGTTCTTATTCCTAATCGATATTCTTTCATTCCCTGTAGGCTTTTATTTGGGAGAACATCTTTAATTTTGAATTGACGATCTTTTAACATCCTGAATCCTTCCTTATACCCGATCTGTTCTGGAAAAAGTTGCTGAATGCTGTATCAGAATACCATAGGAATTAAGGTAAGAGATTGTTTAATAAATGTTTTACTGATTCATTCAAAGGATGCATTACTTCTAATTGATCAACTCAAATTAATCTGAAGTGATTAAAAATTTAAATTTTATGGCCTCACTGATTGATTTTGTGAGAAATGATATAAAAATGGTATATCACTTTTATTTATAAAGTGATATAGTGATAACGGATATGATAATGATAACAGTGTTTGGGATGATCCATTTAATTCCCATTATAAGATTGAGTTTCGTCTTAAGAGAGATATAGCTAAATTTAAATATTTTTCGTTCTAGGTCTAGTACTAGCGTTAGTGTTGGCACTATTTTTAGTTGTTATTCAGGCTTAAATTGTTGTATACTTGTATCAAACTAACAGTAGACCTAGTACCCTTGTTTATAGATATATACATAGTTATTCAACCGGTCGAGTTGGGTTGCTCTAGCTCGTACTGCCTCTAACGGCAAACGAAAGCAACTACATTATGAATGAATTGGAACAATTCAACTTGTAGTATAAGTTGTATACACAACCTAGAAAATCAATATTATTAAATATATAATTTTTAAACAAGAGACTTTTCATAAATAATATGGAACTGTTTTCTAAGAAAGAATTACAAATATATTTTTTATAAAAATAATATTTTATTCAGTCAATATTCATCTTATTGCAGACGTACGGTAGGCGCGCCGAGCGTTCCTTTGAGTAATCGGTCGATTTATCGAATCGAAATGAGTAGGCAGATAAACTAAGTTTTTTGCAACTATTTGAGTTTGGATAAACAATTTTACGTTTACAATTTTCTTTTTTCAAAAATTGAAATAAACATCGTTTACAATTGAAGGGCACAGAGAATAAATGAGCTAAGTCAAAATACAAAATAATCTAGAAAATCGTGTTAAAAGTTTCAGACTCTTTTTCCACCTTTATTTCCTTAATAGGACGGGACAGAATGGGGCATTTCTTTTTGTATATTGTATCGAAATGCTACGTCCACCCACGAAAATAATCCTGTGTAACATACAAAACGATAAATGGGTTTGGTTTGGATCTAGCATTTTCAAAAGCTACAATCCATTCCATGGGATGTTCTACTTTGGTTTTTTGATTTACCAAGCCGAAATTCTTGTCGCATTCCAAATATGAATGTCCCCGAATTGAAAATATAACTTTTAGACGTTTTTCTATGTTAACCAGATGGTGCAGGAAACGAAAAATTGTAAAATTTTTATTTTGACCCGAACACGAATCGCAGAATAAGTATAAGGACTTAACTATCTCATCGAGGAAGTTGTACACAAAGTGGGGAATTAACGAAGCGACATCGTCACTACCTTTTTTCCCACAAACTCAAGATTAACATAAAACACGCTTTAAGAATTTCCCAAAATGTGTATGTTGAAGGATAGATTGATAGTCGTCTCTTATAGTAAACATCATTGGTTGATAAGTTTGGGGCAGGTAAATTTTTTGAAAAGTCAAAACATATCGCTTCAATTTCTTTTGGCTTTTTGGATTCTAATTTAGAAGCTTTTTTCCAAATGTAAAACTGTTCTGCTTGGCTTTTGTGAACAGTATTTTCCAGCTCAATCTTCTCAATTAATCTTTCTGTCTTTTCCGTTTCATTCCATTTCTCGTTTATTTAGTTTCTCAGCGAGGAGTACACTTTTCTTCGCCATAAATTGATCGCAAGTGCTGCATGTATCTGTTCTTGGATATCCAAATGAGATGTTAAAATCCCTTTCTAGAACTGTTCTGTAAGTTTCATACGATATCTTTACTTGTGAATGCATTTCCTGAAATAATTTATGCATTTTTTTGATATTCAAGTCTTCAGATAGGTAAATTTTTGAAGAATCCCGTAAACCATAGTGAGATGATCTATTCGGAAAGCTTTTTATATGATCGTGAATGATATTTAGAACTTCCGGACTTAATTTTCTTGGACATGTGTTATGCTTTCCTCTTTTATTCTTTGGAGCTATACCAGTCATTTTTAAACTACGAACGAGATGTCCGATTTTTGACTTAGTAATTTCGTGAATTGACATAATCGGCACTGAAGTACCACTGAAGTTTTGGTTTAAACAAATCGCAATCACAGAATATATTTTATTCTGTGTCGCAATTAACCTTTACTACCTTATCGTAGTTTTGGTATCGGTCAAAATACAGCCAAAACCGAAACATCACCGAAATTCTTATTTTAGGCCGAAACTGGCCGAAACCGAACCGATTTTTTTTTGATATTTTGCATCACATCAGTCGTTCTTTTTAGGGCATCAAATAAAAAAAATCATATATTATATTTACCTAACTAATTTTTTCATGAGTACCTACATGCATTTTATAAATACTTAATTTTAGTAAATTTTACATCTTAATCTTATAAGTAAACATTTTTTCAACAGCCCTCAGACCATATATTGCCCAATCTTAAATGATATGTATTATACATTTAATTTTATTGTTACTAATAAAACATAAATAAATAGTACTGTTAAAATGAAACACATTTTTAAAAACCTGCATACAAAATTATTTGATTATAAAATATAAAGATTTCTACTTATTACATATTTAATTTGTAATATTATTATCATGATTTATTATTAATTAAAAGTCTTTTAATCATTTAATAAAATTCGTCTCAACTTACAAAAATTACAAAAAAATCAAGTAAATAAATAAAGAGTATAATATTCATAATTTGCCAAAGGGTATTTCCATCAGTAAGCCTTAAAACAAGACGTCCTGGTCTTCCTGGAAAACCCGTTATTCTCAAAACTAAATTTGTATTATTTGTATTATACAGTGACGGAGACTTGAAATATTTGCAAACAAAAACAATAATAAAAAACAATAAAAAAATACAAAAAAAACAAACAACAAAAAAGAAGAAAAAGAATGACTGTTTTGAAATCTGGCAAAAGGCAAATCGAGGTGCTAACCATTAAACAAATTGAGGTACAAAAATCTTTTAAAAGTGTGAAATGATGGTTGAGCAAAGACCGTGCTATACTTATTTAGAACACGAGCTGCATTATAAAGAAATGATCTTTTAAACAATTGGGTATAGTGACGAGGGATATCAATGAGGTGCTTACGCCGTATATTAATATTATGAATATCTGTCCTATAAGTAATCCTGTTATACTCTGTTCACCGAACAGAGTCAGTAGCCGTGAGCGAAGCAACGCCCATAACCCCCACTATTACACAATAGCCAGCTTCACAAACAAAAAAAAAATAAAGAAAGAAAATTGGATATATAAACATGCAGTGTCATTTCAGTGACACATGGCGACACAGGTTTGGTTTATGTAGATATTTTTACAAAGACAATGGTGACAACCATACGACTGCCATTATTTGAAAATTTAGTGTAAATCATGTGCGGTCAAAGTAATTTGTGAATTTAATATACAAAATGATTTTTAACCTGTTATATAAAAAAATAAATATAATGCAAACAAAATTTTATTTATGTATACAATTTTAACAATAAATGTTTCAATAATACGTGTAATATTATTCGGCACCATCTTATACGTATAATATTTAAAATTAATATCCATTTTAACAAGTAATGATAGGCATTAAAATAATAATAGAAATGGTCTTCTTTTGTACGTTGACTGGTTTAAAATAATTTTTAAAAATGATTGTTTCATGAATCTGTAACGAATGTGAAGTACTTATCATATAAAAAAGATAGACTGTATGAAAATTTTGAAAATATATGTAGGTTAAGTACCACTTCCGGTTGTTCGATTACACAAAAATTGCACACTTCGTTCTTTCTCATTGTTTCTGTAGCGAATGTTAAGGTCTTGTCTTATATAAAAAATATATTATGTTATGAAAAAAATTGAAAAAATGACGGTCAAGTTCCAATTCCGGTTATTCCATCGTGTTGAAATTACATATCTGCTGCTTTTTCATCGTTTCATAGCGAATATGAAATACTTATCATATATGAAAAATCAACTTCAACACTTTGTATGAAAATTTTTAAAATGTGTTTAGGTTAACTAGCACTTCCAGTTGACGAAATCGTCCATAAAGTGATACCGATCTACGATTTTGTTATAATTAATGTACGTAAAATTTGGTAATTCATCATACGCTTCATTTTCGCGTGATCGCGTTCACTTTTTTTATACTTACGTATACGAGAAAGTTAATAATATTTTACACTATTTTATGCATCATCACTTCGCTGTAAAATTGGGGTAATCTAACTTAGTTCGAATCAGTTTCGGAAGGAGTTTTCTCTTCGGAGGAAGAATCATCACCTACATTAATTTGTAGTTGCTCGATTCTAACCTCCATTAAATTGTCGACTTGCCATAATTTTTCTTCCTCGCCTTTGGCATGACGAATAGCATTTCTCCAATTTTCTGCGGTAACATTGTTTAAAGCTTGTTGAAATAACGTGTGTAGGTCTTTCATTTTAAATGTTTTGTTATTTCTTGCAACTTCTCCTTTTATTTGCGCCCATATTAACTCAATAGGATTTAATTCGCAGTGATATGGGGGCAATCGTAGTATCGTACGATTCTGTTGTTCTGCCATTTCATCGACCACATACTTTGGTGTAATAGCCGCCCGTTTTACAAGGTCCAGCAGTTCACATTTTAGCATGTCAGCTTCGTAAGTAATTAAATTATTCGTTAACCAGACTTGAATATCAGCTTTTTTAGTGGCATTATTGGGTATTTTCTCTGTTTTTCGACTATGGTAAGAAGCATTGTCCATTACAACCACGGCATGTTCGTCTAAATGTGGTAGAATTTTGGCAAACCATTTTTCGAAGACTTCAGCATTCATCTCTTCATGATAATTTCCAGTCTTCTTTGACTCAAAACACAGTAATCCATTTTCTAAAAAACCGTCTTCTTATCCTATGTGGAGAATTATCAACCGCCCACCTTTTCCTGAAGGATCTTTTAATCCTGTCGTCAAGCCTTCAATAAAAGCCTGCCTTGGCGTTATTACTGACATGTCCTTCCATACCTTGTTGACAGTATGTCCAGCGTTCACCCAAGTTTCATCTAAAAAGTATAATTTTCTACCCTCTTCTCGGTGTTTTCGCACTTCTCGTATGAAACGTCTACGCCAGATAATGATTTCGTGCTTTTCCTTAAGTACACTATTGCGTGACCTTTTTGAGAACCTATTACCAAACATAACTATATTAGAACATGTGATAATAAAAAAAAGGATGATCACCGAAAACCAATTTCTTTCATCAATTTCCATAAACAAGTTCGCTTAAAATCAGGTATAGCATCATTTTCTTGTATCAGTGCTAAAATTTTATTCAGCGTAGGTGGTTCGTTTTCTTCAAAAAAAGAATGAATCAATCGTCTGAGAGCGCTTTTGGTGTCATCGTCAACATTATCTAAAACTATTCTTTGACGCTGGTATCTTTTCGGTGGTTAAAATTCATTCATTCTTGTGTGTTCATTAAGTATTCTAAATACACTACGCTCGGACACACCTGTAGAGGACTTTTTTTTTTTAATTTATTTTTCCAAAATAAAGATGTACCTGCAAATTACCTGCTGCCGTTGCTGTAAATTGGACCTTTTGCATCTTTGTTTTATGTGGGTTTTCACTATCATAAGTATTAAAGATGTTTAATACACGCTGTTTATCGTCAACTGAGAAATGTTTAGCCGGACGCTTTTTTACTAAAGGAAGAGCAGCGGCTTCATCCATAGTAGCAACACGTTATATAAATACTACAAAACGTGTACTGTACGTACTGAAAAGTACGGAGATTAAGAGATAATAACAATAAATCGAAGAAGAATTAAAAGCAAATTAGCGCGAAATCACTTGAAATTCAAATGACAGACGTCAGAAACATACGTAATGACAAGGAAAGTAATAAAAAAGATAGCCGGTCTTGGTTGATCTATGTAAACCGGGCTTACCAATAAAAAAAATCTATTCAAAGTTCGCGCGTGTTTGTGGGAGGAGTTATAATGTCAAATCGCTGACTCTGTTCGGTGAACAGAGTATAGTTAGATATGGTGGTAACTTACTTGACAGTATTTTATAAAGGAAACAGCCAAAATGTAGATGACGTCTCTTTGACATATTGAGCCACCTTAATTCTGTCAGCTTGTGCGATATTCTCTGGCGGCGGCGCATTTCAAATATAAACCGGATACAAGAATTTTGTACCACCTAAATACGCCGAGCATCAGTGGCCAACAAACAGTGACCGTAAATTGTGTCACAATATGTAAAATTTGATAAAATTAAAGATTCACACAAATTCTTTTTAATTTCTACATCCATAACTTGTCTATGAGCATAAAGCATCTTCAAGTTCCCGTAGGCGCGCCTGCTGATTTCAGCAGTATTACGGGTGAACCTCAAGCTGTCATCAATATAAAGACCGAGATCTTTAACACAATCTTTCTGCTCCAATTCAATTCCATCCATAAAAATGTGAGTCATATTACTAACCATCGCCATGCACTCCCTACCTCCGAATATCATGTATACCGATTTATTCCCGTTCAATAAAAGTCCATGCCTTTTGGTAATGGACAGAAATCTCTAAATCACCGTTTAAATCCGCAATAGACTCCAACACATTACTTAAATTGAATCTGCGGTAGAGCTGTGTATCATCGGCATAAATATGAAATTTTGAAGAAAAGTGTTCAAACATGAGCATTTGAGACGTGTAAACAGTGAATAAAAGGGGACCCAAGTTAGAGCCCTGTGGCACACCCGATCTATCTTAATGTAGTAGTATCCGATGCGTCCTCATCTATAACTACATACTGGCTTCTTCCGCGTAGATAACTATTAAAAAAATTAAGAACGGTATTACTACTCCCTATGTAGTGGAGAATCGCTAAAAGAAGTTGATGACTAATGGTATCAAATGCCTTAGAAAAGTCGAGCAGAACCAAAATTGTAGCTGTGGCATTATCCGTTGCAGATATAACATCATCAATAATAGTCGATAGAGCGGTGGCACAACTATACCCAGGTCTAAAACTGGACTGCATGGAGGGCAGAATATAAAAATGTTCCAAGTGTTCACTCATTTGTTCCGCTACAACCCTCTCCAAAATACCCGACAATGTACTCAAAATGCTAATAGGTCTTATATCCGAAAAAGAAGAGGCGTTTGATACTTTAGGTATTGGAATGGCTTTAGCAGATTTCCATTTCTCTGGGAACTCACCGCGCCTTACCTACAAAACAACTAATAACAACACAAAACCTGTTACAAAATTCCACGGCGCAAGTACGGGTCCTCGCCTAGCTCAGTGAAGATGGGGAGGGTTTTATTTTTAAGGCGCCACACAGTTAATCCCGTACGGCCCACGAACTGTGACGTGATGTTTAAAAGAATAGGAAAGTTGTAAACAAACACACAGATAACAAATAACAAAACAGTAAGTTTGAATTGCAAACAAAATAAAATCAACTTTTATTAACGAAAGAAAAAAAAATAATAATAATATGTACAGGTAAATAGAATAAATTTCGATTCTGTTCAAAAAAAAATATATAATTCAATTTCAGGCAAAATAGCAAGACTGAACTCGAAAATATTAAAGTTAGCGAACAAAAAAAAATTGACCAAAAAAAGAAAATAATAATAATAATAAATCAACTAGATTATCTGAATTCGCGGCTCGACTCCGTAGTTTTGAATTCAACTTAAAGCCGGATAAAATAATAAAAAAAAACTCGGAAAAAGAAAAAGAAAAACTCGCCAACAATAATTAACAAAAAAATTAACTCGTAGAATTGAATTACGAAAATTAAAAAGATGTAAATATCGGTATATACAAAAAAAATCGATAACGAAAATTATGAACAGATGTTTTTAACAAAAAAAATTATTCCTGACCTTTTCTCCGAAGTTAAATTCGTGTGATGTTTGTATCCTTACAATTTCTTCAGCAACGACCTCTGGCAAGGAAGGAAGGTAAGTACCGAAGATGTTATACAGGAATTCGATCCTTAATGTTCCTTTTAGGAAAGCAAACCACCGAGGTGGATAATTCCAAGATGGTGGAGTGGGACGTTCGACTGAACGAAAATTTTAATTTTACGAAAATTACCAAAAAAATTGGCTCTTACTAAAACCTCTGATGTTCGAGGTTTTGTAACCAGAAAATTAATTTGATTTGAAAATACACCAAAAATCCGAAATAATCCGATGACTTGAAACGTGAGAACACGATTTCAAAATAAATGCGATGGTGATGAATCCGCAAATTCACGAAACGGCAAAATTTCCAAAACTCAAAAATGGCGAAACCCAAAAATTGCCTAAATCACCCTGCACCACAGTGTACTCACTGGTTACTGAGAAGAGAGAGACCCGAGGCACACGCCACAGAGCCTTTTAAAATAAAATCAAAGAGGCACAAAAAAATTACACCTGCGCTCTTGATAAATACGACCAATAGAATCAAACAATAAGAAAGAAATCAAGAAAAGGGAAATAGAATTATCAAAATGGGTCGAAATGATGTAGGAGTTTCGGGATCGAGATCGTTGCTGAAATCAAATAAAAAGAAAACAAATTAATAAAATTAATTCTAAATAAATACAAATATAATATAATATATTTTATTACCCGGTTGTATGCAACACAAACTTCCCACCCACATAAAGAAAAGAAAACAAATAACATAAATTTAAGACAAAACTCGAATCACATAAAACACAAAAAAAAAATTTGAACCGTAACAATGTTCCAAACAGAAATTAATCACATGCAGAAGGTACGGAGTCAAATGCGGACAGCAAAGAGTTATCATTCTAAGACTTATACCATCGCTTCCTACGGCCTGACTCGTCATCTTGTTTAATATGTTATTTAACTTTGATTCAGTTATCTCTCTGAAGGAAAAATTCTCTACCCCCGGTCTTATATTATTGGCATAAAAATTGTGTCAATCTTGGTCGACCACCGTAATCTGTCCAGAAATCGAAGAGAAATACTCATTCAACCCATCAACATCATGCAAAGTCGTCGGTAGAGAGGGTTTTTTTTATTGCAAATATTCAATTTGCGCAATTCCTTCCATAAAGTTTGAGTGCCACCAACCCTCATTTGATGAGTCAAGTATGCCCTTTTTTCACTCTTGATTGCATTGGTTGTATAATTTCTCAATTGTTTATAATAGTCCCAGTGAGCCAACTGATTTGTGCGTTTGAACGTATGTAAAGCTTTATCACGTAACGATATCAAAAGTTTTATATTATCAGTAATCCATGGACTAGATTGCTTAGGAATGACTGTACAAATAGGAGCATGCATATCAAAGAGAATGGTCATATTATTGCTCAAGAAATCGACCATATCATTCACATTATCCATGTGAATTATTAAATTCCAATCAATATTGACTAAATCTCTACAAAAGACTTCATAATCAAAGAATGAATCGGTAGGAGGGAAATGACATCGGTATTTTTTGTTGTACCACAGTCTTCAACCGCAACACGCCAAAAGTTAAACAGTGATCTGAAAGTTCATGAACGTCCACTATCTGCGAATCCAAAACCGCAATGCACTCAGAAATAGCAACTGTATCTAGGAGCGTAGATGAATCACGAACTATTCTTGTTGGTTTTTTAATTATTTGACTCATATCATAGCTATGCAAAATCGCATTGAACGAGATGACGGTATTATCATTCAAAAGTAAATTCAAATTGCAATCGCCCACCAACATTAATCCGTCACCCAACAAAAACATGTCAGCTAGTGTCTCATTCAAAGTCGATAGAAACATTTGAGTATCAGTACCAGGAGGTCGATAACAAATCCCAATTATAAATGAACTGCGTTCAATTCGAACTTCAACCCATAATTGTTTTAAGAAGGTAAAACCTTGTGTAGGCAAAATTTTATACTTAATATTATCGCGAATTTAGAACGCCACACCTCCACCCCTCGCTCTGCGATCCCTTCGAACAAGCTTATAACCACTCATTTCAACAGATGAATCATCAATAGCAGAGCTCAACCATTCTTCACTTAAACCAAAGATATCAAAATTATACATTTCTGTTAACAACAGCACGCCATTCACCTTATTCGCCAAAGAACGAATATTAAGATGCGATAACTTAAACATAACTCAAAAATTTTCCTATCGGCCTTCATCCGTCGACTGTTATGAGTATACATGAACAACTAAGACAAAGTGCTTAATTTAGTATAACTAGAAGAATCTTAATAATAAATTAAACAAAACAAAATCAATAATCAAAACAGTTAAGAAAACCAAAAATAAAAAAAAACAACAAAATAATGAGAAAAGCGGCGAACCGCAAGAAAGAGAAAAAAAACAAACAAAAATAATTAAATAAATAATAAATTAATAAATTACTCTCCTCTTTTCTCCGTTCGGCTCCAAAACATAGATTGAACCATCTCGACTCCAGACCGCATTTTAGCTAAAATCTTCCCTTAGTTGATTCAATTGCGTTGTTCGGTATTTAGTTAGGTCCTCGGCGATGAAAATCCCGGAATTCTTTAGCGATTTGATTTTTTCTTCGAAAATATCCTTTGTTTGGATTTATAGTTTACAAATTTAACAATTATTGCACGATTATTTTTTCCCCGAGTGGGCTTCCCAACTCGATGACAACGGTCTATTTCTTCGGGTAAAATCACAAGTCCCATTCTTTGCCTTATTACATCAATCATAACAGATTCCGTGTTCTCCGATTTCGATTCACTCAACCTAAACACGCGAATGTTGTTGCGACGACTATACTGCTCTTATCTATCAAGTATTTCTTGCAGCTCTGCTTTTCGATCGGTATTTTCGGAGTTGACCATGTTAATTTCATGTTCAAGCGATTTCACTTTAGTTTCCAATTCTTTATTAATCTTCTGTTGATATTCGTTTAATTGATCACTTACTATCATAGTGAAAGCTTTAGCGATATTCGAAGTAAATGACTCCTTCCAGTTGCATCGCAACACACTTATCTTAATTCTAACTTTAATTAATAAGTTGATTGAACAAGTTGCAATCAATGTTTTTTAATCAACGTTATACAGAGTGTCTCACGTAACTGGTTCATTAGAACTATTTTAGGTTCCACTATTCGTAGAGGCTTGAAATTTTGGTAACATGGGTTGTTCATTCCGGTCTATTAATCTAAAATATTTTCAAGATGGCCACCACTTCCGGTCTACCGGAAGTAGACCTCAAGTTCGTTATTTTAAATAGAATGCTATAGTTTTTATTACACCATTCAATTATACGTAAGAAAATATGTTGACTTTGATAATAGTTATTGGTACCTAGCGTTCTTTGTTTTCGAGTTACATTGATTTTAAATGTTTTTTGGCAAATATCACCATGCTGTTTACAAGCACATATCTCAGCCAACGTTAATTCAAAAACGTTTTACATTGGTGCGATAACTCTTCATATGCTGCCAAATAGATTGTCACGTGTTACATCAGTGTACCTTATACAGCGTGGTCAAAAATTTAATTAACATTTCGCTGTATTCAATTGCGAGAAAGTAGAAAATTTTAAATCGAACGCCCCATATCTTCTTAGCCTATCAAAACGGGAATTTAATTCTCTACAAATTATCTATAAACATTGCTATACCTATTTATTATAGTTTTCTTCATATTGAGTATTTTGCCAAAATCCTACACAAAGTGGTGGAAACCGTTCGTGTTTTGATTAGAAGACTATGATATTTTGACAGTTTATCGTTTAATTTATTTAAATCATTATTGGTATTAGTTTTAGAATGCTCTGCGATTGAATAAACTTTAGTTTGTTAGCGTTTATATACACTTAGCAGCAGAAGTCTGCGTACAAAATACTTCTAACACTCTAACTGAAAAAATAAGGGTCATGATCTAATGTGATAAACTTCAATTTTTTTTATTTTGTGTATTAACTACATATAATTCTATTAACAAAATATGCATCAATAAAACAGAAATATTAGTTACAAAAAAAATTAAAATTAAAAATTCTCCAAATAATGCGTATGCAAAAATCTGCGTACAAATAAAGACGCCTTCTCCAAAATATACTTATTTACTTAAATACGTAGTTGGCGATGTACGCTTTCCGATTTAAATAAAAGATAATCGGTGTCAATTATATTAGCAGAGGCTTAGAAGCTAAAAGTTAGAATGGACACGAAAGGAAAGGAAATTGAATTGGGAGAGAGAAAAATTTTTGTAAAGTTATGGAAAGAGGGAAAATCTTTTCGAAAAATAGGAGAAACTGTCGGCAGGTCACAATCTTCCATTCAAAGAGTAATTAATAATTATAAAGACACTGAAGATTACCTCTCACGTCCGCGATCTGGTAGACCACCCCTTTTAACAAACCGAGAGAAGCGAAAAATTGTACAGCAGGTTAGAAAAGAACCTAGGCTGACGGCAAAAAAATAGTAGAAAATGTACAAGAAGAATTTCATAAAACTATTAGCAAAGATACGGTGAGAAGGACGTTAAAAAAAGCTAACTATCACAGTCGCGTTGCACGAAAAAAGCCATTTGTGTCAGAGGTCAATCGTCAGAAGCGGATCGCCTTTGCAAAAAAACTCTTAGACAAGCCCATTGAATTCTGGGAGAAAGTTCTCTTTACAGATGAGAGCAAATTTTGCATTTTCGGCATTAAGGGTAAACAACTTGTATGGAGAAAACCTAATACTGCCCTTAATCCCGGAGTTATGGTTTGGGGGTGTATGTGCACCAAAGAGGTGGGAAGGTTGGTTTTCATAACATCGACAATGGACCATAAAATGTATATAGACATTTTAAAAGAAAATTTGAAGCCTAGCATCGAAAACTTGGGCTTGGGGCCCGAATACTTTTTTCAACAAGATAATGACCCCAAACTTTGCGCCCACAACACTAAGCTTTGGCTACTATACAATACCCCAAAGCAACTTAAAACACCTCCACAATCGCCGGACTTGAATCCCATCGAACACCTCTGGGATTTACTGGAACGCAGGATTCGGCAACACAACATAACGTCGAAGGAAACGTTAAAAAATGTTATGATTGAGGAATGGGCCAAAATCAGTTCGGACGAAACGAAGAAATTAGTGCACTCCATGCCTAAACGTTTAAGGGAGGTCATTAAACGTAAAGGTTATCCGACCTCATATTAATATAGAAACAATGATGTCATTTATGAATTTTTTATAAATACTGTCCTGACTTGTACGCAGATTTTTGCATACCCGTTATTTGTAGAATTTTTAGTTTTGATTTTTTTCTGTAACTACTGTTTCTGTTTTGTTGAAGCATATTTTGTTAATAGAATTATATGTAGTTAATATACAAAATAAAAAAAATCAAGTTTATCACATTAGATTATGACTCTTATTTTTTCAATTAAAGTATTACAAGTTTTTTGTACGCAGACTTCTGCTGCTGAGTGTACCAAAAATAACCAGCAGAAGAACGCAGAAATGAAACAATTGAAAACAATAATATGACGTAATATTCGACAAAATGATGGGCGAAATATTCCTAGAGAGCTCAATTTATTTATTAACGGTGCTTTCTGGAGAATATTCATCTAAATCGATCGAAGCACCTCTTACTGAAGAATTTGGTAAAGCAACAAAATTTGACAAAACAATTATTCCATTATCTTAATCTGCTGGTGATAGAGATTTATTGATTCTTATTATTTTGATCATTCCAAAACTAAGAAACAAATCCTATCCAAAATTTTATTACATCCACCATGAATATAAAAGGAATTTAAAATGTTGTCGTTGGAATGATTCGCCATGAAATTCAAAGGCATTAACAGAAGTAAGAGATGACACAACTAAGTAATGACAACAATAACATAAATATGGATGAAAAGCTGACAAAATTCCATGGCTTTCTAACATAAAAGCAGAAGTTTTCCAGCATTATATGCGTCCATTAATTTCCAGATATGAGGGCAACTACAACAAATAGGCACAGGAAAGTTTCTAGATAGTTTGTAGAGAATTGAATTTTCTTAATTTGTTTTTATAATTTTAGGTTTTTGATCCTTTTATGTTATTGATTTTAATTTTTGTCACTAAATTGTTGTTTTTCATTGTTTCATTTATTCGGATATCTTTTGGTTATTTTTGGTAAATAACAGCTAGCAGTCTAAAGTTTATTCAATCGCAATTTATTGTAGAAATAATAC